>CM060333.1:14644938-14649836 GCA_030674155.1 Stramonita haemastoma
AGAGAGAGAGAGAGAGAGAGAGAGAGAGAGAGAGAGAGAGAGAGAGAGAGAGAGAGAGAGAGAAGAGAGAGAGAGAGAGAGAGAGAGAGAGAGAGAGAGAGAGAGAGAGAGAAGACAGACAGACAGACAGACAGACAGACAGACAGAGAGACAGAGAGACAGAGACAGCCAGACATACAGACAGACCGATAGACAAACAGGCAGACTGATAGACAAACAGGCAGACCAATAGACAAACAGGCAGACCGATAGACAAACAGGCATTAAGATAGACAGACAGCCAGATAGACAGACAGACAAACAGACAGACAGAGACAGACAGACATATAGACAGACAGACAGACAGATTCGTCATTGAAGTTTATTGTTCTTTATTCTCTGATATTTTTAGAGTGAGGATCACCACACCAGGCATGAACAACTCTTCAACTGATGGAGCTGGACTCTCAAGCAATAACACATTTTGGGCACAGATCAGGGCATATCATGTGTACCAGGCATCAGATATGATCTGGAAAATTTACCCTGCAGTCCTTCTTGTAGTGGGAGGCTTTGGAAACATCGCCACAGTTTGCGTCATGCGGCGTATGAAGGACCAGAACTCATCTCAGTATGTTATTTTCATGGCTCTGGCCATTTCAGATTTAACCTTGCTGTGTGCAACTGCTGCTCATGCATGGATGCATGCAGTTTTTAAAATAAGTCTTCAGCTTGTGCATCCAGCGCTGTGCAAGATTTTTATCTGGTCTACGTATGTCAGTAGTTCTACATCTGCCTGGATGGTGACCTGTGTGACAGTACAGAGAACAATGGCGGTTCTGTGGCCACACAGGATGAGGGTGATGTGCACTGTGCGAAGAACGTGGATTGTCATAGCAATCATTACTGTCATTTCTTGTGTCATGAATATTCATCTACTAATAGGAATGGACATTGTCATTGCACACAATGTATTATCTTGTGAGGCAGTGGAAGGCCTGTACATATACTTTATTAAATATGCATACCAATTGCTCTATGGAATTTTGATTTCTGTTATCCCCTTTGTCTGTCAGTTTATCTGTGACATCATATTGTCTGTCACTCTGATCAAAGCAGTTTCTTCAGCATCCATTGCTACACGTGTGGAATCCAATGCTGATTCTGCACAACACACTGACAGCCGTAAGAACATGTCTTACAGAACAACCATCATGGTTCTGGTCATATCTGTTACTTACGTGATTTTGACCATGCCTGTGTTTCTGTTTTTAAACCTGGCTGCCTACCTACAAGCTGAGACTGTAAGTAGTGCTAGGCAGATGGCAGTTTTGTTTCTGGTACGAACATTTGCATTTCAGTTATGGTACACCAACAGCGCCATCAACTTTTTCCTCTACTGCCTCACTGGAACCAAATTCAGAAGGGAGTTTATCAACTGGATCTCCTGTGGTGTGAAGAGTTCCTCTGCTCCATCTGTCCATGACACAGCTGCAGAGGCATCAAAGAAATGAAAAAGAAAGAATCATTGAAATAGTGCGTTGTGCAAATAAATTTATCTTACATCGTCAGAATGGTTTGGGCTTTATCAAAGAGAGAGAGAGAGAAGAGAGAGACAGAGACAGAGAGACGCAGAGAGAGAGACAGAGAGAGAGGGGGGGAGGGAGATGGAGAGAGAGACAGAGACAGAGAGACAGACAGAGACAGAGAGACAGAGAGAGAGAGAAATGTCTTCTGGAGGTAGACATCATCATAAACACACACAACACACACTGCAGAGACCCTGTGTCTGGAGAGGAATGAACTCTGCCAGGTTCAACTTGTCCCAGAGACAGGGCCTGACAACAGCAGTGCCCTGCTCCAACAACTCCTCAGGAAGATGAGGGGAGGAGGGGGAGGAGGGGGGAGGAAAGGGGGGGGGATTTCTGACATGAAGGGGCTGAGAAGGGGCAGGGGGCAGAGGTCAATCCAGAGGATAACTGCTGGACGACTTCTGCTGCTCCCTCTGACCAGCTCTGACCCACAGTCTGACCTGTGACCTGAGCAATGTGGACGCCTCGAAGCCAGGTCCTCTGTGATGTCACATGATGACGTCACCACTGTGGTAGGGACACACGTGTTGTTAGTGGGGGCAGTTCTTCTGTATGAAGTTCATTGTTGTCTCTCTTTCATCAGAACAACTGTTACCCAATACTTTTGTGGTAAAATCATGGCAGATATGTCCATACCCCTGAACTAAACCTGCCATTCTGGTTTCAGCTGATACACTTGTCATGACACAAGCACGTTCTGATCTGTTTGGATCTGCTGTTTGCTCTGAAGACGAGTAATGGCTGACATTTCAACCCCACTATGATTCGGACAAACGCATCAACATACACATACTGCTGAGTGTATAGAGCATTTGACTTTCATCACTGTGGGATCATGAAGTTATAGGTTCAAATCTTCTAGCAGCATCTGATGAATTTAAGGTGTGATTTTCACACTGTCAGGGTCATGTGAAAGTGCAGCTCTGCTGGTGCCTTGGTTCAAGTCATGCATGAACGGCTCTGTTTATTTTTTATTTTATTTTAGTCTTCTATATCGAGGATGATAGAATTAGCACTCATGTAGTTTTTTTCATCCAGTCCCCGTGTGTATGCAGTTGTGCAAATATTGTCATCTGTTCCCACAGATACGCATGGCCTACTTTTACAAAAAGCAGAACAGGATTTAACGTGTGCGCAAGATGTTCTGCGTGCGTTCGCTCACGGGGCCTCGGTTTACAGTCTCATCCAAAAGACTTTTGGGGAGAGTGGATGAGTGATGTTAACTCCAGGGGAAAAATCCCCTCGAACGGGAATTGAACTCGGGTCGTCAAATTGCCAGTGCAATGTTCTGACCATTAGGCTATCCCCTCCCCCGCTTCCATCACCTATCCCCTAGTCTTGTAGACCGTGTGGACAGCAATGAAGATTTTGCAACCAGCTTCCTCCACTCTCCGCCGTCCTCTGCTTTTCATAGCGAACTGTTCCACCCAAAGCCAGTCCACTCTCTGATGTCGTCTTCCCATCGTTTTCTCCGTCTGCCTCTTTGTCTCCCTCCCCTTACTGTTCCTTGTAAGACTGTCTTGGCCAGTCCAGATGTTCGTGTGACGTGCCTCTACCATTTTAGTCTGTGTTTATTGACTGAAGTCAAAAGCTCTTCATTATGGTCCCATGGCATTTTTGATTCTTGTTTTCACTTCTTCATTTGTGATGTGACCTCTGTAGGAGATAAAAGGAGTTTGCAAAAGCAGCTCATTTCCATTGCCTGTATCCTTCTTTCAATGTCTGTTATTATGGTCCATGTTTCACATGCATACAAAAATATGAACATGATCAGGGAACGCATCAGTCTGATCTTGAAGCTGATGGCTATGCTCGTATCATTCCAGTGGACTTTAAGTTCGGTCATTGCAGCTGTGGTCTGGGCTATCCTGGAGATAATTTCAGGTTTTAATCCTTCATCTGATACTTTCGCCTCCAGATATTTGAAGCTATGGACAATCCCAATTTTCGTGCCATATATATATATATATATATATATATATATATATATATAATATATATATATATATATATATATATATATATATATATATATTCTGAATATTGTGTCTGTTTATTTGCCTAAAGGACCCAATGAGCTTAACACAGAGTGGATTCATACTTTAAAAGAAACGAAAAATGGCAAATTGGGGGAGATTTCAATGCTCTGGCACCTTTTTGGGATAATAATTGTAATCTGTTTTTAGCAAGTTTTTGTAAAAACTTGTAGATTCATTTTGTTTTTACTAAATGGGGCAGATCACAAAATACCAGATGTATCAAGCCATAAGCTCACTTTAGCTATCTCTTGTATCACCTGCACTTGTTCCAGATGTGATTGTCAACTCATAAGACACTCGGGTATGACATTTACCTATAGTCAAACTTTTAAAACAAAACATTATGTCAATTGCATTCAGAAGAAAAGTCCAAAATATAATTATAAACGGGCTGATTGGGAAAAATTTAAATTTTTTGGCTTGAGTAATACAGAAAACATAAGTAGTCATGATGGGAAATAGTATGTATTCTAATAAACCAACATTATTTTACAAATCTAATGCGTCACCTCAAAATTTGTGTGGTCAAGTCAAATCAAGTCAAGTAAAAAGACTTTTTTGAGGGGGAAAAATTAAAATGTGTGTGTGTGTGGGGTTGTGTGTTGTGTGTGTTGGTGTGTGTGTGTGTGTGGTTGGGGGTGTGGGGGTTTTTGTGTGTGTTGGTACTGCTGTAATCGGAAGATGCTGTGTTGGTGCTGGTTGGGGGTCTGGGGGGCCCCGATTTCCAGGCAAGCGGGCATTGAAAACCCCTTTCGGGGGAATACCACACAAAACCGATGAGGATACCTTGCCTATACCTTAGTTTGAACAAAAAACAGCACAGCAACAACAAGATGAGATATAAGAGGGAAAAAAGAAATTAAAAGAAGAAGAAGAAGAAGAAAAAGAAGAAGAAGAAAAAGAAGAAGAAGAAGGGAAAACTACGACACACGACGACGATTTATGACAAGAGGGGGAGGAGGATCTTGGGGAGGAGGCGATCCTTTGAAGGAGAAGGAAAAAAGAGGAGTTTTTAGATCTGATCTCTCCTACCCAGAGTAAGTGGCTGTGGGGTCTCTAGGGAAGCCTTGACCAACAGTCAACTTTATCCAAGGGTGCGAGTTTAGAGGTTTTTCTCGAACTACCCGACCAACATGCAGGTGTCCCCCGTGCCCGCCCGTTGTTTGCCGAGATAGATCATGACAGAAAGATTACAGCCCCGTTAATAGTCTTAAAAACACGAGAATTACATAACCCTCATTACATCATTTCATTACCATGATCACCTGCAAAAAAAACGTTGCCTCTG
>CM060333.1:14659936-14672436 GCA_030674155.1 Stramonita haemastoma
CTTCTACTGGCTCTCCCCAAGGCACTGTTCTGCCCCCCATCCTTTTCTCCCTTTATACTAATGATTGCACTGGCTCTGACCTTGTACCATTAATCAAATATTCGGATGACTCTGCTCTGGTAGATTTGTCTCATTCCCATGTCAGGTGTCTTAAACAAGTTGAGGAGTTTTCCTCCTGGTGCAAACAGAACTGCCTTGACTTAAATGTTGAAAAAACTAAAGAGATGTTAATTGATTTTCGCAAAAAACACTGAGCCCATACCGAACCTTTGCATTGATGGTGTAGCGGTTGAACGTGTACATGGATACAAATATCTAGGTACTATTATTGATGATAAACTGAACTTTACTGCTAACACAGATCACTTGAATAAGAAATGTCATTCTCGCATCTTTTTCCTTCAGAAACTCCGGAGTCTTCAAGTGAATGTTAAAGTTCTACAGAATTTCTATCGATGCTTTATTGAGTCTGTCCTTTCCTTTTCTAGCTGGTACAGAAGCCTGACTGTAAAAAACAAAAGTGTTGTGAACAAAATTGTTACAAGATGTGGCAAAATTGTGGGCTGCGAGCAAATGAAACTGAATGATTTGTATGAATGCCGTGTGAGAGACAGAGCAAAAAAGATTTTAAGTGATGGTACTCATGGGCTAGCAAAATATTTCGAACTCCTGCCTTCTCAAAAGCGCTACAGAGTACCTAAGTTTCAAACCTTGCGATATAAAAATAGTTTTATTCCCACCTCAATTTTGCTGCTTAATCAGAGCCTTAAAAAAACAAAAAAAATCTGAACAAACCCAAAGCAGAGAGAGAGAGAGAGAGCAAAGAAGAGAGAGAGAGAGAGAGAGAGAGAGAGAGAGAGAGAGAGAGAGAGAGAGAGAGAGAGAGAGAGAGAGAGAGAGAGAGAGAGAGAGAGAGAGAGAGAGGAGAGAGAGAGAGAGAGAGAGAGAGAGAGAGAGAGAGAGAGAGAGAGAGAGAGAGAGAGAGAGAGAGAAACAAGTGATGGAGGAAGGGGGTGGGGGTGGGGGGAGGCGAGGGTGAAACAGAGCTCAGCTAGGAAAGGGACGGGACAATCTAAAGCATAAGGAGCCCCCCCCCCCCCCTTTTTTTTTTTTTAACTGTTTCATATCATACAATATGTTTTAGAAATTATTTGTTTAATGCCATAAAAATGTGTGCGCGTGTTATTATCTTAGACTGTGCTTAACATTGTAATAAAAGATTGTTTGTTACTTTCATTGATATTTGTCTTATCATACGACTATTTTTAACAAGTTAAATGATTTAATATCAATTATGGTTTATTTCACAAAAATGTGTGCACATGTATGCAGTGTTTCCAACAGTGGCGCGCGCGCGTGTGTGTGTCTGAATGCGTGAGCAAACTGGTGTGCGTAGGAATGGTTGAAATTTTGTTTTGGTGAGTTTATGACTGGGAGAGGTATTGTTGAGTTGTGGGTGATTTTTATATTATGAGTTGTGCGAGCTTTTCTTTTCTTTTCCTCTCTGTGATGTTGTTTTTTACATGTTTGCTTTTTATGTGTGGCATGTAACCCGTGTGAATTTCTCTATGAGATGATAATGTATTTTTGACTTTGAATTTGAATTTGAATTTGAATTTGAATCATCATCATCATCATCATCGTCGTCGTCGTCGTCGTCGTCATCACCATCATCACCACCATCACCACCACCACAACCATCATCATCATCATCATCATCATCATCATAGTTGTTGTTGTTGTTGTTGTTGTTGTTGTTGTTAGTGCTGAAAACAGATATAACCCACTGGTATTCAACTCAGGTGTTGTGTGGTATTCCCTGCAAGGTGTTCAATGACCACATTGCCTGGAATGTCAGCATGACCCAGACTCCAACCAGCACCAACACAGCAGTCTTCCTGATCTAAATCAGTACACAACACACACACACACACACACACACACACGCGCGCGCGCGCGCGCGCACGCACGCACGCACGCACGCACGCACGCACGCACCACATCTTCCATGTCATCTCTTCTCCTCTCTATCAATACACAACATACACATCTTCCTTATCACTCATTCTCTTCTCCTCTCTAGCAGTACACAACACACACATCTTCCATATCATCTCTTCTCCTCTCTAGCAGTACACAACACACACATCTTCTATATCATCTCTCTCTCTCTAGCAGTACACAACACACACATCTTCCATATCATCTCCTCTCCTCTCTAGCAGTACACAACACACACACATCTTCCATATCATCTCTTCTCCTCCTCTCCATAGCAGTAAACAACACAGCTACTTCCGAACGAAGTCTTCTTTAGATGTCATAACCTCTAGCTCTCTCTATAAAAGGTGTGGGGGGTGGGGGGGTGGGGAACTGGTTAACATCAGTGCTGACTCCATTCCCCCCAAACGTCTTTAGGATGAGACTATAAACCGAAGTACCCTGTGTGCGAACACATGCAGGTGATCTTGCACTCACGCTAAAACCTGTTCTTTTTTTTAGGGAGAGTAGGCCATTGTATGCCGGTGGGAACAGATGACAAAATCAACACACAAAAAAAACTGCAGACACATGGAGATGTAGACTGGATACAAAAAAGCACAGGAGTGCTTATTCCATTATTCCCGAAATAAGAGAATAAAAGAATAAATAAATAATCGAATAGGAGTGGTTGACAACAAAATACAAAACACAGCATGCACACAGCCATCGTGCTTAGACACCATCTGTTAGAAAAAAAGGGGGAGTTGGGAGTCCCCAAGACAGTTCAGGGCTATGGGCCTATATGGCAACGTTCTGGTGGCTCATGTGACAGCACTGGAACCATTCGTATTGGCCAATAGACCTTCCAATGATGTGGAGAGTGTCTGTTCCAAATAAGTTTAATATGCCACAGCAGATAAACATAGAAACTGAATTGATATGTGTTTGGTATCATTATAATCTGCTTTTTTATTATCTCTGTAATGACGGGGCTTACACCTTTTTTCCTGTTAGGCATGAAATATCAGTAGTTATTTTGTACAGAAAGTCAAATTCCCCCTCACAGCCCTGCCTGCAGTAGTTGCTATACAACCCTCCTTTTCGTGCTGTGATATTTACAACTCCCGGCTGATAGCAGCAGGTCATGAACTCTGAGCCAGGCACTAAAAGAAAAGGTGGGAACAGCAGTGATTTGATCTTCTGTAGTCCTTCATTCAGAACGGGAATTAAAGCACCAACAGGCCTGTCCTTTTAAGATGACCCTGCCAGGAAAGAGTAAATCACAACTTCATCAGAAGCTGCCAGGAGATTTGAACCCACGACTTCACGGGTCCACAGTGATGAAAGTCAAATGCTCTATACACTCAGCTAAAGCGTTTGTCCGAATCAAAGTGGGCTTGAAATGTCAGCCATTACTCGTCTTCAGAGCGAACAGCAGATCCAAACAGATCAGAACGTGCTTGTGTCATGACAGGTGTATCAGCTGAAACCAGAATGGCCTGTTTACTTCAGGGGTATGGACAGATCTGCCATGATTTTACACACAAGTATTGGGTTACAACTGTTCTGATGAAAGAGAGACAACAATCAACTTCATACAGAAGAACTGTTTCCACTAACAACACGGGTGTCCTACCCGAGTGGTGACGTCATCATGTGACATCACAGAGGACCTGGCTTCAAGGCGTCCACATTCCTCAGGTCACAGGTCAGACTCTGGGTCAGAGCTGGTCAGAGGGAGCAGCAGAAGTCGTCCAGCAGTTATCCTCTGGATTGACCTCTGCCCCCTGCCCCTCCTCAGCCCTTCATGTCAGAAATCCCCCCTTCCTTCCTCCACCCTCCTCCCCTCCTTCCCTCATCTTCCTGAGGAGTTGTTGGAGCAGGGCACTGCTGTTGTCAGGCCCTGTCTCTGGGACAAGGTGAACCTGGCAGAGTTCATTCCTCTCCAGACAGCACAGGGTCTCTGCAGTGTGTTTCGTCCTTTACATATTGATCTCAATAATGGGATCTTTTACGTGCATATTTGATCTTCTTGCAGGCAGATATGTATACCGCGAATTAAAACACTGGTAGATTTGCTCTTAATTTGAATTAAACTAACAGATATTTTCACACACACAGTCGAGCCACAGTCGAGTGAAGACGTGTCCTGAGAGCTCTCCAGTGGAAGTTGTTTTCGGAAAGAAATAGAGGTGTTTAGAGGTGTTTAGCTTCAAAAGAAAGTGTACAAATGTGTGTGTAACTGAATCAGTCAATGAAGTGCCACTGGTTTAGTGTAAAAAAAAAAAAAAGGAGTTGATTTTAACTATATTTTAACCATACTCCACAAAAATTTTCTGTGAATGTGTGATTCTCAACAACACCTACAGTGCTGAGGCAACAGCGATGTGGGAACAAAGGGAAGCTGTAGAATGGACCCCGAGTAACTGGACCACTTAAGAGTCTAAGACTCAAGTGAAGTGTTCTTGTGAGGTGAGTGGGTGAGACTGTCCATTGCCTTTCCCCGAAGTGAAACACACATAGACCAACGTTGTTGTGGTTTCCGTGGTGACGAACTGTAAACTGAGCAATGTCGCACTCTTTGTGTATAGGAGATAGCCATTAAAATGGCACAAAGCAGATGACATTGATCATCATCACTGTACTCTCCTTTTCTTCTTCTTCTTCTTCTTTTTTTTTTTAATCTTTACTCTTTCACTTTCAATCCCAACCATCAATCAATAAATCATGTGAACTAGTTTGTTAATCTTTGAGTGATGCAATGCTTTAACCATGAGGCCCATGACTCGATCTATGAGTACCCAACTACCCAACGTCTCAGAAAAGAGACTATTCAATACACTAAGGACTCCTGCCAAGTTACCTTTGAAGCCACTCATACTAACTTGCCTTTGTGGGGGTTTGTTCGCCTTGAAAGGTATTGTGGACGATTTCAGCCCCTAAATGTCAATTCAATATTTAAAGAGTTTAAAAAGAATAACAGCGAACAAATAAGTTTTACAACAGACTTTACATTAACCTTGCCCAGTGAACTTTGGCGATCCTTCTTTCAAGTTAGTTCTGATGAGGAAAAACTACTGACAATACACATATACCACAGTACTGGGAAAATCCTAGTACAAGGCAATGTATGCCAGCGGTGGGTTGAAGAGGAGTTCTACAACCTAAGAACAATAGTCAATGAGCTGGCAAAACTAAATGTCACCACGGAAACTGTGACTGATGTCCTCTATTCCCTGGCATCTTCAAGCCCTCAATGTGCTCCGCTGGCCATACGAGACAGCGCCCCTGACGACCAACCATGTCAGTCAGACCAGACAACAGAGAGGGATGACAACTCTCCTCCCATTCTTCAGTTGACACCCTCCCCTTCCACTCCACCCCACCCCCTGCCCTCCACACCTCCCATGTCTTCACCCCCCAACCAGGCTACATCACCCCCTCCATCCACTGATGACGAGACCATCCCCTCTCACCCTTCCTCAAACCTCTCAGCTGATCCATCCGACTCCATGCCCTCCACACCCCCCACGTCTTCCCCCCCTGACCAGGCTACGTCACCCCCTCCATCTACTGATGACAATGGGACCATCCCCTCCCTTCCTCCCTCCGACCTCTCAGCTGATCCTCTACCCCCTCCCTCAACGGCTGCACATCCACCTGAGGAAGAAACTGCAACACCGCCCCTCTCCCCCACCACCCCTTCTTTCACCTAAGATCAAGGTATAGTTCAGTCCCCCCTCCCCTCCCCCTCCACTTCCCCATGTGACCATCAGCCTCATCCCTCTCCCACCTCTACCTCCAACCAACCCACTCCCCACTCCAAAACATCTCCCACAACAGCAGTCAACACAACACAAACAAGCAATGCACCATGCAATCTCTCTCAAAAGAACAACACAGAAATTATAACAATGCTTCACAAACAACTCATTGCAGCCAACATCACTATCTCCAACATGCAGAAAGAAATACACACACTCAAAACACAAATATCACAAATAGGTCAAGAAACAAAACACAACAGCCAGGTCATCTCTGACACTGAAACCAGAGTAAAAAAAACTCCATGAAAACAATGAAAAGAGATGTTTCACAACAAGTAACAGAACTACAAAACAGCCAAGAATACCAGACAGATCAAATGAAAGAAATCAACTCCAAACTACAATCACTCTAAGACAGTCAACATGACATCAACAATACTACCAAGAAACAGATACAAACACTCAGTGCAACTAAACACACAAGACACTCAAGCAGTCAGACAGACAACAATACTGAACCACTTGCAGAACAACTCACAGAGGTAGAATACAATATAAACACATTCAACAGATATGCTCTCCTCACAGACAAAACCAGGACTGACAATTTTTCATACCCCACACTCACACAAAAGCAGACAAGCAACAACACTTCAGCAACTTCATGCAAAAACACAAGCAAACAGCCTCTACTTACAAACACATCACAGCAGACACCCACGCACACACTCCCCACCCACCAAAGCCCACACTCCAATTCCCATTCCCAAAAGCACCATGAAAACACCCCCCATTCCAGCCCCCTTAAAACCCTCCAACAAAAAACAGTCCCCTTAGAGTGTAACACCTTGTTGTTAGGTGACTCAGTGCTGAAAGGGGTGGACGAGAAAAAGATGTCAGTGGGGGGCCGGCAAGTCTGCAACCTGTCAGTACCAGGCCTGACAGTACAACACCTGTGTCAGTGGCTGTCAACAGGCTGCCCCTCTCCACACATACAGCACGTCACCTTCCACGTGGGGATCAATGACTGTAAAGCAGGATCAGTCACAAAAGCAGATTGGACAAAACTGATCCACCTGCTAAAAAAAATCTTCCCCATGCTGCTCTACAGGCCTCCTCCATCCTCCCCCCCCCTTCCCACGACATCCGCTGAGAGACAAGGCTTCAGGTCCACGGCTTCTCTTGGGGAAACCTGCCATCAAGAGAGGGTTGTACTTATCGACAACACCCCCTCCTTCCTCACCAGGACTGGAGCCCAAAAAAGGCGCTATATGATGATCCCATCCATCCCAGTCCTCAGGGTAACAGAACTCTTGCCCTCAATATCCCTTTCCGAAACCATCGCCAGCCGCCAGCCGTGAGGCCTGTGACAAACTACTGACCCAACATAACGTCCAATGACATGACAAGCTATGCTGAAGCAGCCGAAGGTGTACATTCACGATCGGCTGCCTTCAACAAAAAGAGGACTTCAGCCCCACCCCACAGTACGACTTGCGACAATAGACCTACCACACTAGGTCTATTACTGGACAGAAACTTTCCCATCCCCGAGCCAAGGAACCCCCATTGTTCAGAAGTCACAAGTGTGTTAGGGAGACAACACTCCGTGGCAGCCACACAGCCACTTGTGAAAGTACTTTCCGATCTACTCCATTGTTTGACCCAATAGTGTGGTATGTGTGTGTGTGTGTGTGTGTGTGTGTGTGTGTTTGCCCGTGAGCATGTGCGTGCTTGCCTGGTATGTAAGCATGCTGCTTGCTTGTGCCTATGCACTGGGTGTGTACGTGTATAATAATTGTGTATAATAATTATGTGAACGTGTGTGTGCATGCTTGTGTGTGCATGCGTGGGATAAATGTCTGCCTGCAAGCCTGCATCAAACATACAGCCCATGTATAATGTTCTAAATAATTACAAATGTGTTTGTGCAGGTGTCCAAATGTTAAATGCAGTGTTCCCATTGATGATAAATGATTGCTTCAATTTTTCATGAATGGAAATCTCTCTCTCTCTCTCTCTCTCTCTCTCTCTCTCTCTCTCTCTCTCTCTCTCTCTCCTCTCCCCCATACTTTCACCCAGCCCCTATCCCCCCCCCCTTTTTTTTTTCCCCCAACATCAAATGTTGATCAATGTCATGCTGCAGTGTGTATCTCATTTGAGTGGATAAATTGCCTTCTACATCTAGCAGGTATATTGGGATCCAGAGACTTTTGCAACAGGGCAGTTGTTGGGTTGGGCTAGTGGGGATTGGAGTTTTTGAACCAACTCTGCCATACTATATTTTCCTTTGCTTTTTCATCTATTATTATTCGTCACTGTATCTCTTTGTGCTTAGTATCATAATTATATTTAGTGTGTGATTGGTTATATTGATTTAGCAAAAATTGTTGTATCTTAGTTTTTCTTAAAATATTTTTCCCAATTTATATGTTTTATTATTTTTTATGACTGTAGTATATTATCTATGTAAAAACAAGACTGGATTCAAAAAGTTGTTTATTATAACACATTCATTCCTTACATATTTTGATTTGTGTTTATATTTTAGTTTTTGAAATTGAATTATAGCTTATTTTGTTTAAAAATTTGATAATCAAGTCTCCTATTTTGATAGATCTTACATACATACATATATTAAAAAAATCAATCTTAACATGTCTCTAACTTTAGACAAGTGGCCCACAAAGCAAGGCCTCTGTGTAGGCTACCTGAATATCAACAATGCAACAAACAAAAAAGATGATATTTCGACCATACTGCACAACAATGAGAATCAGTTTCATTTGTTTTGCCTTGCTGAATCTCGACTCTCACCACACGTAACTGACACATGCATGAATATTCCAGGATATCAGATTTTTCGACAGGATCCAAACAAGCTCAAGTCCACTGGGTTATTAACATATTTTGCTTCTTCACTGAGTTGCAAAAGATCATACAACTTTGATGTTTATGACATTGAATCGATTTGGATTGAAATAAAATTAAAACACAATAGTCCAATATTAATAGGATTCATATACAGAAATCCTTCGGAAGCCACAGAATGGTTTGAAAAATTCAACTCTCTCATGGATGAAGGGACATTTTAAAACTATGAAACAATTATTCTTGGGGATTTTAACATCGACTTATTAAAACCCAAGCCTAAATGGAGTCACAACATTACTATGCATGGCCTGGAACAACTAATAGACAAACCAACTCGGATAACAGATAACTCTAGAACTTTAATAGATCATATCTATTCTACTACAAAACAAAACATAGCAGAAGTATGTGCCCCCTCCTGTGGATGCAGTGATCACAATGCCGTGTGTTTTACTTGGTTTAAACATAGTGTCAAAATTCCCAAAGTAGGACATAAAACCATCTTTTACAGAAAATTTGATAACTTCAATGAACAGGACTTTCTTTCAGACTTAATAAATTCGCCATTCCAAGACATATATCAAATCAGAGACCCCAACAAAGCTGCAGAATTCTGGATTACCACATTTATTTCAGTGTATGATAGGCATGCCCCCTTCATCAAAAAAAGAGTTAAAGAAAAAATTAAACCTCCTTGGATAACAAAAGACATAGAGTCAGAAATGAGCTTAAGAGACTATTTGAAAACCCATGGTACAAAAGAAGAATTTAAAATGCAAAGAAACAAAGTAACTTCACTAAAACGGAGATCAAAACGTGATTACTTTCAAAAACTGTTAATCACAACTACTGACTCTCACCAGGTATGGAAAGCCATCAATATTTTATGTAATAGACCTATATCAAAAAGCCAAAAGACAGTTAAAGACATAACAGCTGATGAACTGAACACCCATTTCTCAAACATCGCTACTAAAATCATATCATGCGATAAGTCAAATGAAAATGATCTCCAATACTTAGAACAATATATTGATTCAAAAGAAATTAAATTCCCAGGTTGATTTATTGCCAATGACAATTAAAGACGAGTTGGAAAGTCTATCTCTCAACAAAAATTCCAGAACACCTGACCTTGACAATCTGGATGGAAAAATATTGAAACTTTCTGGTCCTATTATAGCTGAAACACTGACATATCTATATAACTTGTGTATAGATAAAAGCAACATTCCTCTCATACTTAAAAAGGCAAAAGTTATACCAGTCCACAAATCTGGAGATTCTTCTTGTCCTTCAAATTACAGACCAATTTCAATCATATCGGTCTTATCTAAACCCATTGAAAAACATATCCAAAAATCTTTATATTCCTACTTTGTTAACAACAACCTAATAAATGAAGATCAGTCAGGCTTTCGTAAAAACTATTCTTGTCACACAGCTCTAACTCAACTTACAGACAGTCTCTTACACAACATAAATGAAAATAACTATACAGGCCTAATTTTTGCTGACTTTGAAAAAGCATTTGATGTAATCAATCACTCCTTGCTAGTGCGTAAACTTCACCTATATAAACTAACACCTGAAATAATCAATCTTTTAACAAGTTTTTTGTTAGATAGACAGCAGCTGGTAACTGCAAATAATCAAACATCAGAATTAGTATCTATTAAATATGGAGTACCACAAGGATCAATATTGGGTCCTCTTTTGTTCTCAATATATGTAAATGACTTACCCTTATTTCTAGATTGTAGCTGTGAAATGTTTGCTGATGACACATCCCTCTATTGTAGTGATACTGACCCCCACAGACTAACACTCAAACTTCAAAACAATATCAACAAATTGATTACTTGGACTCAATTAAACCATATGTCCTTAAATGCACAAAAAACTAAAAGTATGTACGTACTAGCACGACAAAAGAGGCAAAAAATGAAAAGTAAATTTCAACCTCTGTTGATAGATCAAAAAATCATTGAAGAAGTTGACTCACACAAAATTCTGGGTGTAATTATCGACAAAAATCTTACTTGGACTGACCATGTGATGGCACTAGGAAAACGTCTTACAAACAAGGTACGTCAGCTATCAAAAATAAAACACTTTCTAGATAGTCATTCACGCAAACTCTTTTTTTGTGGACACATCTTGCCTATAGTTGACTATGCCTCATCTCTTTGGAACAACTGCAGTGAAACTAATTTGAAATTCATTCATCGATTATATAAAAGAGCACTAAAACTTGTCCTATTAAAATCAAGCTCCCTAACCATCAATGATTATAAGCTAACAAATACTCTTACATTCCAAAACAGGCTTTATCTCAATAAAGCTCTATTTGTACAAAAAATTGTCAATGGAAATGCCCCTCCCAAGATCACCAATAGATTCAAAATTAATGAGCACAGGCATAACCATCTACTAACATTTCCCAGACCCAGAAACATTCTTTACAAAAAACAAGCTTCCTATATTCAGGTAGTGATTTATGGAACAAGCTCCCAAAACAGTTAAAATGTATCAAAAATAAAAATCAGTTAAAAAATCAGTTGAAAAATTACTTAATGCGCTTATGCAAAAATGTTTAAGAACTACACATCAATCCAATCAACCATACTTAGAACAGACTAAAGATATTGGTACTCTCTGCTCACCCCGAAAAATCTTTCACGTGTGGCTCACTGTGAATGAAAAATCTACAACTTGCTTGCTATATATGTATGTAAGTTAAGTTAGAAATTGTTTTCTTCGACCTAAGCTCATACTTTAATCCTTTGGTGGATAAGGACTGAGTCATAAACCCATAGGACCATATATCGCAGGTTTAAAACACAATACCCTACACTGGTGGTTCGTAAAGGTCCTTTTTCCAAGTCACTTACGCCATAGCCGAAAGCTGGGATCGAACCCGCAACCTTTAGATTACGAGTCCAACGCCCTAACCACTAGACTACAGCGGCGTCTTATATATGTATGTGGAAGGGGGAAAAGTTGGAGAAAGGTTGTTTTTTTTTTTCTTCTATAATTTAATTTTGAACAGGATAGGGAATAAGTGATGTATGTAAACACTGTATATTCTGCAAATTCAAAAGGATAAAACCAAACCACTGATCTGATGACTAGATTGGATTTTTTTTCTATGCATTTTTTTTTTTACTTACCCAGTTTAATAGTTTCAGGATAAATATTTAAAAAAATTATTTTATTGATTATACTAATGGGACGATTAGCACTATTATATTTATATTATTTTGATTAGTGGAAAGGCCTTACTTTTTTGTTCTGGTTGTTGTTGTGTGTGGTTTTTTTTGTTTGTTTGTTTGTTTTGTTCATATGTGTAGGGATTTTTATTTATGAGTATAATCATAAATCATTATTATAATTCTTCTGTTTGCTGTTTGTGTTTTCCCCCTTCCTCCTTGATACCCCCCCCCCCCCCCCCCCCCACCCGTTCCCACCCCCCCTCCAAATTTGTTCTTTTTTGAGTGTGTGGTTTTTTTTGTTTTTGTTTGTTTGTTTGTTTGTTTGTTGTTGTTTTTTTGTTTTTTGCTTTAGTTTTGTTTTGTTTGGGTTTTTTCGTTTTATTATGTTTGTTTGGTTGTCTGTTGCTTTTGTTTGTTTGTTAGTTTTTTTTGTTAGTTTGAATGTTTGTTAGTGTATATGTTATTTCCTCTCAGTGGAGATTGGTATTATCATATGGTATTGTTGCGTTTGTTTTTTGTTTTTGTTTTTTTTTGCTTTGTGTTGTTTTGTTTTTTCTTTTCTTCCTCCTAACATATAAGTATGAACTGAAGTGTGGAAATAATGTAATCTGACATAAGTTGCTTATTAACATTTCATGGATTTTTTTTAAAGTCTTAAATA
>CM060333.1:14677436-14697436 GCA_030674155.1 Stramonita haemastoma
GCATCAAGAATTGCACACGATGCTGTTTTTCCTCAACAAAGTTTAGTTTTAAAAAATGTGTTGACATAAGCAATCAGTGTGTAATGCAATGTTTCCTGCATGACTGAACTGTTGTGAAGACACACTATCAAGGGCAAACAATGCACATTTAGGCTACAGCCATAGTAAACCTGGCCGTCCAGAGTTTTGATGGGAAAAACAGTGGCACTGTTCTGTGGCAATGATGCTCTCCTTTGGGATAGATAGGAACCTTATTTTCTAAAAGAGAAATCTATAATACTGAGGTGTGATGCTTCAACAAAGCACTCTGACAACCATAATAACAATAATAATCATAAGGATTACAATAGTTATCATTATCATCATTAACTACTACTACTACAACTACTACTATTACTATTACTATTAATAGTAATAATCATAATTAAGAAACCATTATTAATATCATGATGGTGATTATCATAAGTGTAGCAGAAGTAGTAATATTACAATTATTCTTCATAACATTATCCTCTTTAATGCCATGGCCATCTATTGTCATGAACAAAACACACAAAAGAAGTCAACTTTCTCTTGATTTAGTTGGTACCTTTTCATCTTTCCTCTTTGATGACCCCCCCTCCAAGAGAAAAAAAAAAAAAAGCAAACCCCAAACAAAGCAACAAATAAAAAAAACAACCAAAAACAAAAACAACAAAACAGCAACAACAAACACACCTAACAATTTTTAAAAGCCACCTTAAATAATTAATTTTGATACCAGTACCTTTAAAAAAAACAACAACAGAACACTGTGTACTTATATATTACAAAAAATATGTGATTTAAAGAATTGTAAAAAAAAATCTCTCCACATGGTTAAACCATATAACAAGACTTGAATAATATAAAAAAAAAACCCAAACTAAGCCATACACCAAGTGTCAACACAATGACAGTGTTCTCCGACATCTTAGAGCTGAACATTATGCCAATAATAACAATGATAACCATTAACACATTAACACAATATCCCACAGCATTTCTGAATAAGAAACAACAACAGTAACATCATTACAATAACCACAATATTCCATATCTGTAAACATAGGTCAATGATGCTATTTCACAGGCATCTGGGTGGTAGGTAGGCACAAAACACACATTTCATACATTGCTTTCAATACACAATTTTTCAAGAAAGGGTTATTTTTTTCCTTTCTTTTTTTTTTTTCTTTTCTTTCATTTTTTCTTCCTTTTTTTCTCCTCGCTTTTCTGGGTTTTTTTCTTCTTTCTTTTCTTTTTGTTTTGGTTTTATTTATTTTTTTCCAAGTATTTTTTTTTCCTTTTCTTTTTTCCTGTTTTCTGTTGTTTTTTCCTTTCATTTCTTTTTGTTGAGGACATTACAAAGCAATTAATTCCACACGTACATCATTCTCTTTCTTTCCTCTTCTTTGCCAAATGTTATTTTCCCCGGGAAAACATGTAACACTACCATGTTCCAAAACAACAATTCAAACCACATCACACAGATAATAAAAAATAAAATAAAAAAAAACAGGATTGTCCATGTGGCAGATTAAAAAAACACACCCAAAGAACAAAAACCAACCAATTGAGCTGTATCATAAAAAAGGACAGTCCATCTGACAGATTAAAACATACAAACAAAAAACAACCAAATCAGCTGTCTGTTCTTTCATATGACTCACGCAGAATGCCATTTCTATCACTTGTATTTCCATTTCACATTCAAAAACCCAAACATAAAAACAATAGGGATGGTTGGGCAACTCCCCCGGGGGGGGGGGGGGGGGGGGGGGGGGGGGGGGGGGGGGGGGGGGGGGGGGGGGGGGGGGGGGGGGAATGAGGTAAAAAAAACAACAACACCATCCATTCATTAAATTGGTAAGTGGTCTGCCCATTTGTCATTTTCATGCCACTTCCATTGACTGATGGAGCATATACCTTGCAAGCACTCAAAGTATTCTACAATCACACTGAGATGAAAAAACAAAACACAGAAAATTTAATAATAAGCACATTCATCATCATCAATGGAGAAAAACTAAAGAACTACTCATATAAAAATGCAGTATTCAGATATTTGTACTTTTTCCAAGGACAGAACAAATATGGATATTCCCAACGTATTTTGTGTACATACACAAAATTATACATATACATACACACACAAACACACAATAGCATACTCTCCATCCTTACCTCTCTCTCTATCCCTCACCCAAACACAACCCACACCCTCTTTCTCCCCCCCCCCTCCCCCCCCCCCCTCCACCCCTCTCTCTCTCTCCCTCTCTCTCTAATCATATAAATCATAATTGGCAACTTTGGAAAATTATGCAAACCCACTGCTGATTGTCTACAAAATCTGCCTAAAGTCTTGTGAAATTTTCACGAACTTGTCCAACTTTTGGTCACTGATATCAGTTTGCCTTGCATGATTTTTCCTGGCTGCATCTAATCACACACACACACACACACACACAACACACACACACACACACACACACACACACACACACACACACACATACACACAAAGAGGAGGCATTAAGTCACATCTCCTCTAACCTAGTTTACCCCCCCCCCCCCCCCCCCCAAAAACACACACACACACACACAAAAGGAGGAATTTAGTCGCATCTCCTCTAACCTAGTTTACCCCACCCCCACCCCCAAACACACACACACACACACACACACACACACACACACACACACACACACACACACACACACACAAAAGGAGAAATTTAGTCACATCTCCTCTAACCTAGTTTACCCCCCCCCCCCCCCAAAAACACACACACACACACACGAGAGGAGGAATTTAGTCACATCTCCTCTAACCTAGTCTACCCCCCCCCCCCCCCAACAAAACACACACACACACACACACACACACACACACACACACACACAACACACACACACACACAAAGAGGAGGAATTAAGTCACATCTCCTCTAACCTAGTCTACCCCCCCCCCCCCCCCCCCCCAACAAAACACACACACACACAAAGAGGAGGAATTAAGTCACATCTCCTCTAACCTAGTCTACCCCCACCCCCCAAACAAAACACACACACACACACACACACAAGGAGAAATTTAGTCACATCTCCTCTAACCTAGTCAACCCCCCCCCCCCCCAACAAAATACACACACACACACACACAACACACACACACACACACACACAGAGGAGGCATTAAGTCGCATCTCCTCTGACCTAGACTACCCCCCCCCCCCCCCAACACACACACACACACACACACACACACACACACACACACACATACACACAAAGAGGAGGAATTAAGTCACATCTCCTCTCCCCTAGTCTACCCCCCCCCCCCCCCCAAAAAAAAAAAAAAAACAAACACACACATACACACACACATGGAGGCATTTAGTCACATCTCCTCTAACCTAATCTACCCCCACCCCCACAAAACACAGACACAGACACAAGACATTCAATCCAGTCTCCTCCTTCCCCCTCCCCCGCCTGACACGCAGGCATTTTCCCCTCAATCTTTGATAGATTCCATACATACCCCCCCCCCCCCCCCCTTTCTCTTTCTGAAGAATTTTTTTTTTCAAACACTTTCTTTCAAAAGCAAACATCAAACATAATCAAAAAAAAGAAGAAGAAGAAAAAAAAAGAAAAGCCAAGTCAAAATGCCCATTCATTTCCATCTTTAAAGAAAAGAGAAAGAAAGAAAACCTGTCGAAGTGCATATTCACTTTCATCATTAAATTAAAATCAAAAGAAGAAAAAAAAACCACGAGTCAAATTGCATATTCACTTCCATTGTCAAATCAATAATGATTTGGGGCATTACTTTCTGATAAACATGTCACATACATAAATATTCCCAATATGATTATAAAAACATTTGGAATTCAACACAATCCATAACATAACAACATCAAAGACATGTTAAAAAAAAAAATCACACACAAAATAAAATATGCCAGCCAAAATACCCCACCAATTTCCCAACCAAATGAATAAATTAATTAAAAACAAACAGCCAACTCTTACACACATGTAAAGTTACACTGTCATATCAAAAAAAGTTAAGCAAAAACTGCCTAAGCTTTGAGTAATAATCATGGACTTGACCAGTTTTTGGTCACTGATGTCATCAGCCTGACTTGCACAAATTTTCCAGGTTGCCCTTCATACAGATTACACACACGCACGCACGCACGCACGCACGCACGACACACACACACACACACACACACACACACACACACACACACACACACACACACACACACACACACACACACACACACACACAAGGAGGCATTTAGTTACATCTCCTCTTTCCTAGTGTACATCTCCCCCCCTAAAAAATCCCAAACAACCCCTCCCCCCAAACACACACACACACACACACACACACACACACATACACATGGGGTATTAAATCATATCTCATATCACACCATTATCCACACACACACACACACTTTTATTCAGTCTATTCTAAGATACTGAGCATATAGAGTTGCTTTCATAATTTCCCAGAATACTCTCTCTCTCCTCTTTCTCCCCCCCCCCCCCAAAAAAAAAGTATAAAAAAGTTTTTAAAAAAAAGGTTTTCAAACAATCTCTTTTAAACTATGATGCTGATACAGCACAAAGAAGAAAAGCAAACAACAGGCATCATCCAAAAAAAAAAATCCACTCACAATGCATAATCATTTCCACCATTAAATCAAAGATGGTTTGGGGCATCACATTCTGACAAATATGTCACATATGTCCAGAATTTTCAAAAATAACAAAGCATTTTCATATCAATACAATCGGTCTTGTAACAGCCTCACAGCCAATAAATATCTTTTAAAAGTTCACACACACACACAAAAAGAAAAAGCACAAACTAACAAACACAATTCACAGCCAAATGAATCAAAACAAACAGCCAACTCCTACACACATAATATTACAATGTTATTTACTGCATAACTGACAACTCGGCAAAGTTTGGCAAGCTGACTGATAGTTGTTTGTTAAAACAAATTTTTAGTAATGTTCATGGACTTGACCAGGTTTTTGTCACTGATATCTGTCGGACTTGCAAAAATTTTCCATGCTGCCCATCATACACAATACATGCGTGCATGCACATGCGTGCATGCACACACACACACACACACACACACACACACACAAATGAGGAGGTATTTAGTCACATCTCCTCTTGCCTAGTCTAACCCCCAAACAAAACACACACACATGCACACACACACGAGGAGGAATTTAGTCACATCTCCTCTCACGTAGTTCCCCCCCCCCCCCCCTCTTAAAAAAAAGAAGAAACAGACAACCCCCTTAAAACAAACCAAAAAAAACCACACACACACACAAACACCTCCCCCCCCCCCCCCCCCCCCCCCAACATACACACACACAAATGAGGAGGAATTTAGTCACATCTCCTCTCGCCTAGTCTAACCCCCCCCCCAACAAAGCACACACACACACACACACAAGGAGGAATTTAGTCACATCTCCTCTTTCCTAGTCTACACCCCCCCCCCCCCCCACTCCCCCTAAAAAGAAACAACCCCCCAAAAACAAACACACAAACACACACACAAAGTGACACAAACGAGGCATTAAATCCCATCTCATATCACATTATTACCCACCCACCTCCAACACACACACACACCTTTGTTCAATCTAAGATACTGATCAGATGGCCTTCCTTTCATAGATTCCTAGAATACTCTCCTCTTTCTAGCCAAAAAAACACAAAAGTATATCAAAAGATTTTTAAATAAGTTTTCAAACCATCTCTTTAAAACTATGATGCTGATACAGCACAAAGAAGAAAAGCAAACAACACACACACACACACACACACACACACACACACACACACACACACACACACACACACACTCACACACAAATGAGGAGGCATTTAGTCACATCTCCTCTTGCCTAGTCTAACCCCCCCCCCCCCAAACAAAACACAAACGTGCACATGCACGCACACACACACACACACACACAAGGAGGCATTTAGTCACATCTCCTCTCACCTAGTCTACCACCCCCTTAAAAAAAAAGAAAACAACCCCCCTAAAACAAACAAAAAAAACAACACACACACACAACCCCCCCCCCCCCCCCCCCAACACACACACACAAATGAGGAGGTATTTAGTCACATCTCCTCTCGCCTAGTCTAACCGCCCCCCCCCCCCCCTCCTCCCCCCAACAAAGCACACACACATAAATGAGGAGGCACTTACTCACATCTCTTCTCGCCTAATCTAACCCCCCCCCCTCCCCCCAACAAAACACACACACACACACACACACACACACACACACAATGAGGAATTTAGTCACATCTACTCTTTCCTAGTCTACCCCCCCCCCCCCCCCCCCCTGAAAAGAAACAACCCCCCAAAACAAACACACAAACACACACACACACAAAGTGACACACATGAGGCATTAAATCCCATCTCATATCACATTACCCCTCCCCAACACACAAACACACACCTTTGTTCAATCTAAGATACTGATCAGATAGCCTTCCTTTCACAGATTCCTAGAATACTCTCCTCTTTCTAACCAAAAAACCACAAAAGTATATCAAGATTTTTAAATAAGTTTTCAAACCATCTCTTTAAAACTATAATGCTGATACAGCACAAAGAAGAAAAGCAAACAACAGAAATCATCAAAAGAAGGGGAAAAAAAACCCACTGAAAATGCATATTTTCATTTCCATCATCAAATCAAAGACTCTTTTGAGCATCACATTCTGCCAAACGTGTCACATAATGTCAAGTATTTCCATAAATATCAAAACATTTTGATATCAACACAATCCATATAACAGAAAAAAAAAAGAAAAGCCAAGTCAAAATCCACATTCATTTCCATTATTAAAAAAAGGAGAAAGAAAGAAAACACACACACACACAAAATAAAATATGCTAGCTAAAAAGCCCCACAAATTTCCCAACCAAATAAATAAATTAATTAAAAACAAACAGCCAACTCTTACACACATGTAAAGTTACACTGTCATATATTGCGTAACTGACAACTCAAAAAAGTTAAGCAAAAACTGCCTAAGCTTTTGAGTAATAATCATGGACTTGACCAGGTTTTGGTCACTGATGTCATTAGCCTGACTTGCACAAATTTTCCAGGTTGCCCTTCATATAGATTACACACACGCACGCAGGCACGCGCGCGCGACCACACACACACACACACACCCACACCCACACACACATACGGAGGCATTTAGTCACATCTCCTCTTTCCTAGTGTACCCCAAAAAAAAAAAACCCAAACAACCCCCCCCCCCCAAAACACACACACACACAAGGTATTAAATCCCATCTCATATCACACCATTATCCACACACACACACACACACACACTTTTGTTCAATCTAAGATACTGAGCATATAGAGTTGCTTTCATAATTTCCCAGAAAACTCTCTCTCCTTCTCTTTCTCTCCCCCCAAAAAGTATATATAAAAAAAGATTTTTTAAAAAAAGGTTTTCAAACAATCTCTTTTAAACTATGATGCTGAAACAGCACAAAGAAGAAAAGCAAACAACAGGCATCATCCAAAAAAAAAATCCACTCAAAATGCATCATCATTTCCACCATTAAATCAAAGATGGTTTGGGCATCACATTCTGACAAATATGTCATATGTCATATTTTCAAAAATAACAAAGCATTTTCTTATAAACACAATCGGTCTTGTAACAGCCTCACAGCCAATAAATATCTTTTAAAAGTTCACACACACACACAAAAAGAAAAAGCACAAACTAACAAACAAAATTCACAGCCAAATGAATCAAAACAAACAGCCAACTCCTACACACATAAAATTACAATGTTATTTACTGCATAACTGACAACTCAGGAAAGTTTTGCGAGCTGACTGATAGTTGTTTGCAAAAACAAGTTTTTAGTAATGTTCATGACTTGACCAGTTTTTGTCACTAATATCGTTGACTTGCAAAAAATTTTCCATGTTGCCCATCATACACAATACATGCACACACGCACATGTGTGTGCGCATGCATGCACACACACACACACAAGAGGAATTTAGTCACATCTCCTCTTGCCTAGTCTAACCCCCCCCCCCCCCACACACACACCCCCAAACAAAACACACACACACACACACACACACACACACACACACACACACACCATACACACACACACACACACACGAGGAGGCATTTAGTCACATCTCCTCTCACCTTGTCTACCACCCCTCCCCCCCTGAAAAAAAAGATGAAACAAACAACCCCCCTTAAACAAACAAAAAAAACCACACACACACACACCCCTACACACAAATGAGGAGAATTAAGTCACATCTCCTCTCACCTAGTCTAAATCGCCTCCCCCCTCCCCAACAAAGCACACACACACACACACACACACACACACACACACACACACATGAGGAGGAATTTAGTCACATCTCCTCTCGCCTAATCTAACCCCCCCTCCCCCCAACAAAGCACACACACACATGCATGCACACGCGCGTGCGCACGCACACACACACACGCACACACACACGCACACACACACACAAACACACACACACACACACAGAGGAGGAATTTAGTCACATCTCCTCTTTCCTAGTCTTCGCCCCTCCCCCCTCCTGAAAAGAAACAACCCCCCAAAAACAAACACACACACACACACACACACACACACACACACACACACACACACACACACACACACACACAAACACACAACACACACACACACACACACACACACACACAAAGCGACACACATGAGGCATTAAATCCCATCTCATATCACATTATTACCCCCCCCCCCCCCTCCAAACACATACACACCTTTGTTCAATCTAAGATACTGATCAATAGCCTTCCTATCACCATTCCTAGAAAACTCTCCTCTTTCTAGCCAAAAAAACACAAAAGTATATCAAAAGATTTTTACATAAGTTTTCAAACCATCTCTTTAAAACTATGATGCTGATACAGCACAAAGAAGAAAAGCAAACAACAGAAATCATCAAAAGAAGAGAAAAAAAAAAAAAAGTGAAAATACATATTTTCATTTCCATCATCAAATCAAAGACTCTTTTGGGCATCACATTCTGACAAACGTGTCACATAATGTCAAGAATTTCCATAAATATCAAAACATTTTGATATCAACACAATCCATATAACTAACTCACAGCCAATCAATAATAATATAACAACAACAAAAAGTTCCACACACAATAAAAGAAAATGCACTTACAAACAAACAAAAAATTGCGACCAAATGAAATCAAACAGACAGCCAACTCATAGAAACATAAAATTACAATGTCATATACTGCATAACTGACAACTTTAAAAAGTTATGAATGCTGACTTATGGTTGTCTGCAAAAACTGACTAAGATTGAAGTAATGTTCAGGACTTGACAGGTTTTGGGTCACTGATATCAGTCAGACTTCCAAAAAATTTCCATGCTGCCCATCATACACAATAGTCAGACATACACCACACAAACACACCACACACACACACAACACACACACACACACACACACACACACACACACACACACACACACACACACACACACACACACACACGCACACGCACACGACACACACGCACCGCACCACCACGACACAGCACACACACACACACACACACACACACACAAATGAGGATGCATTTAGTCACATCTCCTCTCACCTAGTCTAACCCCCCCCCAAAAATAAAAACAAAAAACACACACACACAAGGAGCATTGAGTCACATTTCCTCTGACCTAGTCTACCCCCCCCCCCCCCTCCCAACACACACACACAACACACACACACACACAACACACATGGAGGCATTGAGTCACATCTCCTCTAACCTACTCTACTCCCCCCCCCCCCCCCCCTCCAACAAAACACACACACACAGAGGAGGAATTGAGTCACATCTCCTCTGACCTACTCTACTCCCCCCCCCCCCCTCCAACAAAACACACACACACACACACAACACACACACACACACACACACACACACAACACACACACACACAGAGGCATTGAGTCACATCTCCTCTGACCTACTCTACTCCCCCCCCCCCCCCTTCCAACAAAACACACACACACACACACACACACACACACACACACATACACACACACACAAACACACACACACAAAGGAGGCATTGAGTCACATCTCCTCTGACCTACTCTACTCCCCCCCCCCTCCCCTCCAACAAAACACACAACACACACACACACACACACACACACACACACACACACACACACACACACACACACAGAGGAGGAATTGAGTCACATCTCCTCTCACCTCGTCTAGCCCCCTCCCCCCCCCCCTCCCCCCCCCCACTCCCCCACAACAACAACAACAACCACACACACACACCACACACACACACACACAGGCATCAAGTCACATCTCCTCTCTCAGTGTACCCCCCCCCCCCCCCCCCCCACACACACACACACATAGAGGCATTAAATCACATCTCATATTATTATTCCCAAAATTCTCTCTCTCCCTTTCTCTTTCTCCCCCCCCCCCCCCCCCCCCCCCAAGTATAGATAGATTATAGGTAAATTTTAAAATAAAATTGTTTTGAAACAATCTTTTTCAAACTGTAATGCTGATACAACACAAGGAAGAAAAGCAACCAATAGACATCATCGGAAAAAAAAAAAAAAAAAAAAATATCCCAGTCGAAATGCATATTAATTTCCATCGTTAAATCACAATCAAAAGAACAAGAAAAAAGCAGTCAAAATGCATATTCATTTCCACTGTCAAATTCAAGATTTTGGGCATTTCTCCCTGATAAACATGTCACATACATAAATAGTCCCAATATGAATATCAAAACATTTGGAATTCAACACCCGTAATATAACAAACTCACAGCCCAATTTTTTTTTTATTAATTCCCACACACAAAGAAGAAAATACAAAAGCAAACAAAAACAAAAACAAAACCAAAATATATATATACACACACACACACACACATACAATGCACATGTTTCACATCTCTCACCGTGTTCTCCACCCCCCTACTCACCCCAAACATAAACACACATACACAAGGCATTAAGTCACTTCTCTCACACATCCCCCCCCCCCCCCCACACACACACACACACACTTGCACCCTCTCTCTCTGATCATATGATATCAGTTTGACTTGCATCCCTTTTCCAGGTGACCCATCACACACATTACAACCTCATAATCCCTGCCCCCTCATCCAACATGCACACTCACACACTGTTCTTCAATCTAAGGTACTAATCTGATGTTTTTCATTTCATAAAATTTCCAACACACACCACCTCTATCTCTTTCCAAAAAAAAAAAAAAGTTTGTTTTCACAGAAACTATATTAAACTATGATGCCAACACATAACAAAAAGTAAAACAACTCACACACATACCAAAAAAAAAAAAAAAAAAAATTAAGTGAATATTTCTTTCCTTCATTCAAAATAGTTTTGTTCATTACTCTGACAATTTTTTTTTTTTTAATGTTAACATTGTCATGGATATCACAGCTTATTCTCTGTTCAACACAGACTGAATTACAACTAATTCAGCACATAAAAAGATTAATTTGAAAATTGAAAATAAAAATAAAAAACCTAATAAGCCCAACACACACACATTTCATCTAGATTCAATCACACACACACAGCTCCTCTCAGCTGCTCATTAATCCATCCCATCCCAGCCTATGTGGGGCTAGCTGGTGCTGTTTATAGCAGGAACTGACCACACTCGACAAGGTAAAAGGAAAGGGCACACTAAATTTAGACTTCTGACTGAGTGATGTTGGATTTGGACACTGTGACCCCCCCCCCCCCCCCCCCCCCCCACACACACACCACTCACACAAGGCATTAGTCATTTCTCTCACTATCCCCCCCCCCCCCCCCCCTAACCATTTCAACTGACACACACTGTTTCTCTCTGATCATTTGAATCAGAATATGCGACTTGGACAAATTAGGCAAGCCCACTGCTGAATGCTACAAAATCTGCCTGAGGTTTTCAGCAGTCTTCAATGATTCACCACTTTTGGTCACCAACATCAGTTTGACTTGCATCACTTTTCCAGTGGCCCATCATACACAGTACAACCTCATAATCACCCCCCCACCCCCACCCCCACCCCCCAAAAATCCAACTTGCACACACACACACACTTTTTTTCAATCTAAGATAATAATCAATATTGTCATTCATAATGATGTACATTCATACCCCCCACCCCCCCACCCAACCACACCACACACAGTGACACACTCTCTCAAAAAGCCAAAAAAAGTACACACAAAAAAACAAAGCAAAAATGCTCTTTTTCACTGAATCTGTACAAAAACTATGATACCAGTACACCATTCCCCCCCCCCCCCCCCCAAAAAAAAAAAAAAAGAACGCAAAAAAACCACCAAAAAAAACCCTTCCCCACCCCCAAATGCACATTTCTTTCCATCATTCAACATGGTTTTGGTCCTTCTGACCAAGATGTCACATACCTTAACATGTTCACATCTCCATAGATATCACAACTTATTTTCTATTCAACATAATCTGTAGTACAATTAACTCAGAGCACTGGAATAAACAAAAATAAAAACAATTAAATTTGAAAAAAAAATAAAATAAAACCCTGCATACATTTGCTTGTAGATTCACAAATATGTGTATGCATAGCGCACATGGCGTGCACACCACACACACACACACACACAACACACACACACACACACACACACACACACACACACACACACACACACACACAAAAGGAGGCATTAAATCAAGTCTTTCACCTCATACCCCTCATCTACAACCCTCTCCTCTCCCACTTATGGCAAGCACATACACTTTTCTTTGATCTAAGATACTAATCAGATCTCTTTTATTTCATTTATTTCACACATGCTCCCACCACCCCTCTCAAAAACACTCCCAACCCCCCCCCCCCCCCCCCCCCACCAAAAAAAAAAGAAAAAAAGATTAAAGTAAGCAGAAATTCTCATTTTCATGAAATTCAACTGTTGTCAATATCATGAAATCTATATCAAACTATGATGCCAATACATTACCCCCACCCCACCCCCCCCCCCAAAAGCAAACACACACACAACACCAATTTTTTTTTTTAAAAAGACCCCCCAAAACCAACTAAACCCCAATACATATTTCTATCCATCATCCAACATGGCTTTGGTTATTACTTTCCAACATATATGTCACATACGTGAATAATTAACTTTCCATGAATATCAAAACTTATTTTCTATTCAACGCAATCTGCAATACAACTCACAGCACAAAAAAAATAAATTTGAAAATCTGGGATGGTAAAGGATGGGACAGGACAGGATGGGATGGGATAGGATGGCACAGCATGATACACAATAATATGCATGGTATGGAAGTATAATGTAGTATAGTGCAGAACACAGGAGAGTAGTGCCATACCACTACACTACACGTTTCTCTTCATGAAAATCAAGCTGCCCTGCCCAAGACAGCATATAACCACAGTACAGTGCCACATTTTTTTCCCTGTTTAAATCTTGCTTACGCTTGTTTGGATATAACAGTTTTTCAGCACAATATAGAATGGAATATTCTATTGCTGAAGTGGATTCTTCACCATTTAAGCCAAAAATGTGATAAGTCACCACTGAAAACCCAAAAGTGGATAAACAAAGTCACCACTAAAGCCAAAAATGTGATAAGAAAGTCACACTAAAGCAAAAATTGATTAAGTCACCACTAAAGCCAAAATGTGATAAAGTCACTACTAAAGCCAAAAGTGATCAGTCACCACTAAAGCCAAAAATGTGATCAAGTCACCACTAAAGCCAAAAATGTGATCAAGTCACCACTGAAACCAAGACAGTCACAAAAGAAAGTAACCACTAAAACAAAGACACCATAAAGTCACCACTAAAGCCAAGAAAGTGATCAAGTCACCACTAAAGCCAAGACAGTCATAAAGTAAGTCACCACTCGCCTAAAGCCAAAAATGCCATAAAGTCACCCTTAAAAGGCAAGAATGTAATAAAGAAACTCACCATTAACGCAAGAATGTGATCATATCACCACTAAAGCCATGAATAAAGCCAAGAATGTGATCAATCACCACTAAAGCCAAGAATAAAGCCAAGACTGTGATCATGTGACATAAGCCAAGAATGCAATACAGAAAGTCACTACTAAGGCAAAGAATTTCATTAAGAAAACCCCCACTATCTAAAACCAAGATGATATAAAGAATTTAACTTAAAGTCACCACAAAACATTTGTCATCTGTTATTCTGTGCCTGTCTGGAACTTTAATTTTTCTCACACAAAAAAATTATCTTTATTGTCATTGTTAATGAGAATACTTTTGATAGTCAAGCCTCGACTTTTAAAGATTTTCAATGGGAATTTGTCACAGGTTGTCAATTTTGGTCATTTTCAAAGATTCAGTTTTCAATCTGGGTTTTGGGGGTTTAAAAAAATAATTTTTAATCTGGTTTTTCTTTTCAAAATAGTATTCTAAGTCCAAAAATTGCCATTAAAGAATTCTGTTTAAACTGGAACGTCACCCATGTGTTTGTCCCTTTCTTCTGTATCTTTTTCTTTTCTTTCTTTTTTTTTTTGTTTGTTACCCATGTTCTGTTACCCCCTCCCCCCCTCCTTTTTTTAATATCCTGTTCTTTCCATTTTTTTCCCAGCCTCTAATTTTGTTGCTGTTGTTGCTGTTTTTGGTTTGATGCCATTAAATTTTCTTCATTTTGCTCTTTCTGTTTGGTGATCCTTTTGCTGGTTGTTCCTGTGGTTCTACCTTTACTTTGTTATTAACCGCTTCTGTCTTCTTTGCGTTTTCTTCTGTTTCCATACGCTTACTTCTTTGTTTCTATTGTGCTTTTCCTTTACGAGTTCTTTTATCTTGTACTTCTTCTTCTGTTTCTTTGGCCTCTTTTAGTTCTTTTGCTTAGTCTGATGCTTCTTATTCTTTTTTTTCAACTTACAGTTAATCTGATCTAAACAAAATGCAAACATTAAAAATGACAGACTTGGCCCAAGCCAAAAGCTGTGTGATGTCATCAAATTACCAAGGCCTACACTAAAATGTTGTTATGTTGTAAAATGTGTTGAGATTGCCTTCAGCTATGACAAGCTCTTAACATAACAACTTGCAATCTCCTTTAAAGGAGAAAAATCTTCTTAAGTATAGCTGCCTATAATATGGCAAGGTACTTGAACAGTCATACACGCAAACTTCTCACGCAAACTTCTCACACACTCACCACACACACACACACACACACACACACACACACACACACACATACACACGCACACACACACACACACACACACACACACACACACACACACACACACACACGCACACACAAAATAATTATCTTGGTAACTGCATTTCCTACTTAACCTCACTTTTTTCTATCTAAATAAATATCTGTTTTGCTAAAACATTCCCCTTCCACTCTAACATAGAAAAAAAACAAAACCCATGACTGTGCCATAACTATTCTCATGCCTCTTCCCACATACAGCTAGCTATCCATCCTGCCCCTTCTCACATACATCCCCCCCCCCCCCCCCCAAATCTTCTACACATTAAAAATGCAACAACAAAAAACAGAAAAAAAGTTTCTGTCACGCCTTGTATCAACATATCCATCTACCTTTTGTGTCCACATGTGGGGCCAGGTTAAGATAACAAAGGTTAATTGTAAAGGTTAGTGTTAGTGTTAGCACAGAACATTAGTAACTGGGAAATGCTGATGGTCAGCTGGCATGTCTGCTTGTATATATGTAAGCCATGTGGACACAATGGTACATAGACACAATGGTACCCAGCTTTTGACACTGGTTTTGGAAATTTTAAGTCACAAATCAGCTGTCCTTTCAACCATGTACGGTTGGATTTTTTACTACCATGTTCCAGTTTTGAAATCAGCTCAGTGGTTTCCAGAAGCGCAACTTTGCATACAATGGACTGTGGGTATTTTGTAAAGAACTCAAATTAATTAAACGAAGAATAAAGCCAAAAGATACGGCTATTTCTTGCTTATTTCTTGAATTTCCCCACTATTAAATTACAATTTTTCAGCTCTGAAATCAGCATTTTCCAGCTTACTGTACTTTTGAAAAATCGTGCCCGTTTCCAAAAGAACCAAAGTAGTATTAATGGCCAAAGATAGTTATCAGCCCCAAATAAAACCACAGGAAAAAAACATGCTCTTTTATGTGCTAGCCTATTTTCTATTCCCAGTTACCTAGCCATACATATTCTACCCCTTTCTCACAATTGACAAATGAACCTAGCAGTTAATCTAGGGAAAAAGTCCCTCCTTCTAATCATCAGTTTCCTTTTAGTATCTCTTCTATAAAATCAACGATGATTCCCCTCTTGCCTCCCCAAAACTTGTTTACATAAACATATACTCTCACACACACACACACACACACACACACACACACACACACACACACACCACACACACACACACACACACACACACACATCCACATGCACACATACCGATGCGTTTATCACATGTGCAGTGAAAACACTTGTTTTGTTTGTTGCTACTTCATTAATATAGCCTCCGATGCTTTTGTCTATTACATAAGTTTCAAAGCACAGTTTTCACTTTGCTTTGTCATTTTGAACTCTGAATGATAAAAATCCATTCAACTGAGTGATAGGGAGATGACTTCCAGAGACTTACTGTACATGTGCCAAATCAATTTTTACCTCCTTGGAGACTTCGTTGCCTGCAAGTCCTTGTTTGTTTCATCCATGCACTCAATTCAGTTCAATTCAATACAAATACTTCACATCACAGAGAAATTCACGCGGGTAACAAGCCACATATAAAAGCAGTCAACATGTAAATATAAAATCACGGAAAATACCACAACATAGCCTAGTATCCAAACATAAGCTCACACCCTGTGACCCATCCACATAACCATGCTGCCCCCCACCTGTGAAGCACCACACACTCTCACCTGTAATTAAACCTTTAGTTGTTTTTCCATACAAAAGTGTGATGTTTATTTCATCATCATCCTTAATGAGAATACTTTCAATAGACGAGCCTCAACTTTCAAGGGTTTTAAAGATGTTTGTCACAGGTTGCCATTTTGGTCATTCTCAAAAGAATTCATGGTTTTGAATCTAATATGCCTCTTTTTTTCATGAAAAAAATCTGAAAATCGCCCAAATGGAATTCTGTTTAAAACAGAAGAAAAATCACCCATGCTTTAACTTGAATAAACCAGGCATACTCTTGCCTCAGTTTCCCCATACACTTCTGTGCCTGTGGTGAGTTCATGTCAAAGCCTTAGGGGTTTGGAGGCTTGGGAGGTATGGTCATTTGAGGGACATTGTGGTGGTCACCACCTCAGGTAGGTGACTCACTCACTCTGACTCTGCGACTGAGCTTTTACCGTTATTAGTAGGTGGTGTCCTGCACTTAGCTATCCCGCCCCTCTCTATGAAAGTGGTACATCTCCAAGTTCAGTCTCCTCCACTTCACCCAGTTCAAAACCATCATCTTCTGCCACTTCCCTTGTTCCAACGCTCCCCCAAATCAGAATAATTCTTGTAGACCAAAGCGCTGGCAGATAAATCATCATTAACTAATTAAGCAAAGCCATTTTGCTCACTCTTTTTGACAATGATTCTTAAACTCACCAGACAATCTCCAGCGCTGGAAGAAACTTACCTGTACAGTCAGCCTGGCTAAAAAGCTGAAAGCAAGATTGATGTTATGCATCCAACAGGTGCCACAGCTAAGTGGCTAGGACCGTCAACTTCAATCCCAATGGGTCATGAAGTCGTGGGTTCGAATCCTGGCAGCTCTGGTGAACTCTTACAGATCAACTTCAAGTATAGACCCACCAGTGCTTTAATTGCTTTTGTGCATATATACACATGCAGAAGATAAAAATATGTATGTGTAAGATCACGTAATGCATGTCGGCATTCGGTGGTTTTGGAAACATAAACATACCCATATATTTCTGCAATCAGAATGTGGCTACATTCATGGTGGGCAAAAATGGTCGCATACACAAAAATCTCACCACTGGTGAATTCACCTTGGAGCTCCAGCTGAGGAACAAATTACAATCAAAGACATGTATGCATACATCATTTCTGACATGAACAGACTATCGACCAAGGTTAAGGTCAGTCTGCAGCAGTAACTAGAACCACATCCCACCAGTGGATTGGCGGCCATGAGGTAACGCGCCTGTCTAGTAGTAAACATAACGTCCGGGTTGTGTGTGTGGTTCGAATCTCGTATGGGCCCAAAACATTCCCCCATCCATTAGACCATGAGTGGTGGTCTGGGTGCTAGTCTTTCGGATGAGACGATATGTGTTACATAATTACTTAGTGCACACTGAAGAACCCACAGCAACAAGAGAATTGTCCCTAGCAAAGTTCTGTAGCAGAAAGCCACTCTGATAGGGAAACAAATACAGTTGCTGACAGAAAAGGAAAAAAAAATAGGTGGCACTGCTCTTGCGGCAATGCTCTCTCCTCGGGAAAGCAGCCTGAATTTCACGCACATTATAAATCTGCTCCGACTTACAGTGGCGCTAAATGTAAAAAAAAAATATTTAAAGTAAATCCCAAAAGTCCACAAAGTTGCTCTGGTCTCAAGGTGACCTCAGTTTTGGTTTCCCCATACACTTCTGTGCCTCTGACGAGTTTGTGTCAAAGCCTTTGGGGTTGGAGGTTCACGGGGGGACGGTTGTTGGAGGGACGTTGTGGTGGTCGCCACCTCGGGTGGGTGACTCACTCAGTCTGGCTCTACGACTGAGCTAATACTGTCGTTAGTAGGGGGCTTAGTAGGTGGTGTCCTGCGTATGTTAGCTCAGAACAGGCACCACTGAACCAGAAGTGCAGGGCCCCTCTGGCTGGTGGCTCTATGGCGGCCTAATACTGATGGGCTCCCTGTGGACTGCCAATCCCGAGGATGAGACACAGCGAATCAGGGTATGGCTGTGGCAGGGAGACTGAAATGAGTGGCGTGGGAGCAACAGTACCGGGATGTCACTGAAGACGAGGCAGCAAAAAAAAAAGATACCTGTCAAACATCTGTAAAACACCTACCTCTCCATTGTTGCTCATAAAGCCACTGTCACAAGTCCTCTCTCTTTTCTGCTCCTCTGCATTAGTTCTGGGTCTCCTCTGTCATGAGCCTATAGAACAGAAAAAAGCATCATTTACTCATTAGCACAAGTGTCTATTGTAGGTTTACCTAAGTCTCCTGGTATAATCATCAGAAAAAAGCACACCATTGTTGTTCTCACTTGTTTTCAACATTATTGTCAAAACTTTTCAGATGGCTAGAATGAGATGCCTTGAAGGTGAACAAGGCTGCATCTCCCAAAATATTCAGAAACAGAGTGAGAGAGGTTAATAAAAATTCTTGTACAATGAAATTATTTCCTTTCATCTAAAAAGAAGTTGTGTTACCATTTTATAGGATTTATTTTACATGCACTGACTAAAAACAAAAAACATCTTTGGCTTTATTTATTGAACTTCATGTTTGATTCTAAACCATGTATAAGTGCCTCCAATGAGATAACATACCTAGCCAAAACCCATTCATACAATCATTGTGTTCAGCAATTTATATTTGAAAATATCCAAAAGTCATGTTTGTCCATGTCATAGCCTGAAACTGAAAGTAAAACAGTAAGATTCATCATTCAGTGGCATCCTGTGGCTTGAACAAGTATGGAAGTAACAAAGTCACAGGTACAATGGCATATATATCACAATTATACCTGTCACAAATCCTGTGAACACACTGGTGCCACTGCAGGGCATATCAAAG
>CM060333.1:14702436-14732436 GCA_030674155.1 Stramonita haemastoma
AACAGCTCACAAAGACGGGAGCTTTGGGGCCTGCCTGTCAGACACACTTTCCCTTCCCTAGCCCTTCACCTTGCCACACTGTCAGGCATCAATCTCGTAAGCAAAGGTAAAGGTGTCCCATAACCCATGTGGTCGTAGGGGAGCGAGGCATCAGAGACCTCAGCCTCTCCAGAGGCCAGCATATTGAGGGGGGCACCCATCTCCTCTCCCTCGCTGTTTTACCTTTCCTGACCCTAAAAGAGGGCAGGAACCCATTGACAGCTGGGTGAACTAGGGAACTGTACTGAAGCCAAAGTGTGCAAATGGTCACCCATCCAATTGGTAACCATGCTCGATGATGCTTAAGCTTAGCTGGGGGAAAGCGAGTGCTCCGACCTCTGAGCTATCCTGTCCCCTTTTCCCCAATCTCATAGGACGGTGAACTTTTTCTCCTGGAGCCTTAAGCAGTCTGGATGGCTGCTGGTCCAAACCAAGGGCCGGTGTGTGACATTTACTTAGAAAATACAGAAGAACAAAGACAATGAAAAATGTGGCTCTCCACCACATTAAAATAAGTCGCATTGCACCGATGGTCCATTTCTAGTTGTTCACAGGTTGCACGGATAGTCAATCTTTAGTTGTTATCATGTTGTTAATCTCCAATGAAATGGCTATTCATTCAATACCCCCAAAAAATCGAGATTGAAATTCGGATAATTCCATAAAAAAAAAGTTATTACAAATTGAAACGATAAATTGCAGGAAGTGACAAACTGAGAGAGATGTTGACAAGTTTTGCATTGTAACAGATGTCATATTGAAGATCTAGGTATTTTTAAGCACGTTTTTTAAAAGCAAATGGAAACAAAATTACACCTTGATACTTCAGTACAAGGTAGAAAAATGGCAACAGTTTTATAATCAATCGAAATCTCAGAATCAACAACTTCACCCCCCCCCCCCAAAAAAAAACCCATCTACCTAAAATGGCTCCTGGAAGAAAAGTGGGTCAGGTCCAATGTGACTATTTCATGGTGCAAAAAAAATTTGTAAATATATTTTAAAAATAATAATAATCCAAAAAATAATCATAATTTTAAAAAAGACTTTGCGGTGCAGCGTCACAAATCTGCCTTTGAGAAAAAAGCAAAAACCCCAACCTTGGAACACATTACACGAGTCAGAGGAAGAAAAAACACAAAGTCAAAGATTCATTCCAAACTTGCCATGGGAGGCACAACCTGAACAAGTTTCCACTGAGAAATCTGCTGATTATAAATACAATAGAACACAAAAGATTGCACAAGAGTTTGGTTTTTTTTGTAAATATATATAATCTATGCTTCAACACTGATAGTATAAAAATACTAACCTCATCTCCTCTTTCCCCATAGCTAATGAACCATGAAAAATTCATTCAGGCTGATTGATGACAGCAAAAACTGCAAAAAGCCAAAATTTTAAAAAAGGCACAATGAACACATCCACCCAGCCAAAATAAAAACCAAGCCAAAAATTCAAACAAAACTTACCACACCAACAAGCATCCCCCCCCCCCACCTTCCCCTACACACACACACACACACACAACACACACACACACACACACACACACACACACACACACACACACACAACTTTTCCTCCCACCTCCACCTCTTAAATGCCCTCAACACCAAAATCAGCATCGAAAAAGAAATCGACAAATTCCAGAACAGAACAACACATAAACTGATCTCCAAACCCACAAAGACAAAAGACTAAGTCTCAAAGCAAAGACAGAAAAGAACAGAAAAGAGAAACGATGCATAATGTACAGCCAGTTTTTCTCTTATAGTGGTGCTGTTAACTTCAAGCCAGATTTAAAAATAAATAATGAAATTTGAAAAAAAACAACAAAAAAAAACAACAACTTCAAGCCAGATTTGTGCTGTTAACTTCAAGCCAGATTTAAAAATAAATCATGAAATTTGAAAAAAAAACAAAAAAAAAAACAAACAACAACTTCAAGCCAGATTTGTGCTGTTAACTTCAAGCCAGATTTAAAAATAAATCATGAAATTTGAAAAAAAAACAAAAAAAACAAACAACAACAACTTCAAGCCAGATTTGTTTTCAATCAACATGGAAGTTTCACACATGTTGCCCTGTTCCCTTTTCTGTGTCTGTATGCATGGTGAAAGGCGTGGCAAATATCACCGGCTTAAAATCGTTTGTACGGGACAACAGAAACAGAAACTGTTAGAGTTCCTTGTTGTATGGACCCTTGCATCCTCATTTACACCACAAATTACGCATTCATCAAGAGAGGTTCTTCCACCAGATGGAAAGCTGCTAAAAAATTAAAAAAACAAAAAAACAAACCCCAAACAAACATTGACTTTACAGGTACCAGGGCATCTCTGACAGGAGCAAGCAAGCCAGCCACCCACACATCCAATATGAGCAATACAATATTCTCTTTTTTTTTTTCAAAAACAAAAAAACATTTCTTATCATCCACACACAAAGTGTAAAATGAAACTGAGCACCTGTTAGAAGGATTTATTAAATCAACTAGACACAAGAACAATTTTCCACCTGTTTCTATTTCGGGCTGACTGAACAGATTGTGTGTGAGGGAGGAGGAGGAGGAGGACAATGACGATCACAACAGTCTGCAGAAGACAGTGAGTTTTCTGGTCCAATGTATAGCTACTGAGCTGGAGCCTTTCAAACCTAAGTTTTTCTCCTTCCGCTTCCATCTTTTACCTGTCCCTGCCTTCAACATCCACCTGCTAAAGTGCTTAACGTTTGTAGGTGTGTGTGCGCGCGGGCGTGCTGCGTGCGTGCGTGTGTATATTTGAATTTGTTAAAACTGTAAATAGTTGTTGATTGTGTGTTGTTTAGGTCGAATGAAAGCGCTTTGATTTGTTTTTACAAGAGATAGCGCTATACAAATTCCATGTATTATTATTATTATTATTACTACTGAGCTGGAGCCCCCAAAACTGCTGAGAACCTTTGCCAACCTGTACAGGGAAGCAGCCTGTTTACTCCCGTTGTTATTTTTATTCTGCTAAAAAAAAAAAAATTAATTTTTTTTTTTTGTTTAAATTTTTTTTTTTTTTTTATATTGAGGATAATGGAATAAGCACTCATGTGCTTTTTTTTTTACATCCAGTCCCCGTGTGTATGCAGTTTTGTAAATATTGTCATCTGTTCCCACCGGCACACCGACTAGAAGCTCTGAACACAGCAATTAACCGTCGTGCAGAAAAAGAACCCACATTTACAGCACAGCTCTCGAACTCTCTCTCCCTCTCCCTCTTTCACACAGAGCCAAACTCCTCCATCCACTTGAGGTATTTCTCGATGTCCTCCTTGGACACGCTCTTGTTGACTTTCTTCATGGCCTCCATGAAGTCTTCCATGGAGGTGGGCTGCATCAGCTCTTCCTTGGGGATGTTGCGGATCTCGTCAGGACGCAGGCCAGAGATGCGTCGCCGGAACGACATCATGGCGGCATCTCTGTAACACAGCGTTGTTGTTGTTTTGAGTTGTCTTGTACACAGCACCTTCAGTGAATGACACAAGGTTCAGTTGTATTGTATTGTACTATACTGTATTGTAATGTTCTATATTGTATTGTACTATATTGTATTTGTACTATCTTATATTGTATTGTACTATATTGCATTGTACTATATTATACTGTATTACATTGTATTACATTGTATTGTACTATATTGTATTGTACTGTATTGTATTGTACTATATTGTATTGTATTGTACTGTATTGTACTATATTGTATTGTACTGTACTGCATTGTACCGTATTGTGCTGTATTGTATTGTACTATATTATATTGTATTGTACTGCATTGTACTGTATTGTATTCTACTATATTGTATTGTATTGTACTGTATTGCATTGTACTGTACTGTATTGTATTGTATTGTATGCCACTTTTAAGTCACAAGGTCCACTTTGTCAATTTTAACTTTTCATAAAAACGAAATCTGTAGGCATTAGATTTCCTATCTATGTATTGAAAAGTTATATTCAATTTTACACTGTTTTTTAAGCATTTTATCGACCTGCTAAGGTGTTAGTTAGCTAGAGTTGTGAAAATTTAAGCAAATTTCATCAAATGTGAAATCCTTCACTAGTTCATACGCCTATAAACTTTGTCAGTTTTAAAGATAGATAATGATCATAATAAAAACGTAATGAACAGTAATTTTTTTAAACAAAAAACAACTCAATTTGACCCATTATGCCTTAAGACTCCTTTGTAAAACAGGTCAACATTTGTCTAAATACTACCAGTTACCATGTAAAAAAAAAACAAACCAAAAACCCCTGAAAATGTGGGAGAGAGTGTTAGGGAGAGAATGTTGGGGAGAGAATATTGGGAAAGGAATGTTGGGCGTAAGAGAATGTTGGGGAGAGAGGACTATGTTAGGAGAGAGACTATGTTGGAGAAATGTTGGGAAGAGAGAGAATGTTGGGAGAAGAGACTATGTTAGGGAGAGAAGACCATGTTAGGTGAGAGAATGTTGGGAAGAGAGAGATGTTAGGGAGAGAGAGTATGTTAGGGAGAGAATGTTGGGAAGAGAGAGATGTTGGGAGGAGAGATATGTTAGGGAGAGAGACTATGTTAGGGAGAGAGACTATGTTAGGGAGAGAATGTTGGGAAGAGAGAGAATGTTGGGGAGAGAGACTATGTTAGGGAGAGAGACATGTTAGGGAGAGAGACTATGTTAGGGAGAGAGAATGTTAGGGAGAGAGACTATGTTAGGGAGAGAGACTATGTTAGGGAAGAGAGACTATGTTAGGGAGAGAGACCATGTTAGGGAGAGAATGTTGGGAAGAGAGAGAATGTTAGGGAGAGAAGTATGTTAGGAGAGAGAATGTTGGGAAGAGAGAGAATGTTGGGGAGAGAGACTATGTTAGGGAGAGAGACTATGTTAGGGAGAGAGACTATGTTAGGGAGAGAGACTATGTTGGGAAGAGAGAATGTTAGGGAGAGAGACTATGTTAGGGAGAGAGACCATGTTAGGGAGAGAATGTTGGGAAGAGAGAGAATGTTAGGGAGAGAGAGTATGTTAGGGAGAGAATGTTGGGAAGAGAGAGAATGTTGGGGAGAGAGACTATGTTAGGGAGAGAGACTATGTTAGGGAGAGAGACTATGTTGGGGAGAGAGGAGACTATGTTAGGGAGAGATGAGAATGTTGGGAAGAGAGAGAATGTTGGGGAGAGAGAGAAATGTTGGGAGAGGAATGTTGGGAGAGAGAGAATGTTGGGGAGAGAGACTATGTTAGGGAGAGAGTAGAGAATGTTGGGGAGAGAGACTATGTTAGGGAGAGAGGACTATGTTAGGGAGAGAATGTTGGGAAGAGAGAGAATGTTGGGGAGAGAGGACTATGTTAGGGAGAGAGACCATGTTTAGGGAGAGAATGTTGGGAAGAGAGAGAATGTTAGGGAGTAGAGAGAGTATGTTAGGGAGAGAATGTTGGGAAGAGAGAGAATGTTGGGGAGAGAGACTATGTTAGGGAGAGAGACTATGTTAGGGAGAGAGACTATGTTAGGGAGAGAATGTTGGGAAGAGAGAGAATGTTGGGGAGAGAGACTATGTTAGGGAGAGAGACTATGTTAGGGAGAGAATGTTGGGAAGAGAGAGAATGTTGGGGAGAGAGACTATGTTAGGGAGAGAGACTATGTTAGGGAGAGAGACTATGTTAGGGAGAGAGACCATGTTAGGGAGAGAATGTTGGGAAGAGAGAGAATGTTGGGGAGAGAGACTATGTTAGGGAGAGAGACTATGTTAGGGAGAGAATGTTGGGAAGAGAGAGAATGTTGGGGAGAGAGACTATGTTAGGGAGAGAATGTTAGGGAGAGAGACTATGTTAGGGAGAGAATGTTGGGAAGAGAGAGAATGTTGGGGAGAGAGACTATGTTAGGGAGAGAATGTTGGGAAGAGAGAGAATGTTGGGGAGAGAGACTATGTTAGGGAGAGAGACTATGTTAGGGAGAGAATGTTGGGAAGAGAGAGAATGTTGGGGAGAGAGACTATGTTAGGGAGAGAGACTATGTTAGGGAGAGAATGTTGGGGAGAGAGAGAATGTTGGGAAGAGAGAGAATGTTAGGGAGAGAGACTATGTTAGGGAGAGAGACTATGTTAGGGAGAGAATGTTGGGGAGAGAGAGAATGTTAGGGAGAGGGAGAGAATGTTGGGAAGAGAGAGAATGTTGGGGAGAGAGACTATGTTAGGGAGAGAATGTTGGGAAGAGAGAGAATGTTGGGGAGAGAGAGACTATGTTAGGGAGAGAGAGTATGCTAGGGAGAGAATGTTGGGGAGAGAGACTATGTTAGGGAGAGAATGTTGGGGAGAGAGAGAATGTTGGGGAGAGAGACTATGTTAGGGAGAGAGAGTATGCTAGGGAGAGAATGTTGGGAAGAGAGAGAATGTTGGGGAGAGAGACTATGTTAGGGAGAGAGACTATGTTAGGGAGAGAATGTTGGGAAGAGAGAGAATGTTGGGGGGAGAATGTTGGGAAGAGAGAGAATATTGGGAGAGAGAGAGAATAGTTTAAGTCTGTCCCGAGCCTAAGGCTCATCAGGCCGGTGCTTATCCCGGTTTCTGTATCGTTAAGCGGCTGAGAGTCATAGACTCCCCCCTGGATAGGACGCCAGTCTATCGCACGGTTAACCCCCAACACAAGGTTGGTACCCCTTTTACACCTGGGTGGGGTGAGAAAATAGCCGTAAAGTGTCTTTTCCAAGGGCACAACGCCATAGCCGAAAGCTGGGATTGAACCCACAACCTTTAGATTACGAGTCCAACACCCTAACCACTCGACTACAGTGGCGGCGAGAGAGAGAATGTTGTGGAGAAAATGTTGGGGAGAGAATGTTGGGGAGAGAATGTTGGGGAGAAAATGTTGGGGAGAGAATGCTGGGGAGAGAGAATGTTAGGGAGAGAATGTTGGGGAGAAAATGTTGGGGTGAAAATGTTGGGGAGAGAATGTTGGGGAGAGAATGTCGGGGAGAGAATGTCGGGGAGAGAATGTCGGGGAGAGAATGTTGGGGAGAGAATGTTGGGGAGAGAATGTTGGGGAGAGAATGTCGGGGAGAGAATGTTGGGGAGAGAATGTTGGGGAGAAAATGTTGGGGAGAAAATGTTGGGGAGAGAGAATGTTGGGACGAGAGAATGTTGGGAAGAGAGAACGTTGGGAAAGAGAGAGAATGTTGGGAAAGAGAGAGAATGTAGAGAGAATGTTGGGAAAGAGAGAGAATGTTGGGAAAGAGAGAGAATGTTGGGAAGAGAGAGAACGTTAGGGGAAAGCAGCACAGAAAAGAGCAACACTACCACCACTACCAGCAGTGGGTAGGGGGAGGATTAGGAGGACTGACCGACAGACGTTGGTGATGTCAGCTCCGGAATAACCGTCCAGTTTGGCGGCCACCTCTGTGAGGTCCACTGTGGGCTCCAACTCCACCTCCCTCAGGTTGATGTCCAGCAGGGCACGCCTTCCTTCCGCTGTAGGTCACCACCCAGACAGACAGACAGACAACCAGACATACATATATATATACAGCAACAATACAGAGAGATGCCTTTTCCTCCCATACAGTTAGTTTTTTTGGTTGTGTGTGTTGTGTTGTTTTGTATTGTGTTGTTTTGTATTGTATTGATGTCCAGCAAAGCACGCCTTCCTTCCGCTGTAGGTCACCATATATACAGCAACAATACAGAGTCATGCTTTTTCCTCCCATACAGTTAGGGTTGTTTTGGTTGTGTGTTGTATTGTTTTGCATTGTGTTGTTTTTTGTTGTGTTGTATTGTTGATGTGCAGCAGGGCACGCCTTCCTTCCGCTGTAGGTCACCACATATACAGCAACAATACAGAGTCATGCTTTTTCCTCCCATACAGTTAGTTTTTTTGGGTGTGTGTTGTATTGTTTTGCATTGTGTTGTTTTTTGTTGTGTTGTATTGATGTCCAGCAGGGCACGCCTTCCTTCCGCTGTAGGTCACCACCCAGACAGACAGACAACCAGACATACATACATATATACAGCAACAATACAGAGAGATGCCTTTTCCTCCCATACAGTTAGTTTTTTTTCGTTTTGTATTGTGTTGTTTTGTATTGTGTTGTTTTGTATTGTATTGATGTCCAACAAAGCACGCCTTCCTTCCGCTGTAGGTCACCACAATATACAGCAACAATACAGAGTCATGCTTTTTCCTCCCATACAGTTAGGGTTGTTTTGGTTGTGTGTGTTGTGTTGTTTTGTTTTGTATTGTGTTGTTTTGTATTGTTGATGGGCACGCCTTCCTTCCGCTGTAGGTCACCACCCAGACAGACAGACAACCAGACATACAGCAACAATACAGTGTCATGCTTTTTCCTCCCATACAGTTCAGGGTTTTTTTGTTGGGTGATGTATTGTTTTGTATTGTGTTGTGTTGTGTTGTATTGATGTCGAGCAGGGCACGCCTTCCTTCCGCTGTAGGTCACCACCCAGATAACCACACACATACAGCAACAATACGGTGATGCCTTTTCCATCTATACAGTTAGGTTTTTTACTGCACCACATCATATAACTGAAATCATAGCCTGTGCCCAGCTCTGTCAATCAACCATATCAACCTTTTTTTTTCTCCACATTTGTCACATGACGGCTCAGTCTCAGTGATGATGGTAGCGATATGCTATCAGATCAACCATGTCACTGCCAGATCAACCATGTCACTGTCACATCAACCATGTCACTGTCCTGTCACTGTCACATCAACCATGTCACTGTCACATCAACCACGTCACTGTCACATCAATCACGTCACTGTCACATCAACCACGTCGGCTGCCTGTACGAGGAGGTATATGAACACAGCCATACACACAATCAAACTCCTCATCCAGAGACTGCAAAAGTGTGATGAGTAGGTCTAGACATTCTGGGTGACCCCCCAGAGTGATCCAGCTGCGCAACACTCCACAAGAACTACTACAACAGAAAAGCCAAGCCAAGCCAAGCCAAGCCAAGCCAAGCCGAGCCGAGCCGAGCCGAGCCAAGCCAAGCCAAGCCAAGCCAAGCCAAGCCAAGCCAAGCCAAGCCAAGCCAAGCCAAGCCAAGGGAAGGGAAGTAAAATGAAGCGTAACCTGTGGGCAAGGGGATGTAAATCCGCTTCTCCAGGCGGCGCCGCAGCGCCTCGTCGATGTCCCAGGGGAAGTTAGTGGCCGCCAGCACCATCACTGTCTTGGAGGGATCTTCGTTGGTCACGCCCACACCTGACACACCACACCAACACATCATTGTGATAATATGAGATAACATGATGAACACATTGTGATAACTGACCACACCACACCAACACAGACACATAAGAGTTATCATGATTATCACATCATTGTGGTAACCATTGTGATAATATGAGATAACATGATGAATGCACTGCGATAACTGACCTTACCACACCAACACACACACACACACACACACAAGGGATAACATGATTATCACCATCATTGTGGTAACCATTGTGATAATATGAAATAACATGATGAATACATTGTGATAACTAACCACACCACACCAACATACACAGAGTCAACACGATTATCACATTGTTATAAACTGACCACACCACACCAACACACACACAGATAACATAAGTAACACAACACCAACAACAAAACAACACCAACAGCAAACAACAACACACAACACACACAACAACAAAACACCACCACACAACAAACAACAAACCACACCACCACATACAACAAACAACACACACCACCACATAAAAACAAAACACAACCACACAACAAACACCACCACCACCACATAAAAACAACAACACAACCACCACCAACAAACACCAAACAACATCACCAAACAACAACCAAGGCTTCCAATGAACTGAAAAAAAAACCCCGACACCCAAGACAAACCCATCAAAACAAAACATAAAGCCACGCACCATCCATCTGGACCAACAGCTCTGACTTGACACGGCGACTGGCTTCATGCTCGCTGTCGGATCCTCGCTTCGAGCAGATGGAGTCGATCTCATCGATGAAGATTGTGGAGGGAGCGATAGAAATGAGCCTGTAACATGCCCAGGTCTTCAGTGTTAAACCATCCATCCATCATCCATCCATCCATCCATCCACCCACCTACCCATCTATCTACCTATCCATCCATCCATCCATCTACCCATCTATCTATCTATCCCTCCTCTCTCCTATCTGCCGCTAGTCACGCACTCACCATTTCAAAGAGCAGACGCACAAGTTTCTCCTATCTGTCACTGGGTCACTCACCATCTCAAAGAGCAGACACACAAGTTTCCCCTACCTGTCCCCAGTCAGTCACTCTCTTCTCCTCTCTGTCTCCTCTCACTACCGTCTCAAAGAGCAGACGCACATCACTCACCGTCTCAAAGAGCAGACGCATATCACTCACCGTCTCAAAGAGCAGACGCACATCACTCACCATCTCAAAGAGCAGACGCACATCACTCACCATCTCAAGAGCAGACGCCATCACTCACCATTCAAGAGCACCGCTCACCCCATCTCAAAGAGCAGACGGCATCACTCACCATCTCAAGAGCGACATCACCATCTCAAAGAGCAGACGCCATCACTCACCATCTCAAAGAGCAGACGCACATCACTCACCATCTCAAAGAGCAGACGCACATCACTCACCATCTCAAAGAGCAGAAACACAAGTTTCTCCTCTCTGTCGCTAGTCCCTACTCACTCACCATCTCAAAGAGCAGACGCACAAGTTTCTCCTATCAGTCCCAGTCCCTACTCACCATTCAAGAGCAGATGCACAATTCTCCTATCAGTCCAGTCCCTACTCACCATCTCAAGAAGACGCACGAGTTTCTCCTATCTGTTCCTGGTCACTGACCATCTTCTCCTATCTTTTCCAAGTCACTGACCATCTTCTCCTCTCTGTCGTAGTCACTACTCACCATCTCAAACAGCCCACACACAAGTTTCTCCTCTCTGTCCCCAGTCACTGAGTCACTCACCATCTCAAAAGAGCAGACGCACGAGTTTCTCCTCTCTGTCCCCAGTCAGGCACTATTTTCTCATCGTCTAGTCTTCACCATCTCAGGCGACACAAGTTTTCTTCTGTCCAGCCACTCACCATTAAAGAGCAGACCACGATTTCCCTCTCTGCCATAGGCAACTCCTCTCGTGAGTCTATTCACATTCAGAGCAACACACAAGTTTCTCCTCTCTGTCCCAGCCACTCACCATCTCAAAGAGCAGACGCACGAGTTTCTCCTCTCTGTCACTGGGTCACTCACCTTTCTCCTATCTGTCCTAGTTCTCCTCTCTGTTGCGAGTCCCTACTCACTCACCATCTCAAAGAGCAGACGCACAAGTTTCTCCTACCTGTCCCAGTCACTCACCTTTCTCCTATCTGTCCTAGTTCTCTCTCTCTGTTCCCAGTCACTCACCATCTCAAAGAACAGACACACAAGTTTCCCATACCTGTCCCCAGTCAGTCACTACCTTCTCCTCTCTGTCGCTAGTTCTCCTCTCTGTTCACTCACCATCTCGAAGAGCAGACGCACATCACTCACCATCTCAAAGAGCAGACGCACAAGTTTCTCCGACTCCCCCCTGTACTTGTTGGCCAGGCTGGAGGTGGAGACGTTGAAGAAAGTGGTGCCACACTCTGTGGCCACGGCTTTGGCCAGCATCGTCTTCCCCGTGCCTGGGGGACCCACCATCAACACACCCTGCAACACACACACGCACACATGCAAACACGCACGCATGCACACACACATACACGCACACACACACGCACACACACATATACGCACACACATACACACACACAAATACATGTTAAATCCTGTTCCGCTTTTCGTAAGAGTAGGCCATTGTGTGCAAGTGGGAACGGATGACCATTATTTACACAACTGCATACTCATGGGGACTGGATGAAAAAAAAGCACATGAGTGCTTATCCCATTATTCTCTGATATAAAAGAATAAAATTTAAAAAATAATTTTTTTAAAAACACACGCAAGCATGCATGCACACATCATTCCATTATCCTTGATATAAAAGAATAAATTTTTTTTTTAATTTAATAAAAAAAATTATAAAAAAAGAATACACCCACACACCCACACAATGCATGCACACATTTTTGCACACATCACACATTTGCACACACACACAATTTGCACACACACACACATTTGCACACACACATTTGCATACACACACACACACAGAGTCCCAATAAATGAAATGCGTTCATTAAACATGGATTCTATGTTTATCTACACTAACAAATATCTTCTTTCTTCTGACAGTCAATGCACTCTAAACTGATCGATTAAAAAATTGATTCAATGAACTGTGAACGCTTTCATTTGATTTTGCAAAATATAACGCTATTTAAATTCTATGCATATTATTATCGATCCATGTTTATCTACACTAACAAGTATCTTCTTTCTCTGACAGTCCACGCACTCTGAACTAGGGAGTGGTTCATTACAGACACCTGCCTGAATTTATAGCTGGGAAAATTGGAATGAAATGGATCCCCTAACAGACTGTCTGTGATGGTCAACATAAGTCTCCCTCCCTCCCTCCCTCTTTGACGCCAGAACAGAATAGAAGAGAAGAGAGGAGAGGAGCTAAAAAAAACAAAAAAGTCATGGCTTACCCTCCAGGGGCGGCGTATTCCCTTGAAGATGTCGGGGACCACCAGAGGCAGCACCACCGCTTCCTCCAGCAGCTTCTTGGCCTCTGTCAGGTCAGCGATGTCATCCCTGCACACAATAAATAAATACAACATACATAAAATGAAGAGCAATTACAGGTGCACAGGTGGTGCCGACGGCCACCAGACTACTTTAAAGTCTTTCTTCCTGAGGCAAGCAAGGCTATTTTCTTACAGAAATCTCAATGAAGCCTGCAGAATACAGCAACAGCCATGCACACCGATCACACAAAAGAAACCCTCATTTCTGGTTCATGTTGATTATCATCAGCAGGTTGTAGCAGCTAAGCATGTGCCAGACTTAAAGAAAAAAAAAAAGACATTTGTCTTCTTGAAAAAAAAAAGGGAAAAAAACTCAACCAGGTAAACAATTCATCTCATCAACACTGATTTTGCAATTTACAAAAAAATACAAGTGATTATTCACAAGAAATTGTTCACATGATTTTACACGATAAATGATACTCTTTGCTTTTTGCTAAAATGCCAAAAAAAAAAGAAAAAAAAAGGAAAATGTTTAACTTGAATTCTCACCTGACCTTTCAAACCCTACAGTGTTTACCACCATCATCACCACCCATTTTGTCACGGAATGTACATGTACCACAAAACACAAGCAATGAAACAAGACCTTATTTTTTTTACTTTATTCTTCTACATCGAGGATACTGGAATAAGCACTCACATGCTTTTTTTTACATCCAGTCCCCATGTGTATAGGGACAGGAGATGGGCGCTGCCCTCAACATGTTGGCCGCTAGAGAAGCTGAGGTCTCTGACGCCTCGCTTCCCTACGACCACACAGGCAATGGGACACGTACCCCATGTGTATGCAGTTTTGTAAATTTTATAATCCGTTCCCACCGGCACACAATGGCCTACTCTTCCGTAAAGTAGAACAAGTTTTAACGTGTGTGCGCAAGCAAGCTGTTGTGGTTGCTGGCTGTGTCTTACCAGTGCACATTGGGGTTTTTCTGCACAATGTCTCTCTCCAGGTGCTCCACTAGATCTTTGTCGTACCCTGTGGGGTCAAACTTCTTCTCATCCGCCTCTCCCTCCTGCACACCAACACACACAACAACAAACCATAAACAAAATCATTTTTTATTTATTTTATTTTATTTTATTTTATACCACTTTAAGTCATAGTGCATTTCTCTGCGTGAAATTTGGGCTGCTCTTCCCGGGGAAAGTGTGTGCGTCGCCACAAGAGCAGCACCACCCTCCCCCCCTTTTAAAATTTTTTTTTTTCATGTCTGCAACTGTATTTGATGATCTATGACAGTGGCTTTTTTCTACAAAATTTTGCAAGGACAACCCTCTTGTTGCCATGGGTTCTTTTACATGCACTAAATAATGATGTGTAACACACGGGACTTCAATTTATTGTCTCATCTGAAAGACTAGCACCCAGACCACCACTCATGGTCCAATGGATGGGGGAAAAGTTTTGGGCCCAAAAGGGATTCAAACTTATGTACACTCTGACCCAGACTTTTTGCTTTCTAGGCAGGCGCATTACCTCTAGACCACCAATCCATCCAAAACATGGAGAAAGACAAGACACAGTATCACTGATTGAAGTCATATCTATCAAAAGAAAAAGTGAAAAGTGTCCCATAACCTATGTGGTCATAGGGGAGCGAGGCATCAGAGCCCTCAGCTTCTCTAGCATATTGAGGACACACACACACGCACAAACACACATACGCCACCCCTCCTTCCCACCACCACCACCACCCCAACACCCCCACACACAACACATCCAAACTTTTTCTTTTCCTTTGCAGAACCAGGCTTGCCTCCCCTCTCTGCTCCACTGGGGGTGCCCCCGCCACCAGGGCGGCGCTGGTTGGAGGGAGCACTGGGTCTGCCCCCTGCCCGACCTCCTCGGCTTGGCTCCGGTCGTCTCCCCTGAGGCTTCACTCCACCCCGGATGTTGGGAGAGGGTCTGACACATGAATCAACAATTGTTGGTCTTGATATGTTTAAAAAAAATTTTTTTTATACCACTTTATGTCACAGCAGATTTCTCTGCATGAAATTCGGGCTGCTCTCCTGGGAAGAGCGGTTGCCACAAGTGCAGCGCCTACCCATTTTTTTTTTGTTTTTCCTGTCTGCATTTGTGTTTGTTTCCCTATCAGAGTGGCTTTTTTCTACAAAATTTTGCCAGGGACAACCTCCTTGTTGCCGTGGGTTCTTTAGCATGTGCAAATAAAGATGTGTAACACACAGGACCTCAGTTTATCGTCTCATTCGAAAGACTAGTGCCCAGACCACCACTCATGGTCTAATGGATGATGGAAAAGTTTTGGGTCCAAACGGGATTTGAACCACAGCACACTCCAACCCGGACTTTTTGCTTTCTAGGCAGGAACATTACCTCCTAGTCCACCAATCCCTGAACGAATAGCTTTTGGTCTGACACATGAATGAATGAACAACTGATGGTCTGACAGATGAATCAACTGTTGGTCTCTCTAGTCCCCTTTTGGGGGGGGGGGGGGGGCTGTTATTTGGCTGTGATCTATAAACTGTTGAGTCTTTCAACTGTGATCTGTAGACCTGTCAAATCTTTAATTGTGATCTATAAACCTGTCAAATCGTTTAACTGCATTCTGTAAATCTGTCAAATTTTACCTGCCTTCTGTAACCTGTCAAATCTTTACCTGTGTACTGTAAACCTGTTAACATCTTAACCTATCTTCAATGAACCAGTCAAGTTCGATTTTTTAAAATAATTCTTTTATTTTGAGGATAATGAAAAATGCACTTAAGTGCTTTTTTACATCCAGTCCCTGTGTGTATGCAGTTTTGTCAATTTTGTCATCCGTTCCCACCGGCAGACAATGGCATACTCTTCCGAAAAACAGGTTTTAACGTGTGCACAAGATGTTCTGCTGATGGTTCGCACTCAGGGCCTCGGTTCACAGTCTCATCCAAAGGACTTTTGGGGGGAGAAGTGAAGTCGGCACTGATGTTAATTCCAGAAGAAAAATTCTCTTGAGCGAGATTCGAACCCGGGTCAGCAGATCACGATTGCATCACTCTAGACCACCAGGTTATCCCGTCCCCCTCATTGTATCATGTGTTCAGTCAACCTGTCAACTTATGTTTTGACAACTGTGTGTGGAAGGGGGGGGTACCTGTGAAGAAAAAAAAATCTCACCTGTGCTCGGCAGGTGTGGGCGGCGGCCAGACATCAGGATCCCTGGTGGGCTCCTCGTGGCGGGAGTAGTCATCGTAGGAGTTGTAGCTGTCGTAGCTCTGGTAGGACCGCGAGTTGTCCGACTTGAAGCTGTTCAGGATCTTGCTGATGTCCTTCACTTGCTCAAACTCATCGACGATCTCCTGCTTGATCTGACAACAGCGACCGGTTCATGACCATTTCTCAGTTGTTGGGCTTTTTTTTAACAGCAGCATGAAATATAAAAACAAGAGAAGCAACAGATATTTTCCTTGATAATGATATAAAAGCTATTCTGTCCTAAACCCCCCCCCCCCTTTCCAAAAACCAACCACCACAAAAACAACCTCTCAAAAAATCCCCACACAAAACTCAAAAGCTTGCAAAGTTACCCCTGCTCATAAAAGAGACTGAATACAAGAATGGGGGAGCAGTTCCCCTCAATGAGTCCACAATCGCAACTTTTACTTTTCAATCCATGGAAATCAGTTCAAAATTCAGGGTGACTGTACTACTGTTATGTTGTTGTTGCTGTTGCACCACAAAAATACACAGATCTACACTGAAAATTGAGCATATTACCACACATACTTAGAGAAAATAAAACAAACCATTCTGATAACAATGAACTACGCATCTTTCAAGAATGACATTATGAAACTCTACTTATGTTATGGGCAGTTCAACAAGATAGCATTAATTTAATTAACAGGAAAAGTGAACTTTACACAGAAAACAAGAGGGAGAAGCATTCTGCTGAGAAGCCTACCTTTTGCCACCTCTGTTTACTGCTGGGATCTCGCACAGAGATCATCAACTTCTGGATCTGCTGCAGAACACCCTGATAATACACCTGCACAACAAACAGCACCGCACTGCTTTAGACACCTGTGCAACAAACAGCACTGCACTGCTTTAGACACCTGTACAACAGCACTGCACTGCTTTAGACACCTGTACAACAGCACTGCACTGCTTTAGACACCTGTACAACAGCACTGCACTGCTTTAGACACCTGTACAACAGTAAGCACTACACTGCTTTAGACACCTGTACAACAGCACTGAACTGCTTTACACACCTGTACAACAGCACTATACTGCTTTAGACACCTGTACAACAGCACTGAACTGCTTTACACACCTGTACAACAGCACTATACTGCTTTAGACACCTGTACAACAGCACTGAACTGCTTTACACACCTGTACAACAGCACTATACTGCTTTAGACACCTGTACAACAGCACTATACTGCTTTAGACACCTGTACAACAGCACTACACGGCTTAAGACACCTGTAAAACAGCACTGCGCTGCTTTAGACACCTGTACAACAGCACTACACTGCTTTAGACACCTGTACAACAGCACTACACTGCTTTAGACACCTGTACAACATCACTACACTGCTTTAGACACCTGTACAACATCACTACACTGCTTTAGACAATGCATGCCTGTCTCACTTCTCCCACATCCTTTTACACTTTACACATGTTTACATCACTAAATTAATACATGTTTTCAATACTATCACGCAACATATTAGTGGCTGATGTTTCACTTTAAATTCAAAATGTATATATTTATAAACAATTTAGATCTGCACAATTACATTGCATTCCATGCCATGGACTCATGTTCCATTTTAAAGGTTATTAATCACATAACACTGCACACTTACACAGTACTATTACACAAATAAAAGGTAACATGGAATTATTATTATGTTGAATATCTTTCACACCTGCACGGTATTAAAACATGACAGTGTTACATGTTATTTCATCATGTGCAATACAATATATTACACAGAGGTCTGCAAGTGGATAAAAGGAATGACAGCAGGTTGGGTTTGATTAATTAAACCCATTTCAATCTGAAGAGTCAAACAGTTTTAATATGAAATCTAAATCTTATGAGGCACACGACAGCCCTGATATGGCCTCTGTGGTTCTATTACCCTATTGCTTCAGGCTGCACCAAGCAATACAACAGTGGTCTGAACTGAAGTCAAGCATAACCAGTGTAACCTCCATCATAATCTTTCACAACAAAATGTCCAAGAATATTGAATAATATGTACAACCTGTGATGTCTCGTAGTCACCAAGCAGAGCACTTTCTCGCCCCATCTTTGTGTTTTCGTAAATTTCTGTCAGTGCAGCGCTCATGATGCTGGCTGGCTGATGCCTGGATCAAAACAGCTGACCTGTGCAATCTGAACAAATGCATACATGTATACATGTAATATGATGTATGATGTAATAAATGACATAGTGAAATAAACATTAATATTATTAGTCAACATCTATCAACAGTAACTCACTAACTGCTATCTGCAAAACAGTATGTGAATATTTTGTGTGGCCCTTTGCTTTAACTAACTCTTTACCCTTTATGGCAGTTTATCTCTTCTGAAATACTATCAGTATCAGTATCACTGCATCAAATTAACTTTGCTTTTCTCAATTTCTGGCAACGGATGCTGACTCCATCACACCCACAGCAGACATAAAGGAAATCAGAACCATACTAATTGTCAGTGTTACAATCTGAATCCCCGTTTTAAGGCCTTGACTATGGCTCCAAAGTCATTGGAATCATATAATAAATTAATATACTAATTCTCATAACTGCATGACTTGCAGTCAACAGAAAGATAATTGTCTGCTTGCCAGATGCCTACCAGTATCGTCCAGACAAAACCCTGAATTGAAAAGTTGCTGTTCTATAATCCACCCCAAAATTTTGCCTGGAAAATGGGGACAAAATTTTATAGGGTCACCAGTAAAAAGACACATTTTGACCAAAGTGCACACACACTGGATACATGGAGTGTAGCCCAAAAGAAATAGTGCCAAAATTTTTGGTTGTTTTAATTTTCTTTTATATACCCAGCGGAAGGATAGAGAGTCTGGGTTACAGTTCTGTCATCCAGTTTGTTTTAGTAGTGCCTCATCTAATTTACAGAACTTACCACGACCAAAACCATAATGATTTTAAAATATTATATAATCATATAATTATATGCCAGATGAATATTAACTGATGCTGATATCAGATGCCCAGATGCTGTAGATCATTTTATAACTTTTATATAACTTTAAGGGTTGCGATATACCGGTAATTGTCGTATTACCGATTGTAAACAGGGAATCTCCGAATTTTCGAAGCACCTGTACTTCGATTCTGTTTTGTCCTGTGACGATTAGATTTTCCGTCTCAAAAAAAAGTCTGATGCTTTTTTACATCTAGTCCCCATGTGTATGCAGTTTTGTCAATTTTGTCATCCGTTCAAACCTGCACACAATGGCCTACAAAACATAATCTAAGTCTCTGTTCCATGATTAGTCTTACTGTCTCAGTCTGACTCTAGTCTGAGTCTCACTCAACCACTTAGTCACTTTTAATATTATAGTTTTAAATCACTCATGAACTCAAACACACACTCACAATCACATGCATGTACACAAAGCATGACACACAATTTCTCCATCAAAATATGTACCTTTTTAATATTAATTTTAAATCAAAATTAGTTACTTACACTAGACACACAATATAGTCACTTGCAGGGTTCGCGATAACCGGTAATTGTCGGTATTTTACCGATTGTAAACAGGGAATACCGAAAATTTTCGAAGTAGCCGTACGCATACCGATTCTGTTTGCCTGTGACCGATTAGATTTCCGTGAAAAAAAAAAAGTCTGAAGTGACATTTTCTGACAGTCTGTCATGCGCCTGTACTGTGCTTACCGCACCTACCCCTTCCGACGAACATCTTTGGCGCCAGCCTCATTTAATTAGCCTAGCACGCAGAACAGCAAGCTTTACTGTGAAAGAATAGAGCTTCGCGCTCTTCTCGGCACGACAGTGACTTCCATTCACAATGAGTAAATGGGGCCTAGATTTATTTATTCTTTATTCTTTTCTTCTATGCGAGGATAATGGAATAAGCACTCATGTGCTTTTTACATTTAGTCCCCGTGTGTATGCAGTTTTGTAAATGTCATCTGTTCCCCCACACGATGGCCCTGCTCTTACGAAACGGAGGGTCTATGACTATGAATTTGCGCGTTGCTTTGAGAGAGAAGAGTCGAAACTAAATCTAAAGGAACGAAAGATCTAGATGAGCGCTAAGCATAGAAACAAGAAAGAAGAATATATATAAGTCACTAATGATGCCATGCAAAACAACAGACTGACACAGACAGTGACACAGGCGCTAGAAAAAAAATCCTATTTCCTGCGTGGCTTCGTGCACAAGAACGAGTGGCAAGCAGCACGGCAGTCAAAGTCGAGAGATTCACGTTCAATTTAGATTTAGTTTTGCTGCCGAACATCCCCCCCTCCCCCACCCCCTCACTGAATAGTTTCGTTTTGTTCACAGTAATACCGGATTTTATTTTCTGGGGACCGATTTTGGGGGAGTGGTCAAGATATCTCTGAAATGGCAACTCCCAGTACCGGTTTTAAAAAATCCTAGTGCGAACCCTGCTTTATGATTTTTTCCATCCATAGAATGGTACAACAGCATGTCTTCTTCCTTTTAAGTCATCTTTGTATTTTTTTGTATTCTTTTATTCTTATTGTAGTTTTTCTTTGAGATAATGCAATAAGATTGTGTGCTTTTTTTACCATCTTAGTCCCATGTGTATGCAGTATTGTCAATTTTGTCATCCTTCAAACTGCACACAATGGCCCTAAAAACATAATCAAAGTCTCTGTTCCATGACTAGTTTTACTGTCTCAGTCTGGACTTTAGTCTGATGTCCACTCAACCACTTAGTCCTTTTAATATTAATAGTTTTAAATCACTCATGAACTCAAACACACACTCACAATCACATGCATGTACACAAAGCATGACACACAATTTCTCCATCAAAAATATGTACCTTTTTAATATCAATTTTAAATCAAAATTAGTTACTTACACTAGACACACAATATAGTCACTTGTAGTTTTTTTTCATTCTGTGTGTGTGTGTGTGTGTGTGTGTGTGTGTGTGTGTGTGTGTGTGTGTGTGTGTGTGGTTAAGTCAAAATTTAATTTCCAGATGGTACATTGAGTAAGCAATAAATTTGCTTTCTTTTTTTAATCAAGCCATCTATCTAGCAAAACAAAAACAACGCCAAAAACTCCCCCAAACAATAAACTTTATAAAGAAACACAACTAAAAAACACAAAAAAACCACTTAAAAAACAAACAAACAAATGTTTGTGTGTGTGTTTGTGTTTGTGTTTGTGTGTGTGTGTGTGTGTGTGTGTGTGTGTGTGTGTGTGTGCGCGGCATGCGAGCACGTGTCGACAAGCTAGGCCTATAAATGATCTGCCCCAGCCAGGGTAGATTGGGGCCCAGTGGGGGCTAGAGGTTAATATTACTTATTAGTAATAAATTTCTGAGTTTGGGAGTTCTAGGCCCTACTCCAATTTTCTGGCCCCTTAAAACCACCAGTTTCTTGTTTGGCCACTAACGGGAGGTGGAGGGGTGGGGTGTGTGGAGGCTATGAAATAATCAAATGTAGGCCTAGTATTCGTGATAAGGCCTAACACTGAGTAACAGTCTAGTAAAGTTAGACTACGAACTTAGTACAATTGTAGCCCCTACGATCACGCCTGTAAGTGGAGTAACGGCCTAAGTTACATAGCATGCCAAATGTGGGGGGGTTGGGGATACGGGTCCGGAGGTCCCCTATAGGCCTACTCCCCTTTCGGGTTACTCACTGATCAGCGATTGACTATAGATAGACTTAAAGCTCAGGAAAGAAACTTAGTAAACGGTAAAGACTGAGATCTGTGTATGCACATAAAAATGCAGACGAGATCGTGTCGACAGCTGGTGAGAATGACTTCGATAGTCTGGCTTTGCCGAAACTCAGCTCAGCCATTATGAAGCAAAAGTAAACTTTTACCTGAAAATCCAAGGTTTATGATGAAAATATCGAGATAGGGTTGGCAAACAATCTCAACATCTGAAGGAAGCTGACATGATGTTTTCTAGTTTGTATCGATATTCGTTTGTTACGAGGTCAACCATTGGTTGTTTTAGGGTCTTTCAAAAGTAGGAAAAGATAACTCTTTTAACAAAAGTTATCCTTGTTAGAGAGATTGAAAAGCGAAAGTTGTCAAATTGCACAGAAAGGAGGGTTTTTTTTGTGTGTTTTTTGTTTATATCGAGGATAATGGAATAAGCACTCATGTGCTTTTTTACATCCAGTCCCCGTGTATATGCAGTTTTGTAAATGTCATCTGTTCCCACCGGCACACGATGGCCTACTCTTACGAAAAGCTGAACAGGATTTAACTTGTGCGCAAGATGTTCTGCGTGCGTTCACACACAGGGCCTCGGTTTATAGTCTCATCCGAAGGACTTTGGGGGGAGAGTGGAGTCAGCATTGATGTTAACTTAAGGAGAAAAATCCCCTCGACTGGGAATCGAACACGGGTCGTCAAATTGCGAGTGCAATGTTCTGACCACTAGGCTATCCCGTCCCCGAGTGAGTGCCAATGATTTATAACATTAATTATCAAGAGAGCCGTTGGTCATGGTGATCACAGTTAAAACTGTACTGCTATCTAATTCTTCTTCCTCGAACACTCAGACAGCAACTATTTGTTGTCTGTTATAGAACGAAAATGCGTCACGTTGCCGTGAAGTACCTGACAAGTCAGGCCCAGCGCATCCGACTTCAGCATAGGCCTTAGAGAAAATTGTTATTTTTTAATCTGTCTGGAAAAAAACAGGAGAATGGACCAAGAAGGCAGAAAACACACAAGAACGAGGTGACAGGAAGAAAAGGAACAAGGCAGAAACGGAGAGTAATAGAAAAGAGGAAATTTGTAGTCTCACAGAATTTCCAGAAGGTGGGGATGCTGTTTATACTGACAGTCCACCGGCATCCCCAAGGGCATACTATTATTAATTCAATTTGAACACATGTTGCTTGTGTTGTATAAGATGATCAGGTCATACTTAAACAATCCTCACTGTATTTGCAAGGGGGAGGAGATGGCCGCCGCCCTCAAAATGCTGGCCTCTGGAGAAGCTGAGGTCTCTTGACATCTCACTCCACAAGGATCACATAGGCTAGGCCTAAAAGAACATCTTTACTACCTTAACCTTTATTCTGTATCTATTTATCACCAATTTATTTTAGAATGGTAGCTTCTGTATTTCTCATTGATCTTTAGCTTGCTGAAGGCAAGCACAACCTTACAAAGAAGATTAATCTGTTCACAGTTGTAGCCTAAAATTGTGTGTGTGTGTGTGTGTGTGTGGTTCTGTGTGTATTTAAATATGATGAACATGTGTTTATATATATATATATATGAGAGAGAGAGAGAGAGAGAGAGAGAGAGAGAGAGAGAGAGAGAGAGAGAGAGAGAGAGAGAGAGAGAGAGAGAAGATTACCTGCTTGGTATGCTGCTTAAACCCACATATACATATCTATAACATCGTTTTGAGATATTTTGTTTTTGATTAGCTAGTATCTGAAATTACTGTTATTGGGAATGGGTTTTTTTGTTTTGTTTTTTATCAAAGTTTATTGATTCCATATGACAGTAACTTTATAACTACTAAATTGATTTATGCAATGTCTTCAATGTGCACAAGGCAATGGTTTGAAATGAATCGACTGACACATCCTAGGCTACACCTGATATGAGAGAAAGCGGTATAGTTGGTCTCTAAGGACAATGTTGTTTTAAGGAATCTGGTTTTGGTTTTATCTTGTTTTATGTGTGATCGATGTGGGCTTTCCTACGACGCGGTGGCCATCCTGGGCTGACCCTTATGGTTGACCAGGGCGTCGATACAAGCAAGGACAGTCGAGTTGGTTTTATACCCCGTTTTAATCTGAATATAGTCGCACAGTTTTAATATGAGTTTTAAAATGTGACGAGGTGACAGCCCCAATATGGCCCGTGGGTCAGTGGGGCTCTAAGCAACATCATTGGATTGGATTGGACTTCCGACCCTGAGGATAAGACATAGCAAATCTGGGTATGGCTGTGGCGGTAGAGTGAAATGAGCAACGTAGGATAAGCAAGACAGAGATGTCACAGATGATGAGGCAGCCAAAGAAAAAAAATCCATTTCTGGCAGATAGTTTCTTTCTCAAGGCATGGTGACATGTGAAATAGATGACTGTACAGCTACTCCTGTGGACCACACACACACAGGACACAGTGACAGTGTTTGAGGCCATGGGCTCTGCAGTCCATTCTTCTTCATGACCTTCTCCTGAAGAGAACCATTCACAACTGCTCTCTGGGGTTTTTTGTTTGTTTTTTCTTATTCTATACCACTTTAAGTCATGGCAGTTTTCTCTGCGTGAAATTCGGGCTGCTCTCCCCGGGGAGAGCGCATCGCCACAAGTGCAACGCCACCAATTTTTTTCTTTTTTCTGTCTGCAATGTATTTGTTTCCCTATGAGAGTGGCTTTTTTCTACAGAATTTTGCCAAGGACAACCCTCTTGTTGCCATGGGTTCTTTTACATGTGATAAATAGTGATGTGTAACACAGGGGACCTCGGTTTATCGTCTCAACTGAAAGACTAGCACCCAGACCACCATCATAGTGTAATGGATAGGGAAAAAGTTTTGGGCCCAAACGAGATTTAAACCATCGCTTACTCTGACCTGGACTTTTCACTTTCTGGGCAGGTGCGTTATCTCTAGACCACCGATCCATAACCAGCAAGGAATGCTACACCACACCACCCTCACAATAAAAAAAATGAACACGCACACGACATTTTGCACTGTTATAATATCTTGCTTACATGTCTGAATATTTTATGTGCCCTGTACATTGCGCATTCAGTTAGACCAGACATTGAAAATGATAACAACAATGAAATAACGTGTACGACAAAGATTTTTTTTAACCCCCCAAAACCACCTTTAATCACTTTGGGAAAATCAATATACCACAGAGAATAACAACAAAACAACAAAAAATAAAATGTACACAAAAAAGACCCGCACAATCATAATTATCACACTGTAAACAAACCCCACCCTACCCCCCTCAAAAAAAAAAAAAAAAGAACCACCCCCCCCCCCCCAAAAAAATCTCAAAACAAACAAAAACAACTAAAAAAACCAAAACCCCCCCCAAAAAAAACAACACCCAACCCTGATCAAGTTATGGAAAAAAATTTTCATGATGTTCATGAACTAGGATCATAGGTCTTGCACGTGTTCAATTCCAGCGCATGAAAATTGTTGCTTCTTTAGTTCTTGTGTCAGTTCTTTAAAAAAAAAAAAAAAAAAAAAGTTACATTCCAAGTAATCATCATTCACTACAAAACTCTTCCATACAGTCTTCATTGTTTCCGTAAAAAAAACCGACATTCCGAAAGCAGAAAATCGTAACCAATGCAAAGCAAAACAAAATGGACGTCTCCTTAAAAAATACAGTACTAATGCTCTCTTGAATCAACAATTTCACAACCAAATCCAGAGTATCACATGCAGGTTTTTCAACTTTAAAGCAGAGACAGCTTCAAACTGGATTTTTCAACTATAAAGCAGAGACAGTTCACTATAAGCAGAGACAGCTTCAAACTGGTTTTTCACTATAAAGCAGAGACAGTTTCAAACGTTTTCACTAAAAGCAGAGACAGTTCAAACTGGTTATTTCACTATAAAGCAGACAGCTTCAAACTGGTTATTTCATCTATAAAGCAGAGACAGCTTCAAACTGGTTATTTCACCTATAAAGCAGACAGCTTCAAACTGGTTATTTCATCTATAAAGCAGAGACAGCTTCAAACTGGTTATTTCATCTATAAAAGCAGACAGCTTCAAACTGGTTATTTCATCTATAAAGCAGAGACAGCTTCAAACTGGTTATTTCACCTATAAAGCAGAGACAGCTTCAAACTGGTTATTTCATCTATAAAGCAGAGACAGCTTCAAACTGGTTATTTCATCTATAAAGCAGAGACAGCTTCAAACTGGTTTTTCATCTATAAAGCAGACAGCTTCAAACTGGTTATTTCATCTATAAAGCAGAGAAAGCTTCAAACTGGTTATTTCATCTATAAAGCAGACAGCTTCAAACTGGTTATTTCATCTATAAAGCAGACAGCTTCAAACTGGTTATTTCATCTATAAAACAGACAGCCTCAAACTGGTTATTTCAACTATAAAGCAGACAGCTTCAAACTGGTTATTTCATCTATAAAGCAGAGACAGTTTCAAACTGGACTTTTCAACTATAAAGCTGAGACAGCTTCAAACTGGTATTTCAACTATAAAGCAGAGACATTTCAAACTGGACTTTTCAACTATAAAGCTGAGACAGCTTCAAACTGGTATTTCAACTATAAAGCAGAGACATTTTCAAACTGGACTTTTCAACTATAAAGCTGAGACAGCTTCAAACTGGTATTTCAACTATAAACCAGAGACAACTTCAAAAGATCTACCTGAGACACAACAGGCGGTTAGGAGTTGCCGGAAACAAGATGCAGCTGCCTAAAGATGGCAGCCACCTTCTGCATCCTGCTGGAGAGAGGTCCTCTGACACCACAGCTACACAACTGATAGTGATACACACCGACTGACAAGTGTTGATACGACTCGTAGGAGAACAAGTCCTACCAAGATCTCTGACACCACAGCTACACAACTGATAGTGATACACACTGACTGACAAGTGTTGTTATAACTCACAGGAAAAGCAATTCTTACCACCTTAAAAAACCAAAAAAAATATATATATATATATATATACATATATATACATATATACATATATACATATATATATATATATATATATAATATATATATAATGGGTGGCACTGCACTTGTGGCGACGTGCTCTCCCAGGGAGAGCAGCCCGAATTTCACACAGAGTAATCTGCTGTGACAAAAAGTGGTATAAAAATTTGAAAAAAAAAAAAAATCTATAGAATCTGACAAGCACAAACAAACTTGCCCTTTCAAACGTTCATGTTGAGATTTAGGACAAGTGGCTTGCCAATACTGTATTGATTATTGTGTCGCAAAAACTGCACACTGTGTGTTTGATTTCATTTTAAGTCTCTTCACAAGTTGTGATATTAGATGGGCAAGGGGGAGGGTGGGGGGAGGAGGAGGAGTCTGGATCATTGTTTGGAGGTGGAGGTTGCACGTGTTTAGAATACCAGTGGACAAGTAAATGGAAATCAGATGACTGATCTACTATAAAAGCTACAATATTAAGCAACAATTGAATAATACTTAAGTACACAATGGACAACACCTTCAAAAAAGGTGAATAAATAACAACCCCCCAAAAATCACATTTGTAACCAGATTTAACAAGTGAACAGTAAAAACCGTATGTCTAACAATAACCAAGAAAAATACATCTATTCTACTAAAAGAGAAAGTAACACTCTGAGTGTGTGTGTGTGTGTGTGTGTGTGTGTGTGTGTGTGTGTGTGTGTGTGTGTGTGTGTGTGTGTTGTGTTGTGTTGTGTTGTGTTGTGTTGTGTTGTTTGTGTGGTGTGGTGTGGTGTGGTGTGGTGTGGTGTGGTGTGGTGTGGTGTGGTGTGGTGTGGTGTGGTGTGTGTGTGTGTGTGTGTGTGTAGTGCTGAATCTTGTACAGTAAACAAATCAATCTATGTGACACACTACCACAAAAGGTAAATGAGGTCGCAGGGAGAGTTTCCGCCTACAGGTTTTTGCGGTTTTGGCATCTTCAAACATCTAAAAATCATATTCCAAAGTATCAGAGCCCAACTGAGCTTGTAAAGCTTAAAAGTCCTGTTGCTAAGGTCTTCTAATCAAGACACAAGTACATAGTTCAAGAAACTTTAAACCTGAATTTCTCAAATTTGGCCACCTCACCACTTTGTGAATTCAAACTACTGTAACTTTGCTTTAGGTCAAGCAACAGCAAAAATAAGCATATCATTGTAAAGCTAAATGATTGAACTTTCTCACTGCATCAAAATCTGAAAAATGATAAAAAGGCACTCAATGTACCTTTTGTGAAAGAGCATCAATATATAATATAATATAATATAATATATATATAATATAATATAATATAATATAATATATACAAAAAATATTCATTAATGGCATCCAAAGCATACAGTGAACAGGTCTTGTACATGCACATACAATTATTGAATACTATGTAAACAGTCAGCTGTATAAATAAGAATATTGTGTGGCATTAAGTCATAATACTGACAGTAAACAATAACAAAGGAAATGAAAAAAACAAACTTAACAGGTATGCAGCAATAAAATAAAGATATTACAAAAATACCTCCCCCAATACAATCCTTTGGAATAGAAAAGAAAATACCACCATTTATCAAATCTATTTGAATACCTTTAGCAGTTTCAGACTTTCCTGAAACCATATATTTATCTTAAAACCCTTAAAAAAGAATAATAATAATACTTTGTCATATATCAACAATACAGTAATTATACATATAATAAGATGGTTGGTGGTAGAGCAGTTAAGATGTTCATCTGCCTAACAAATAAACTGTGAGGTTCTGGGTTTGATTCCCAGCCTTGCCTTTTCTTCCAAGTTTGATGACCAACTCAAACTGAATGTCAAAGTCCTTTGGATGAAACTATAAATCAATCTTGCACACATCTTAAAAACCTGTTCTGCCCTTCAGAAGAGTTGGCCATTTCATGCCTGTAGGAATGGATGACAATCTAATTTTTTAACAAAATTCTTTTTAACGACCCAAATGACATATGCAACAGGTGTCGTGTTTAGACACATTTCCCAATGTCAGAATACAGCTACCTAAATGGGGGTGGGGGTGGGGGGGGGGAATGGTTGTATACACAAAAATTTCACCACTAGAGAACCTCGGAACTCTAGCTGAGGAATGAAACAAACACATAACAAACAATAGTAAAATATCAATTACCGGGTATGTTTAAAAGGCATTTCAAAGTCCATAACTAACAGAACTAAAGGTTTTTAACAGAGAAACATAACAAACAGTAGTATAATATCAATTACCGGGTATGTTTAAAAGGCATTTCAAAGTCCATAACTAACAGAACTAAAGGTTTTTAACAGAGAAACATAACAAACAGTAGTATAATATCATTTACCGGGTATGTTTCAAAGCCATTTCAAAGTCCATAACTAACAGAACTAAAGGTTTTTAACAGAGAAACATAACAAACAGTAGTATAATATCATTTACCGGGTATGTTTCAAAGCCATTTCAAAGTCCATAACTAACAGAACTAAAGGTTTTTAACAGAGAAACATAACAAACAGTAGTATAATATCATTTACCGGGTATGTTTCAAAGCCATTTCAAAGTCCATAACTAACAGAACTAAAGGTTTTCAACAGAGAAACATAACAAACAGTAGTATAATATCATTTACCGGGTATGTTTCAAAGCCATTTCAAAGTCCATAACTAAATGAACTAAAGGTTTTTAACAGAGAAACATAACAAACAATAGTAAAATATCAATTACTGGGTATGTTTCAAAGCCATTTCAAAGTCCATAACTAAATGAACTAAAGGTTTTTAACAGAGAAACATAACAAACAGTAGTACAATATCAATTACCGGGTATGTTTCAAAGCCATTTCAAAGTCCATAACTAAATGAACTAAAGGTTTTTAACAGAGAAACATAACAAACAGTAGTACAATATCAATTACCGGGTATGTTTCAAAGCCATTTCAAAGTCCATAAGGAACTAAACTACAGGTTTCTTCAATTCTGCCACAGAGGAAAATTTAAACCACATTCCTGCCAAAGTCACATGTGGCAGGCCTGACTTGTCAGTGCAGCATAGCACAACACACTTTTACTCATCAATTGACAGACAACAATAGTAGCTGTCTGAGTGTTCAAAGAAGAAAAAGGAGAAGACTAACACTTTTCATAACTGTCTGAGCATTTGAAGAAGAATGAGGAGGAGGAGGAGGAGAAGGAAGAGGAGGAGGAGAAGGAAGAGGAGGAGGAGGAGGAGGAGAAGAAGAAGAGGAAGAAGAAGAAGAAGAAGAAGAAGACTTTTCATAACTGTCTGAGCATTTG
>CM060333.1:14737436-14749936 GCA_030674155.1 Stramonita haemastoma
GCCACATCAGTCACAAAGGGGGACACACACAGTCATTCTTTTTCCCTTGTTTACAGATGGCCACATCAGTCACAAAGGGGACACACACAGTCATCCTTTTTCACTTGTTTACAGCCATGTGACCTTCTTGGCTCATTCGCCTGCCTCTTTTTCCAGAAAGACTTAGAAGATAACAGCTGTCCCCCATACTGAAATCAGATGTGACGGGCTTGACTTATCAGGCGCTTAATGGCAGCGTACTTTAGCTCACATGACAGACAACGACAGTTGCTGTCTGAGCGTTCAACGAAGAAGAAGAAAAATACACTCCTTATAAACCAAGACAACGTCACATCTGATTTCAGTATGGGGGACAGCTGTTATCTTCTAAGTCTTTCTGGAAAAGGAGGCAGGTGAATGAGCCAAGAAGGTCACATGGCCTGTGCATCAAGATCCTTAACTCTCTTAGTCCCCGATCCAGGATTTGCCAGGATTGAATAATTACCCCCCCCCCCCCCCCCCCCCTAAGTCCCCATCCCAGATTTGCCGGGATTTAAACACAGTAGATATCCATCACGCTGTGATCATCACTAATTGCTACCACATGTTAAACCTCTATCAGGCTAGAAAGAAAAAACCCTGTAGAGTGTCTGGAAGTAATTATAGCTGCTGGTATGTACTTAGAAGGAGGAAAAGGCCAGCCAGCATGTGTGCCTGAGCTGATTTTGTGATGGAATGCGAAATCTAGGGGCAGTTTGTGTTCAGAGAGTCCAAATGCAAGAGGGTTAAAAAGCTTTTAAAAATAGCAGAAAAAGAGTCATTCATCCCTTAGAGAAATGGAAAAAAAGCCATAAATAAAGCCTCATAATCAAGTAGTATTACTACCTAGCATACCTAGTAAGAGAGAGAGAATAGGAAGAACAGCTAATCATATTGAACTTTTTCTGACCGTGAAGACAGATTTTAAAAGCTTGCAGCCAGGGACAATGAAGCAAAAAGTGATGTGACAACAACAAAAACCAACACCAACAACATGAACACCAATAAAAATAACAACAAAAAACAACCACAACACCAACAAAAACACCACCACCAACAAAAACACCACCACCACCACCAACAAAACCACCACCAATAAAAACACCACCACCAACAACAACACAAACAACAAACAACACTACCACCACCACCACCACCACTAACTAAAACAACAACAAAAACACCACCACCACCAAAAAACACCACCACCACCAACAACAAAACCACCACCAACAGCAACACCAATAAAAACACCACCACCAACAACAACACAAACAACAAACAACACTACCACCACCACCACCACCACCACTAACTAAAACAACAACAAAACCACCACCACCACCAAAAAACACCACCACCACCTCCACCAAAAACACCACCAACAGCAACACCAATAAAAACACCACCACCACCAACAAAAACAACACCAACAAAAAAACACCGCCACAACCAACCACACCACCAAAAACAACAACACCACCACCACCACCAAAAACACCACCACCACCACTAACACCACCACCACCAACAAACAACAACCAAAAAACTGGTTTACTGGACCGACTCACAGCAACACTCTGGACAGAGGTGAGGACGAAGAGACTCTGGGCAAACTCGGAGAAGAAGGAGCCGTCCTCGGTCAGGTTTCTGCCATAGTCTGCATCCATCATGATGTAGGATCCCTGGGGCTCTGTTAAGGAGATGGTGCTCCAATTATTTATTTATTTATTTATTTATTTATTCATTGGGGGCAGGATAGCTGAGTGGTCAGAGCGCTTGCTTTTCCCCAGTCAAGTTAAGCAGTGTTGAGTGTAGTTACCAGTTGGATGGGTGACCGTTTGCGCGCCTTGGCTTAAGTACAGTTCCCCCAGTTCACCCAGCTGTAAATGGGTACCTGCCCCCTTCAGGGTCAGGGAAATAAAGCAGTAAGGGAGAGGAGATGGGCGCCGCCCTCAATATGCTGGCCCCTGGAGAAGCTGAGGTCTCTGATGCCTCGCTCCCCTACAACCGACTAGGTTATGGGACACCTACACCTTTACCTATTTATTCCTTTATTTATTTATTTATTCTTTCATTCATTTATTCTTTCATTTCGAGGATAATGGAATAAGCACTCGCGTGCTTTTTTTTTTTAACATCCAGTCCCCATGTGTATGCGGTTTTGTCAATTTTGTCATCCGTTCCCAAAGTTCCCAAATTCACACAAGCACTGCATGCCCCTGATGTACACACACACATGCAAACGCACGCGTGCGCACACACGCACGCATGCACACACATGCAAACGCACGGGAGCGCACACACACGCACGCACGCACGTACGCACACACACACACACACAATACAAAATACAAAATACATTGTCAGAAGTTCTTCATGCAGCAATTTTGTCGCAAAAGAGGTTAAGATGAAATCCGATATTGATTTTCCCAAAAGAGCAAAACACATTTTTTCCTTGTCTACAATTAGGTCTTATTCGAAAGAATTACTGGACAAAGCAGGAATCATCCCAGAGAATGTTGATGTCGAGCAAAAAACCTCACCTTGTCCAAAGTGGGAGCAAAACAGAGCACATTTTGACACTGAGCATACACCTTACAGGAAAGACGATAATCCACATATTTTAATCAGTTCCGTAAGATTGCACATTGAAAACACATACCCAAATCATCTAAAAATCTATACAGATGGATCACTTCTTAGTAATCATCAAGCAGGTGCAGCCTTTGTCATCCCCGAATTTAAAATTGAAAAATCATTCTATCTTGGAAAAAATCGGTCTGTTTACACAGCGGAACTAATGGCAATTCTAATGGCTTTAAACTATATTAATGAACTACCTTTTCTTGTGAACCAAATTTTATTTTGTGTCGATTCAAAATCAGCCCTACACTCACTTAGATCTGTTTCAATAAAACCGCATTCTAATATTGTGACAGAAATTCATCATTTAATACACTGTCTTATTTTAAGAGGAACAGATGTGAGTTTCTGTTGGGTTCCGTCTCATCTGGGCCTTTCTTGCAATGAATGGGCAGATCGCGCCGCCAAAAGGGGTGCGAAACAAGAGAAAGGATCAATAATTTTAATGTATCCACTCTCAATCTCTGAGACTTACAATCTGTTGGAAAAGGAATCCAAGAATGAAATGAAATTATTAGTTAAAGATTTTGGTAGCATTACTAAACATCATAATATAAAGGCTTATAACTTAAAAAATATGGTTTCGAATTTTCCACATTATAGTATAGTGAAGCTCAGACAAGTAATCTCGCTACTTTATAGACTAAAGCTAAATGCATTTAAAACAAAATTTGTGACAGGTATTACGTGCTGTTGTGGTGAAAATATTTCAAGTTTTCATTTGATTTTTGAATGTAAAGTTATAAAAACATATTTGCCCAATATTCCCGATTGTTCATTAGAAAAAGTCTTTAGTGATTTTTCATTAATGTTTAGAATTTGTGAATGTTTGCTTTTGTGAATGTTTGCTTCATAGTCCAGTTGCCCGTTTACTTTAGATTGGACTTTACCTTTTTTTTGTTCCAATAACATGTTATTTTATCGATGATAATTATTGCCTGTAAGAAACACACACACACACACACACACACACACACACACATACACACACCACACACACACACACACACACACAGAGTTACACAGTCACATACACACACACACACACACACACACACACATTGTAGCATTTATCTTCCTCGAGTTCACTTGCTTCTATTTGTTATCTTTTTGTAGTATAGTTCAAGCAGTTTCTGATGGTTAGACCTTTTTTGTTGTTTTTGTTTTTTTTCACAAGTCCACACAAACACACCAACCTTTTTTTTTTCTTTTTTTTTCCCAATCACTTGTCTAAAATCACTTTTCAGTGGATAGACGTTAAAATGAAGACACACACACACACACACACACCACACACACAAGCACATGCACAAGCGAAGGATACAGGCTGTACTTCAGTGAAGACATTGCTGGCCGCCTCAAAGTGGAACGACCCTGTCCCCCCTCCTGTCACATAGTTACACTCCATCCCTGCCGATTTCAATGCCTGCACACACACACACACCACACACACACACACACACACACACACAACACACACACACACACAAAGAGTCACATAAACACACACAAATACACACACACAGAGTCCCATAAACTCACAGTCCATAAACTCACACACACACACAGCACACACACACAGTCACATAAACTCACAGTGACACAGACAGACAGACAGACAGACAGACAGACAGACAGACAGACAGACAGACAACAACACACACACACACACACACGCATGGCACGCACGCACACACATGCAGGTGTTGTATACATACACATATTTATGAGTGTACATGTATACTTAACACACACACACATATATATATCATACATGCACACAACACACACACACACACACACACACACACACACACTCCCTCTCTCTGAATTTCGCTTATCAGTTTTTCTTAAATAAAGATCAACACAGAAACAAAACAAAACAAAACAAAACAAAAAAATAAAATAAACTACTGCCGTACGCAACAGTGATAACGCTTAGTTCACTATGCCATGATAACACACATTTCAAACTTAACACTATCCCTAGGTTAACACAGAGAACCCCACTTTCCCAGTACGCATGCACTGTGCACATGTGTATGCCTCTGTAACCCAGTAGTGGGTGATATGTAGGGAAGGGTTGGAGATGATTGCTTGCCCTACAGCGGGCAACCCGCAGGGAAAGAGGTTGATAATAAACGGTGTCCTATCCACACAATTCTGCTAGTGTATCCATTAACTGGCCATATCACCAACACAATAACAGGCCATATCACCGACACAAAAACAGGCCATATTACCAACACAACAGGCCATATACCAACACATAACAGGCCATATCACCTACAAAACAGGCCACATCACCAACACATAACAACAGGCCATATTACCAACACAACAGGCCATATTACCAACACATAACAGGCCATAATACCAACAAAATAAGTGGCCATATCACCAACACATAACAGGCCAATCACCTACATAAACAGGCCAATCACCAACAAACAACAGCCATATCCCAACAAACAGGCCATATCACCAACACATAACAGGCCAAATACCAACATAAGGCCATATACCAACAAATAACAGCCAATCATCAAATAAACATGCCAAATCACCAACACACAACAGGCCAAATCACCAACACATAACAGGCCAAATCACCAACACATAACAGGCCAAATCACCAACACATAACAGGCCAAATCACCAACAACATAACAGGCCAATCACCAACACATCAGTTGCATTACCTGACATGAGAGATACGGAAAAAACACCCTACCCGCAACTATTCCACCACATACACATAGATACACAGCTCCCAGGACCTACAAACCAGACAGGTAAGCACATCCTTCAGAGGAGGGGGGGGGGGGGGGGAATGGTCACATACATAAAAAATTTCATCATTGGTGAACCTCAGAGCTCTAGTTGAGGAACAAAACCAACAAAAATAATGGAATAAGCACTCGTGTGCTTTTTTTCTTTGTTTGAATCCAATCCCCATGTGTATGCAGTTGTGTAAATGTGTCATCCATTCCCACCGGCACACAATGGCCTCCTTTTCCAAAAAGTAGGACAGGTTTTAACGTGTGCGGAAGATGTTCTACATGCGTTCGCACATGGGACTTCAGTTTATAGTTTCATCTAAAGAACTTTTGAGGAGAGTGGAGTCGGGACTGGTGTTATCTCCAGCGGAAAATATCCCTTAAAATAGGATTTGAACCCGGGTCAGCAGATCCTGAACACGATGTGCAATGTTGTAACCAGCCAGGTTATCCAGTCCCCCCATGGTGTTCTAGTGGCATGTCAACCACAGTGGCTCAGTTCATCATTCACCCAGTTTTGTTGTGGTTAATTCACACAGACACAAAAATCACACTCCTAACTTTTCTGATCCCCTGTTTTTGAAGGTGCATCATACCTAGTTGTATATTTAACCTAGTCTACATAAGCCATGCAAGTGAAATCTGGATATAAGTCTTTTCATGAAAAAGCCATGATTCAGTGGTTAGTTAGCTCCCATGGGAATCCAGTATGCTGGCTGGATTTTTCACAGATGATCCATTTTTTTTTTAAAAAAGAAAAGGATCTGCTTTAAATGACGTACTATTGTACATTGCAAATAATGGCCACAGATTTTTCTCAAAGCCAATTTTGATTGACAACAATGACCCATGATAAGCATCCCTTTTTTGTTGGTTGGTTGTTTTTTGGCTGTTGAAGGAGGGAATCTTTCTTTCCCTGTGCACACGCGCTGTACACATTTGTATTCTTCTATAACCCAGAAGTGGGTGATACATAGGGAAGGGTTAGTAGACAGTTGTTCGCCCAATAGAGGGTTAGTAGTAGGCACCCGTCAGTCTCGGAAGACTATGGAGTTGTGCTTTAGTCTTTAGAGCGCAAAGCCTAGATAGGTAAGTATGGAGGGCAAGCATTACCCATGCAGCAGACCCCCCCTCTCCACGCCACTGAAATGATCCATTGGAAAGGCAATGACCGATACGAATGGTTCCAGTACCATTGCAGGAGCCACCAGAATGTTGCCTTTTAGCCTACAGCCCCAAGCCGCCCTGGGACTCCAATCCCCGATTTTTCTCAGGAATGGTGTCTAAACACGACACCTGTGTGCATGCTGGGTTTTTTATAATAATTTTGTCATCCGTTCCTACCGGCACACGATGGCCTGCTCTTCCAAAAGGCGGAACGGGGTTTTAACGTGTGCGCAAGATGTTCTGCGTGGTTCGCACACAGGCCTCGGTTTATAGTCTCATCCGAATGACTATGACATTCAGTTTGATTTTTTTTGTCAAACTAGGAAGAAAGGGCGAGGCTGGGTACGAACACAGAAACTCATGGTTTACATATTGGCAGGCGAATGTCTTAACCATCATGCCACCGTCCTTCCAATAGCGGGTTACACGTAGTGAAAAGGTGAATGTTTTGTTATAGAGATTTCACTTATCTATGCAAAAATACCATTATTTAAATCATTTGGTGCGTTTAAGAGGTTTTTTGATAATGAAAATCCCAAACAGAAATGCAGAAAAGAATATGCTTCCGTGACTGAGCTAATACTGTCATTTATAGGGGGATTAGTAGGTGGTGTCCTACATATGTTAGCTCAGAACAGGCACCACTGAACATTATCAAAGTGACTCAGCAGAAGTTCAGGGCCCTTCTGGCTGGTGGCCCCATGGTGGCCTAACATTGATGGGCTCCCTGTGGACTCCCGACCCAGGGGATGAGACACAACCAATCTGGGTATGGCTGTGGTGGGGAGATTGAAATAAGCGGCGTGGAATAACAGGACAGGGACATCATAGAAGACGAGACGGCAAAAAAAAAAAAAAAAAAAAAAAAAGGATATGCAGCTGTACATCATGAGTTTATGATAGGAAAAGCAGATCCTCTGTTAGCTCAGACAATGGAGAGAACGAGTGAGTTAATACATACGCCAAAAACAATAACAAACCACCCACAGGACTGGTCACAGGGAAATGATAAAAAACAGCAGTCATTAGATTTTTTTTTAAATCTAAAACTAAACTAAACTACTAACACTAGACGACAACAATCAAGCAAAGATTCTCAGAGTGTTTCTTGCCGAACAATCCCGCACTTTTTTTTTTTGGCGGATTTCTAATCTAGGAAATGAGGAACTCATCTGCCTCACTTGTTCACTCTTGCAGTAGACTGCCAGCCTGCGAAGAACAAACACAACACAACACGCTTCATTTAAAAAAAAATTTTTTTAACTGTATTCTTTGAACATTACAAACCTAATGTATACTTGCTGTGGCTGCATAAAAACATGATAACAAACATACCAAATTCCATAACTCCACTCACCTGTGCCACATTTTTGTTTTTTTTTACCTGTGCCACATATGATACAAAAACAATCAGGAACATTCACATAAGATAATACAGTAGGATGAACAATACAAAAAGAAAAATATAGATATACACTCATAAAAAAAAAATGTACACAGCAGTCAAATAAGAACAAACACAAAAGGAAATAACCAGCATGGAAGTTGTATACCCTTAAATTGTTTGGTACCAATGATCTCTCTTTCTCAAAGTCTCAGCTTTTTATTTTGTATTGCTATCGACAAATATGTATATTTGCATTTCACATCCTTATGCTGTTAAAAAAAAAAAAGCAGGAGCAGGCAGACAGGCAGGCAGGCACATAGGACTTGCAGCCTGAAAAATCTGGACATAAACACTGAAAATACCACACAAGTTGGGACTATGTATACTTGCAAACATATATACATAGTGTGCTCTCAATTCTTCTCTTAAATAAATAAATTCCCCAGCACCACACCATGGACTCACTCACCTCTAAGGCTTTTTTGGTCTGCTTGACCAGATCATCCACATTCTTGCCTCTCTCGTCCTGCGATCGGACATGCTGGTTCCACCTGCACAATAAATAGATAAATACCACATAATTATAACAATAAACACCACATACAACAGAGGCATCCGTCAGTCTCCGAAGACTATGGAGTTGCGCTCTAGGCTCTAAAAATCAAAGCCTGGGTAAGTAAGTATGGAGGGCAAGCTGTTACCCATGCAGCAGACCACCCAGAATAGCTTTCCCTGACTTTGTTGTTATTGTCGTGATCATAATTATGACAAGGGAGGTTGCAGGATAGTTAAGACGTTTGCCTGTCAACAAGTAAACCATGAGGTTCAGGGTTCGATTCCCAGTCTCGCCCTTTCTTCCCAGTTTGACGGAAAAATCAAACTGAATGTCAAAGACCTTTGGATGAGACTATAAACCGAGGTCCCACGGGTAAACGCAGAGAGACGTCGTGTGCACACATTAAAACCCAATCTGCCTCTTGGAAGACTAGGGCCTTTTGTGCTGGTAGCGACAAACGACAGAACTTAAGAAAACAGTGCATGCAGGTGACATGTTTGGACTCCATCCCCCCAAAACAGAATGTGGCTACCTTAAAGGTGGGTAGACCGTCGCGTACGCAAAATGCCACCATTGGAGAACCTTGATGCTCTTAGAGAGTAACAAAACAAAAACAACAAAAATCCTACCAAATGCCCCCATCCCCACCACCCCTTCCTTCCCAAACATCGATTCCTTAACAAAATCAGAGCCAACATGAATCAGATAAGGGAAGAAACTGACCCATTGTAGCAGTGCAGTCCCTTGAAGGTCACGCCTGGTAGTGAGGAAGCCATCTTGGCCAGTTTGACCACATCTTCTCCTGGTTCCACTCCACATCTGGAAAAAAAAGCAAAAAAAAAAAAAAAAAAAAAAATTTAAAAAAAAAAAAAAAGAACCGACCAACCCCACACAATATGGAGTGAAATAGTGGGAAGAGTGTAAGCTCATGAGTGAGCAACTTATCAGTGAAATGTGGTGTGGGTGTGGGTAAGGGTGTGCGTGTGTGTGTGTGTGTGCATGCGTGCGTGCATGCGTGCGTGTGTGTGTGTGTGCGTACGTGTTTCATACAGCTTTCTTTCAAATACTTTCGTTATCATCATCACAGATGTAAGCTTCTGATGTGATTTGATTTTGATATATATAAGTTATTTATCCACCTGATGTTTAAGACTCAAAACATAGGTAAATATTTACTTGAGAGGCAATAATATTTTGGCTTGACATGTGCCATGTTTACACACGCACACACACACCACACACGCATGCACGCATGCACACACACACACACACACACACACACGGATGGATAGCCTAATGGTCAGAACATTGCGCTGGCAATCTGATGACCCGGGTTTGATTCCGGTCGAGGAGATTTTTCTCCTGGAGTTAACATCAGTGCTGACTCCACTCTCCCCACAAGTCCTTCGGATGAGACTATAAACCGAGGCCCCATGTGCGAACACACGCAGAACATCTTGCGCACACGTTAAATCCTGTTCCGCTTTTCGTAAGAGTAGGCCATGTGCCGGTGGGAACAGATGACATTTACAAAACCGCATACACACGGGGACTGGGTGTAAAAAAGCACAAGAGTGCTTATTCCATTATCCTCGATATAAAAGAATAAATCAAATCAAATCACACACACACACACATTATACACTTGCAGGGTGACAGATTCGCTGTTGGAGCAAGACAGTTATGAGATGAAACAGAAAGAAAATCTTAGGTTGAACAAAGCTGATTTGAAAGGTTATAAGAGACTGCGCGCGCACGCACCACACCACACACACACACAACACACCCACCACCCACACACACACACAACACACCCACCCACCACACACACACACAACACACACACACACACAACACAACACAACACACACACACACCACACCACACACCACCACACCACACCACACACACACACACACACACACACAACACCACCACACACCACACACACACACACACACACACCACACCACAACACCACCACCACACCCCCCACACACACACACCACCCCCCCACCCACACAAACCACCCCCACCACCCTGCACCCACTCCCCCCCACACACACACCACTCACCTCAACCCAGCCCCGCCATCTGCCACCTCAACACCACACTGACCCCTACATGGTAGTGAGGCCACATCGCTCGCACCTGCAGTGCCTCCTCGTCCACACACCCGACATTGCGTGCCTCAGCTTGGCTAGGGAGGCCACACGGCCAGCTTCTGCTGCCCTATCACCTGGCCACACCCACACCACTGCTCGTCACTTCAGGTTCTTCTTCTTCCCTCGTTCGCTTTACACTGTCAGATGTGTCTGGGATTTTTTTTTTTTTTTTTTTTTTTTGGAAAAATAATGGCATGTCCTTTCCAGCTCCTCTCGTGGACTGTACAGCTTGGTCTGTAGGGTTATTTATCTCCGTCGGCCACACTTTCTTCCTCAGGTCGCTGAATAGCTGCACTTTTGACGGATGTGCTCGCCTGTCTGGTTTTCTTTACCACAGGCACACACAGGGGAGAAGGAGCAAGTTTCAGCTTTGTGGACATATGGTGGTTTAGCCTGTTGTGCCCAGTACGGAGTCTTAGAATTCTGACTTGTTCTTCTCTTTTGAGGTGGTGGTCATCATCCTTTTCTACTCTAGGTTGGGTCATAGATTTGATGATCGTCTTCTTCTTACTTCAGGTAAAAACAAGTCATAATTCTAAGACTCCTCACTGGGCACAACAGACTAAACCATCATATATCTACAAAGCTAAAACTTGCTCTCCTTTTCCCCTGTGTGCCTGTGGTAAAGAAAACCAGACAGGTGAGCACATCCTTTAGAGATGTATGCTATTCAGCGACCTGAGGAAGAAAGTGTGGCCAATGGAGATAACCCTACAGACCAAGCTTTTTTTCTTTTTTTTTTTTTTTCCCTATAGACCACGCTGTATGACCCTGAGAGGAGCTGGAAAGGACATGCCATTATTTTTCCTAGACACATCTGACGGTGTAAAGCGAACAAGAGAAAGAAGAAGAACTTCAGGTAAAGGATAGGTAAAAAAAAAAAGGTAAAGATGTCCCATAACCTATGTGGATGTTAGGGAGCGAGGCATCAAAAACCTCAGCTTTTCTAGGGCCAGCATATTTAGGGCAGCGCCCATCTCCTCTCCCTAACTGCTTTACCTTCCCTGACCCTAAAGAGGGCAGGTAACCATTTACAGCTAGGTGAACTGGGGGACTGTACTGAAGCCAACAGTCACCCATCCAGTTGCTAACCATGCTCAATGCTGCTTAACCTTGGCTAGGAGAAAGCGAGTATTGACCACTGAGCTATCCCGTTCTTCACAGAAGGTATTCTGACTGGGTTTTTTAGGGAGCAAAAACAGTATACACAGAGGCCACTTTTATGGTGGAATGCTGCTTCAATACGTATCGGATGTATTAGTTTTTGTTTTCCTAAGAGCTCTTCAGGGTGTGGCATGCAACTTTGTGGGCAACCATGAATTTGTACATCATCAATGCAAACCTGATCAGAGTGATCAAACAGCTGTACAACAAGGCCACCAGTGCAGTGTACTATGACAGCAACTTTGGAGAGTGGTTTCGAACAATTGGAGTAAGGCAGGGCTGTCTTCTCTTTTCAACATCATATATAATCATCATCATCATCACCATTACTGTTATTGTTATCACAATCACAATTGCTGATGAATATACCATCATCATTATCAGCCATTACTGTTATTGTTATCACTATCACGATTACTGACACGTCTACAAGTTGCAGCTGTACATTATTTAAATAAATAAATAATAAATAATACAACACAAAACTGGCGCCTGTGGTCACCTGATTAGAGATGAAAACATCAGGAACACCTGCAGCCACCAGAGCTTCCGCTTCAGTCACCGTTTGGCAGCACAGCCCCACTGCACCAGCTTTCATCTGCACCACAGACAAGACA
>CM060333.1:14757436-14844936 GCA_030674155.1 Stramonita haemastoma
CGTTGTGTTGTTGGGGGGGGGGGGGGGGGGGGGCGGATCGTCTGTGGCTTGATGATAGGCTTAGATGCTGAAAAGCAAAGACAAAAAGTCAGACTGACAAGCAGGCAACCCAACACAGAAAAGAAAATGTACAAAGATGTAGGGAACGAGCATAATCAAGCAAAATGGCTATTAATTTAACCAAGTCCTGGTCATGTTGTTATTATAAGGACACCCAGAAATGTGTGTGTGTGTATGTGTGTGTGTGTGTGTGTGTGTGTGTGTGTGTGGTGCGCGCGCGCGCGCGCACGCCCGTGGGTGTGTGTGAGTGCGCGTGTGGGTGTGTGGGTGCGCGCGTGTATAGTCTGACATGGCCGAGGTCGAAAACTGCTATCCTAATAGTGGGCAAAAATGGTCGCATGGGCTAAAGTCTCACCATTACATTGGTAAACCTCGAATCTCTAGCTGAGGAACAAAAAAAAACAACAACAAAAAACAACATTACGTCTTATGACGCCAACAGCCGAGAATAACTCCTCTTTCTAGGAAATAGTATTGCCTTTTACCAAAACTCATCCAATTCAGCAGGGAAAATATTGTGAGATGCATAAATAATCGCTTTCTCATTATCTGCCAATTAATTGAAAACAAATTCATTGGATGGCCCAATTGAAATAATTAAAATATTTAGCCTATATCATTGAGCCAGGGGCAGCCTATGCCTGTGTGTGTGTGTGTGTGTGTGTGTGTGTGTGTGTGTGTGTGTGTGTGTGTGTGTGTGTGTGTGCGTGTGTGTGCGTGCGTGCGCGTGCGTGTGCGTGTGTATGTGTGTGCACGCGCGCGTGCGCGCGTGTGTGTGTGTGTGCGCGCGCGCGTGCGTGTGTGTGTGTGTGTGTGTGTGCGTGTGTGTGTGCGTGTGGCGCGCGTGCGTGTGTGTGTATATGTTGATCTAAGAAATCGGGCTGTTAAGAGTACGTTGGCATTGCTTTTATTAGTTAGCCTATTAGACTGACATAAATTGCCCCCCCCCCCCCCCCCCCCCTTGTCAAAAGGCTTTTATTAGCAATGGCAATAAATACTTTCCATGTTTGGTGTTCTGTCAGCAGTACGCTCTCCTCTCTCTCTCTCTCTCTCTCTCTCTCTCTCTCTCTCTCTCTCTCTCTCTCTCTCTCTCTCTCTCTCTCTCTCTCTCTCTCTCTCTCTCTCTTCTCTCTCGTGCTATTCCCTAATCAGGGCAAAGGCTGGATGAAAAAAAGTATGTGAATACTTACTCTGTTACTCTTGAAAAATAAAGATTATCCATCCATTCATTCATTCATTCTCTCTCCCTCCTCCTCCCCCTCTCTCCCCCCTCTCTCTCCCTCTGTCTCCCTCCCTCTCTCCCCCTCTCTCTCCCTCTCTTTCCCTCTCTCTCTGTCTCCCCCCCTCTCTGTCCCCCTCTCTGTCTCCCCCTTTCTCTCTCTCTCTCTCTCTCTCTCTCCTCTCTCTCTCTCTCTCTCTCTCTCTCTCTCTCTCCTCTCCTCTCTCTCTCTCTCTCTCTCTCTCTCTCTCTCTCTCCCCTCTTCCTACCCCCCCCCTCTCTCCTCTCTCTCTCCTCTTCTCTCTCTCTCTCTCTCTCTCTCTCTCTCTCTCTCTCTCTCTCTCTCTCTCTCTCCTCCTCCCATTCAGACAAATGTAGCTAATCTTAACCAAAGTATCATGCCATACTTCACTGATGTGAATTATTCCAGAAACGACACCAAAGAGACACGGAAACAGAGTTGTACTTTTTACAAGTAAGCTATATGTGCTATTTGTTCTTTGACCATTTTTTTTTAATGTTTGGGTTTTGTTGTTGTTTTTGTTGTTGTTTTACCACAGTCCGAACAAATAAGCACAACAAGCAATGAAGTATAATTATGTTCATTCTTTGCTTTAACTGTAACATTTGATTTTATTTATTTTGATTTGATCTATTCTTTTATATCGAGGAAAATGGAATAAGCACTCTTGTGCTTTTTTCATCCAGTCCCCGTGTGTATGCAGTTTTGTAAATGTCATCTGTTCCTACCGGCACACGATGGCCTACTCTTACGAAAAGCTGTAAAGCTGAACAGCGGTTTGATGTCATTTCTATTTACCTTTGATATATTCATTAATTCACCCAACACATAAACCGCCAGTAATGACCACAATCAAAGCAATCCTGTGGATTCGGCCCATGTCATCCTTAACAGATGTTTTTTTTTTTTTTTTCATTTGTTTCCGTTCTTTTGCTTCGAGGATAGTGGAATAAACACCCATGTGCTTTCTTTTTTTTTTCTTTCTTTCTTTTTTTTTTTTTACACCCAGCCCCCCCCCCCCCCTCCTTCCTTTCCATGCAGTTTTAAGAAATAATGTCATCCTTTTCCACCCTAACAATGACTTAGTCTTCCAAAAGGCATGTACCCAAGAAATAGCTTTGATTAGAACCCTGTGATCACTTTCACTTGCTACTAGGCTACCATTCTACATTGGCTGCTTTTGAGTCAGATTGATTCAGAAAGTCACACACTTTGTTGTGAATAGGCCTATAACCCCAAATACATACAGGTTACTGATATTAGGGGGATGGGGAGGGGGTGGGCGCTGTTTATTCTACAGCGCAATTTTTTGTTTTCAAAAAATTGCAAGGCTAAACTACTTTGCATGTGGAAGTGATGAAGCACTTTGTTAACGACCCTTCCCCTGAAAAGTGACTGATATCAGACGTCAAAATATAACAGAGACAATGACTATGACTATCATTTATTGTGGTAAGCTTTTAAACCCATTCACAAGGTGACATTGGGAAGGGGATTGGGGAAAAAAACGACACAATTAGAATTAAAAGTTTTTGGGATGAGACTATAAACCTGGCAAACACACGCAGAACACACCTGTTTGCTTTTCGAAAGAGTGGGCCATTGCGTTGTGTGCCGGTGGGGACAGATGACAAAATTACAAAACTGCATACACCCGGGGACTGGTTGTAAAAAAGTTCGTAAGTGCTCATTCCATTATCCTCGATATAAAATGAAAAAAAAAAAATGAAGAAAGAAAGAAAAAGTAATTCACAACAGTCCAAATAATCCCACGGCATAGATTTTTGTATAATCTTTTAACAGCTGCAACAAACACAGATATTGTAATCTACGATAACTTTTTTTTCTATCAGAAGGAGAGAGAACAACGAACAATGAACAACATTCATGGCTGTCAAAGCTTTATAAGCCATTCTGCAGCCCAGGTTACCACAAACGGAGCGAAGCGTCGTGACGTCAACATTGTTAGGCCTATTGCAACTAAGCAATATGTTGATTGGCTGTTTTTTTCCAGCTTATTTCAATAGTAAACCGAAAACAGGTTCTGAAGCCGGACTCCCAGTGTGAATTAGCCTCTGCACAAACCAAAAGCTTGCTGCGTATTTAACCAGGCGCATTTAGTTAAAAACATCACAACATAACTGTTGCTCCTCCGGATTTATTCCCCCCCGTTAGGCCTACCCATTCATTTGCAGTAAGTTTTAGGTATTTGTGTTGGTTTCTGTAAAAATATAATCCAGCATTGTTTTCGTTTTGAAGCTGTTCGGTTAGCCTAGCCTTTGTGGTTTTCGACTGCTAGCGTGTACAGAATGAATAGGGATCGGTCATCGCCCGTACTTCACATCTACATGTAGGCTATGTGTTCTTGTTGTAGGCTAGTGTGTGCTGTTTTGATAAACTGTGTTCTCTGACGAAGGTGGACTCTGACAATGGCCTGTAAAGAAACCTCAAGTCTTCTGGATGGTGCCTGCCGGCGTTTTGTAAATCCTGTTCGCTTGTTGTATTTCAGCGGTTTTTGGTGAGCTGTTTTCTACTATTTTTTTACTTTAGTTGTCACATTATGGTGTTAGACCTACTAGAGTCTATCTATAGATCAGTTTATTTGAAGTACTCATTTGATGTTAATCATGTACAATGAGTGCTTCATATAGGCCTAGAGCTTGTAGTATAGAACAAGCCACAAGTTTTGTGGGCTTTGAGCTCAGCCTACAATATTCTCACAATTAAAAAAAAAAAGGTTTCGTTAACCTCACAGGATTATTATGATTTTGTATGCAGTTTTGAGGTTCTAGAAAACTTTCTGAAAGTTCATTGCTTAAAGAGGGATTATCATTTTATCACCATTTTTAGGGGGGGGGGGGGAGGGCAGGGGAGGTGTGTGTTGTGTTGTGTGTGTGTGTGTGTGTGTGTGTGTGTGAAGCCTCTTTAACAGTAATGTGGAATACAAGTCTACATGAACATGGGTACTGTATCAATATCATTTACATCAGTTGAAGAGTTGCAAAAATGAGCAGTTCTCTCACTGGAGCAGCATAGTGTTGGTATTTTTGTTCCCTTGTTAAAAAAGTTGTTTTTCATTTTTACCTTTACCTGTCCTTACCTGAAGATTCTGCAACCAGCTTCCTCTACTCCCCAGTCCTCTGCCCTCCAATGCTCCATAGCAGGTCGTTCCACCCAAGGCCTGTCCACTCTCTGATGTTGTCTTCCCATCGTTTCCCTGTTTGCCTCTTCATCTCCCTCCCTTACTGTTCCCTGTAAGACTGTCTTGGCCAATCCAATGATCTGTGTGATGTGCCCATACAACTTGAGCTTGCGTTTTTGCACTGTAGTTAGCTCTTCATATAGACAGATGGCATCCTTTATTCTAGTTTTCACTTCTTGAGTTCTTCATTAGTGATGTGATCTCTGTATAAAATGCCAAGGAGTTTGCGAAACATCTATTTCCATTGCCTGTATCCTTCTTTCAATGTCTGCTATTATGGTCCATGTTTCACATGCGTACAAAAATAGATCGACAACCTGCGTACTACAGTTCAGTGGCTGGTAAAGAGAGCTAGGGAGATGACATTTTAAACATCACCTCTACTTGGTCCACATCAACAGTTAACAGGGGGATGGGATAGCCTAGTGGTCAGAACATTGCGCTGGCAATTTGACGACTTGAGTTCGATTCCCATTGGAGGGGATTTAACATCATTGCTGACTCTGATCTCCCCTAAAGTCTTTCGGATGAGACTGTAAACCGAGGCCCTGTGTGCGAACACACGCAGAACATTTGTGCACACATTAAATCCTGTTCCGCTTTTCATTCTTACAGGCCATGGTGTGCCGGTGGGAACAGATGACAATATTTACACAACTGCATGCACACGGGGACTGGATGAAAAAAAGCACAGAGTGCTTATCCCATTATCCTCGATATAAAAGAATAAAAAAAACAAAAACATCACCTGAACTTGGTCCACAACACTGCACCTCATCCTTCACACAGATGAAAACTCCCGGCAGACAGACTTCAGAAAATGCTGTCCTTCCCAATATTTTTGTATCCTGTACAGCAAAGTCCCCTGGGGGGTGTGCCCACTTCATCTTCCTTCCAAAACTGACTTGACAAGTTCTTAACCCTTGCTGAATCTGCATACATGTACTAAAATCTGTGTTTATCTTCCCTCCTCTCTCTCTCTCTTCTCTCTCTCTCTCTCTCTCTCTCTCTCTCTCTCTCTCTCTCTCTCTCTCTCTCTCTCTCTTCTCTCTCTTCTTAATGAAAAAATGCACTTATATTTTGAACAAACAATAATTTACAAGCACACACATACACATATGTACAAACAGTCACACATAATAACAAGAGACATTCTCTTTAATTTGTCCCTTTCATCTCAGTAGACTCACATTTCAGGAACAAAAGTATGAATTGAAAATTCATAATGTATTCATGAAGCTTTGATTGTGTTGACCAGTATAAATTTATTTTTTGAATTTCTTTTTTTTCCTGTCTGCAGGACTTGTTTGGGGTGAGCATGATCATTCCCCTTATGATGCCCTATGCTCGGGACTTGGGAGCATCACCAGCTATTGCAGGGGCTTTGGGTATGTAGCTGTGTGTGTGTGTGTGTGTGTGTGTGTGTGTGTGTGTGTGTGTGTGTGTGTGTGTGTGTGTGTGTGTGTTTTGTCTCTCTCTGTGTTTTTGTGTGTGTCTCTCTCTTTCTCTGTCTCTTTTTTATGTCATGGTTTTTGGGCAATCATAGAATTCAATACTGGGATCTGAAAAAGAATCTGTTTACAAGGTAAAGGTTGAAAACAAGCACACATTACTTTCTGGGACTGTTTTGGTTTTCCATGAATCAAAATGCAGTTTTAAGTTGATCTTGGACATGTTTTAACAATGTTATTTTTAACTGAAAGAAAAATCTTGAGTTCATGATTATCAATTATGCCATAGGTCTATCTCATGAAAGTCAACTTTGTGGTATTATTTTTATTTTATTCTTTAAATGTTTTATTTTTGAGGATTATGGAATAAGCACTCATATTAGTCATATGCTTTTTTTTTTTTTTACATTCAGTCTCCATGTGTATGCAGTTTTGTAAATTTCTCTCATGGGCCCATGCTTTGCTTGTTTATCTGCCATTTCATTCCAGTAATTAGTGCAACGAGAAGGAGCCAACAAAAAGCCATTACTTCTGATAACTCTGGTCATAATGTAATGAAGCACTCAATCAGATCTGTATTTTTTTTCAAAAAGTTCGTCTTTCCTGACTTTCAGATCTTGGTCTGGTAAGCTATGTGGTATGGACTTTAAAATGTAAAAAAAAAAAGCATTAACCTATCACACACACACGCACGCACCACGCACGCACGCACGCACGCACGCACGCACGCACGCACGCACCACACACACACACACACACACACACAACACACACACACAATACACACACACATACACACACACCACACACACACACACACACACACACACACACTCACACACACAATTTACTATCATCAGTGCTAAAAGCATGGCATAACAGTTCACCATAAACATATCTATAGAAATATCTTTTCATGGCAGGATGAATTTTCAGTTTTTAAAGTAGTGATAGCTTATTTCTGCATGTGTAATCGTGCATGCATGAAGGCTATACACATGTACATGTTGGTGTGCAGGTGGGTGTTTAAGAAAAGAGAAGAAGTGAAGGACAAGGGGAATGGGAAGAAATGTTTTTATTAGTATTATTTTAATCAAAAATTTTTTTTATAATTTTTTTTTCTTTGGGAGAAAGAAATCTACTATACCTGTACCAACCACCCTCCCTCCCCATTTATGGCAAACAGGCAGACATACACACACACACACACACACACACACACACACACACACACACAGCAGCACGCACGCACCACACACCACACACACACACACACACACACACACACACACACACACACACACACACACACACACACACACCTGTTCTGCTTTTCATAAGAGTAGGCCATTGTGTGCGGTGGGGACAGATGACAAGATTCACAAAACTGCATACACACGGGGCCTGGGTGTAAAATGCACATGAGTGCTTATTGCAATATCCTGGATATAAAAGAGTAAATAAATAATGAATACAATGAATGAATAAAGTCAAGGTGCCAATTCTGAAACTGGCAAGCATATTTATTTTGTGATTTATCAGCAAAGCCCACGTTATATGATGAAACAGATAAAAATATAATTATTTGTACATGTTTATCCACCCCCCCAAAAAAAAAGGCATGTTTTTTCAAAGCACACTGTAGGCAGCAGTCTTTTATTAGTCTTACCATTGCAGCTTTTAATGGAAGTCTACTCTCAAGTAGGTATAGATTGAAAAACACCACTTAATGGGAGGGGGGGGGGGGTTTGTGCCCGCAGAGTTTGTATTTTCAATGGGTAGTCCGCCACTGTGAACTGAGTGAATGGGTATCATAACTTGTTTTGGGGGTTTCCTCTGCCCTTTTTTTGTTGTTGTTGTTGTTGGGGGGTGGGGGGGGGGTGTTAAAATCTATGTCAGTGTTGTCCAGATATTGGCAGAAGGAGAGGGGGGGCAGAGAGAGAGAGAGAGAGAGAGAGAGAGAGAGAGAGAGAGAGAGAGAGAGGAGAGAGAAGAGATGAGCAGACCAGACCAGACCAAACCAGACCAAACCAGACCAGAGAGAGAGAGAGAGGGGAGAGAGAAGAGAGAGAGAGAGTGTGTTATGCACATAATTTCTATTATATATATTCATTCTTTTATTTCAAGGATAATGATCCTTTATGTGCTTTTTACCATCTCGTCTACATGTGCATGTGATTTTGTAACTTGTGATATCTATCCCCACTGGCACCAATGGCCTTTAGGAACAGGTTTCAGTGTGTGCACAAGATGTTCTGCACATGTGGGCACATGGGGCCTTGGTTTATATAGTCTCATCTGAAGGGCTTTTGGAGCAATCAGTGTCGTATATAGTGTATGTATATGTATGTATATATATATATATATATATATATATATATATATATATATATATATATATATATATATTTTGTGTGTGTGTGTGTGTGTGTGTGTGTGTGTGTGTGTGTGTGTGTGTGTGCATTTCAGCAGGGGGGGAGGGGGGGGGGGATGGGGGATTCTGGTGGAAATAGAGTGTTTTCATTATGTTACTGCTCTGTGCTCTGTGTGTCTGTGTGTCTGTGTTGTATGTGTGTGTTTGTATGTGTGTGTGTGTTTGTGCGTGCATGCATGTTTGTGTGTGCATGTGGCGTGCGCGCATGCATGCGTGTGTGTGCTGCGGGGGGTGTGTTGTGTGTGTATGTGTGTGTGTGTGCTGCATGCATGCACACGTGCATGCGTGCGTGTGTGTGTTGGGAAAGGAGGGGGGGGGGAGCCATAAGGAATGAATTAAAACTGAAACCTAAGGGCAAAGCAAATGATAGCAGTAGCTGGTGGACGCTGAAAGAAAAAAAGATTATAACACAGATATATAATATAAATGAATAAATAATGAATAAATAAATGAATAAATAAATATTATATATATATTATATATCCTGGTGGACACTGAAAGATAAAAGATTGTAAAGGTAAAGGGTAAAGAAGTCCCATAACCTAGGCAGTGGTAGGGAAGCGAGGCATCAGAGACCTCAGCTTCTCTAGGGGCCAGCATATTTGAGGGTGGTGCCCATCTCCTTTCCCTTGCTGCTTTACCTTCCCTGACCCTAAAGAGGGCAGGTACCCATTCACAGCTGGGTGAACTGGGGGGACTGTACTGAAGCCAAGGCGTGCAAACGGTCACCCATCCAACTGGTAACCACGCTCAGCGCTGCTTAACTTGACTTGGGGAAAGCGAGTGCTCTGACCACTTAGCTTTAACAAAAGATTATATATCCTGGTGGACATTGAAAGATAAAAGATTGTAGCAAAGATATATTTATGTAAGTGATGCAATTTGTCAATGGGGGGCATTGTTCTGTCTTGTTGACCAGAGTCAGTGTATGGCGCTCTTCAGCTGTTCTCCAGCCCAGTGCTGGTAAGTTTTCTGATTTTCTTAATTCACTGCTGGCCACACTTTAGGACTGTTGTCTTTGTTCCTTTGATTTCCCCATACATTAGTGTGTTTTTTTCTTTAAGGCTTAATGTCCCAGCTGTCTTGATATAGTGATTACCAACCGTTAAAACTTGTCAGTTAAGATAAGGTGATACTTTACGTTAAGAATTTCTTGCTGTGGAAGTTTTATCATTCTTGTGGGATTGTGTAGAGTGGAGGCAGATTTTGTTGCAGTATGTGTGTGTGGTACACACGTGTATGTGTGAAAGCCTGCTACTGTGGGTGTAGACACTCCATATGTATGCATAGATAATGTGCCTGTGCATGCTTGCACACTTGAAGGAATAGGTACAGGCATGTAACTGCATGTCTGTACTCACACTTGCATTAATACACACACATGCACATGTATATACAATCATATATGTGTGCATGCATGCACACATACATGAACATGCACACACAATGCATACACAAATATTCAAATACATGTATATACACTCACAAACACACACACACACACACACACACACACACACACACACACACACACACACACACACACCACACACCAACACACAACACATCACACACAGTGTACCACACCACACACAGTGTACACACACACACGTGTAACACACACACACACGTGTACACACAACACGTGTTAACACCCACACACAGTGTACACACGTGTACACACGTGTACACACACACCAAAACACAACCACACTCACACACAACACACACACACACACACACACACACACACACAACACACGCACACACACGCACACACATCATATTCATAGCAGTATGCATAGAGGTGGAAGGAGGGGGGGATTCTGGTGGAGTGTATGTATATAATTATATATATGGATGTGTGTACACACAGTGCACATGTACGCTACAGTGCTATTATAGTATTAGCATTACAAGTTTACACAGCTGCTGTGAGTATAAATGTCTTGGCTGCTGCCAATATTATTTGCTGTATTTACTCAAGTGCCCTCATGTGCTCTTATTATTTGTCAATGTAATTATACATGTATGTATTTTCAATAGAGTATATCTGTCTGCTGGTGCTTATAAACTTTACAGTTGTCTATTGCAAATATGCAAGGTATGTGTCCTTATTATTAGTTGATACAATAATGAATTTTATTTGATCATATCTGTCAGCTGGTGGGTAAGTTGTGTGTTCCAATTTTGCAAGATACAGTAAAATGTGAGCAAACATCAGCTTGTAGTAATTGTCAGTGTATGTTTACTGTGGGTGATGAGAGTAGTATTGCCTATATATCTGTGACGCTCCACCATGAAATGAGTCACTTAGCACCTGATCCACTTTTGAACTAGGAGCCATTTAACTTAGGCAGGTGGGGGTCAAGTTGTCAGTTTTGAGATTTTGATTGATTATCAAACTAAAAACCACTATTATTCTACCTTGTAATGAAATTTAAAGGCATAATTTTGTTTCCTTTTGCTTTAAAATATGTTTTGAAAATACTGAAGTCCTCATTCTGACCACCTGTTACGAAAAGAAACTTGTCCCTTTCTCATTTTGTCACGTCCTGCAGTGTATCATTTCAATTTGTAATAACTTTTCATAGAATTGTCTGGTTTTCAATCTGTTTTTTGTATTGAGTAGCCTTTTTATTGCAGATAAATAATAACATGTCAATAACTAAAATGACTCTTGGTGCAATGCGACTCATTATGTGGTGGAGCGTCACATATATGTCTGTTAAGCACCTTCCTTGATTGATTATGTTTTTGTATTAACTTTTGACAATCATGTATCATATCATTTGTCACTGTGATCTATGAAAATGAATTTTAGATATTTGAAAATGTTGGGAAAGTCTTTAATGATTAAAAAAAATAATGTTTTATAAGTGTGCGTTTATGTGGACTTGGAAGGTTGTAAATATCCTAATCTACCAGGCGCTTATGGTATTTGAACCCACAACCTGCAAAAAGTCTAGGACTGTTAAAATTGCAGAATTGTCTCAGCTGCCATGTCTGTCAGTCACAATCACCAGATGCTGAAGATCTCAAATCTTCCCCATTTCAGGGAAGAAATCGTTTTTTACTGATGCTTAATAGATATGCATAATGAACGAAAATCGAAGCAGTAAAAGGTTAATGATAGACCTTCCAGAATATTGATAGTGGAAAATAATTAACACTGTCACAGAGAAAAAAAAATCCTGTAATATACAAGCTGTATTGAGGAAAAAGTAGTGGAAGAAAAACAAGTGCAGTAACTACTTACAACTTCTCAATCATTTTGAAAATGACTTATCAAAGATTCAATAAAAAAAAAATGAAAATGAAAAATAAATTCTAGGGAATGATGTCTTTCAAAGGCAGCATTTAGGCATTTGTTGAGTAAAAACCATGCCTTTGGCCTGACTTGAGTCGAGTTTCGGCTCCTGGATGAGCCCTCATCAGAGGTCCCGGCAGTGAGTGAAGCTCCACCTGCTGTGGTACCTTACAGCAAGACACTTTTTCAGAATTTAAAAATGTTAATTGCATTCACAAGAATATTTGATATCCCTGTGGCCTTTTGAAGCTGCCATGAAAAGACAACAAATAAAAAGAGAAAGGAAATATGCTTAGAATACATGTTGCACAAAAACAAAAATGAACAGGAGAAACTAAACGCCTGGTGGTTTGTTTTCAGGGCAGATGGAGTGATCAGAAGGGCCGCCACGCCACGCTGTCTCTGTGTCTGGTGCTGGCCGGGGCAGGCTACATGTCCATGGCTCTGGCAACCTCCCTCCCACTGCTGGTTCTGTCCAGAATCCCCCTGGGTGAGTTGGTTTTATACCCCGTTTTAAACTGTACATAGTTGCACATTTTTAATATGAGTTTTAAAATGTGATGAGGTGACATCCCCGATATGGCCTGTGCGGTCGGCAGGGCTCTAAGCAACATCATTGGATTGGATTGGATTGGGTGAGTGCTGTCACTGCTCTGTCACGTCAGACAGAAACATACTGTTGGGGGACGGGATAGCTCAGTGGTCAGAGCTTTTGTATTCCTCAAACTAAGGTTAGGGGTGGGATAGCTCAGTGGTCAGAGCTTTTGTATTCCTCAAACTAAGGTTAGGGGTGGGATAGCTCAGTGGTCAGAGCTTTTGTATTCCTCAAACTAGGTTAGGGGTGGGATAGCTCAGTGGTCAGAGCTTTTGTATTCCTCTAGCGAAGTTAGGGGTGGGATAGCTCAGTGGTCAGAGCTTTTGTATTCCTCAAACTAAGGTTAGGGGTGGGATAGCTCAGTGGTCAGAGCTTTTGTATTCCTCTAGCGAAGGTTAAGCAGCATTGAGCATGGTTACCAAATGGATGGGTGACCGTTTGTGTGCCTGTGATACTAATACCAAATTCCCAGAGACCAGTCCTGACTTGGGGTAAGCAGATTCTTTTCAGCGTATCAGATGCCACATGTGGCGCCAAGATGTGGAGCTTCTAAGAAAAGCCATGGGAAGCAGACTGAGATGCTGAGGAAGATTGCACACTTGGCCTTCAGCGTTTGTCTGGCAAATTTTACATTGCTGGGAACAGTAAAGGTTTTTTTTGTGTTTTTGTTTTAAAGGAAGAAAGAAAAAGTAATTTCACTTTTAATAATATGAATGAGATTTTTCAGTTCTGTTTTTTGTGGAAAGCTTTGTTGTATGTATGTGTCAGTTATCAGTCTCTTGTTTATCCTGTCAAAAAAACAACTTATTCATTTCCATTGTGCAGGTATTTTCAAACACAGCCAGAGCCTGTCAAGAACCTACCTAGCCGACCTAGTCCCGGAGAAGCAGAGGTCGGTTGTGTTGGGCCATTTCAACGCCGCGTCCAGCATCGGTTTCATCATCGGGCCGATCATCGGCGGCCATGTGGCCGAGCTGCCGGGCGGGTTTCGCTACGCCGCCTTCCTGGGGGGAGCGGTGTTTTGTTGAACACCGGTGAGTGTTCGTTTTGGGACTTACTTCTCCTTGTTGCTGAAAGTAGTTTATTCTTAATGTTTGTGTGGAAGGTTGCATGCGTGTTAAATGATTGTAATATGAGCGCTTCAATTTGTCTGCTTTACAATATTTCAGTTCTGTATAAATTCCTATTATTATTATTGTTAGGATTATTGTCATTATGATCATCATCATTATATTATTATTATTATTATTATCATCATCATCATCATCATCATCATCATCAATCATCGTATCATCATCGTCGTCATCATCATCTTATCATCATCATCATCATCATCATCATCATCATCATTGTTATTATCATTATTGTTGTTATTATTATATCTTTTATTATCATCATCATCATCATCATCATTATCAATATTTTTATCATTAATTATTATTATCTACATGTTCCAACACTACCTATCCTTTTTTTTTTTTCCCAATGCTACCTGTTCATTCACTTAACAACAACCACATCCCTGTTTTTCTCCCCCCCCCCCCCCACACAGCCCTAGTATGGTTCCTGCTCCCCCACGTGACCCGGTACCACACCCAGACCCCCCCCGACGACGACCCCCAAAAAGAAATCTCCGCCCCCTCCTCCTGGCCAGTGGGGAGATGTCCTTCAACCCCAAGCACCTCCTCGCTCGCTGCGCGACGTGGACTGGCCCGACCTGTGGGACCTGTTCCTCGTCAAGTTCCTGGCGGGCTTCTCGGTGATGCTCTTCCGCAGCAACTTTGCCCTGGTGCTGAAGCAGAAGTTCGGGGCCAGCCCCCGGCGGCGCGGCTACCTCATGTCGTACAGCGGGGCCGTGTCCACGCTGTGGGGGCTGGGGGTGGGGCGCTTCACCCAGCTCTACTCCAGCCAGTCGCGCGTCTGCCTGCACATGCTGGCGCTGCAGACGGCCGTGCTTTTCGCCCTGACGGCCGCCCCGTCCTTGACCTTGGTCTTCGTCTTCCTGGCCCCGCTCAGTTTTGTCACGGGCACGCAGAGGGTGGTGGGCACGGACCTGACGATGCGGAGGGGGGGTGTTGGGGAGCGGGGCAAGCTGATGGGGCTGAGCCACAGCATCATGTCGGTGGCGCGCATGCTGGCCCCTTTCTGCGCGGGGCTGGCTCAAGAGGTGCATGTTGATGGGGCCTCGGTTGTTGCCATGGTGACGACCGTCTGCGCGGGCGTGCTGGTTTACGTCCGGCCCCAGGACCCGAGGACAGGAAGCGGAAAAGGGAGTGAGGGATGTCTGGTGATGGTTTTGGGGGGGGGGGTCAGTGGAATAATCGGATCTAGTGGATCAGCAGAATGAGCCATTTGGTGAAATTGGGGGATCAACAGAATAAAGCTGGTGGATCAGCAGATTAACCCATCTGGTGAATCAACAGAATAAGTTCAATAACCCATTTGGTGAAGTTGGGGGATCGGCAGAATAAATAACCCATTTGGTGAATCACCAGAATAACCCATCTGGTGAATCAGCAGAATAACCCATCTGGTGAATCACCAGAATAACCCATCTGGTGAATCAACACAATAACCCATCTGGTAAATCAACAGAATAACCCATCTGGGGGATCAGCAGAATAACCCATCTGGTGAAGGTGGTGAATCAACAGAATAATCCATCTTGTGAAGGTGAGGGAACATGACACTGATCAAAAAGCAGCATGCTTCAGAAACGTGTACAAATCACAGCTGTCAGATTCCCCTACTTTCAGTTCCTCTCTGCAGCTAATTATTTCATCCACCCAGCCCAGATGGGGGCCAACTGGTGCTAACTATAGCAGGAACTGACCACACTTGGACGAAGCAAAAGGAAAGGGGGCTTGCTAAATATAGCACTCTGGAATGAGTGATGTTGAATTTGTGCGCTGTGGAATGTCAGTGGCTGTTGTCGCGTTATGGTTGAATATGTGTAGGACTGTTGCTGCTAAAAAAAAAAGTTATGTAAGCGCAGGGCTTTGCTTGCTGTGATATGAATTTGCTATGAATCAAACAGATTGTATAAAGATATTTTGTGTAGCGCTTTGAAAAGTGTAAGCGAAGACACTTTCAGTGGTCTGAACTTTCATTCATGAAAAATTAATGTTCACACTTAATCAGGGCTTGCTCAGTCACATGTGTATAAAGCTTTCTGAATAATTTTTATCCATGTATCTGGTGTAATTTAACTTATTGAACCCGTAAAACAAAAAAAACATGGTTTGTCTTGTAGCGATTGTTATTGACAGCAGGGCATGATGTATTCAGAATCATAGTAAAGCATCTCAGTGCCTTTGTCACTCCAAAAAGATGGTATCGTATTGTAATGTAAAGTATTATAATGTATATATCACTTACAGTATGAAACTTAGGCTGCTGTCCCAGGGAAGATTATTTTTCCACAGTGCTTTACAACCCAGTTTTAAAATTCTTTCCAGTTTGTGTGTATTTTTTTTTTCCTTTTTGAGTGTGGCTTTTTCTGTACACTTTTGCCCGGATATAAGTCTTGTTACTTCAGCGCTTTTTAGGAATGCTAAATATCTGTAGGATGGGTGACCATTTGCGCGCCTTGGCTTCAGTACAGTCCCCCAGTTCACCCAGCTATCAATGGGTACCTGCCCTCTTCAGGGTCAGGGAAGGTAAAGCAGCGAGGGAGAGGAGATGGGTGCCACCCTCAAAATGCTGGCCCCTAGAGAAGCTGAGGTCTCTGATGCCTGCTCCCCTAGGACCACAAAGGTTATGGGACACCTTTACCTTTTACATCCCTTGTTGGGCATGGAGGGTTATCAACATCTTTAAAGAGAACAAACAGGAAAACAAATTCAACAACTGTCCATCTATGAAACATTGTGAAATTTTACTACATGAAAAGTACATGTCGAGCATGAAGACAACAAAAAAGCAAATAGACTAAACAGTGCAGTGCACAACTTTTGATAGCCTGTAGAAAGAAAGTCACTTTTCTAACAGCAATTCCAACACAGATGTTCAGCTAAAGAATAAACTTTCTTACAAAGTATAGATGAACATTTGAATTGATTTTTTTTAAAGAAAACTATCTTTAAGAAATATCTGCTACTTTTATTAATTTTTGCCTTTTAACAGATTTTGGGGGTAATTTACAATTTACCAGCTTTGCAAGAATCGTAATTTATCAGAAGGTGAAGAAAGCTTTGAAGAATAAGATGTAAGTAAAAAAATGAAGTTTGTGTGATGTTTGTGTATTCATGTTTACTCATGAACAAAGCAAAATGTGAAAGCAGTTGTTAAAATGTGAGTGCGTTTGCGGTTGTGTCGATTACTCCACATGTTTTGTAGTCAGATCATGCTACCTCTTTGAATGTATTTTATTTTGTGAGGAAGGTATTGGATATTGTATCACAATTGTTGATTGTACCACTGAATGTATTGCTATGAGTATGTTACACTCTGCTGTGTCATATAGCATTTATGCAAAAATCTCTGAAGTGTAGGCTGTGGTGTTTGGGGAAGAGAGTGTGGCCACAATGCAAGACCACTTTTTATATTTAAAAAAAAAAGGTTGCATGCTTCTGTGTGTCTTTGTTTTCTCCTGAGAAGCTTACGAAGAATGTTACTTTACAGAATGATCTCGTCGCCATGCTTGCTTTTACACGCTCTTAAGAAAGGAAGTTTTGTTCGTGTATCTTGACTTGTATCCTGCACTATTACAATGAATCTCTTAACTAAGACGTAATTTTCCTTTATGTTTTGTTTTAAGACGCATACTCACCCATCCTTATACACTGTCAAGTCAGAACTGTGTGTAAAATAGTTGAGCACAGGCTTCTTCAGGGACTGTTATTGATTAGTACTTTACTTGATGCATAACACAGTTGGGTAACCAATACCATAACCAAACCCCTGTAAACTTACAGCCTGCTCAACCAAAATGATGCATGTTCAATCACACAGCTGCTTTTATCGGGTACTGAGTCAGCAGTTGACCCACCCTGGGTTGACCCTTATGGTTGACCAGGGTGTTGATACAAGGAATGACCGACCGACTAACTGTAAAGTTTGTTTTAAACCCTTGTTTTAATCTGTACTTAGTTGCACTGTTTTAATCCTGAGTTTTTAAAAAGTTACAAGGTGATGGGGATGGGATAGCTCAATGGTCAGAGCACTCGCTTTCCCCCAGCCAAGGGTAAGCAGCGTCGAGCGTGGTTACCAATGGGATGGGTGACTGTTTGCGCACCTTTGTTTCAGTAATCCCCCTAGTTCCCCAGCTGTCAATGGTAACTTGCCCTCTTTAGGGTCAGGGAAGGTAAAGCAGGGAGGGAGAGGAGATGGGTGCCGCCCTCAATATGCTGGCCCCTAGAGAAGCTGAGGTCTCTGATGCCTTAGTCCCCTACAAACATAGGTTAATGGGACACCTTACTCACCTTACAAGGTGACAGCCCCAATATGGCCTCTGTGGTCAGCAGGACTATAAACAACAGATTGGATTTGAGCCACCAGTTGTTGTTTCCCCAGCTTAACACTCTGGGGGTCATGCAGAATGTGCCACACTCTGACTCACTAATCCCACCTGGGAATCACTGTGAGATTGAAATTGCACACACTGAATGAGAAGTTTGCTGTATGACTGTTTTCAAGTACTCGCCGTATAGGCAGCCATACTCCGACTTCAGAGGATTTATTCTCCTGTAATTTAAAGGAGAGTGCAGGTTGTTTTTGTTAAGAGGTTGTCATGGCTGACGCAATCTCATCACAATATTTTAGTGTAGGTTTTGGCCATGAGCTGACATCAATAACTGACACAGCTTTTAGCCTAGGCCAGAGCCCCCAGTTACCTAGGTCAGTTTCTCCGGCCCGTGTCACTAATTTTGTCTGTACACGAATACTACCCAGCTTTTCTTCCTTTGTTCTGCGGCCATTATTGTGTTTGACTCTTATGGTATCTGCTTTTGTCAGTCATCGGGCTGTATTTTGGTATTGTTTTCATCAGTCTAGTCATTGGAGTCTCTTTTGTTGTTACTGTTATTTTTAGTCACAGCAGTAAGTTTCCCTCACTTTCAGCTGCTCTCAGCTCCTATCCATCTCATCCTGTCCCATCTCAGCTGGTGTTGATTATAGCAGCAAATGACCACATGTGGACTTGGCAAAAGGAAGGGACTGAATTTAGCACTGGGCCCTGGGCCTTTGATTGAGTTATGCTGGATTTGTAATTCATTGTCATTTTTTTTCAATATTGTTTTTGTTGAATTACACCTATTTTCAAAAGTGTTTGTGATGTTTTCAGTTCATTGTCATTTTTTTTCCAATATTGGTTTTTGTTGAATGACACCTATTTTCCTTTGATTGAGTTATGCTGGATTTGTGCATTTTGGAGTGTCTTGTCTCATGTGCCAAGATCTTTCTTTTCAGCCACCTGTTACAGAATATCAAAACTGCATTGTTGGATGTGGATTATATTTCATTGTATGTTTGTTTTCAGTTCATTGTAATTTTTTTTTCAATATTGGTTTTGTTGAATGACACCTATTTTCAAACATGTTTGCGATGTTTTCAGTTCATTGTAATTTTTTTTCAATATTGGTTTTTGTTGAACGACACCTATTTTCAAAGTAATGTTTGTAATTTTTTTTCTCAATGTTGAAATTAACCGTATGTTTATCAGCAAATTGTGATTTTTTTGTGAGTAATAAGATCATTGTGCTTTCAAACATACTCCTTTTTTTTTTCTTTTCCAAACACGCTCCTGCTTTAGAAATGAAAATGAACACAGAAGAGAATCAGTAAAACCTTGTAATCGTACCGTTCTGGTTGTATCATGTATGTGCTATGGAGCATACTCATTATTCTTATCACATGTGTTGTCTTTTCATTCAGTCTGTATTTATCTCACTTCCTTATTTGTACATTATAGAACCACATTGTTGAACCTGCAAGTCCTTTTTTGATGTTGTTTTTTGTTGCTTGTTTTTATTAAAAAGATCAGTAAAATTCTCATTCTCACTGATCTTTCTCCATAATCCTATATTTCAGCATGTTAATTGCAATATATATATATAGGCATAATCAGATGAAAAGTTTCAAGTGGTCTGTAATTGGTTGCAACTTGTTGATGATAGAAAAAAATATGACATTATGAAATGTTTGAGAAAACAAAAAAATGTTGTGCAATGTTTTGGGGGTGAAAGAGAACGTGTGTGAATTGTTATAACATTGTTACGGTGTGTCAACGTGAAAGGTGACATTTTCCCACAATATCACTGTTATGAAAGTGGGAATGAATGGTTGATAAAGTAGGTATGTATCTGTGTGGGACCATGTTTGCAAAGGTGTGACTGTGATCTTATTGCAAGCAGGGATTTTCCTGCCCCACCTGCTGACTTGATGTATATTATATCTATTTATGTGATGCTCCACCACAAAATGAGTGGCTTAGCACCTGACCCACTTTTCCGCCGTTTTAGACAGGTGGGGACAGGTTGTCCATTTTGATATTTTGACTGCTTATCAAACTAAAGCCATTATTCTACCTTGTAATGAAATATAAAGACATTACTTTCTATCCTTTTGCTTTTAACCCTCTTAGTCCCGTACTGGGATTTGCCAGGATTGAATAATTGCCCCCCCCCCCCCCCCCGGAATCCCAAACCGGGATTTACACACAGTAGATTTCCATCACGCTGTGACCATCACTAATTGCTACCACATGCCAAAGCTCTATCAGGCTAGAGGTAGAAACCCTGTTGAGAGTCTGGAAGTAATTATAGCTGGTGGTATGTACTTAGAAGGAGAAAAAGGCAATGGAATACGTGTACCTGACCTGATTTCGTGATAGAATGCGAAATCTAGGGGCAGTTTGTGTTCAGAGACACCAAATGCAAGAGGGTTAAACTTGTTTAAAAAATACCCAAGGCCTCATTCTGACAACTTTTTATGATGCTTGTCAATTTTCCATTTTGTTATTTCCTGCAGTCTATCATTTCAATTTGTAATAGCTTTTCATAGAACTGTCTGATTTTCAATCTGTTTTCTGTATTGAATAGCCTTTTTATTGCAGATTGATAACTTGTACCAACTCGCGACTGATTACGTGGTGGAGCGTCACATATTTCTGTCTTGATTTATTTACCCACATGCCAAATTTACCTCCATGCTTCCGAAAGTAGGGTTTGAATGATCACATAATGAGCAGTTTGTATAGTCTCCTCTGCCAACCATGTTTTTATCTGGAGTGCACCTGCAGGTATATATTGTTTTAGTCATAAGGAAAATCTAACCCCGCACCCACGACAGTTGGTAGAAAAGTTTTGATTTAGAACATTATTACACAATGAACATTTCATGTTCTAACAGCGGTATTGATAATACCTAAAACATATAAGATATGCTATGTATATATATAGATATATATCAAAAATGCAAGATTTTAAGAAGGGGGGAGGAGGGGGGTACGCAAATTTTAGCCCCGTTACCATTTTAGAAAGTGGGAACAATTACATAATGTACATTGCATTGTATCTGACTGTCGTATTGTTGTTTTTTTTAAGATAGTAATGATACTCATTGTGTGTTTGGAAAAGCATGAATCTTGGAAGGGCGGTGGGCCTTGTGATGAGAACAATGGATCTTTCAGATATGATACTGTCAGTTCATGAGATGAATATATATCATGTTCATTACTAGCATTTCTTTGCAGATGTGATGTATATTGTTTACAAATCATCTTTAAAAAAAAAAGACAAAGGTGTAAGACCATCAATAAACATGGCAAATGTTGCGATGGTGTCGTATGTGATTGTTATGTCTAGGGTATACAATGGTGCAAGTAAGACCACCAATAAACATGGCAAATATTGTGATGGTGTTGTATGAGTTTGTTATGTCTAGGGTACATTCACACTGCCCCTCACAGCCACTGGGCAGACAGACAAACATCACACAGACACACACCCAACCCCTCCCTGTCTAGTTTGCTCTGCCCAACAAAGGTGTCATATCCACACTTTCACAGATGGGGGCAGGATAGCCTAGTGCTTAGACCATTGCACTCGCAATGAATCTGACAACCCAGGTTTGAATCCCATTCAAAGGGATATTTTCCCCTAGGGTTAACACCAGTGCTGACTCCACTCTCCCAAAAGTCCTTTGAATGAGACTTTAAACAGAGGTCCTGTGTGAGAACGCACGCAGAACGTCTTGTGCTCACATTAAATCCTGTTCCACTTTCCGTAAGAGTAGGCCCTTGTGTGCCGGTGGGAACAGATGTTTACAAAACTGTATACACACGGGAAGTGGCTGTAAAAAAGCACATGAGTGCTAATTCCATTATCCTCGATATAAAAGAATAAAATAAATAAATGAATAAATAGACAGGCATGCTTGAACCCTGCAGAAGAAAAGCCTGTCTGAGTGGATCTATGCAATGGTTGCGGTCAGAAAGGAAAACAAAAAAGCGGGGTGGCAGGGGCCCCATTTTCCCCATCACTATAAATCCTCTGGAGTTTACATCAGTGCTGACTCCACTCCCCCCAAAAGTCCTTCGGATGAGACTATAAACCGAGGCCCTGCGTGCGAACACATGCAGGTCATCTTGCGCACATGTTAAATCCTGTCCCAATTTTTGTAAGAGTAGGTCATAGTGTGCCGGTGGGAACAGACGACACGATTTACAAAAACTGCATATACACGGGACTGGATGTAAAAAAGCACATGAGTCCTTGTTCTACTATCCTCAATATAAAAGAATAAAATTAAAAAACAAACAAACAAAAAACAAACCAGACAGGCGAGCACATCCTTCAAAGATGCACGCTATTCAGCGACCTTAGGAAGATTGTGTGGCCGACAGAGATAACCCTTGCAAACCAAGCTGTACACGTGTATGGCCCATGAGAGGAGCTGGAAACGACATGCCATTATTTTCCCCAGACACATCTGAGTGTAAAGAGAACGGGAGAAGACTAGAAGTTCTGCAGGTGGTCATAGTGAACAGCTACTGTGCCTGTGTGCTGAAGGAGAAGGAAGGAAGGAAGCAAGCCGGTGTTTATGGAATACAAGCAGGCCAGCCAGCCTCCCTTTTCTGAAGTGTATAGTGTATAATGGGGGCGGGACAGCTCAGTGGTTGCTTTCCCCCCGCCAAGGTTAAGCTGCATCGAGCGTGGTTACCAATTGGATGGGTGACCATTTGCACACTTTGCCTTCGGTACGAACACACGCAGAACATCTTGCGCGCACGTTAAATCCTATTCTGCTTTTCGAAAGAGTAGGCCATTGTGTGCCGGCGCGGTGGGAACAGATGACAAAATTTACAAAACTGCATACACGTGGGACTGGATGTAAAAAAGCACATGAGTGCTTATTCTATTATCCTTGGTATAAAAAAAAAAATATATATATATACTGCATACATCACAACTTAAAACAAAACTGTAATTTTTGTTCACAATCTTTATTTCTTTTTTTTCTTTTTTTTTTTTTTTATAAAGTGGAAGGTGTCAAACATTTCAGTGCACACTGTGTAGCACTCTCCAGCAGCAAGTACGAATCATTCATCACCAAAAAAAAATATATTGCAAACTAAAAATCTATCCGCGTGGTAGCTTTAAAAGTCTGTACAGCTTCATACTATTCTCTCCCGTATTCATCAACTTTATGCAAATCAATTTCATACTTCAAATAAAAAAAAAGATTATTTTTGACTTAAAGCCTCTATCATCATGAAGTCCTGAGAATAAGACACCAGTTTATCATTTGAGTTCAAAAACAAACAGTACATGGACTGGACTGGACCACACACACACACCTTCCAACTGGACACAAGTAATAAATAATGATACACAATTTTACAAAACTCGACAGGAAAGATGATCAACCCAAGCCTGTTTCATGCACAAAACGCACTAACTTATGCACACACACACACACGCGCACGCACGCACACACACACACACACACACACAGTGTTCTGTTAAATCAACACAAGTCAGAAAAAGCTACAAGTCTTATACATAAGACTTCAAAAACCAATGGAAAAAGATATCTGAACAATTCTTTTTTTAAAAATCAAAATAACTTGTGTACAATTCTTTGAAAAAAGTGTGCACGAACAAGCCTTAAAACTGACCACCCCCCCCCCCCCCCGCCCCGAAAAACATGCCAATGAAATGCAACCTTTAACATTCTTTCACACAATGAATGAAATAGAACCTTTCACAAAATGAATGAAATAGAACCTTTCACACAATGAATGAAAATACAACCTTTTACATTCTTTCACACAATGAATAAAAAATACAACCTTTCACATTCTTTCACACAATGAATGAAATACAACCTTTCTCTTTCTTTCACACACCATAAAAAAAAAACAGACTGAGAAAAGCAAAGCGTACTGCTGTTATTTTTCTGGCTTTAAACTTGGGATTAACAACCATCTATCCAAATGTGGTGAGCTTTTCTTGTGCCCTAACATGCATACAGAAATGATCTTTTTACAAAGACGACATTTACTTATTGATTTAACAAGCACTTACAAAAACTCATCCTCTATCCACATTGGAACTTCCTCAACAGTCGAGGTAAATCTCTTTGGTGTACATGCATGCAAGACCAGACCTCCTGTGAAGTTACAAGCACAACAGAAGACAAGGTACTACACACCCCACCCAGTATGGGAACGGACAAAGAAAGAGGGAGGGAGGGAGAGAAAGAGGGAGGGAGGGAGAGAGAGAGGGAGGGGGAGAGAGAGAGAGAGACAGAGAGGGAGAGAGAAACAGCACTAAAAAGAAAATCCTTCAAAACAGTGGGAAATGCACACATCTTTTGCACACAAAAAAGAAGCCAGCACAGCTTCACTCTCGGAGGACAGCTGTCCGCTATAGCAGCTCAGTGAAGAGCAACGGTTTTGGATGGCCGTCCGCTATAGCAGATTTGCTGTTTGCAGATTTTTCATGTGGCGTCCGCATGATACTATGACTAGTGCAGCTTAACATAGCTTTGTGAGCCTATCCAAGGTCGGATGCAGAGTGTTGATGGGTGATTCCGAGTGTTCCGAACTCTTTGATTGTGATTGTAGAGAGTAGCTGACACAGAGTAGTGACAAGGAGTACAAAATTTTCTTCCTGCTAGTCAAAGCTCAATTATTAAAGTGAGAGCTTTAATCTTTCTATATGTACTAACCCAGCAGGTTGTTCATAAGTTCACAAAATTTCAATATCTTACTATGTGTTTTGTTATTTTTTTATGATTTTTTTTTTTAATAACCATTACAAATGGGTCCTCAGCCGGGAAAAGTGAGGGAGAGAACTGACCCGAGTGAGTTTCTCATCAGACCAACAAGACATTGATTCTTTTACAGAAATAAAAACACAAAATGAATGAAATGCTCAAATGAAAGATCATACAGGAAAAACATACCAGAAATACAACAGAGAAACAAACAAAAGGGGAATACAGATAAGACATTTCTAACAAGGAATTTGCAGATGGAGATTTCGTTTCAAGTAAAAGGAGCTCCCAGCATCCTCGTAATTTTTTTTTCCAACTGCATGATAATTAACGAAGACACAGCTTCTTCATCACCCAACGCTCAGACCGCAACTAATACCATTGTTGTCTGTCCTTCAGCGCCTGGGCTTTATCACAGTTCGGGATTAAGCCATTGATGCTGGGGGCAACAGCAAAGTGTGAGGCTGTATGATCAGTGGCTTTATCACAGTTCTGGATTAAGCCATTGACGCTGGGGCAAAAGCAAAGTGAGAGGCTGTATGATCAGTGGTTTTCTTTCCCACTCATGGAATTCCACATCACAGCTTAGTCTTTAGTGATCGACTATGACTCCCTGACTAGGAGGCTTGACTTGCACAGTCCTTATATTATGTGCTGCAGCCCTGGGGGCTAGTTGGCCTTTGGAGAACATCTCCAACACTGACTGTCCTTATGCCCTCTTGGCCGAGAGAGTGGGGTGTGCTGCGGGCAAGGCATCTCCATTAAAATCAAATTTCTGCCCAATTTCCGATACAGCAGCTGCCTCCTCTGCTGTTTTGGAGGTTATTGTCGAACACTACGGACAAACAACATAGGAGTGAAAATGAGTTCGTTGAGTTTCTGCAAACTGAATATGGACATAGTCTTTTTTTCTTATCCACTCTTGTATTCCTGGCAAAGTGTAAAACTGCCTTAGAACCTTTGTCAAATGCCATACCTCACAACAAATTATACTGTATATATATAAAATATAAAAAACATTTCTTCAGTTCAAGTCACTGACAGACTTAACTAGTGCCTGTTGACACAAGTAACGCAATACCAAACACATTTACAACAAACCAAACATTTTGAACGTATGAAATACAAAGGATATCATTCGCTGTCAGTATGAAGAAAGAAGAAGTAAAAAAAAAATTTAAAAAAAGGACAGTAACTGAACATTTACAATTAGATTTAAATCATGCAACAATCATAACACAAACTGGGAAAAACTGGAAAACGAACAATGTTCAGAATGCAAGCAAAGTAATGATCAAACTGTACACGTCATTAGCTACCATTGAAGACAACGCTTTTCAAATGAAAATATTCATCAATCCCATTCAACTCATAAGAAAAATCGCCCATATTACCACCTTTCAAGCATATCGAATATTTTTGTGCTTGTTATCTATTGACTTTTCAGTTTTGTTCTGCTACAGAGGCAGCCATATTACATCTTCAATGAGATTCTTGAATCTTCCAAATTCCAAGGGAAGTCTTTGAGACGATGACAAATAATGACATATAATTCCTGCAGCTGCCTCAACGAATCTGTTGGGGGGGGGGGGAGGAATGCGGGAGAGAAATGATCAATAAACGAAACTTTAGCTGAAGAAGAAGAAGAAGGAGGTCAGAATCAGGGGAGTGGGTTGTAGTGGTAATACCAGAAAAATGGAGATTTTAGTACACAACTCACTGCCTGGCATCATACATTGTAAAAAGGTAAAGGTGTCCCATAACCTGTGTGGTTGTAGGGGGCGAGGTGTCACAGACCTCAGCTTCTCCAGGGACCAGCATATTGAGGGCGGCCCCCATCTCCTCTCCCTCGCTGCTTTACCTTCCCTGACCCTCAAGAGGGCAGGTACCCATTTACAGCTGGGTGAACTGGGGGACTGTACTGAAGCCAAGGCGCGCAAACGGTCACCCATCCACTTGGTAACCACACTCGATACAGCCATAGATGACCTACTCTTTGCAAAGTGGATGGGTTTCCATGTGGGTGTAAGCTGTTCCAAAATCAAGCATAATTTAGCAAACGTGACCCCCTTCCATGATATGAATCCCACTGCACCTGATCCACTTTTCCGCTAGGTGCCTTTTTTTTTTAACGATGGTGGGGGTCGTGCTGTCAATTTTGCGACTTGGATTGACTATATAATTATTTATAAGCTTTCTTCTTCTACCTTGTACTGCAGTATTAGAGCATAGCTTTGCTTCCTTTTGTTTTTAAAAGCCTGTTTAAAAATACTGAAATCCTCATCCTGACCGTCTGAGCGAAGTTTGTCCATTTCTTATTTTGTCACTTCCTGGAGTCCTGCATTTTCAATTTGTAATATCTTTTCATAGAACTGTCCGATTTTGATTTTGTTTTTATCATTGAGTAGCTTCAGTATCGCATGCTGATGATACGCGAGCAATTTAAAATTGACCTCTGACGCAATACGACTCATTAAGGGGGGGTGGGGGGTGGAGGGTCATATACCTCAAAGAGCATGACAACAACAGGCACTTCAGAAAATTTTCTACAGAAAACCCCTCTGCCTTGTACAGATACTTTTGTATACAAACGCTGAAAGGTAAAAGCAATGCAAGAATGGCATTGTGCTCTAGCAACACAATCATCATTCTTTTGGTGGATCCTCATTTTTTCCCCCCCCAAGGACCAATCCATACAAATTTAAATGCTGTCGGTGATGTATAAAAATCCACAAATAGAGATAATCCTCTGGTAAGCTGTTATGCATACAATGGGGAAGCCCTTCCACAAATTACACAGTCACAATACCTGGGAACCTACATTTTGATACTCTTCTGGTGATATATGTGTACACCCTTAAATAGCTTAAAAATTTTTCGTTTTTGTAATTCATCTTAATCAGAATCCTGATTTACTCTTCACTTCACTTCCTTTTTGGGGGGGGGGGCTTTAATTTTTTTAATTTTTTTTATTTCACTTTATCTTCAACACTGCTGAATAAATCACTGACACAGAAAGTTCTCATACCATGTTCAGCAAAAGAAAAAAGGTGGAACAGGTGTTTGAAACCACAGACTAAAAGAAAAAAGTCAGCAATCTGATCTGCCTGTAGCACTCCCGAACAGTTTTTCACAATAAGAAAAAAAACCCATAAGTTATAAATTTGAATGTCTTAGTAGTGAAGTTGGTTTCACGAGGCCATGCCTTTGTCTTTTGCAGAAATGGCAGTAAATTGTCCAGATTCTAAAAACAAAAAGATTTCACAGCACTCAGTGGTGGACTTTCACAGTGCTCAGTGGTGGACTTTTACAGTGCTCAGTGGTGGACTTTCACAGCACTCAGTGGTGGACTTTGACAGTGCTCAGTGGTGGACTTTGACAGTGCTCAGTGGTGGACTTTGACAGTGCTCAGTGGTGGACTTTGACAGTGCTCAGTGGTGGACTTTGACAGTGCTCAGTGGTGGACTTTCACAGCACTCAATGGAGGACTTTCACAGTGCTCAGTGGTGGACCGCTTTCTTCAGAAACTTGTCAATGTTGTATGCTGTTCAGTCGCCCAGTTTTCTGCAACAAAATTTTTTTTTTTTAATCTATCAATCAAATAAAAGTAAAAGGTAAGGTAAAGGTATCCCGTAACCTATGTGGTCATAGAGCAGCGAGGCATCAGAGACCTCAGCTTCTCTAGGAGCCAGCATATTGAAGGCGATGCCCATCTCCTCTCTCTTGCTGCTTTACCTTACCTGACACTAAAGAGGGCAGGTACTCATTTACAGCTGGGTAAACTGGAGGACTGTAGTGAAGCCAAGGCTCGCAAACGGTCACCCATCCTATTGGTAACCACGCTCTATGCTGCTTGACATTGGCTCTGGGAAAGCAAGAGCTCTGACCACTGAGCTATCCTGTCCCCATGATAAAAGTATCCTTATCAATTTCCGGGCTATGTCAAAACTCGCGTGATTTTAACAAATAAAGACTTACCCAACTCTGCCATTATCAATCAACTATCGGAAAAACTTTCCAATCCAATCCAATCCAATGATGTTGCTTAGAGCCCCGCCGACCACACAGGCCATATCATGAATCGTGAATGTACCAGATAAAAACTGGACTTTAGCAGGTGTATTGTGAGGCCGATAGCAACAAACACTGACTACATAAAAACTGGACTTTAGCAGGTGTATTGTGAGGCCGATAGCAACAAACACTGACTACATAAAAACTGGACTTTAGCAGGTGTATTGTGAGGCCGATAGCAACAAACACTAACTACATAAAAACTGGACGTTAGCAGGTGCTGTCTTACCGTGGGACTGCTACTGTTGGAGGACGGAGTCTTGGGCCTGCGTTGTCTTGGAGCTCCCCCCTCCCCCTCCACCCCCCTCCTCTTGGTCTCGATGAGGTCCATAGAGGCCAGGACTTTGGCCACCTCCTGTCGCGGAGACTCGTACCCTTCAGGTAACGCTGGCGAACCCTGACCCACACACACCCTGGCCTTCACAGACGGGGAGGATGACGCTACAGAGCCAGCGTTGGAAGACACGGTTTGGGGCAAGGGGGGGTGGGGGTTCGCATCACAGAGGGACGGTCTTTGTATGGCACTGGGCTCAGGCACAGACACAGGCAACGCTGGCTGCAGGAAAACGCCTGATGTTGACTGAGGTGGCGCCTGCAGCACTGGCTCTGTTGTTTCCTGGGACGTCAATCCCTCAGAGGCGAGGCAAGGCTGGAGAAAGGCTTTCTGAGTGAGCAGCAGCAGCCGCGGTCGAAGAAACAGACGCAGAAACAAGCTCTTCCAGTCTAGCAGGGGGCAGCATGCTGTTTTCTTCCCTGCCAAAAAAGTGGAGAGACTTCAGCCCTTGTGTGGAGTCATCTAGCACACCAGTGTTACGACTCGGTGAAGGTCCATCAAGGTGGGACTGGTCTGAGTTTGGTGCCAGTGATGGAAACAGTGAGGAAGGCGCAGCATGCTCCACTGTGTCTGTCTTGTCTGGTTCAGACACCCCACTGTTCTGCGACACTGTTGGCGATATTGTTTGCGGAATCGTCTGTGGCGTTGTCTGCTGGATGCCAGTGGTGAAACACATCACCGGCTGTGTGGATTTCTTTATTGACCAAAACGGCCGAATTCTCCGCGTGCTGCTGGTCTGGATTTCCTTGTGTGGCGTTGAATTGGGGCAAAAGCTGTTTCGGCACTTTTCTTTGAGGCGTCTTTGGGTTCTGGTGGAGCCCTTTTTTAACCTTTTCCTGCGGCGTTGCTTTTAGCACAGGCTTCTTTGCAGGCTGTTCAGAAACGCTTCCCTGTGTAACGCTTCCCTGTGTAACACTTCCCTGTGTAACACTTCCCTGTGTAACGCTTCCCTGTGTAACGCTTCCCCGTGTAACACTGCCCTGTGTAACGCTTCCCTGTGTAACACTTCCCTGTGTAGCACTGCCCTGTCTCACCACTTGCTGTTTTCTTTCAAGGCTGAAAGTTTTTGTTTCTTCGTCCTCCTGGTCGGAGTGCTTTCGTGACCCGAGTAGCGACTGTCGTCTATAACGAGACGGTGTGGTGACGTGCCGTCAGAGCAGTCGCTTTCTCTGACGCACTCTGTGGGCTTGTTCACTGCCGTCACTTCTTTACACCGCAGAAAGCCATCCACACCCTCAGCACCGCTCGGCACGGCCTCTTGTGCTGTCTGCGCTGGTCCAGAAGCCTGTGTCAGCTGCAAGAGACCATGGGCGTCTGGGCTCTGCTGACCTGCGGCCAGTTCCGGCAAAACGCTCATCATGGCCGCGTCCAGAGGGTTAACCGAGGTCGTCACCCCTTCCTGGGGGTGAGGGGTCGAGGTGAGGAAGTGGCTGGCCACGGGGAGTGTCCCTTTGGTAGGCGTGATGGAGACGGAGATGCTGTCGCCGTTTTGTGTACACACGCTCACTGCCCCGGCAGGGAGAACTAAGCCCACTGTCTGTGATGGTAGCACGGTGTGTTTGGGCAAGATGGGCCTGTACTTGCTCCTTGGCTGCCCGCCCCCGGGACTCCCGTCACCTCTGGCTACTTCCACAGGGAGCACTGGTGACCCGACAGCCGAGATGCCAGGCACAGGGGGGCCCTGTGGGGCTGTCTGACGCTTCCTGCTGGCCCGTTTCCGGCCGGGCCTTTTAGGGCCAACCCCGTCCTTCATCTTCTGGTTCTCTTTTCTCTTCTGTGTTCGCATCTTGTACTTTTCTTTCCTCATTGCTTTCAGCTCCTGCGCCAGCTGAAGGAGTTTGGAGCTTGCAGGCAGCTGCAGAAGGGGCTGAGAGTTAGGGATGGTGACTGACTGCTGGGTCACACCACCAGGCAGATAATGAGGAGGAGGAGGAGGATTTGTCTGTGGAGCGAAAGCTTCCTTTTCCAGATACACGGGCTGGAGTTCTTTGACTATCACACACCCTGACGACGTTGGCTGAGCATGCCCTGCATCGCCAACATGGTCTTGGTCTTGACCCTCCACCTGGTTCAGTATGGACGAGAATTTATCCAAAAACCTGTCCATGACCGAATCCCCGCCAACAAACTGCGCATCCCCATCAGCTGCGGGCGTCTGTTTGGCGTTCACTGGTGCCGAGCTTGCAGACAACGGCTCGGGTTTGGTGTGCCAGTTACGGAGACCACCTGCCGGGTGACCAGAGACTGGTTGTGGAGATGCCTCCACTGATGAGGAAAGAACCCCCCTCCCTGATCTGAGGACGGAGGTTCCGGGGGTTCCTCACAGCCTGGCGGGGGCTGACCGTTGCCTGACGCAGCGTTGGCCTCTTGTCTGCCAAACAAACTATCATCTCCCTCTTCTCCCTCCACTTGGTTCAGCAAGGAGGAGAATTTGTTCAGAACAGACCCACTGTCGTAAAGGGAGATGTGCCCCTCAGGGTCTGCAGCTGCCTGTGTGGCGTTGGTGGGTGTTCTGTCTGCTATGTGTACAACTGTGCCTGCTGTCAGCGTGTGCTCTCCCGGTTCACAGTAGTTAGTTTTGCTGGTCGCTTTCCTGCCAAATTTTAAAGGGCTTCTTGACACGTCTCCTAAAAATGGCATTGACAAGTGACCCGAGTGCCCTGTATTGCCACAGTTCATCACAGGACTTTTTTCTGGGGTTTTAAACGGTTGTCTTAACACCGTACCTGCCTTGCCTTGTGAACAGTCCTCTCTGTCTGTGTTGTTTGTTCTCGTTTTCTTACAAGGAACACTCACTGGAGGAGGAGTGGCCTTGCGTTTTCTGGTCACGGTGGAACCTGGGTTGGCACTGGGAGTCTGTTCACAGTTTGCTGAAACTGAATCCGCTGACTGAAAATCACAGCTAGCCACTGAAGCTGCACAGTTGATATTTTGTTGGTTTGACGGAAGAAAATTTCCTCTAAATGTTTCAGCTGTCTCCTGTAAGTGTTTGTTCAGAGGTGGTCTCCTCCCTACACCCACGACAGATTTTTCCATTATTTCGGTATTTTCTTCTCTTGCTGAGTGCATTCCTTCTGCAGTACGACTTTCTCCATTTCTGTCTCCTTCAGTTCTCACAAAGCTGGAGCCTCTGCCCTCCTCAGGTCTTCTTTTGCATTCAGTATCTGCTCTTCCTGTCAGGATGTCTTCAGCTCCATGTTCATGATTCGCACTTTCTGCGCTTGTGTGCTGAAGATCAGCGCTGGCTGAGGCAAGATGGGCTCTGTCGTTGTCTACAGCATTCAGCTCTTTGATTGCTCTCACGGCTTCCTCGGTTTCAAAGCTGTCACAGGCTTGGTGGTTACTGCTAGCTTCCTTTTCTATCTCAGTTCCTGGAAGGTCACGAACAGGCATGGATTCTGGGCAAAGTTTTTGCAAGCCTGAACTGTCCTGTTCTGTTTCCCTTCTCTTCCGCTTTGTGCCTCTGCTGTACGGCTTCTCTTTGGAACTTTTGCGAGTTCTTTGCTTTGTTGTTTTGGAGCTGGATTTCTTTTCAGCACTTATATCTGTGTTCTTTTTCTTCTTCTCATTCGAAGCGTCTTTCACAGGTTCACTGGAAGCATCAAGATGTTTATCATGAGCTGCTGACATTGTACATCGTTTCTGTGGTGGGTCAGAGTTCACTTTGTTTTTTGAGTCAACATGAACATCACTGACCCTGCTTTGTTGGTCTTCCACTGATGACTTTTGAATAGATGGTCTTTTAGAACCTGAATTCCTCTTCCTGGTAGCTGACTGATGAACATCAGGAGGTAACACTGTTTCTTTTTGCTTGGAGTCACGCTTTTTGGAAGGAGACGTCCTTGTAGCGGTCGTTTTGGAGCCATCAGCCCTTTTAGAGAACCGGTCAGCACCCTTCTGTCCACCTTCAACAAGACGACCTTCATTTCTGTTCTGTCTGTTATGATCCTCAACCGACATCTGATCGACCGTTTCCGACAGTGCTTTCTCCACAGTCCTGGTCTCGGAGCTGGTCTTAGCCCCAGTGTGTGAGGAATCCTTCCTGAACTTTTGCACAGCAGATCCACCCCCAGCTCTTTCAGCAACGTGGCGGGCACCACTGGAGGATGCCAGCCCTGTGGACATGGCTGAAGGTGACACCTCTGCAGCACCTGGACATGCCCCAGAAGGCTCTGATGCCCCAGAAGGCTTTGATGCCCAAGAAGGTTTTGATGCTACGCTGTGTGAGGGTGCCCTTGAGGCTGCAGCACAGGGAACCCCTGCTGGCAGTGACAGCTGGGGGAAGGGGGACTGGGGCCAGGAGGAGGGGTGCTGGAGGCTGGCCGGGGAGAAGATCCCTGAAGACACCTCCGAGGTCAGGGGCGATGGTGCCGAGGAGAAGGCCGAGAAGAGTGGTGAAGACACTGACTCTGCTTTACAGGTGTTCTCGTTCGGCTGGTGGGCTTGTCTTTTGAGGCTTGGGAAGTCTGTGGGGCAGGAAAAGAAAAGAAGGAATGAAGGAGGGAAGGAAAAAAGGAAGGAAGGAAGAAAGGAAGGATGAAGGAAAGAAAGAAAAGAAAGAAAGAAAGAAAAGAGAGATAGAAAAAGAAAGAAAGAGAGAAAAGACAGAAAGAAAAAAAAGAAAAGAAAAGAAAGAAAAGAGAGAGAGAAAGAAAGAAAGAACGAAAGAAAGCATGATTACCAGGTGATATTAACATACATGTATACAATGACAGATTTCAAGGGGAATCAGGGGTCACTGACACCTTTATAAATCCATTTAGATAAATCCATTTCACACATTCATCCTTTTGCATGCACATTAGCTTTGATCAAAATCATTACGGCCCCCTTCCCCTCCCCCCAAGTCAGTTATTTCCATTTACTATAATTCAGACAATGCCAAACACAACTGCCCACCTGGGCTACATACAATGAGACAGTAACTGTTGCCAGCAATTCATTTGCTCTGGGCACTGATCTTGTAATGTTGAAAGGCCAAGTGGGTTTTTAACAGCTCAATAAGGCAATGGAAAACAGCTCTTTTAAAACTGTAATGCAAGCAAGCCTTAGAGCACAGTTTATGTTGAAAAGTATAACTGCTAGAGTGAGGGCTTAAAAATTGCCAAAGTTCTTTCTGAGCTAAAAGTGTAATTCAAACAACTTTTGTCCATAACGATACTGGTGGCCTGACAGTATAAACAGCACCCCCATCTTCTGTGCTGCGAACACCCTCTTTTCTATCCCTCTCTTTGTTTCCTATTCTTCCTGTCACCTTCTTGTCTGTTTTCTGCCTTCTTCATCCATTCTCCTGCCTTCTTTCCAGAAAGACATACCCAGAACAAGCAGACCCAGTTTCATGCAGATAAATCTGCCATTTCCTATGATCAGTAAAAGTATTGTGCAAAGTAATAACACTAATACATCTACTGAAAACAACACAATGCTGTACAATGAAAACAGCAGGTACAGTACAACATATTAAAACAATACAATACAACCTGTGTTTAAATAATTATTGTGTTATAATCTTGCTTTGTTACTCTTAACTATTATTGATATGTGTGTATGTGTGTGTGTGCGCGAGCATGTGTGTGTGTCACGCGTACATGTGTGCATGTGACGCAGGGTATTGTCGATTTTAAGGTACTGTGTTGCTTTTTACTTTTTCTTTCGTTTAACAATGCATGCGGTGTAACTGTAATTTTAGAATGCCACTCATAATTTCTCAAGTCGAGACATCAAAGTATTCTTGAGTCAAAAAAAAAAAAAAAAAAAAAAGGTATTCTTGAGTCTTGAACCTATAGTATAAAAGACCAAACCGCCTAACAAACCGAAGCAGTAAATACTCACAAGAGGTGGTGGTTTTGGACAGGAGGACAGGTCTGATTCTCCTGTAGGGGCCGTACTTGTGAATACCCACCACCTCAGGCTGCCGAACGCCGGTGTAGCAGTAGGTCTGATTCTGCTGGCCCAGCCCCCCTCCTCTCCCCCCCGTCTGCCCGGCATTGGTGTCGGCTGTGGCTGGGTCTGCAGCAGAAACGCACTGCGTAGGAACATGGTGTCAGAATGGATAGTCGGCAGCTTCATATAATTTGGAAATCGGGTAAAATGGATTCTTGACTTTTGTCACTGACATAGCCAAAAGTACAGCCCTATTAGTTTTATCAGGGAAAATGGATTCTTGACTTTTGTTACTGACATAGCCAAAAGTACAGCCCTATTAGTTTTATCAGGGAAAATGGATTCTTGACTTTGTCAGTGACTTAGCCAGAAGTACAGCCCTAATGTCAGGGAAAATGGATTCTGGACTGTTGTCACATAGCCAGAAGTACAGCCCTAATATTGATGGGGAAAATGGATTCTGGACTGTTGTCACATAGCCAAAATTACAGCCCTGATATGAGGGAAATGGATTCTTGACTTTGTCTCTTACTCTTAGCCAAAAGTACAGTCCTCCCATCCAATCCAATGATGTTGCTTAGAGCCCCGCTGACCACACAGGCCATATCGGGGCTGTCACCTTGTCATATTTTAAAACTCGCATTAAAAGTGTGCAACTATATACAGATTAAAATGGGGTATAAAACCAATTTGACTGTCCTTGCTTGTATTGATGCCCTGGTCAACCATAAGGGTCAGCCCAGGACGACCACCGCTTACTTAGAAGGAGGAAAAGGCGAGCAAGCATGTGTGCCTGACCTGATTTCTTGATGGAATGCGAAATCTAGGGGCAGTTTGTGTTCAGAGAATCCGAATGGAAGAGGGTTAAAATGAACCGAACACATTGCACAGTACATTAGCATAGTTTTTAGTTTAGTCATTTCTGCAGGCTATGACAAAAAAAACAAAGAAATATGTTACTTTAAAAGTTACTCAATTATGTAGACTCCGATAAAAAATCAAATATTAATAAAATTTAATACTTTAAGTATTATGACGTATGTTTTATTAAAAAAACAAATGAATACAAACATAATGTCTTCTTGTATATTTACAGAAAGAAAATGTTTAAATTGTTTATCCACGTTAGATTTAGATACTATATCTAAAAAACAACAACATATTTATAACTGAAAATCATCCTCAAATTTTGAAGAGAGCAGCTCAAATTTAACAAAGAAATCTGCAATCACTCAGTAAAAATGATGATGATGGATTCAAAATAATGATGATGGATTCAACTGAATACATGGACAAACACACACAGAGTCACACACACACACAGAGTCACACACACACACAGAGTCACACACACACGTGACACCTACCCTGCAAACAGTTAACTCTAAAAGCTTGCACAAAACAATACCAAACTTTACAAATGGTCTACATATAATATAAACACAGAAACAGCACAAAACGCCCCATAATGTACACACACACACTGTATACATTACCTGTAGGATTGTGACCGGCTGTAGAACAGAACACACCTGCTGGATCTTCTGCTGTGGATGTTGGGACAAGCGGAGGAGCACAGGACACCGACTTCTTGCTGGAGGATGCCCACTTCCCAGGACTGCCCTTCTTCGGGGACTTGGAAACAACACACTTCTCACCTTCCGCCAACACTGCTTCACACCTTTTAGACTTTGCAGCAGATTTCTTCTCTTCTAACCCACCTCTCTGCCACGAAGGAGAAGACAGTGTTTTTAAGGTGGAAGCTGAAGCCTTCTCTGCCTGACTGCCCTTCCCCGAGTCAGCTTTCTTCAAGCTGATTTTGCGACACGCTTTAGACTTGGCGAGTTTCTTCTTCTCCGCTGCTGATTTCTTGGCACTGATGATGGCCAGTTTCTTCCGCACACTCTGCAGCACTGGCAGCCCCTCCCGGTGGGGGCTATCCACGTCCTCTTCAGACAATTCGCACACGTCGACTTCCACAGAGCTGCTGCCGCTGTGGGAGACTTTACTGAGAGCGGACTGACTGTTCTCTTCTTCTTGCCCCCGCGTGTTTGTGTCAGCGGTGTGTGGCGCGGTTTCGACCGGTGTTTCAGTGTCTATGCTTTGTGCGTCGTCTGAGTCGTCATCCCTCAGCAAGCTGAGGTTCTTTCTTCCAACTGCTCTCTTCTTCAGGGGCAGGTTTCTAGAGCTGGTGGCGTGGAATGAAGTCGCTGGCTTCCCTGACACTGCTGCCCGTCTTTTAGTACAGTTTACGTCTTTTGTTAACACCCCAGAGTCCCTGCTACTCTTGCTTTCTTCCATCACATCCAAGTCTCTATCAGGCATATCAGGTGTGACAGGTAAAAGATCATGTGGAGGAAAACTTTCCTTTGTGTTGTACTGGTGAGTTTCCTGATGTCTCTCAGGGGCTGTGCCATGTCTGGCATGGCACAGTTCGTTGTCGGATGACCCAGTTTTCACAAGTTCACACTTTACAGACGCTGCCTGCTTCCCCTGCGACGCTTTTTTTGCTACTTCACTCAAGGGCAAGTTGTCCTCTGACGAAAAACTGTCTGACTCTGTGCTTGTGCCAGAGTGAATGGAAAAGTTGTCACTTTCAGATGAACTGGAGCCAGGCGATTCTATCACAACTCTCTTCTTTGTGGTCACTTTTCCTGATTTTTTCCCTGTTGGTGCTTTTGCAGCCTTCTTAGCTGTTGGTCCGGGCTTAGGTTTCACTGCTTTTCTCTTCTCTTTGAAAGCGTTACGACCACGACAACTGACGGCCATTTCTTCAGGCTGTGGAGAATTACGCTGGGAGACAGAAGCAAAATGTCGCAGATGCTGGTGCTGATTATGTGTCCTCTTTGGCGGGCTTTGTACATGCATATCTGCCAGAAGTTTTCTTCTCACCATCTTTTTAGGACTATCCGGTTTCTTTCTGGGCACGGAAGCCGAACCGCCAATCTGTGCCGAGACTTGAGGTAAAGAACTTCTGGGTGACCTTCTGGGGGTCAGTTTTCGGGGCGTCCTTTTCTCGGGAGTGGGCGTTTTGAGCAGAGTGAGGTCGGTGGTGAAGTCTGGCACCTGCAATTCTCCCGCCTCGATCTGACTGTTGAGGAACTGGGCCACATTCAGCGGCAGTATGGGCATGGAGATGTTGGTCTTGCACGCTTCTTCGATACCCCCGTGACTGATGAAGACGTCACTGACCGATGCCTCCTTGCTGCCCTCTCCTCTGCTCTCTACCACGCTCGCTGCTGCTTCACCCCCGTTTCCTACATGCCGCCCCTCAGGGTCTTGATCTACAGGCTGAGCTGTGACACGGGTGGAGAAGATGGGGGCTGCTTGTCTGGATGAACACTCACCACCAGTGGCTGCTGATGTCTCACCAACACTGGACAAGTTTCCCTGCTGCTGTTGCTGTGGCAGGGTTGGGGCAGTTGCTACAGGCTGAACGAAGGAGCCTTCTACCCTGCCGACAGGACGGAAGTTATTGCCATCAGAACTGTCAGACGTGCCGAGAGATGAGGCGGTTAAACCCCCACTTTCTTCTTCCCCACCTTGTTCATGCGACTCACACAATGTAGCAGTCACCTTCACTTTCGCGACACTTTCACTGATGACCATGAGGTGACTGGATGCGCCGTGTGAACCCACAACTGCTGATGGGACCTCAGTCACAGCCTGTGTCTGGTACACAACATCCACCTCCCCTTCCACAGTAGCCCCACCCACCTTTTCCAGGTCCGAACAACAACTTCCAGGTCCATTCACGGAGCAAGCGTCCGACAAGTTGGAGTCCGAGTGCATGGAGATTTCATCGAAGACTTCTTCAGGGATGGGATCGCTCAGCAGCTTCTTCCTCCTGGGGCTCAGAATCAAGCTGAGGGCAGCAGCAGTTCCGGGGGAGTAGGGGGACTTCAGGGGGCTGTACGCCGGGGTGCCTCGCCCAGAGCGAGGGGGAGTGCGCGGGTAGTAGTAGCTCCCAGGAGTCCCAGGTAGGGAGCGCCGGGGGGTGCGTGGTGCGGCGTGCTGAGGTGTGCCGAAATGGGCTTTGGGAGGGGTCTGAAACAGGGCGGCGTTCCTCTCTGATCCACAGAGCTCAGGTCGTGGAGGTGTGTGGGGTGGGTGTGAATTCTGTGCCTTCGCACTGGGACGTGAAGACCCGGGTAATCCTTCAGGGAGCAGTGCACTGCCTGGGTCTGCCACCTGATGCGTCTCTGACTGACTCTGACTCTTCTGCACGGAACTGTGATTGTAGTCTGTACAGGACTTTACAGCTGAAAGGGGGTTCTCCCCACCACACGGACTCCCTCTCTCATCCTTCTGGTGGCATGCAGAATGTACAGAACTGCTGGAACAGCTGGATGGTTCCTTTAGTGGGGCATCACCTGTTCCTCTATGTCTCTTGGGACTCCTGTATTTCTGCTGAAGGATTTCTGAACTGTGTGTTGATTTATTCTCAGTTTGATCATCATCATCAAAACCACTGGCAACAGGAGAAGAGCGTTGGACATCACGCGCAGTTTCCGAGTCTCTGCTTTCACTTTGGACATAACACACAGTATCTGAATCTCTGCTTTCATTTTGGACATAACACACAGTTTCTGAGCCTCTGCTTTCGTTTTGGACATCACACACATTTTCTGAGTCTCTACTTTCATTTTGGACATCACGCACACTTTCTGAGTCTCTGCTTTCATTCTGGACATCACACACAGTTTCTGAGTATCGGCCTTCTTTCGTAGGCATGGCATTTGTGAGAGGAAGCGGAGATGAAGCCGCAGTTCTGCACACGGAACTTGCCCTGCTATTTTTCAAACAAGAAAATGCTTTACTCGAGGCTTGAGACGTCATATTCTCTTTCACACCAAGAACTGGACGATATGGTGATCCAGGTTGATCAGTGTTTTGGGTGAAGGTAAAGTCTGTCTTTTTAGAGGGTGAGCAAGTAGGAAGACTAGTATTGCAATTATTCTGTTTTGACCTGCCTCCACTTTCGGTCATAGAGTGATAAACTGCCTCTGAGCTAGTAGGAAGACTAGTATTGCAAACATTCTGTTTTGACCCGATTCCAGAATCGGCCATAGTGTTTTCTACCTCTGGAGAAACCGAGCCACAGGGAATGTGTCTGGATTCCTCTGTGCTTCTCTGACCAGACAATGGCTGCTTCTCCGGTGACTTTCTGACGCACAAGGGCGACCCGTTTGGCTGTAAACGAGTCGTGGCTGCAACAGTCTGATGTGACGGGGAGACGGACATTAAGGGAGATCTATGTACACTGGTGGAGGAGAGTGTGGCACAGGACTTTGATATCACAGTTGCCTTGCTATCCAGCTGCCTTTCTAAAACCACTGTAGTTGATATTACTGGAGATGAAGAAGTACAGTTTGCAGAAACACAAATGGTATTTACAGGTGACGCACACGTTGAAACTGAGGAGGTCTTGCATGGAGAGACATGCGCCCTTCCATAGGAAGGTGATCGATTCACTTGTGATAGCTGCCCTGTTCCAGGCAACAAACCGTTGACATTTGCTGTTCCTGGACAGATCTCAGATTCCTGGAGATCCCCAGATTCTTGATGAATTTCCACCTGTGGGGACTCTGATATACACAAGGTCTTTTCAGGTGAACGACACGTTGTCATCCACCTGTGAAGGACGAGCAGGACTCTGGAGAACTGAGGACATGACACTGCAGGAACTGGAAGACCTGGATTGGATATGGGGGAGGCTCCTACACACCCTGCCACACTCACTGCTCCAGACACTGACGTCAGCACAGAAGAACACGGCACTGTCACTGAAGAACAGGTTGGCACTACTGCCAATCCTGTCTGGCAGAAACAGGACAGGCACGCACATCTGTGTCCCAATTCTCTGGTGCAGTTTCTGCATCGTTCAATGTTTGTGATGTCTCTACTACAGATGACTGCGGAGCAGACAGACAGACTTGCATGGAAGCATGGGGTAAGGAGTCTGCAGAACACGTGGCTAGCTTTTCTGGTGATTCCATTGTTGCATCAGTTGCGGTGTGACCCGATTCAGAAGACTGTAGCTCCTTGAAAGCTGAAAGTCTCGTTACTGACTTTGAGACCAGATCTGAACCCTCTGAATTGGTATTTTCAACGGCTGTTGGCACCACAGCCACAGCCTGGGGTACATTTTCACTGGACTTAGGCTGACCACATGTTTCTGACTGGGAATGCTCTGGTTCTAGGAATGCTTCAGATGATATGGATTTCTCAACAGCCTGGTGGGAACTTTTCTCTGTTACAGGGTCAGGATTTAGCATTGTAGTTGTACTGGCACCACCTGTTGGAGATTGTGGAGGCAAAGCTGTTACACTTGATGTTATAACTGTGCAAGACGTCAAGCTGCACCTGTTTTCTTCTGTAGCGTCCAGTTCCATACCCTGATCCCCTTCAGTAACTTCATCACCCTCAGTATCAGGAACCCTCAAAGTCACGCCGGTGTCTGCAACGTGTTCACCCTGTGCAGTAACAGTGACAGCCTGTGAACGAGACGCTGCCGGTGCCACTGATGCTGGCCAGTGAGAGGAGTTGGCCCCTATCACCACAGCTCCACCCTGAGTTCCGTCAAAGGCCACCACCTGACAGCCGCTGTTGGAGTTCTCTGAGGCAGCAGCTGCCAGGGCCAACCTCCCCCACCTGCTCTTCTGGGGGGTCACCGGCTCTGTGTCACTGACCCGAGAGGAGTCGGGGAAGGAGACGTTGGATGAGGAATTGGTGACCTCTTCCCAGGTGCTTTGGATTCCGCCCCGTGTCGTGGGGTCACCACCCACTCCCTGAAAATAGCTGTGTTCACTATGAATGAACGCAGTTTCTGCACGACGTGCCATCCCCTCACTACTGCTAACTCCCCACCCCAGGAGCTCGCAATGAAGAACCTGTAGCATTCCCACTGCTAGATAAAGCGCCAAGCCTCTGAGTATCTTGTGCTGCAAATCCCACATCATCTGTCTCATCTAGTGAACTACTCTGGCATTCCTGAGAAAGACTTACGGTTATTTCTTCTTCTTCTTCTTCGTCATCTTCTTCCAGTTCTGTTATCAGGATAGTTACAGGCGAATCTTGCTGAGCTGTTCCAGTTTGTGGAATAAGGCAGGACAGGGACTTTTCTTTGGGAGGATTTCTATCAAAGTTTGTAGTTTCTGTTTCTAGCACTTGGTTCCTATTTTCTAAAAATTCTGCCGTTGCAGTTTCTGACAAAGCATGCTTTTCACAGGTTTTTCCTTGTCCTGTTTCATGCCTCTGGGTTAAAGGTAGACCAGTTTCTAAAATTTCCGTTCCTTTTGTTCCTGAAGAAGGGAGTTGAGCACTTTCACACGGGTTGTACTGACTTACAGTAGAAGAGTTCTGTCCCGCTATTACCAAAACACCACCACACTGACCATGATCCTCATCAGGAGCCAATGGTTTTGAAGCTAGCTGACTGCTGACCTCAACACCAAGTTCACAAGTACTGGATTCAATCCCTTCAGAACACACGTGCAAAGATGCTTTCAACGACACTGCAGAACCTGAAGACCTGGCTGACACAACATCTTTCTGAGCATGGACTGCTGACCATCCTGGTGCAGAGTGTGGGCAGTCTGCACCCACAGAATCCACCACGCCTGACACCCTGGGCGACCCTTGCCGATGGTCAGCACCCACAGAATCCACACCTGGCACCCTGGGCGACCCTTGCCGATGGTCAGCACCCACAGAATCCACCACACCTGACACCCTGGGCGACCCTTGCCGATGGTCAGCACCACATCAGCAGCAGCAGTGCCCTGATCCCTGGGGAGTCACTGGCATTGGGGGAGGCTGGCACGCTGGTCAAATCGATGCACTCTGTGGAGAAACTCAGGGCCGCAGGGTGTGGGTGCTGAAGACAGGGCACAGAGGGAGCACTGGGTGGCCAGAGGAGGAGGCTGACGGCATCGTCAGAGGAGCCAGGTAACCCGTCATACCCATGTCTGCCTCCGATTCCGAGCAGTGAGGTGGGGTGTGCAACCCCCATCTCCATCCGGCAGGCATCGTCTGCGAATCTGCAATCACAATGGAACGAACGTAATCAAAATCTTACATCTGTCACTGCGTCATTTAGCTGAAAATTTGCTTGACATCTGCAATCACAATGGAACAGGACAATCATTATTTAAGGTCTGAAAAATTTTGCTTGCTGACATCTGCAATCACAATGGAACGGACAATCAGTTTAGTCTGAAAATTTGCTTGACATCTGCAATCACAATGGAACGGGACAATCATTTTAGTCTGAAAATTTGCTTGACATCTGCAATCACAATGGAACGGGACAATCAGTAGTCTGAAAATTTGCTTGACAAGGAAGGGGTAGGAAAGTATTGTGGTTAAGAGTGTCAAACTGTGTGATTAATTGTATTGATGTTGAAGATTTGAGTCTGTGGATAATGAGAGGGAACAAAGGGCAAACCTACGGCGATAGTCAGAATGTTACATGCTTTGTGATTATTCATTAAAAAAAACAAGAAAACCAACAGGGAGTGAAAATTATTTTTCTGTAAGTATTTCTAAAGTTTCTTTTAAAATAAAAAATTAAAATCCAATCAGTTAAAAATTTTTTTAAGTAAAAATCAAAAATTTTAAAAAATAGCAAGAAGGTGACAGGAAGAAAAGGAACAAGGCATACATAAAGAGAAGAGACAAAAAAGGGAATCCTAGCCCAGAATTTCCAGAAAATGAGAATGCTTTTTATACTGACAGGCCCCTGGCATCCCCACGGGAAGAAACTAGAATACAATAAATCCCCTCAGGTGGAATACAGCTACCTAAATGGTGGGGAGAAAAAGCGGTTGCCTGTGCAAAAATCTCACCACTGGTGAACCTCGGAACTCTAGCCAAGGATTGAATGAAGAGAAGAACACAATCACAGTGAATTACCCAATGATGTTCAGAGAAACCTTCCTTTCCCACGTACGTTTGTTCGAATACTATTCACACAAAGAGCCAAATGTTTACAAAAGCGAACAAAACATACAAGAATATAAAAAAAAAACCAACAGGGAAAAAAACCAACCCCAACCCAAAACAAAACTCCAGACAAAATCCACAAAAAGAAAATCCGAACAATTACCATTATTATCATGACTATAGTCAAACTGACCACTTTGGTCACAGAAGAGCTGTCCTATGTTTGTTTAACCCAAAGCACAAACTATAACTATTACCCCCAAAAAAAAACAAAAACAAAGAAGCACCCTTACCTTGCGTTGGGTTCTGGAGAGTCACCCTTTACATCTGCACACAAGGGAAAGATCAGATTAAAAATTGAGTGAAATATAACCGTTTTGGTGTAATTAAATTTTTTTTTTTTTATACCACTTTATGTCACAGCAGATTTCTGTGTGAAATTCAGGCTGCTCTCCCTGGGGAGAGCACGTCACCACTAGTGCAGCGCCTACCTATCTTTTTTTCTTTTTCCTGTCTGCAACTGTATGTGTTTCCCTTCAGAGTGGCCTTTTTTCTATATAACTTTGCCGACCCGATCGTTAGTTGGATCTATCTAAGGTTCGTTCGATCAGCTGTCGCTTATGGTTGCCCTTGAAAGGCCTTTGGTTTTCTCTACACCGAAAAGGGACCACACCCTGATTGGGGTAACCTCATGGGTCTATCGGTGGGGAGTTAACTCCACGTTGCGCGCCGATAACAGTAGATTGGAAACTTAACTTTAACGCCAGGGACACCCTTTTTGGGCCTGTTACGTTTTCACACTTTTCATCAGCAGACCAGACCCAGACCACCACCAGTCTATGTTGGGAAAAGTTTTGGGCCCAAACAGGATTGAATAACCGTACAACACTGCCATGACTTCACTTTCTAGGCAGGCGCGTTACTTGGCCACGATCCCCTTTTGCAGATTGTAGGCTTCATACAAGTACAGTGAGCAAAATCATGCTCGTTAGGTTGGGTGTACTGCAGACTCCAGATGCTACATAGCACACAAATCCAACATCACTAAGTCAAGAGTGCTATATTTAGCAAGCCCTTTTCTTTTACCTAGTCCAAGTGTGGTCAGTTCCTGCTATAATTAGCACCAGCTAAACCCATCTAGGCTGGGATGGGATGGAATAATTAGCAGCTGAGAGGAGCCTTTACATCGTGGAAACTGACTGTTGTGACTACTGTTTTTGCTCACTATTTAGGCAGCCACATTCCAACTTCAGGGACAATCTCTAAACATGACACCAAGTGTGCATACTTTTTTTTTTTTTTTTTTACTTTGTCATCCACTATCGGCACACAATGGCCTACTCTTCTGAAAGGTGGAATGGGTTTTAGTGTGCGTTCTCACACCGGACCTCAGTTTATGGTCTCATACGAAGGAGAGGAAGGGCAAATGGTACTAGTGTTAACTCCAGGGGAAAAAAAATCTTCTTGAACGTATGCTTGCAGAAGAATCTGAACCATCACATCATGAGTGCAGTGCTCTGACCTCTAGGCTATTCAGCCCATCCTTTTATTTTTTTTTAAACTTCTTTTTGGAGACATTTTCATATCACAACACACATGTCATACAGTGTTTGGGTTGGGTTTTTTAAAATTTAATATTTTTTTATTAGTAAGTGAGGGCATTGGTGTGTGTGTGTGTGTGTGTGTGTGTGTGTGTGTGTGTGTGTGTGTGTGTGTGTGTGTGTGTGTGTGTGTGCTTGTGTTTCTTTGTGGATGCATGTGGGCAATTGTGTGCATGCGAGTACATGTGTGCCTATGTGCATGTGTATACATATGCAAGCATGAGCGTATATGTGCATATCTTTCTCTGTGTTAGTATTTTTGAGGACATGTAGGTGTGTGAGAGCGAGTAAGTGAGAGCACATATCTGAGTGCACATGTGATGAAAATGTCAAATACCTGTATTGAAAATGTCAAACACCTGCATTGAAAATGTCAATTACCTGTATTAAAAACATCAAATACCTGTATTGAAAATATTGAACACCTGTATTGAAAATATCGAACACCTGTACTGAAAACATCAAATACCTGTATTGAAAATATCAAACAGCTCCTTGAAGATGGGATCGGTGCTGGACATGTTGATGATGGTGCTCACAGCGTCCTGGTTACATCCTGTGACAAAAAGCACAAATAATTATTATCCCTGAAATTGGAATGCACCTACCTAGATGGTCAGGAAAAAAAAAAAAGGTCATAAACACAAAGATCTCACCATTGGTGAACCTCGGAGCTCTTGCCAAGGAACAAAAAAAAAAAAGAAAAAAAGGGAAATACAATCAACAGCATTTAAAAAGCAAAATACATGTGCACACGCACAACACTCGCACATATACACAGGAATTAAACATACATTTAAAAAGCCAAATACATGTGCATGCACACAACACACACACACACACAGAGGAATTAAAAAACATGAACTCATCTTGACTTCATGTCCAACTCCCCCCCCCCCTTCTCTTTTTCATCCCTATTCCTTACAAGCAGTTACTCTGTAACTCTAAACACAGTTAACTAATAAGTTATTTCTATCTCTCTAACACAGTTAACTAATAAGTTATTTCTATCTCTCTGACACAGTTAACTAATAATTATTTCTATCTCTCTAACACAGTTAACTAATAAGTTATTTCTATCTCTCTGACACAGTTAACTAATAAATTATTTCTATCTCTCTGACACAGTTAACTAATAAGTTATTTCTATCTCTCTGACACAGTTAACTAATAAGTTATTTCTATCTCTCTACACAGTTAACTAATAAGTTATTTCTATCTCTCTGACACAGTTGACTAATAAGTTATTTCTATCTCTCTAACACAGTTAACTAATAAGTTATTTCTATCTCTCTGACACAGTTAACAATAAATTATTTCTATCTCTCTGAACACAGTTAACTAATAAGTTATTTCTATCTCTCTGACACAGTTAACTAATAAGTTATTTCTCTCTCTAACACAGTTAACTAATAAGTTATTTCTATCTCTCTGACACAGTTAACTAATAAGTTATTTCTATCTCTCTGACACAGTTAACTAATAAATTATTTCTATCTCTCTGACCAGTTAACTAATAAGTTATTTCTATCTCTCTGACACAGTTAACTAATAAATTATTTCTTTCTCTCTGACACAGTTAACTAATAAATTATTTCTATCTCTCTGACACAGTTAACTAATAAGTTATTTCTATCTCTCTGACACAGTTAACTAATAAGTTATTTCTATCTCTCTAACACAGTTAACTAATAAATTATTACTCTCTAACACAATTAACAAATAAGTTATTACTCTCTCTAACTCAGTTAACTAATAAGTTATCACTCTCTATCTCTCCAACACAGTTAACTAATAAAGACATGGTCACTGAATGAGAGAGCTTCATCGGACGGATGCATAGAAAACAAACAAGATTCTTCACATTCTGCACCTACTTTATTTCATTCTCAAAAACAACACGAGGGTCAAAACTCTAAATTCTGTCATATACTCCTGACAGAGGTTCTACCAAACAATACACATACTGTCACCTGTCAGTACAGTAGTAATACAAGACATAGCCAGATAAATATCCATGTGCTTGCACATGCACGCACACACACACACACACACACACACACACTCTTACACACACAATACACTCTCATACACACAATCACATACACACAAACCAAGACACATACATACACACACACACAAAGAAAAGACGTTAAATAAATTTGAAACACACACACACACGCTCTCTCACACCCCCCCCCCCCCCCCCCCCCCCCCCAAACCCCCACACACTCACTCTATTCAGAAAGTCAAACTCCTCCTCCAAGCTGTTGTAGCTATCGCTGACGATGGCTCCAGCAGCGCTAGGACCTGGCTGACTGACTGCAGCTGCTGCTGTGTCTTTGTCACGACGCTTGTTGCTGATGCTGACGATGACGACCAGGAGGACGACTGCTGGTGTGTGTGCTTGTGGCTGTCGTACAGACACGTGTTGATGTTGTCCACCAAAGTCTTCACGAACCGACTGCTGTTGATCATCTTTGTCACAGGATCCTGCACAACAGAGCCGCCGCTGTAGTCTAGTGGTTAGGGCGTTGGACTCGTAATCTCAAGGTTGCGGGTTCGATCCCAGCTTTTGGCTATGGCATTGTGCCCTTGGAAAAGGCACTTTACGGCTATTTTCTCACCCCACCCAGGTTAAAAGGGGTACCAACCTTGCGTTGGGGGTTAACCCTGCGATAGACTGGCGTCCTATCCAGGGGGGAGTCTATGACTCTCAGTCGCTTAACGCCACAGAAAATGGGACAAGCACCGGCCTGATAGTTTGCCGGCCGCTGTATACCCCAGATGCACGACTGGGCGTTGAAACTCATAATCTAATTTCCATGTTCACATCCCAAATAAGATCATACGGTCCCTTGCTTGTCCACATCGGAAAGAATGCACTTAACGGCTATTTTCTCACCACAGGTAGTAAAGGGTCCAAACCTAGGGTATGGGGTTAACCAGGACTAGCTCTAGGGCGCCTATCAGGGTGGGTCTATACTCCTTCCCTTCTGCTTAACTCCGACCCAAAGAAGGGATGTCCCATTTCGCTGGGTGATATGGTGGGGAATGGGCTTAACAATTCACTTCCAACGAGAGCCTTAGGCTCGGGACAGACTGTAACTTTTTTAACCTGCAGAAAAGAGCACAGACTGAGGCGTCTGAAAGCTCAACATTTCCATGTTCACAGCCCTAAAATAAGATTCACTAACAAAAGGTGTCCCTTTTCTCCACATCGCAAAGATATCACTAACTGGCAAAAATATATATATTATACTTAGGTAAAAGGTAAAGGTGTCCCATAACCTAGGCGGTCATAAGGGAGTGAGGTATCAGAGACCTCAGCTTCTCTAGGGTCCAGCATATTGAGGGTGGCGCTCATCTCCTTTCCCTTGCTGCTTAACCTTCCCTGACCCTAAAGAGGGCATGTCCCCATTTACAGCTGGGTGAAGTGGGGGGAATGGACTGAAGCCAAGGTGCGCAGTCACCTATCCAACTGGTAAACACGCTCAACGCTGCTATACTTGACTTGGGGAAAGCGAGTGCTCTGACCACTGAGCTATCCCGCCCCCTATACATACCTGACAAGATATTCTCTTCTTTCAGACTTTCTTTACTTACTGTCCACTAAACCTACACAGGGATTTTCTCAGTGAGTGAGACTTGTGCTATCTTATTTGATCCAATGCCCTGCAGTACATTCATACAAAGACTAGAGAAGTACGTGAGAATATATATTTTTTAAAACAAAGCCTAAAGAAATGTATCAGAAAGCATACAAAAACGAAACCAGCTTACACCTGAAACCAAGCATTGGTCATTGGTTCTCTCACATTCTAGTCAAGTGAGTGTATTTCCATGTCAAAACTTTAGTACATGCATCTGATCGATAATGTTCAGCCACACTGTAACGTGGATGGGATAGCTCAGTGGTCAGAGCACTCACTTTCCCCAAGCTAAGGTTAAGTAGCATCGAGCGTAGTTACCAACTGGATAGGTGACGGTTTGCATGCCTTGGCGTCAGTGCAGTCCTCCAGTTCACCCAGCTGTAAATGGGTGCCTGCCCTCAGAGCCTCTTTGGGGTCATGGAAGGTAAAGCAGCGAGAGAGAGAAGAGATGGGCACCACCCTCAATATGCTGGCCCCTAGAGAAGCTGAGGTCTCTGACATCTCGTTCCCCAATGACCACATAGGTTATGGGACACCTTTACCTTTACACTGGAAGAACCAACATACCTTGCTACCTCCAGCTGTAGTGCTCTCATCCGACTCTCCTCTCCTCCTTGGTGGTTTTCTGCACAAAAGACTTGAACTGATGGAGTCGTGCATTGAATTTCCAGACATTTTACATTGTCAGTTCTTAACTGAAGAATGAAAAGCTATTACAGTGAGTACAGATGTATGTGTTAAACTCTGTGTGTGTGTGTGTGTGTGTGTGTGTGTGTGTGTGTGTTTATTTTAAAATGTTAATTATACTTTTCTATAGAGGATAATGGAATAAGCTCACATGTGCTTTTTTACATCCAGTCCCCGTGTGTATGCAGTTTTGTAAATCATGTCATCTGTTCCAACCAGCACACGATGGCCTACTCTTACGAAAAGCGGAACAGGATTTGATGTGTGCGCAAGATGTTCTCTGTGTGTGTGTGTGTGTGTTCAAATTCATTTAACGTCTTTTCACAAATTGTGATATTAGACGGGAAGGGGGGGGGGGGGGGGGGGAGTAGGTGGGTGTATGAGTGTCAGAAAAAGAGGGTGTGGTTGGCAATGTATGGGATAAAGAATTTCAGGGAGTCAATACTTACTAAGTAAAAAAAAATAAATAATAAAAAAATAAATAAAAACCACCCCTTTTTGTCACTAACCTATTGAACCTCAAAGCAAAAACGGGAAATGCAGTTCTAACAAACTCTAACAAAATCAGTAATTCCAATGAAAAATATAACTAAATAGTTACTTAATTTCACATAAGAAAACACAAATACCCCTCCCAGAAAAAGAACGGGAATACCCAAAAATAACTGCGAAAAATCAGCTACAATCAGCAACATCTCCTAGCCCTCGCCCCCCAAAACCAAACAAAGATAAACAACAATAAGAATACAAATACCCAGTACAGGGGGAAAAAAAACAACAAAAAAACAAAAAAAAACCCACCACCACCCTTACAAACAAACAAGAAAACAAACAAAAAAAACCCCAACAACAACAAAAAACATCCGATTAGAGCATCTTTAGAGTCCAAATCAATCACAATAACGAACCAACTGGACTATGAATCAGCGATCTAAAAAAGTCATACATAAGTGACAGATTGTTAAAGATAGCTGATGGAGAATTCACCATCAAAACGGGAATATGCCCTTTTAAGCTGCTGCATGTTAGTACATGATCTACTGTTATATCATTACCGCATATGCAAAAAACATTTCCAACATATTTTGTCTTAAAGCAATTCAATTTCCATCTACAAGCTAAGGAAACAATCTGCTTTGAACAATATACATCACGTTCTCGTGTTTTTCTCCTCTGTTGTTGTGTGTGTGTGTGTGTGTGTGTGTGTGTGTGTGTGTGTGTGTGTGTGTGTGTGTGTGTGTGTGTGTGTGTGTGTGTGTCTGTGTGCGTGCTGCGTGCGTGCGTGCGTGCGTGCGTGCGTGCGTGCGTGCGTGCGTGCGGCGAGTGTTTGAGAGTGAGTGTCAAGTCAAGTCATATCTTATTTCCAGATGGTACATTGAGTAAGCAATAAATTTGCTTTTTTCCATCAATCCATCTATCTACGAAAAAACAACATAAACCAAACCAGAAAAAAACCCAAACAAAACCAAAAATCATAATAATAATGATAAAATTAGAAAAAAAAAAAAAAAATTAATGCACTGTAAGATTCACTCCCATATACACACACACACTTTGATTTTCTAAATAGAGTGAGTGAGTGAGTGAGAGTGTGTGTGCATGCATGCGTGCGTGAGCGTGTATGAGTGTGTGTCCATATAATTATATAAGCATACTGTGTACTTGTATACATGTGTATGTCATTGTGTGTATGTAAGTGTGAATGAGTCTCTGTGTGAGCAATTGCAATACAAAGGTCAACCAGATCAGATGGAAACTGGGATCTGTGATTTTACATACTGGCATAAAAGTGAAATTCTGCTGAGTACATGGAGGGCTCCCAGCCTGGAGGACTTTTTCAATATTTCGATCACGTTTTCATTATCAGACCTTTCTAAGCCGATTATCAGTTTCTATGAAATGCACATGCATATATCACAGCTAACAGAAAACGTAGCTTCATGGATAAATCTTAATAACAGACTCTGTTAAACATCCTCTGTCACAGTTCCAATCCAATCAAATGATGCTTAGAGCCCTGCCAACTGCACAGGCCATATCCGGGCTGTCATCTGGTTACATTTTAAAACTCATTTCAGATATCCACATAACACCAAACCTCAAAGGAAACCTTTCACACACCAAGACACCTTGAAAGTCACAACAACAAAATCATGAACACGATTAAAAATCTCTCTCTCTCTCTCTCTCAGGGTAAGTTTACAAGAACAAATTTTTACCACCACCACCCCACCCCTAATAAATACTTTGCAGCATAATGAAACAAACTGGCCATTAGTGAAAACCAAAAGACCAATGATCAAGGCTTGTGCACACCTACTTTTACAAAGTACAAAATCAGTGGATATTTATAACCAATTTACATCTGTGTGTCGAGCACGGATTTTTTTTGGTTGCTATTTCTAATCCTAATGAAGCGCTGAAATCTTGGTCAGACCATGTCCACTGTTCGCAGCTGGCTGGCTTCAGCTTCACTCTTGCCCATCATTGCCTGCAGGTTGATACTATTGTCCACATGCTCAGCGAAAACACTCTGCTTGCTCCTATTTCATTATTTATCATCTAGTCTTTGACCTCTGATTTCACCTAGTTTCTGAGCTCTGATTTCATCTGATTTTTTTAGCTCTACTTTCATCTAATTTTTTTGGTTCTACTTTCATCTAGTCTTTGAGCTCTGATTTCATCTGTGTTTGTTTTTTTTTAGCTCTACTTTCATCTAGTCTTTGAGCTCTGATTTCATCTGGATTTTTAGCTCTGATTTCATCCAGTCTTTGAGCTCTGATTTCATCTGGGTTTCTTTTAGTTCTACTTTCATTTAGGCTTTGAGCTCTGCTTTCATCTTAGTTTATTAGCTCTGATTTCATCTAGTCTTTGCGATCTAATTTCATCTAGTTTTTTTTTAGTTCTGATTTCATCTTAGTTTTTGAGCTCTACTTTCATCTAGTCTTTGAGCTCTAATTTCATCTAGTCTTTTTTTACTTCTGTTTTCATCTGGGGTTTTTTTTAGCTCTACTTTTATCTAGTCTTTGAGCTCTAATTTCATCTAGTTTGTTTTTTTTTAGTTCTAATTTCATCTTAGTTTTTGAGCTCTGCTTTCATCTTAGTTTTTGAGCTCTGCTTTCATCTTAGTTTTTGAGCTCTGTTTTCATCTTAGTTTTTGAGCTCTGATTTCATCTTAGTTTTTGAGCTCTGCTTTCATCTTAGTTTTTGAGCTCTGATTTCATCTTAGTTTTTGAGCTCTGCTTTCATCTTAGTTTTTGAGCTCTGCTTTCATCTTAGTTTTTGAGCTCTGCTTTCATCTTAGTTTTTGAGCTCTGCTTTCATCTTAGTTTTTGAGCTCTGATTTCATCTTAGTTTTTGAGCTCTGATTTCATCTAGTCTTTTAGTTTTTGAGCTCTGATTTCATCTAGTCTTTTAGTTTTTGAGCTCTGATTTCATCTAGTCTTTTAGTTTTTGAGCTCTGATTTCATCTAGTCTTTTAGTTTTTGAGCTCAATTTTCATCTTAGTTTTTGAGCTCTGATTTTATCTTAGTTTTTGAGCTCTGATTTCATCTAGTCTTTTAGTTTTTGAGCTATGCTTTCATCTTAGTTTTTTTAGCTCTGATTTCATCCTAGTATTTTAGCTCTGCTTTCGTCAGCTATGCAGGATTTAACGCAATGTTTCTGCCTGACTTTCTTGTTTTGAACTTCAAGAGACACACATTCATCCTGTTCGTTCAATGGACTCTCAGCTTCTTGTAATTTCATGCACATGTGCGCTACCAGCACTAACAACACACGGAAAATTGGATTTTCTACGCGACTGGCAAAACAGTGAAGCAAGATAGCTTACAACCGAAGCTTCTACAACAAATTCAGATATAGGTAAACCTCCCCGCATTCAGAATACGGCTGCCTTCACAGCGTACAACAACAGTCACATACCCAAAATCCCACCATTGGTAAACCTTGGAGCTCTAGCCGAGGAACGAAAAAAAAAAATCTATAAATAGCTCTACAGTCCTACTGAATACAGAACGGTACACACTTTCTTCTCTTTGAGGCAGCCTCTGTGGACGTTGAGGGATCACAGCCACCATCTTTCTCTCCATTATGCAAATGAGCAGGGTCATTGTTGCCGAGGTAACCTGCCCGCGGTGTCGACGGTCTTCTTTTGCTGGGACAAACAGACGGCCGCACAGGTGTAGAGAGTACCGGCAAAATTCTGCAAAAACCATGTCATCCTATCCAACCATGTAAAAACGATATAAAAAAAAAAACATGAAAAAACACAAAGATGAATAACACCACTAATGATATTTGTACAAATACCAACTGACACCCAATTCTATGTGCGTGTACAATCTCATAAACACTTCAGACATTGCATTCTCAGGAGCTAAGAAGGTCTTCCCAAAGTTAAGGAGAATTATACACAGCATATCACACACACGCACACGCACAACACACACACGCACAAACACACACACAGAAGAGAAAACAATTCTTGATTAAAAAAAAAATCATCAATAACAACAAACTTTTCAATCAACTTTGTTGTTTCAAATTCCATGCATGGTGAAATTTCCTTCAGCTCTTTGTCATAATCATCTCCAGCTTTTTAAAACTTAAATCATTATCATGATTCACCCCAAATTTTCCTTAATAACAACATGACTGAAAATATGACAAAGAACCACTGAACAAAACTCTGTATCAGTGTACCATCTAAAAAAAAAAAATTAAAAAAATCCAATGCATGCATTACGTCATGCATGAACAAACAAACTGCCAAAAATACCATTCTTTCCAAATGACGAAAAAGCTGATAAACATAAACTTGATAAACATAAATGTATGCAGAAATACAGCACACCATCTCACCTTGTCTGACCAGCAGCTCTGGAACCACTGGCACCACCACCACCACACGATCCAGAAACTTCAGGGACCTGACCCGCTTGCCCTGTATGTAACCTTTCCGCAGCACCACCATGTTCATTCGTCAGCCCTGAAGTCCTCTGCTCCTGAGCACCCCAAGACACTGGGTCTGCCTCTTGAGACTCGCACTGTCGACCGTTCACCTGCTGAGCAGTGTCGCTGTGGAACCCCGAAGTGCTGGAAATGCTTGACGAAACACACGACACAGGAGTCTCTTCCGAATTGGAAGGAATGGTGTTGTTCAACGACGCTGCAGCTCTTTTGCTTCCAGCTGGGGTGCTAGTGCAGGGCGTTTCTGGCTCCAGCAAATCGTCTTCCACATCCACATCCACTGAGCCTTCTGAGCTGCAGCTGGATGTCTCGTACAGATCCACAGACACACCGCTGGCGGCAGCATGATCCAAAGTTTTCCCGGACGTGGCTTGTTTATCGAAAGTGTGAGGAAAGAACCGAGAGGGAAGACCTTTCCTTTTTCTGAGGAGAGCCTTGGTGCGGTATTTCTGGGGCGCGGTTCTCACTGACTGGTCCTTCAGCAGAGTCGAGCTGCTTCTTCTGGTTCGTGGAGTCGATGGCGGTGGCACAGGGACATACACACTGGTGACTGGACACAAGAAAAAAACAAAACTTGAAAAAATTGTCTCCAATCAATACAAGAAATGCAATGACATGAGATAAACTGGATCAGAAAGGCTTATTTTTTAAATTATAGTGATTGAGATAAGCACCTAAGGCCACTTACAGGTCCCTGGTGGGTGCTCTGGTTGAGTGCTGGGGCAATAGATGGGAGTTACAGAGGAAGATAATCGTTTGCAAAACCTAGTAACTGACAAAAATTTATGAGCAAATGCAAAGCAAACAGACCCGAAACTGCCAAGGTCTGCTTAATTCAATGCACTACACAATCAACATGAAGCAATAAAAATGTTATCGATCACGACCTTGAGTGTTCAACACAATACTGAATATTATTAACAAGAAAATTGAACACAATTAAATCCCAACATAAAATCACTAAATTCAGTTTCAATAATTATACAAAATCAACATGTACCACTGAAAATAAATATGCAGCCAACCCCCCCCCCCCCCCCCCCCCCCCAACCAGAATTTCAGTAATCTAATAAAGCAACATAAGTCACTGCATCATTGATAATACATGAATTTATTCAAGTATGACTGTAATTTAGGTGTACATAGCAGTGCTCCACGTTAAGTACACAGTATAGTAATATTACCTCTGACATAAATCTGAAAAACGTTCACATCAAATTTTTGCGTACACAGATTGTCAGTGGAAAAATGACATGATTAAACTTACCGCTCGGATTCAGCTTCAACTTGGCATACTCGTCAAGCATCATCAGCAGCGACAGACCCATGATGGTGGTAGGATATTGCTGACCTCTTCTTAGCAGTGAGTCGTACTCTCTCAAATGAACACATTCTTTCCGAAAGCAGTGATAAGTGCGCATGTATCCACCTTCTTTCAGAAATCCTGGAGAGAGAGAGAAAAAAAACCATACAGGATCTTTTGTTGCATATGGTGGTACAAGAGATAAACATGCACTCCACAACATACTAACATAGATCTACATGAGCAATCTATAACTTAGTATTATAAGCATACACTGATACAGTTTCTTTCTCTCTCTCTCTGTCTGTCTCCCCCTTCGACCCTTCTCTTAGTCTTACAAAGTGAGTTTATAACCATATATTATACGACATTGATTAAAATTTAAATGATTGCTTATGAAGAAGCAATTATCTAAACAACAGTCAATAGAATAAGTCGATATCATTATCAGTAATGTATGTCATATGATAGCAATGTTCATTCAGATCAAATAAGATTCAGACTTGCTCTCTCAGTCTGTGTCACACAGGTGACACTGACACTATGTCCAGGGTTCGCGATAACCGGTAATTGTCGGTATTTTACCGATTGTAAACAGGGAATACCGAAAATTTTTGAAGCAGCCGGTACCGCGTACTGATTCTGTTTGCCTGTGACCAATTAGATTTCCGTCTAAAAAAAAAAGTCGGAAGTGACATTTTCTGACAGTCTGTCATGCGCCTGTACTGTGCTTACGCACATACCCCTTCCCACCCCTTCCGACGAACATCTTTGGCACCAGGCTCATTAGCCTAGCACGCAGAACAGCAAGCTTTACTGTGAAAGAATAGAGCTTCGCGCTCTTCTCGGCACGACAGTAACTTCCATTCACAATGAGCAAATGGGGCCTAGATTTATTTATTCTTTATTCTTTTAATCTTTTATATCGAGGATAATGGAATAAGCACTCCTGTGCTTTTTTACATCCAGTCCCCATGTGTATGCAGTTTTGTAAATGCCATCTGTTCCCACCGGCACACGATGGCCTGCTCTTACGAAAAGTGAAAAGCGGAGGGTCTTTGACTATGAATTTGCTCGTTGCTTTGAGAGAGAAGAGTCGAAAACGAAATCTAAATTGAACGAAAGATCTAGATGAGCGCTAAGCATAGAAACAAGAAAGAAGAATACAAGTCTCACGAATGATGCCATACAAAACAACAGACTGACACAGACAGTGACACAGGCGCTAGAAAAAAATCTGATTTCCTGTGTGGTGCCCAAGAAGCGAGTGGCAGCAGCATGGCAGTCAAAGTCTGAGAGATTTGCGTTCAATTTAGATCTAGTTTAGCTGCCGAACAATCCCGCCCCCACCCCCCTCACTGATTAGTTTCGTTTTGTTCACAGTACGTACCGGATATTATTTTCTGGGGACCGATTTCTGGGGAGTTGGTCAAGATATCTCTGAAATGGCAACTGGCAGTACCGGTTTTAAAAAATCCTAGTGCGAACCCTGACTATGTCACTAGTGACAGTGCTAGACACTAAGACAGTTGACAAAGTATCATGACGATTATGATTATGACAAAGCTCATACACTTGCAAGGTACTGGTATAGATTGATAATCCTAGACTATTGGCATATTGCACAAGCACATGAAACAGCCTAGTAAGTACGGGAGCAATACAAAATTTAAAAAAAAAAGTTTATCACTGATAGAATAGTGTTAAACTTGTACCATTATATAAAATTTAGTAACAAATTGACGATTGTCAATGTCATAGTAACTTTCATGCTCTTTCATATCACTTGCACAGAAACTGGTATCAAGCAACTTCAAAGTATTGCACAAGCATGTGAAAGAACATGATTTTACTACATAACAAATTAGGCCTCTAGCTCTCTCACAGTGAGGATCACGTTTAGTTTTTTGAAGGCCCTTTGTCGCTGGAGACAAATTGTGTACACTTGTAAACTTGTTGTAAGCTGTAGTTGTGCAGAAATTGGCATCCACTGATCCTGAAACTTAATGGATCGGGTATTTTAAATTCAGATCAGAGCATATCTTCCGACAACTTATCGATTATTTAAAAATAAACTGAAACTGTAGTTTAAGTCACTTGAATAGCACAATCGAAAGTGGTAATGATCAGGGTTTTTTTTAAATCACACGCTTACCTAAAACTAGACGGCATGTTTCTGACGGAAGAAAGTATTGTCCAGGCGTATCTGTCTGCATGGCAGTAAGCCGCTGTGTTCACAGCAGCTATTTTTTCTTAAATCGTACAATTTTTGTTTTCTTTCCTGCCCACCACTTTCGACCATTTGAATGGCGGCAAAACAATACATCTACTTTCCGATAGTTGGAAAAAAAAGTGGATATTTATAAAGAGCATGCAAGCCACACTATATCATTTAAAACTACAAAATATCTATAAATATAAAATTTTGAAGTAATCTTTCTGGATCAAAGCAATATCAAAAGACAAAATAAAGCCGATGGAAAGACGTAAATTAGGTCACAAATGGTTACACTCCAGCTTTAGCTTCTGGGTCAGGATGGGCATGAAAGTACAATCAAATCAAAGCAAAATCCTTTATTTCGAGGATGATGAATAATCATTCGGAGCTTCTTTTTCTTTCTTTTTTTACATTCAGTCCCTGTCCCTATTAGGGATATATCATGAAAATAAACAACAATAAATAAACCAATACCAACAACAAAAATGAAACAAACCCAACGACTAAACAATCAAAAACTACAACAACCACCAAACAGACAGATAAAGAACAACCACGCAACAAACAAGCAAACAAACAAACAAGAAGGGAAAAGAGTAGAAAGGAAAGAAAACAAAAACGAAATGAAACAACTCCTTCAAATCACCCCCAAACAAACAAACAAACAAAAACAAACAAACAAAACCAAAAACAAATAATGACCAAAAAAATTAACTCACAAAAACAGCAAAGAGCCAATAACCAATCAAATAACTTTTTAAAAAATCAAAACGAAACAAAACAAAAAATAACAAAAACCGATTCAATCCACTAGAAACCCAATGCCTTACCATCAACAACAAAACAAACCATAATAAATTATGAAATTTTGAGAAAAGGAAACTACACTTAAAGAATATAATGCAGTGCAAATTGCAAAGCACACAACATCCGTTGACTACATGTTAAAAAGAGAATACCGTTTAAATTTGAGCATGATGATGTATAAAGAACAGGGGGGGGGGGGGGGGGGGGGAGGGGGGGATGAAATATCCCCAGAAATTACACTTTTTTCGCACATGTTCGTATAGACCATTGTGCATGAATGTGGTGAAACTTGGTTAATTTTCAGGATTTTACATGAATCTTCCGCCACTCTACTATTTGCCTTCGGTAACGTCGTACCTGAATCTGACAAAATATTTGTAATAAAATGAATCTTATGAAACAGTGTATTGCATTGTATTTTGTATGCCACTTTAAGTCACCACAGAGTTCTCTGCATGGAATTCGGGCTGCTCTCTCTCTCTCTAGAGCGTGTTGTCACAAGAGCAGCACCATCCATTATTTCTTTCCTGTCTGCATGTGTATGTTTCCCTATCAGAGTGTTTTTTTTCCTACAGAATTTTACCAGGGACAACTGTCTTGTTCCAGTGGGTTCTTTAGCGTGCATTATATGTGTGTTGCACACGAGACCTCAATTCATCGTCTCATCTGAAAGACTAGCACCCAGACCACCACTCACAGACTAGTGGGTGGGGGAAAAGTTTTGGGTACAAATAAGAGTTGAATCAGCACACACTTTGAACCCAGACTGTCCGCTTTTGTGCTACCTCTAGACCATCGATCCACGCTATGCTATATTGTTGTTATTATCGTGATCTTTCGGTTTAAATCCACTATCCCTGTAGCTTTTTGTCTGTCTGTATGTCTGTCTGCAAGCATGTGTGTCTTGTGATTATGGTTGACCCTTCATTTTATTCAACAACTTTTTGGGGGGAACATCTTTCAAACGTTTCGTGTAGAACGTCATCCCTTCCTCACCTGACAGGTAAGAACAAACAGGTCTGCATGGTGCCTCCAGAGAAAGGTTAAAATGACAACCAAAAAAAAAAAGGGGGGGTACTGCATTGAAATCTTCAGGTAGTGTCTTGAGCATGTAGAATATATGCGGAACCAATACCTTTTCAGGTTTAGCATGTCACTGACCATAGTGAATCTTGTAGGAAAGATAGGCTTGTTGTGTGTGCAAATCGCTCATCTGAAAAGTTAGACATGGGACCTCCCTTTTGGGTTCTTTTGTTTGCTTGGTTTTTTTTTTTTTGTCTAGAGCTGGAGGGTTCACAAATTGTGACAATTTTTGCATATACGACCTTTTCCCTACCATTAAGGTAGTCCCATTCTGACCTTGGGGATGCTGTCAAAACACACCAGTGCCGAGGCGCTGTTCTTTTGTTGTTGTTTTTGTTGTTGTTTTTGGTTTTCAGGCTAATGAAAGTACTACAAACAGAAAAAAAAACGTCTAAAGGCCGAAAGGAAAAAAGATAGGGGACGCATTTCTCCAAGAATTTGTATGAATCAAATTGGCTGCACATTTTTTGGCTCGTAATTTTGTGAAAATTCTAATGAAAAAATTTCTGTAGGCCCATGTCGAAGCTCGCTGCTGATCAGCCAAATAAAGTTATAGAACTAGTGGCTTACTGCACATTGAACACAGAGTTACTCCGCCTTAAAACTGACGTCACAGCGTAGTGGTTGATGTGAGCGCGAACCTTTCGCACTTGAGACTGAACGCCAGTGTCTGCTCTTTGCCGTCTTTTAACAAGTTCCAAAATAGTGGAGGAGAGAGAGTCTGCACGCAATCATTCAATACATTGGTTAGTATTTTCTATTCAATGTATGCCTACATGCTAACGACTGAAGTCGTAAATGTCTCTGTTTTTTTCTTCTTAGTTGAACACTTAGCAGCCATTGTTTGTCGTTGCATTGCCGTTAATCGCCCAGCACACCCCACTTAACGTAGTACACCGGTTTTCGGCTATAAAATCTAAGCCGGCCGTTTTAACGTGACAGCGCTTCAGTCCATATCCCTCTAAACCTGTGAGAAGCCCTGTAGGCCTACTTGAAAATAATTCTGACAATTATTCAAGCCCAGTTCCATGTGCCCTGTAACTACAAAAGTTAAACGATCCTTCTAATTATTTCTAATTATTTCAAGCGTTTGAGAGGGAGGCCTAACTTACATGATTTATTTTTTACAGTGTTCCTGCCAAGATGCCAGAACAAAGTAGTGCAAACAATAGTTCAAGGAATTGGAGAAAGCTTAGAAACACGCATCTTTTTTTTTTCTGTCACGGGAAAATAAATTTGAATATTGCCGAAATTTTTGTCCACTGTTTTTGCCTACCACAAGGTAGCCGCATTCCCACTTCGCAGAAGCTAGTATCTAAATCATACTTGTAATGTTTTTTTCTTTAAGAAATTTACTGCAGTAGGTAACTTTGGGGCAAGTTAAATATATACTGGTGCCGTGTAAAGAATGCTGGCATTGACATCTCCCATAACTCCTTGAGGAGTCGCAGGCACTGCATTGAAAACTTTCAGATGATGGGTTTTGCAGTTAGGGCAAGTTGAACCTGTCAGAGCAAATCTCTCTCCAGGTTGGAGGGTGCATGCTGGGTATGTTTTTGCCGCCCATACCACAAGCCCTAGTAGACCTACTCTTTAGTGAAAAGTGGATGGAATTTTTTAATGTTAGCGTAAGATTATTTAACATGCGTTTGCATACGACTTGAAGCAGGAAAATACGCTAAAATGGACACCTCGCCACAGATCTTCTGTGACTGAAAGTGAGGCACACGCATACACACATGCACACGCACACACACACACACACACACACACACACACACACACACACACACACACACATACACAAAACACACCCCCCCCACATACACACACACACACACACACACACACACACACACACACACTCACGCCTCCTTTTACTCTTCCTTAAGTAACGTCATATTAGTGCTTATTCCATTATCCTCAATATGAAAAAAACCACAAGAAAACACATACACACACGCATGTATGCACATTCGTGCGCACGCACACACACACACACACACACACACACACACACACACACACACACACACACACACACACACACTCCTCCTTTTACTCTTCCTTAAGTAAAGTCATATTCATTGCGTGTTTGTTTTTTGTTAACAGAAACTTCCCATCAGCCTGGTACCTGCTGGCCACAAGCACCGTGATGTGAAGCGTGATACTAGCTGGGTTGGACCTGTGTTAGATAGAGGGTAGGGAACGGAGGAAGGAAATGCTTCAACAAAGCCTTCACAGAGCTTTGTTTCCATGGAGTCTGGAAAAAGGAGGACAGTTGACCTTAGTTTTCAGAATGGGGATATTCTGCTATCCCTATACTATGGTCTTCAGAATGGGGATATTTTGCTACCCCTATGGTCCTCAGAATGGGATGTTCTTCTATCCCTAAGGTTCTCAGAATGAGGATACTCTGCTATTTGCACGTTTCTTTTGAGGATATTCTTCTATCCGCAAGGTTTTAGAATGGGAATATTCTGCTATCCTATGGATCTCATAATGGGAATATTGTGCTATTTCCAAGGCTCTCCGAGTGGGGTATTCTGCTATCCCAATGTTTTCAGAATGGGAATATTCTGCTTTTCTAAAGAGTCTTAGTATGGGGATAGTCTGCTACCCCTATGGTCCTCAGAGTGAGGATATTCTGCTATCCCTATGGTTCCGAGAATGGGGATATTCTGCCATTCCGAAGTTTCTCAGAATGGGGATTCGGGGCAACGAAACAGTTGACTGACTCGCCAGGTGTGCCACGGAGCAGGTGGTTTCTGGGTCCATGGTGCCGTTCACAGATCTGAAACCTAGAAGCGAACAGTATGTGTACTCCCTCTGGCAGGAGGAATGGAACGCTCAGACACTTTTTCAGATCCCTCCCAACCTGAAAGAGGTTTTCCCTCTGTGTGTCAAAAACCAAGGGAAGCAACAGTGCTCACCAGGATACACACAGGTCATTCTCATATCACTCGCATTCATTTGCAGAAAGACCAGGGAACCCCATGGTGCATGTTGGTTTTATACCCCGTTTTAATTTGTATATATAGTCGCACAGTTTTAACAAGTTTTAAAATGTGACCAGTTGACAGCCCTGATATGGCCTTTGTGGTCGACGGGGCTATAAACAACATGATTGGATTGGATTGGAATATGAGTTTAAAAATGGGACAGGTAACAGCCCCGATATGGCCTTTGTGGTCGGCGGGGCTCTAAACAACATGATTGGATTGGATTGGATTGGAATATGAGTTTAAAATGGGACAGGTAACAGCCCCGATATGGCCTTTGTGGTTGGCGGGGCTCTAAACAACATGATTGGATTGGATTGGAATATGAGTTTTAAAATGTGACAGGTGACAGCCCCGATTTGGCCTGTGTGGTTGGCAGGGCTATAAACATGATTGGATTGGATTGAATTGGAATATGAGTTTTAAAATGTGACAGGTGACAGCCCCGATATGGCCTGTGTGGTCGGCGGGGCTCTAAACAACATGATTGGATTGGATTGGAATATGAGTTTTAAAATGACAGGTGACAGCCCCGATATGGCCTGTGTGGTCGGCGGGGCTCTAAACATGATTGGATTGGATTAGATTGGAATATGAGTTTTAAAATGTGACAGGTGACAGCCCCGATATGGCCTGTGTGGTCGGCAGGGCTATAAACATGATTGGATTGGATTAGATTGGAATATGAGTTTTAAAATGTGACAGGTGACAGCCCCGATATGGCTTTTGTGGTCGGCGGGGCTCTAAACAACATGATTGGATTGGATTGGAATATGAGTTTTAAAATGTGACAGGTGACAGCCCCAATATGGCCTGTGTGGTTGGCGGGGCTCTAAACAACATGATTGGATTGATTGGAGAATGGGGATATTCTGGTATCTCGGTGACGGTGATATCTTGGGTCCAAAAAGACCCCCACATACAAAGGCATTTGGACAGCGGTATGAGGGAGTGTGACTTCGTCATTGGGACAGTGGTATGAGGGAATGCCTTCATCTTTGGACAGTGGTCATGAGGGAGTGTGACTTCATCTTTGGGACAGTGGTCATGAGGAAGTGTGACTTCATCTTTGAGACAAAAGGGAGTGTGACTGTGTCACCTACTGGCATCTTTGGGACAGTGGTAGTGAGGGAGTGTGACTTCATCTTTGGGTCAGTGGTTATGAGGGAATGTGACTGTCACATACTCTAAAATTGGGTCAGTGGTTATCAAGGAGTATGACTTGTCACCTAATGGCATCTTTGGGACAGTGGTCATGAGGGAGTGTGACTGTGCAGTATCTTCACATTTTCTAAGCATTTCCTTCAGCTTCTTCCTTTCCACCCTTTATTCCACATGGGTCCTAATCTGGCTAGTCATCATGTGGATCACATGAGAAACGACTCCAAAAACGGGGCAGTCATGTGGATCACATGGGAGACGTCTCCAGAATTGGGGCTGCACTGGCCTTGACATGGCAGTGTTGCTGCAAAAGGCTGAAGACAGACCAGCTGGGAGAACACTGTGCACCAACACGTCGGTTGTCAAGGGACTGCTGATTTGAGACCAGAAAGTGCCACAGAGTGTTTGACCCTTCATGTATTAGATGCTGTCAGGATTCGACCCCACAACTTCATGGAACCATGGCATTTAAGTGAGTCTTAACCACTTGGCTCAAGTGTCTGTCAATTTTTTTGGTTCTAAACTGCCTTGTGTCCCTCATTTTCATGAAAAACAAATTATGAATTGAGTTCATTTAAGATTTTTTCCCGTAAAATTTGCAGACTGTTTTGTCAACAGCAAAAAATATTCAAATAATTGTTGACAATAATTGTAATGTGTTATACTAGTTCCCAATTTGATGTTTGAAAATATTTACAGTTTTATTAATGTTTGAGGTGATAATATGTATTCCAATCAAGTAAATGGGCACCATAGCACACTCTGTAAATGATAATCAGATTTAAGCTAGAGTTGTGAACATTTTATGTGTCACTGATGATTTCTTAACTGCTTTCAGGAGCTCCAGGACGGGAATCAAGTGCCAAAGAACAGACACGCCATCCAGCACTACATGTCAGTCACCAGGATGTGACGAGGTAACATAACATTTCATCTATTTCTTTTCTGGCCCAGGCCAGATCTTTTTCAGCTAGTTGCTAAGGACTAGACTGAAATGTTAACTTTTTGTTGTTCCTTGGCTAAAGCTCCAAGGTTCATCACTGGTGAGATTTGACATATGCGACTTGTCTTGGCCCACCATGAAGGCAGCTGCATCCCGACTTAAGAAAGAAATGCTGGGTATGTTCATGTTTCTGTAACCCATCACTAACATGAATTACAGGCTCTTTGATGTGCATATTTGATCTTCTGCATGTGCATACGCACAAAGGAAATGAAGGCACTGGAAGATCCGCAATTGAAAGTTGATCTTGGAGATCATAAGTCCCCATCTTTCATGTACTAGATGCTGTCAGGATTCGACCCCACGACTTCATGGAGCCATGGCATGAAAGTAAATCTTGACCACTAGGCTATGGTGTCTGTCATTTTTTGTTCTAAACTGCCTTGTATCCCTCATTTTCATGAAAAACGAATGATAAATTAAGGTCATTTCAGATTTTTTTCTATGAAATTTGCAGATTTGTCGACGGCAAAAAAAGCATTCAAATAATTGTTGGAGATAATTGTAGTGTAATATACCAGTTCCAAATTTGATGCTTAAAATATTAAAATTTAATGGATGTTTGAGACAATAATAAATATTTAAATAAAGTAAATGGGCATTATGGCACTCTTTCTTAATATTAATCAGATTTAAGGTAGTAAAGTTGTGAACATTTTCTCTGTCACTGATGATTTCTTAACTGCTTTCAGGAGCTCCAGGACGGGAATCAAGTGCCAAAGAACAGACACCCCATCCGGCACTACATGTCAGTCACCAGGATGTGACGAGGTAACATTACTTTTTCATCTATTTCTTTTCTAGCCCTTTCTTCCCAGTTTGACGAGAGAAAAAATGAACTGAATGTCTAAAGTCATTCAGATGAGACTAAACCAAGGCCCCGTGTGCGAACGCACGCAGAACAACTTGCGCACATGGAGGAGCAGGCTATTGTGTGCCGGTAGGAGTGGATGACAAATTTATAAAAGAAACCAGCGTGCACAGGTGTCATGTTTAGACACCATCCCTGAGGAAAAATCAGGGAGTTGGAGTCCTAGGGAAGTCCTAGGGGCTGTATAAAAAAAAGAGGGTAGGTGCTGCACTTGTGGCGATGCGCTCTCCCTGGGGAGAGCAGCCTGAATTTCACGCAGAGAAATCTGCAGTGACATGAAGTGGTATAAAAAATGTTCCTAACCAAACGAACATGAACATGAATTATGGGTTCTTTGATGTGCATATTTGATCTTCTGCATGTGTGAAAGGGAATTAAGACACTGCACTGGCAGATCTGCACTTGGAAGTTGACCTTGGAGATATGTAAAAATGCCCACCCTTCATTTACCAGACGCTGTCAAAATTTGTCGTGTTTAGACACCATCCCTGAGGAAAAATCGGGGAGTTGGAGTCCCAGAGCGGCTCGGGGCTGTAGGTATATGGCAACGTTCTGGTGGCTCCTGCGACGGTACTGGAACCATTCGTATCGGTCATTGCCTTTCCAATGGATCATCCCAGTGCCGTGGAGAGGGGGGGTCTGCTGCATGGGTAACAGCTTGCCCTCCATACATACTTGTCCAGGCTTTGCGCTCAAAAGACTAGAGCGCAACTCCATAGTCTTCCGAGACTGATGGGAGCCTACTACTACTACTGCATACACACGGGGACCGGATGAAAAAAAGCACATGATTGCTTATTCTGTTATCCTCGATATAAAAGAATAAACAAACCCCAGGACTTAACGGAGCCATGGGATTGAAATCAGTCTTAACCACTAGGCTATAGTATCCTTCAATTTTTGTTCTAAACTGCCATGTATCCCTTATTCTCAGGGAAAACAATTTAACTTAATGTCATTTAAGAAAAAAAAAAATCTGTAAAATATGCAGATTTGTAAACAACAAAGCATTCAAATTATTGTTGAATTGTAATTGCAAATTTAATGTTTAAAAATATTAAAATTTAGTTTAAGATTTGAGCAAATGATATTCAAATAAAGTAAGTGGGCATCATAGCACACTTTGTCAATGTTAATATAATCAAATTGAAGCCAATAGAGTTGGGAACATTTTCTCTGTCACTGATGATTTCTTAACGGCTTTCAGGAACTCCAGGACGGGAATCAAGTGCCAAAGAACAGACAAGCCATCCGGCACTACATGTCAGTCGCCAGGATGTGACGAGGTAACATTACATTTTCATCTATTTCTTTTCTGGCCCAGGCCAAAGCTTTGTCAGCTAGATGCTAAGGTCTAGACTGAAACGTTAACTTTTTGTTGGTCCTTGGCTAGAGCTCCAAGGTTTATCACTGGTGAGATTTGACATATGCAACTTGTCTTGGCCCACCATGAAGGTAGCTGCATCTTCACATGAATTATAGACTCTTTAATGTGCATATTTGATCTTATACATGTGTATACACACAAATGGAATTAAGGCACTGGCAGGCACTTGAAAATTAACCCAGGAGATCACCAAAAATCACTACCCTTAATTTACCAGAGCTGCTGAAATTCGAACCCTAGACTTCATGGATTCAGGATGTGACAATGTAACATTAAATTTTATATATTCCATTTCTGACACTGGCTGAAGCTTTGTGAGTTAGGTGCCAAGGTCTAGACTGAGATGATTCCAAATTGTTCATTTTAATTTAGCCTGCTTTCACTTTGTCGTGTCCAGCTACTCAAAATTGTTAGGAAATGACTTTAGCTTGATCCTAAGCAGTATTGATTTTAGGATTCTCTTGCAATTTCTTTGTGGAATCAAAAATTGTTGTAACAAGGAGAAAGATATATAACAATTACTTTTCAGACTGTGGTTATGTCCCCTTTTCCCATCCTTTTTCTGAAAAGAATTAGAACTGATATAATTGGCATTTTGTTTTTCAGCGTCAGAATCGCTATTGAAAAACCCCACTCCACTGTGTCCATTGCCATTTGCCAGTGCACTCTAGTACCATCCCTCTCCTGTTTGCGTTATGCAAGTGGCACCATGGGGATATAGGAGTAGGACACTTAAGAGTCCACAGTTCCAAGGTAGTGTTAGCCCCCATTTACCTCCCAATCATTGTAAAGTCCCAGTAGAAACCACACACCTGGAAACTTCTCTTTAAACTATAATGCTAGACTTTTTGTTTATGCATCAATGTCTGTTGCTTTCAGTTTTAACATAGTTATCACATGGGTGTGTGACAGTAACATGACATGATACAAATAAATTTCCAATTGTATCAATGTGACCATTCAAAATAGAAAGTTAAGCATCTAGTCGACTCAGAACACTTTCATTTGTTGCCATGGAAAACAGGATTGCATGGTGGTTAGTGTTGCGCTCACAATCTGATGGCCCAGCGTTGATCCCAGGTTTCAGCTACCACCCAGACGCCTGTTCAATGACATTTTTTGCTGGGAGTCAACATCAGTGCTAACTCCACTTCCCCAACACTCCTTTGAATGAGACTATAAACCAAGGTCTGGTGTGCAAACACATGCAGAACATTTTTTGCACATGTGAAACCCGTCCTGTCTTTCGGAACAGCAGGCCATTGTGACTGTGCCGGTAGGAACAGATGACAAAAATTGAAAAAAATGCTTGCACACTGGTGTCGTGTAAAGACATCATCCCCGAAATCGGAATGGGGCTACCTTCATGGTAGGCAAAAGGTGTAAATCTCTGAGCTTTAGCTAACAAAGGGAAAAATGGTCATTGTCCTTATCTTAGTCAGCATGACCTTTATCTTTGCTTGGGGGGGGGGGGGGAAGGTTTGCACATAAACAAAACACAAGAACAGCATAACCTTAGAAAAAGCAACAGGCATATTAATGAAAATGTCCATTTATTTACAATGGAAACAATTACATAAACTGATACATGTGTGGAAATTTGTGTAAAACCAGGACCACACCGCCGAGGAGAGGACCACACCGCCGAGGAGAGGACCACACCGCCGAGGAGAGGACCACACCACATCGCTGCAGTGTGCGCTCATGCACGTGTGTGTGCACGTGTGTACGTGTGTGTGTGCATATGTTGTTGTTGTAGTTGTTGTAGTTTAATTTAAAGTCTATTCACACTTGGTGATATTAGACTAAACAACAAAAAACAAACAAACAAAACCCTACCATAAAATATTTACAGAAGACTTGGAAATAATCCTAGCAACATCAGAAATCAACGGTTTTTGCGAAACTAGATTCAATGGTTCCCTTTGAATTTCAATGCCATTTTCTTTATAAACTGAATTTAGAACTGAACATTGAAAAAGATTATGTTCACAAGATAGTGGTTCAGAACAGGAGCAAGTTACATTTTGAGAATATTTGGTCTTCCAGGAATTTAATCGCAACTTATAAATGATGTTAGTAATATGTCTTGGATAGCCTAGTATTTCATATTTCCCATGGAAGTTATTCTTATGTACATGATTTTCCAATAATGAATTAATTTCACGACAATCATTTTTTAAGTTATGAACTGGGCAATCTCTTTTTGCACCTTTTTTTGCAAGATTATCTGCTATTTCATTCCAGTATACACCGCAGTGTGAAGGAACCCAGCAAAAATTTATTCTGATACCTTTTGTCATGATACAATGTAGCAAATGTTTGATTTCAAATAATAAATCTGTCCTTACTTTTGAGCTCCAATCTTGTAAGCTATACAGTACAGACTTTGAGTCAACACAAAAAGCGATGTGAGAAAATGCAAAATAACTAGTATTTATAGTAATCAGAGCCATAAGTATGGCATAGAGCTGGGCACTGAATATGGAGAAACCCTTCCCTAAACAGAATGATTTTTGTATCTTCAGAGCAGGAATAACGAAACCTGATCCTGCATTTAAGTCATTAACAGAACCATCTGTAAACACTTTTAGATGATTTTGATAATTTGTTTCAAGATGTGTGTGCATGTGAACGTGTGCATGTGTGCGTAGTAGTAGTCTTCAATTTTACGTCCTTCCACATAAAGTGATACCGGACAAGGGGGGGGGAGGGGGAAGCATAAAAAAAAGATAAAAAAAAGATGAATGAATAGAATCAAAGATGGGATATATATGCAAATATAGCAATAAAAAAAACAAAAAACAAAAAACCCCAGAAAAACAAAAACACACAATAAACATATAAAATAATAATACTAATAAATATCAAAATGTTGATAAAATAAAGAGAAAGGGAGAGAAAGACAAGGATAATGATGGGGGATATATGCATTAAAGTATATACTTAAATATTTATTTTTTATTTTAAAAAAGAAATCTGGTGTGTGTGTGTGTATTTTGTGCAAGTTTGTAATTGTGGTTGGAGTTATTCTCATTACGTAAAGCGAAACTGTATGCTAAACATTAAATCAACAGGGAAGAGTAAAATTCAAAATAGAACAATGATGTAACTACAACAAATGCCCTATGGGACTTAACAATAAAGTAAACCCTTAGCAATAGCAAACACTAACTTGACATCATCCAGAACTTGTTCAAGAGAAGTTTCGGTAAAACTAGGTAAATAAGGCTTTAAAGTCTTGCATTCAAGTACAGTATGGGTATTTGAAATATTATTGTTTCCGCATAAGCATTTAACATCCTTGCTAAATTTTGTGACAAAAGCGTTTAATCGGATTCTAAAAAATAACGCCTGAAGCTGTCTTTCTCTGACCACATTTGTATAAATCTTTGACTGATGTATACTTTTAAAGACACTTTTTATCTGGTTGGAACCCATTTTGCAAACTGTTCTTTTTTGTATCATTTCATTAAACTTGCATAAGGATGCTTGTTCTAACAAATGATATCCTTCTTTGATAGATAAAGGAATATGTAGCTCATTGTTTCCACTTCTATTGCTAGCAACTCTTAGCAGCCCAATCAACCCATTCATTAGAGTACAATCCAATGTGTGAAGGAACCCAAAGAAGAGTAACAAATATGTCTCTTAAACTTAAAAGGTGGACTGTGTGTTTTATATCAAATATGTTTTGAATGGTTCTTGTAATCTGCAGATTTTATGGCATATAAAACTGATTTAGAATCCACACAAAGTAAAACATAGAAAAAACAATATGGGTTATCTAGCACATATGTTAAAGCCATTAAAATTGCAACCAGTTCAGCTGTAAATACTGACAGATTTACACCTATAAAATATGATTTTTCTACTCTGAGTGCAGGTATAACAAAAGCTGAACCAGCTTGGTGATTATTCAAAAGTGAACCATCAGTGTACACTTTAAGATAACTACAGTAGTTGTCATGAATATATGATCTAACAGTGGCTGCCAAAACATTAGGATGTGTGTGTGCGGGGTGGCGTGTGTGTGTGTGTGTGTGTGTGTGGTGGTGTGTGTGTGTGTGTGTGTGTGTGGGTTGGTGTTGTTAGTGTTTAGTGTGTGTGTGTTAGCAGTAGTAGGGGTGTAGCAGTAGCTGTATAGATTTTACGTCTTTGCACAGACGAAACAAAACACCAATTTTTTGTGTGTGTTTTAGCTTTAGCCGTGGTACAGTCTTAAATTTTACATCTTTACACGTAAAGTACCAGACAAAGGGGAAACGAGTGTGTGTGTGTGTGTGTGTGTGTGTGTGTGTGTGTGTGTGTGTGTGTGTGTGTGTGTGTTGTGGTGTGGTGTTCGGATGGTAGTGAGAATCAATTATGGGGAAAGGGTGTTAGGAGGAAGGGTTAGGATACGAGTTAGGATCAGTGGGGATAGAAAAAAGAGGGTTACTCATTGTGATAGATATTTTTACATGATTTATTTTGGCCATTTGTCTTTTTTTTTTTTTTTTTTTTTTTTTTAAGTCCACAGGTTTTTTTGGGTTTAGTCTTTTTAAATGGATTGAATACTGCAGGGTTCTGGGTTTGGTTCCCTGCCTTGCCTTTTCTTTCCAGTTTGATGAGAAAATGAAAGGGAATGTCAAAAGAACCCATGACAGTTGAAAATCGGAAAGAGCAGGGAGGTACCTCCCGACTGTCCTGGCAAAATTGGTAGGTTGAATTCCCAACTGTATCCCCAAAGTTGGAATGCTGCTCCTTAATGATAGCAGAGTCAGAAATTTGGAATTGAAAATCCAAATTAAGATTGTGAAAGACCAACGAAGTCATAGGAGTTGATAGGACTCGTAATTTTGGGGGTATTTTTTTATCATCATTGTGTCGATAGCCCCATACCATTGATTCTACATGCCGCTGTGTCCACATGTTTCCCAACACAGACCAACCAACCGACTGACAACCTTCCCCTTTTTGCATGCTTCCCCTTTTTGCATGCTAACTGTTGAAGTAATTCTAACCTTTGCACTAACTTTGGCCCGTCATGTGGACACAGAGGCAGACAGATGATATGCTACAGGCTGACTACACAATGGCAAAATTTTTTCTTGGGGGTTGGGGTGGTGGTAGAATATTAGGGAAAGAGGTGCTAGGAGGTGGGATGGGGGGGGGGTAGGGCTCTGGGAGAAGATGTGTGCGCAAGTGTGTGCATGCATGTGTGAGCGTGTGTGTGTGTTTGCATGTGTGTGCGCATGGATGGTGTGTGTGTGTGCATGTGTGTATGCATGTGTGTGTGTGAGCGTTTGTGCATGCATATGTAGGTGGTGTGCAGGTGTGGGTGAGTGTGCATGGTGTGGGTGTGAGTGCTCTTGAGAGAGGGAGTGTGTGTGTGTGTTGTTGTTGTCTTCAATTTTATGTCTGTTCACTCTTGGTGATATTAGACAATGGAAAAAAACAACAAAAAACCTCAAAAAATGCGTCACCCTCCACCCTAAAAAACAACAAATACAAACAAACAAAAAAACAACCCAGCCCATAAGGAAACTTGGTTATGCAATAGAAAAAACAGAAATATAAGAACTCATTAACGTTAATGTAACTATAACAAATGTCCTATCGGCTGTGATAGAGACCCTTTACAATTTCAAATGCCAATTTTAAATTACTGAATATGCTGGTGACAGAGTTTTCAGAGAAATGGGGCATGAAAGGCTTTACACTCTTGCAGTCAAAAAGTATATGAGTATTAGTGATATTCTCACCACACAGACATTTACCATTTTTGCTGAACTTGGTTATCAATGCGTTTAGTTTCATTCTATAAAATAGTGTATCAATTCTTCTTGATGTGAAAACATTTATACAAGTCTTTGCATAGTTGACAACTGTTAAATTATCGGTATTGATCACAGTTCTATTTAAAAATATCTTATTTTGCTGGTTAGTTTTGGTGACATTTCTCCATGATTTTTGTTCTAGTAAACTGTACCCCTCTTGCAAGGATAAGGCACATTCAATTCTATTGAATCCCGTCCATGTTTTGCACCCTTTTTAGCAGCTCTATCTGCTAAAAGAGTTTCCATCAAATTTAGAAAAAGCTGGTGTTTGCAGACATGTTTTCAAATTCCATGCATCTTGAAGGCTTGTCACTTAAGTGCAAGAACTATAGAACAGAAGAGGAAAGTAAGACAGAGTATACCGACCCAGTCCCTCACAACAGTTCATGTATTAATGCTCCAATTCAATTTGATAAGTCAGAGATGCGTTACTGTCTCTTTCTACTAAAAAAAAACATCTGTTGGACTAGATGCAGTTTCTAATGACATGCTAAAACATTTACCGGCAAACTTCATTTTTCTACTTCATAATCTGTTCAATAAATGTTGGATTGAAGGTGTTGTGCCAGTATTGGAAACAGTCCATTGTCATTCCCATTCATAAGCAGGGAAAGCCCAAAACAGACAAAACTAGCTACAGACCAATTGCTTTGACCTCACATACTGGGAAGCTAATGGAGAGAATTATTCTAAAAAGGCTGATGTATTTCTGTGATAAAAATAAAATAATACCAGTCAATCAAGCTGGTTTTCAAAAAGATAGATCTGCTATTGATAACTTGGTTAAGTTATCAACCCATATTAAAATTCAGTTTGCTAGAAGAAAGAAGTCTGGCAACCTTTTTTAATATGAAAAAGGCGTATGACCAAGTTAGGAATGCTAAGTTGCTATGTAAACTAAAGAGCCTGGGTTTTTCTGGGCATTTATTTGATTATATCAAAAGTTTTTTGACTAACAGAAGTATACAGGTCAGAGTAGATAAATCAATATTTAAGTTTTAGATCTCTTCATTTGGGACTACCTCAAGGTTCTGTACTATCACCTCTCCTATTTGATGTTTTGCTGCATGATCTCCCCATGAAGATGTCAAAGGAAGTCACCTAGTGCAATATGCAGATGACATATGTATGTAGATGAACGTTCCTATGAAACAAAACACACCAAAAAGAGTGTTAAACTACATTAAAAAAATATATCAGAAACAACTTAACAACATCGATAATTATATTGGTCGAAAATGGATTCACTTTATCCTTAGAAAAAACTTATACTGTGCTTTTTAACAATAACAGTAATCCAAATGAGCTACCAGCATTTAAATTCGGGACCAACATGATAGAGTATAAAAATACCGTAAAGTTCTTGGGTGTTATTCTCACTTCTAAGCTAACTTGGAATGCACTATCGAACACAATTTAACTAAAGCCAAAAAATGCTTAAACTTGCTGAAGATAGTAAGTGGTGTATGTGTGTGTGTGTGTGCGTGTGTTGTGCGTGTGCGTGTGCGAGCCCACGTATGCAGTTTTTTTTTTTTTTTTGCTGCCTCGTCTTCTGTGATGTCCCCGTACTGTTGTTCCCACTGCTGCTCATCTCGGTCTCCCTGCCACAGCCATTCCCATATTCGTTGTGTCTTGTCCTCGGGATCGGCAGTCCACAGCCCATCAATATTAGGCCGCCATGGGGCCACCAGCCAGAGGGGCCCTGCCCTTCTGCTGGGTCACTTTGGTGGTGTTCAGTGGTGCCTGTTCTGAACTAACATGCACAGGACACCACTTAAGAAGCCCCCTACTAACAACAGTATTAGCTCAGTCGCGGAGGCCAGACTGCGTGAGTAATCCACCCGAGGTGGTGACCACCACAACGTCCCTCCGTGTCTCCCCGCGAACCTCCAAACCCAAAGGCTTTGACACGAACTCACCACAGGCACAGAAGTGTATGGGGAAACTGAATGTGATGTCACCATGAGAGCAGAGCAAGGGGGGCAACTGAATCAGAGGCAATTTTTATTATTGCATGTGATCATGTGATGATGATCAATGGTGATGAGGATGATGTAATGATGCTGCTATGGAAGTGCATTCCTTTGAGACTACTTGACAGGGTTGTACTCTACGCTTATTGTCATATGTCCTGGCGTCAACTGGGCCCTGAGAGATACAGACACCTGCAGTGTTGGTCAGGTAATTAGAGCAACACACTTGACTGTGTGGTTCAAGTCTCCCCACTGAGCCCACAGCACACTCACTCTGGGTAGGACCTGGCCGGAGTCAAAAAATCCCTATGACTCTTATGGGAATCGAACCCGTGACCTTCCACTCCGAAATCCAAGGCGCTAACCACTGCGCCATGGCGGCTGGTCCCAATGCATTTTTAGTATATGTACAGATTCACCTGAGCGTTTGACGTTTTGTCTACCATTGACCACTGGTACTTATTGGCTTAATTTTGTGAAAAGAATTTTTTCTTTACTTTAAAGTTGATGAAACACCTGGTAAAAAGGAAATGATTGTGTGGTAATCACAAGATTGGCCGGAGTTTTTCAGTTTATTTATCGGATTTTTTTTTTTTTTTTTTTTTTTTTTTTTTTTTTTACTAAAGCTTTGTTGTACATTTTACAATGTACGTTTGTGTAATGAAAAGAAATTTGATTATATATTTGGATATAAACTTGTAAATGATTGAAAAGACTTGAATAATTTCATAGGTGTGGTGTTAAGGTACAGGAGCATGTGCATGCACATGTGCGCGCCAGTCTTTGCAAAAAAAATTACTTGCATCAATGAGATTGAGCAAAAGGGGAGGACATTAGTTTTTTTTTTTATGAAATTGAACATAAGTAAAATATTTTACTGCTTTTTTTTAATTTGTATTTTGTTTTTGTTTGTGAAAGTCTTAATTAAGATGACATTTGTTTGCAAATGTGTGTATTGATCTTCTGCTGGAAGATTGATGGCAGATTTTACACCATTACATTTTACAAAACTGTATGTGGAAGACTTGATTTTTAAGTGTAATTTTTGGTTAAGGGTGAATCACTTTTTTGTTTTTGGTATTGTGATCAAATGTAAATTGACAAGAAAAATGGAATTGTTCGCATGACAGTGTGGAAAGTGTGTTGGAGAAAGGGTATTTTATGTCTTCTTCAAAACACATTAAATGTGAAAGGAATATCAATCCTTGTGATGTGATTCTGAAAGACTTTAAATGGATATTGGTGGCAAGTGTGTTGTGGTGTGTGTGTGTGTGTGGCCTTTTAACGTCTATCCACTAAAAAGTGATTTTAGACAAATTATTGGGGGGGGGGGGGGGGGGGAATGTTTGTGTGGACAGGTAAATGGAGGATAAAAATTTTTTTTTAAAAAAGGTCTAATTATCAGTAACGCTTGAACCATAAAAAAGGACAAATAGAAGCAAGTAAACTTGGGTAAAATAAATGCTACAATGTCTCTGTGTGTGCATGCGAGCATGCTTGCGTGCGTGGTGTGTGTGTGTGTGTGTGTGTGTGGTGTGGTGTGTGCGTGTGTGTGTGTGTGTGTGTGTGTGGTGTGTCTTTCTCTCTGTTTGTCTGTCTCTGTTCTCTGTCTATCTGTCTATCTGTATGTCTCTCTCTGTCTCTGTCTCCTGTCTGTGTCTCTGTTTCTGTCTCTGTTTCTGTCTCTCTGTTTCTCTATGTCCGTCTGTCCTCTCTGTCTCTGTCTGTCTGTCTCTCTTTCTCTCTAACAATTTGAGAATTGTGTTACACTAGTTACTAGTGTGATCTCTCTCTCTTCTCTTGGCCCACTGTTTATACTACTGCATACACATGGGGACTGGATGTAAAAAGGTACAAGGGTGCTTATTCCATTATCCTTGATATAAAAGAATAAAATCAAATCAATCAAATCAAATCTCTCTCTCTCTCTCTCCCTGATGAGACTTTAAATCGAGGCCCCGTGTGCGAACGCATGCAGAACATCTTGCGCACACATTAAATCCTGTTCTGCTTTTTGTTTTTGTAAGAGTAGGCCATTGTGTGCCGTTGGGAACAGGATGACATTTACAAAACTGCATACACACGGGGACTAGATGTAAAAAAGCACAAGAGTGCTTATTCCATTATCCTCGATATGAAAGAATAAAGAATAAATCGAATCTCTTAAGGGATGGGATAGCGTAATGGTCAGAACATTGCGCTCGCAGTTTGACGACCTGAGTTCGACTCCCATTATGGGGATTTTTCTGGAGTTAACATCAGTGCTGACTCCACTCTCCCCAAAAGTCTTTCGGATGAGACTGTAAACTGAGACCCGTGTGCGAACACATGCAGAACATCTTGCGCACATGTTAATTGCTGTTCCGCTTTTTGAAAGAGTAGGCCAATGCATGCCAGTGGGAACAAAAGATTTATAAAACTGCATACACACGGGTACTACGGATGTAAAAAAAGCACACGAGTGCTTACTCCATTATCCTCAATATAAAAGAATAAAATAAACAAATGAATAAATAGCTGAACAGGTTTTAACATGTGCGCAAGATGTTCTGCGTGTGTTCTGCACAGGGGACCTCGATTTATAGTCTTATCCTGATGGACTTTTGGGGGGAGTGGAGTGAATGTGTTGTGTGTGGGGGGGGGGGGGGGGGGGGGGGGGGGGGCTGTGTGTGTTTGTGCATTCTTGGGTGTTTTTTTTTCTGTGGGTGTCTTTAAAAAAATGATTTGATTTGCATGGCTTTTGTATAGGCTTTTATTCTTAGGCCTTTGTATATATAAGTATCAAGATTTTTTATTTAGTTGGATAGGTTGATAAAAAAAACCATAACATTAGCACTGCTTATTCAATGTAGGCTACCATGTAAAAATAAAAATTTGACTTTGGTTTTGACTTTCACACACACACACACACACACACACGCGCTGACATGAGTGCCAACCGTTGTTCACACACGAAATGTGTCATACAAAACTTTCCTCAAGTGGTAGGGCAGACACTATTGTCGGTAGGTAATGTGTAAACTAAACATGAAAACAGCGCAGGTAGTTAACACGAAATAAAACAAAACAAAACAAACTGTAACAGTAATGTGAGTCATCAAGATGATGAACTGTTACGTGAGCAGACGCCTTCCCCCCCCCCCCCCCCTCCCCTCACATAGGTGGTAACTCGATCACGTCTCCAACAGTAACCTCCCTTCAGCGTATTGCGTTTGCACATCCTGGCGACTGCTTCAGTCCATTCATGATAATGTATTGATCTCTTTATCGACAGAAAATCCTACCACTGGCTACCGAAAATGTGTGAACCAATCTTCGAATATCAGTTCAGACTGATTCTTATTGGTGATAGTACCGTTGGAAAGTCTTCCATTTTACGCTACTTCACAGATGGCAAGTTTGAGGATGCTTGCGATCCGACAGTTGGCGTCGACTTCTACGCTCGTCTGATGGAAGTCAAGCCCGGCGTCCGCGTTAAGCTGCAAATCTGGGATACGGCGGGACAGGAGAGATTTCGGTAAACTATATGTCTGTTATTTCAGTAGGGTGTCCAACTGGATCTGTAGGGGCATTGTTGTAGGTTGGATGGGCTGTTGTTTTGTTGGTGCCAGACTAGTAATGTATTCAAAATGGCCACATAAATTTGGAGTGTCCTGCATGTTGACATGATCATGACCAGATGATGATGTCTTTGATATGATAGATGTCGCAGGCTGACCACATTCAGGTCAAACCACGCACATCGCTTGGTTGCAGTGTGGTCCAAGTCATTCGAAAGGAAGATTTCATTCTGCTTCCCTAGTCATGAAAACAGTGTGACAGTCACCAACAAAGATCAATAGAGAGTCTATCAATTGTGAAATGATCAATGCAACTCATCTGCAGACATTTTTTAGTGTATTTCCGCCACATAACCACAAGGAGATTTGTTGAGAAGTGACAATTTTTATTTGCACCTGCAGATTAGTTTTTTTCTCTTCATAATTCGAGGGGCATAGTTGATTTATTGCACACCCAAAAAATCACAGTAACCACACACACACACACACACACACACACCACACACACACCACACACACACACACACACTCACATGCACACACACACACACACACACACGCACCACACAGATACACACCCTGCACTCACACCGCACTCACACACAACTGCACTCACCACACACAAGCACACACACTCACACACACGCACACACACTCACACACAAGCACACACACATCACACACACACACACACCACACACAACACAACACACACACACACACACACACACAACTGCACACACACAACACAGACACACCACACACACACACACACACACACACACCATACACCAGAGTCACACACACACACACACACACGTATACACTTGCACATGCGTGTGTGTGCACGCATGCACACACACAAACACACACACACAAACAAATACAATATGGGGATGGGATAGCATGGTGGTCAGAGAGATGTCAGATGGACTTCTGATCTGTTGACCTGGGTTTGAACCTCGTTCAAGAGGAGTTTCCTCTAGAGTTATTAGTTAACATCAGTCCCAACTCCACTCCCTCCCAAAAAGTTCTTCGTATGGGACTATAAACCATGGTCCCATGTGTGTACAGAACATCTTGTGCATGCGTTAAAACCCATTCTGCTTTTGCCAGTTTTGGGAAGAGTAGTCAGTAGGCCATTCATGGCATAGTGTGTTGGTGGGAACAGATGAAAAATTTACAAAACTGCATACACATGGGGACTGGATATATATATAAGAAAAGCACATGAGTGCTTATTCCATTATCCTTGAAATAAAAGAATAAAATAAATAAAATAAAACACACAATGTGTACACACACACACACACACACACACACACAACACACACACACACACACCACACACACACACACACACACAGTGACACACACACACACAGACACACACACACACACACACACCCTATAGTATCTGTGTGTGTGTGTCTGTGTGTGTGTTTGTGTGTGTGTGTGTGTGTGTGGTGCGTGCGTGCGTGCACAGGTACATTGTGTGTGTACAGTGTGTGTGTGTGTAGTGTGTGTGTGTGTGTGCACGCGTGTGCGTACTGTGGTAAGGTTTTTACTCTGAAATACTCTTGAAAAAGAAATTATCATGTTGCTTAAGCTGAGAATGAGATCATGCAGGCCTGTATTTGATTTTGTGTATCATTATAAATGAGTATACTAATTTTTTAACTATGTGGCTACATCAGTACACATGTATGTACATCATTACACGTTCTATTGTACAACTTGTAATACACAGTACTAGTACTTGGTAGTAGTGCTTCATAAACAAGCCTGGAGGAAAAGGTACACTTTGATCTTTGATGTTTTCATTCTGAAATTTTATGGAAAGTCATGTCAGTTTTACTTTTAGCCAAGGTCATGCACTGATGCAGGCTACATTATACATAGGATAATACTGATACTGATAGTGATACAGTGATAGTTATAATACAGAACACCACATAAATAGGGAGAAGAGGAAATGACATTCAGCTTGAAGGAAACAAGCTGTAGTGACTTGTTCAAGTTGTTGAATGCCCTTGCAGCGTGGCTTGCGTCCTTTAGACTCATCAGTCATCAGACTGTTGAGACGGACTTCCTCTATTTTTACTATGCTTCAACCAGGTTTTGAACAGGAACTTGACTCCCACACTGACTTGTTTGTACAAGTGGAATGTTAGCTGCTGCAGTACCAGCATGCTTGATAACTGAACAGTTAGTAGGGTTACTGAGATTTAGAACTGTGTGAGATAGATCTAGATTTTTTTGGGTCTTCTTTTCTTGTTTCAAGACTGTTACAATTCAAAGCTGGCTTTAGTTTTACACAAATTACAGTACACTTAGTAAGTTAACTTAGTACGTTACATTGCTACAACATTTCAAGTTTGATAAAGTTCAAGATAATTAACAATAACACTAGACCACAGTAAGAGAGTAATTCACTTTTACTCAGCTACCAGTACCAGGAACTGAACAACTTCAACATGTTGGACATCGTTGTCATTGCTGGGAACTAAAGTGCCGCTGTTTCACTTTCAGTGTTTGGTTTGTGCTATAGAGAAAAAAAACTTACAGAAAAAACCCTATATATCGTATCATATATATCAATTGCACCGAAGAGTGGCATGAGTTGCAAAATAAATTACAACATAGACATACTTTTTAACCCTCATAGCGTCAAGAATTTTATTACAGCCACTTGTGGTGGGCCAGTACCGTATCATGTCTAGATACATGTATTCACTCTAGCTATACTATACTCTATACTACTATAGCCTCCCCCCCACCCCTATTGCCTTCTCCATCTGCACCTCCTTTACATCCAGCCTGGTACCTGTGGTTGCCAAAAATTTCTGTCGTGTAATGCTGCTGTTTTCTAACTGACCTCTCTGTATGGCTATTATTGCTGCATCATACTTCAGCTTGGAATGGTGGGATACTGTGTCAGTGCTCTGTTTATTGAGTCTCTGGTGCTACATCCTACTAGAATCAGTAACACAGATTTTCTTTAGTGTTAACAAAATATTGGTGTGTTGCAGCTCTATAACAAGATCCTACTACCGCAACTCGGTAGGGGTGATCATCGTGTATGACATCACCAAGCGCAGCACCTTTGAGAACCTGAAGATGTGGTACGAGGAGGCCAGGACTCACATTGAGCCGCACAAAGCCATCTTCCTCATCCTGGGACACAAGTCTGACAAAGAAGATGGCCGCCAGGTCACGGCGCGGGAGGGTCGACGCTTTGCTGAAATGCACGGACTGAAGTTTTTTGAAACCTCGGCCAAATCGGGTCACAACATCGAAGAGGTGTTCTCGCAGGTGGCCAAGGACACTTACCAGCACCTGCAGGATGGCCACATTCGCCTGGAGGAGGGCTGGGACGGCGTCAAACCCGGCTTCGCTCGTCCCCGAGAGACGGTGCACCTGGCCGAAGGGGAGGAGAGTGGGGGGTGTTGTTAATCCATCAATCAATGTGTGCCGTGTGTGGACTCCTGATCGTGGACACGACGCAGTGTTTCCAGCTCCGTCTCCAGTTAGAACTCTTCCTTTGAGGACAAAACCCTGCTCTTGTGTCGGTGTTTTTCTGTGGACATCTTCACTCTCGTGTGGGAGTTTGATTTTTTTTTTTTTTTTTTTTTAAATCTGAAACTTTTTTTTTTTTTTTATCTAGGGAAAGGAAATTTGTGCAACAGCTGATCAATAAATTTGATGTGAAGGAAAGTGTTCCCTCACTGAGGAGGAAGTATGACATGTATGATAGTATCCCATCGTAAAGCATCCCATCGGTCCTTTGGTCTGATCAAGGGGCTTTGATTTGTCACTTCTAGTACTTTCTATTGTCCCATTTCTTCACCACATGACTGAACTACAATTTTTTTTTTCTCCAACATTGGCTGACATGTCCTTTATCTCAATCTATTCTGTCATCATTCTGGTTGCCATATTGACATGAACATGACAATGTTGGATGTTTTCTTGTTTTGCTTCATGTTTCTTTTCAATTTCAATGCTTGTGATGTAGCTTTGTTATCTTTTTCTCTAGGTTTTGTATAATTAGCAAGCGGCGGGGCTCTAAGCAGCATCATTGGATTGGATTGAAGCTTTTTTGTTAGCCTTTGTTTTGCAGGCGTAGGAACGTAACGAATGTTCTTTCATTTGAATCATTCTATAATTTTCTTTTATTTGATATAGTTTGCCTTTAAACAAACAAACAAACAAAAAACATATAAAAAAAAAAGGACAGAAGAAAAGAATGAATGTTGCTGCTGTGTAGCCCCAGTGCAATGTTCAATTTTAAAAAGAAATTATAGCATTGTATATTTGATTTGAAACATGTTCTAATCTGTTTTAGTGTTTGTTTCTTTTGTTTTGGGTGCTTTTTTGTTGTTGCTTTTAAAGGGGGTTGGGATCAGTGTTCTAATCTGGTTTTTTTTTGTGTTTTTTTTTTTTGGGGGGGGGGGGGGGGGGTGTTTGTTTTTGCTTGTGAAGGGGTTGGGATGGGTGTTGTTCTAATCTGTTTGTTTCTTTTCTTTGTTTTTTTTCGTTTGTTTTTGCTTTTGAAAGGGTTTGGGATGGTGTTTGTTATGTATGTTTACCGCAAATGTGCAATGATTCAGTTGTTTCTTAGAACATTATAGCCCTATATGTGTTCATTGGATTTAAGAGTTTACTATTGTGTTTATTTTTTGATGTAGAGAGGGACTTCCAGTGGTCAGCTGATAAAAGTGACAGAAGGAATAGGCCAATTTTTTTAATGGTTTTGCTTTAACTCACGAGTAAAGCATAACAGTAAAAATAACCCAGTGGTCAGCTGATAAAGTGACAGAAGAGAAAGGCCAGTTTTTAGATGTTCTTGCTCACAACAAGTAAAGCAAAGAATGACCATTGCCGCTGTGCATTTCAAAGTGATTGATATCTAGTGCTGTCCTTGGAAACCCATTAAAAGCTAAGGTTTTGTAATGATCTCTGATAGGACTTTTTATTTTATTTTAAAAAGTGACATAGGGACTACAACAGTAAGAGATAGATGCTTTAACCGTCTTAGCCCCGTTGCGGCCGCAGCCGCCCGTAACAGCACCTGCTGCTAGATTCCGTTGCGGCCGTAGCCGCCCGTTGGTCCTGACCACGTGGGCAGTACTTTTCCATCACACACATACCTCGTGGTTCTCACACAATGTGTCTGAAATTTGGTGGGGCCATGCAGGGAAGGTTTCAGATGGTGCCAGTGATAAATTTAGACCACTAACAGTGTGTACTTGGGAGGGAAGGAAGAAAGCAAGGCTGGCGATAGAAACGCCTTTCACTCATAACGCGTGGCGAAAAAAAATGGCGTCTTCGTTGGTAGCAGACGATTCATCTAACTAACTAGACAATAAAATGAACGTGTTTGCATTGGAAGTAGAAAAAATTCAATGATAAATATTAAGTGAGTCAGAAATAAAAAGCTGACGGGGGAGAAGAGAAAGGAAATAACGCAGTTAGAGAGAAGAATGAACCCGACTACACGGCACATTCCTGCAAGCGTGGCGACCTGTGCTACCCACACGCTGTGGAGAAATTTGACGGGGGGGGGAGGTCCGCAGTATAAACGCCAGAAAATGTGACGCCTTTTGTCTATTTTCTAGTTAATACCACACTTTTTATTTGAAACTCAACGGACAGATTTGCTGATGACGAAAATACCGAGAAGGAAAAGAAAATAGACCTCAAGTCTGCCAAGATGCCACAGGTGACAGCGATAGGTACACCCCCGACACATCCACATGTTGTGCTTTCTGTGATGTGATGTGTCCCTGTGCCATCACTATGACTACTTTAAAGGCTATCACGATTAAAATTTTGTAGAATTACAGAAGTTCTGTGTTGTTTCATGTTTGTCACACCTGTGTGGTGACACTGGTGACAATGTGACACTTATGTACAATATTACACTTCTGTGCACTTAACAAACATGTGGTAAGACATAGACATCTGAAATGCAGTATATAGGTAAGATATTGATTGAATATTCCTTGTTTTCAAAAGACAAAAAAACAGTTAAACAAAAAGTATGCCTCATCAAGACATATAAAACAATAGGTGTTATGAGGACATTGTGTGACACATCCTTGAAGTACAATTGCACACAAACATTAATAAACACGTTAGCTAGGCATCAGTTCTTTATTCAACACTTACATGTATGAATTTGTGTCTATTCCATATATATTTTGCTGGTTTATTGTATACAACATACTTTTACCTGTGATTGGTGACAAATAAGGTGACAACGACACGACATTTTGTGACCAGACATGTAAACTTGTCTTAAAATGCAAGTACAAAGATATATCTAGCTTGTGACAAAATTTCAGCTTGATAGCTTGTCATGCACACAGACAATTGTCTCAGGAGTAGACTATGTCAGTTTGGGGTAGAAAACTTTAAAAGAATTCAAAATCTACAGGCAGTTTAGCTCTGTAGAATTCAACAACAAGAGGGTTAAAGCAAAATAGAGACTGAGACAGTAAGAGAGATTCTTTGGTTTGTTTGTTTTTGTTTGTCTGGTTTTGGTTTGGTTTTGTGTTGTTTTATTTTACAAGGAAGTACAGTAGAGTTGGTTTTTATACCCTGTTTTAATCTGTATAATTAATAGTTCAAGTTGCACAGTTTTAATCTGAGTTTTAAATTTTACGAGGTGACATCCCTGATATGACCTGTGTGGTCGTCAGGGCTTTTATAAACTAACATGATTGGATTGGATTGGATTGGTTTTATTTTTGTTTGTTGTTAGATTTGAGGATTTTTTTAGGGGGAGGGGGGTATATGACATCAACACAAAGTCATGCGCTGTGGTGACATCTATAGGTCATGCACATGGTCTTGGCAAAGGTCACAGCCAGGTCACCAACAGTTCGTGTTTATATAGTTGATATAGACTTGAAAAAGTTCTATCAGGGAAGGTTCATTAAAGTTGGTCAAGTTCAAAACTGTAAGGGAGGCCTAATTAAGTTCAAACTATGGCAGAAAGTTCATTATTCTCAAAATTATGAAGGAGCACTCATTCAGTCCAGAGCTTTGTTTTAGGGATAATTCATCCTGTTCAAAACTCAGAAGTGATGGTTCAGAACTGCCAGTGAAGTTCAAATTTGTCAGTAAGGTTTACTAAGTGTAGCTGTGTTATAGCTGTTTTCAGTTACAACTGTAAGTTTGTTTAGTGCACAGCACTTGCCCACAGTTTTCAGTTAAAGCTCACGTTGAACTGAAAGCATTTTATTTGCTGTTGGTGTGTAATTGATGAAGACTTTATCAGTTTTTTAAAAACATCAGTAATTTGAAACAGTTACAGATCATAATCTTATCTTTCCTTTTTGTGGAATCATTTTTCAAGCAGAATATATATATAGCAAACAGACTGTTTTATTCATTGCCATTTCTATCTGATGAGTGGCTTTTCTTTTTTTTTTTTTTGCTTTTGCAGCGTGCTTAAGTATGCTTTTGCAGCAGTGGAGGAAGGCTCACTCACTTAAGGTTTGGTTATGTAGTCAGACTCAAAGAGTGACAAAATTATACTTGTTTATTATGACGTGTGTGCGCGCGCGCACGCGTGTGTGCGTGCACACACGCATGTGTGTACCTGGGTGTTTTATTTAAAGAAAAATAGAAACAAAGCAAACTAACATTGTCCCACAATCAAAAGTAAATTCACTAACTGAATAAACTTTTTATGTGATTTTTATCATGTAAAATTTTTTTTTACTTGAGTTGATGAATCATCAAACTGGTTTTCAAGATTCGGAAAGTGCAATCTTTTGTCTTTGATACATTGTGTAGGATGTGACATTACTTGTCATTTAAAAAAAAATCACATTGTTTTATAATCCATGACATCATATTGTATTGGGTCATATTGAATTGTATTGCATTATATTGTATTTTACTGTTCTGTATTGCATTGTATTGCATTGTGTTGTAAGCAATACAGTCAAGTTTTCCATTGGAAAATCAGTTAAGAGTGATACAAACTCTAGTCCAACATTGTATGATCTCTGGGAAAAAATTCTTTTTTTTTTTTTCTTTTAGCATGAATTGAAAAAAAAGGGAAATTAAAACACATTTTCCCCCCATTCCTGGGTATGTTCATCAAATTTGAAAGAGACGTGCTAGGATTTTTGTTTTTTTTTAACTTTGTTAAATATTTTATGTAAAGAAAGGGAAGGTAAGTTGTAAATGTACTGCAGTTCTGCTGTTGCCAAAGTCAGTGTATTTTTTTCAAAGTTGTCGTCATGCTTTACCTGTAGGCATGAACAGATTGGCTTCCCCACAGACATCGACATGATGTGGTGTGGAAATGCAGTCACTAGAGATAATTTGTAATTGACATGATTATTTGAAATGTAGCTGACTGTAAAAGGTCAGTTATGATGACTGAAAGTGACTCTTGATACATTGTGTTGTTCAAAATGTGGCAGGCTGTGGCTAAATGTGTTCTGTATGCATATGTGTGTGTGCCTGTATGGCTTTGTGGGGTTTTTTTTGTTTTGTTGGTTATGTGTGGGATTTTTTTTTTTTAATTTGAAATTGAGATACTACACCTTACTTAAAATTACCACAAGATTGGGCTCATCAATTATGTGTAAAGTTTATATAATGGAAGATTACAGACGAAAACAG
>CM060333.1:14849936-14872436 GCA_030674155.1 Stramonita haemastoma
CATTGCCTGATTCTGTTGGCCGTGCAGGTCTGTGTGCACATAGGTCTGTCAGGTTCAGGGAAGGCTGAAGAAGGTGTGGTTGCTCACAGTTCAGACAGACAGGCAGACAGACAGTCAGACTTGGGAAGACGGGGCTCATAGTGAGCAATGCAGACAGTGATGATAGCATAGGTAATAGGTAAAGATAGCAGAGACACTTGTTAAATGTAGTGCTGTATCTTCACTACCTGCCTACAGGTAGTGCAATGGCTTTGTTCAGACAGGTGTGCTTTTAGGATCTTTTTTTTTTTCATAATTTTTTTTTTTATCATATCATCGTCGTCGTCATCATCATTGTCATTATCATCATCATTATTGTCCATCGACATCATTATCATCATTGAATACAGATAATATGATGATGTGTAATGCTTTGGAAACTGATGACACCTACTTTGACTGAATGACTGTAACTGAAAGATTTTTTGTGTTTCATGCGTTATGTGATATACATCATAGTTGAAAATATCAACCTAAAGAACAAGAATTCTGAAACTGAATAGGATGAGTTAAATCTGGTCTGATTCCACCAACATCTCTTGTGAATTTTGTCATCCATACTTGCAGATGACATTAGAATTACATGATAATAATAATGATGAAAGTGATAACAGTAATGATAAAAGCAATGATAATAATAATAATAATGACATGAGTTTCTTTGATTACCTGTCAAAATTTTTAAAAGTATATGGAGCTCAACCGTAATAGAAAAAGAACAATCAGAACTGTAGTCACTTAAGTCTTTCATAGTGGAGCGAGTGTGCTATTGTGGATATCTACTGTTGTTGTTTTTGATGGTGTGTTACATTATAGAATTTTCTTGCTCATCCTGCAGAAATCAGGCCTGCCCCCCTACCATTGCAGAATTTCATGTGCAATTCTTTTTTGCTTTTCAGTGTCATGTAACATTTATTTATTCATTTTTTTTGGCATGTGCTTCATTATAAAAAAAAAAAGTATGTCTTTGGGTCATATTTCGAACCACATGATCTGCTGATGTTTTGTTGTTTTTTTTTCCCTTCATTTCTTTTCTCTCCCCCCCTCTTCTTCTTTCTTCCAGCAGTCTTGTGTCAGGTGTTCAACATCAACGGGGTCAGTGTTTGAATCGTACTGAGAATCATTCTGGTGGAATTATAGTGCAGCGAAAGAGCTGACTGTTGTTCTCAGCTGTGTGTCCAGTGTGGATGGTGATGAGAGAGAGAAATTATATTGTTGTCTATCTTTCTGTCTGTCTGTCTGTCTGTCTGTCTCTGTCTCCATCCCTCCTTCCTCTGTCTCTGTTTCTGTCTCTCTCTGTCTCTGTCTGTCTGTCTGTCTGTCTGTCTGTCTCTCTCTTGCTACACACAAACACAGACACAGACACAGTGACACACACACAGTGACACACACACAGTGACACACGCACACACACACACACACACACACACACACACACACACACACACAACGGATAGCCTGGTGGTCAGAATGACACGTTCGTGATCTGCTGACCCAGGTTTGAATCTCGTTCAAGAGGCTTTTTCCTCTGGAGCTAACATCAGTGTCAACTTCCCCCAAAAGTCCTTTAGATGAGACTATAAACCAAGCTCCTATGTGCAATTGCATGCAGAACATCTTGCACACACATATAAACCCGTTCCACTTTTTAGAAGAGTAGGCAGTTGTGTGCCGGTGGGAACGGATGACAAAATTTACAAAACTGCATACACATGGGGACTAGATAGAAAAAAAGCTTGAGTGCTTATTCCATTATTTGTGAAATAAAAGAATTTAAAAAAAAATTCCAAACAATATGAACACTAGACAGCACAACACATGACCACAAGTATTGCTATGCAGTGAACAATAATGGCGACACTTTGTAAACACAAATGTTGACAATATGAAAGCTAAATAATTATTGAAAGTGGAATTATCTGAATCCTCATGTATGTTGATACATTGCAAAGACTTAATGTGTGACACAATTTGAACTCCACAAAGGTGACTCAATATCAACACTTATATTAATACAATATCAACACTAATATTGACACAATGTCAACACTAATATTGACACAATATCAACACTAATATTGACAATGTCAACACTAATATTGACACAATATCAACACTAGTATTGACACAAATCAACACTAATATTGATACAATATCAACACTAATGTTGACACAATATCAACGCTAATGTTTGTACAATATCAACACTAATGTTTAGACAATATGAACACCAACCTGTGCTACAATATGAACACTTACGCTGATGCAGTAATGAATATGAACACAAATATTGGCTTAGGTGTAATACTAAAGAAATTAATTTAAACGTTACAGCTACAAACTCTTTAATGTCAAAAGCTCAAGAAGATCATGTGAGTTACTAAAGACCTGCATGTTAAAATCTTCAATGTTTTCGATAAAATTAATGATGGCAAAAGCCCTTTTAAACTGACTTGGGGTCCTTGTTGTTGCCTTCAATTTAACGTCTGTTCACACTCGTGATATTAGATGAGGAAAGTGGAAAGTAAAGAAGTTGAAGAAGGGAGTGGAAGGAGTGGGAGAAGAAAAGACTAAAGAGTTAGCATGTGGGTGGATGCTAACGTTGGGGTCCTTATAAGTCCTTGAAAGGTCCTTTTTTGCTTCATGCCCTGCACCTGGGAACCCTGTACAAGCATGCTGAAAACAATCAACAAGTACCAATCCAATCCAATGATGTTTTTAGAGCCCTGCCGAACCGCACAGGCCATATTGGGGCTGTCATCTCGTCCCACCAGACCGCAAATATTCCATTGTAAAATGTTTGTCATAAAATGTCGGTGACCAAAGCGTCCCCGTGCGTAAATAGTTGATCGACGTGGAGGTGCCCTGCCCCTTAATCTTTGCTATCACTCTCCAGACCTTGCTAGAGGTTCTGCTGTTCAGCTTGGAGCAAAAGCGCCTCTAGCCTGCGCATGCTCGACTTGAAAATGAAACGAGACTTGGCCCGCAGTTTCTGGTGGGCCGAGACTGCTGCCGGAGATGGTTGCTGCCTGACCAGACGCTGCACCTTTTTGCGTTCCCTCCGGACCGCCCTGCATTTCTGTCAAACCAGGGCACCCTGGGTGTCTCGGTTGACTGCTAGTCCTAGGAACCGACTAGGAACATATCATGGATGGAGTTTGGGCTTTATCGAATATTGTACCATGCATTGGATTTTTCTTTTTTTTTCTTCCTGCATTATCATTTATGTTCCAGTCCTGCTGTTCCTACACCGCTTATTTCGACCCTCCGATCACAACCATACCCAGATTCATTATGTTGCACCCTCGGTGTCAGAAATCCATAGGGAGCCTATAAATACCAGGCCATTATAGGGTACCTGCCAGAGGAGCCCTACACTTTTGATTGGCCATTTAGGTGATGTTCATTTGTGCGTGTTCTGGGGTAACATACAAAAGATACCACCTACTAAGCCCCCTACTGATGATGGTTATAACTCAGCTGCAGAGCAAGAGAGACCCCACCTGGGGTAGTCACCACCACAACATTCCTCCACTGACCTAAAGTGAATCTCCAACCCCAAAGGCTTTGACACAAGCTCACCACAGGCACAGAAGTGTATTAAAGTCTGTCCCAAGCCTAAGGCTCATCAGGACGGTGCTTATCCCGGTTTCTGTGGCGTTAAGTGACTGAGAGTCATAGACTCCCCCCTGGATAGGACGCCAGTCTATTGCAGGGTTAACCCCCGACACAAGGTTGGTACCCCTTTTACACCTGGGTGGGGTGAGAAAATAGCTGTAAAGTGCGTTTTCCAAGGGCACAATGCCATAGCCGAAAGCTGGGATCGAACCCGCAACCTTTAGATTACAAGTCCAACGCCCTAACCACTAGACTACAGCGGCGGCTACAGAAGTGTATGGGGAAGCCAAAACTGAGGTCACCATGAGACTAGACAATTGGGGCCACTGAACCAGACAACTTTTTTTTCTTTTTAAAATTGCATAAGGATCAGTGGTGTGAGTTAGTTAGTTAGTTCTTCAGTTTAACATCCTTCCACTAAATAGTGATATCAGACGGAGAGTGTATATGAGTGAGTGAGTGTGTGTATGGAGGGGAGGGGGGAGGGGAGGGGGCTGGGTGGGTTGGGATGGTACATAGCTAATTATCTGCATTAAACAACTATATGAACCAAAAATTAAAACCACAGAACAAGAATAATGAAAGAAAGAAATAACAGTTTAAAACACTAACTTTGCCATTCATATAACTAGTAAAAATCATTGTACTATTATAACTAGTAAACAATCATCATACTATAAGAACCTGTAATAGGACTATGACTTAATGACAATACAATTTCTTTCATTAGCGAAATGTCTTTTAGAATTTGCTCTAAGCAAACGTATTTGAAAACTGGTAAAAAGTTTTTCAAATCTCTGCATTCTAAAAGAATGTGACCTATGGTAATATTTTTGCCACAGATACATGTTGCTTTTTTTGAAAATTTCGATCTAAAAGCATTGAGCTTGAACCTATAGATAAGAGATACAACATTTCTATATTCATGAGAGTTATGGCATTTGATCTTATCAAAAGATAATAAATGGGTTACATCATCATTCTGGTGAGAACCAATACTTTGTTTCTTTTTAAAATGTTTCCAACATGCATTTTGTAACATGCTATAGCCCTCATGAATGATAAGGTGACATTGATGCTGAGGATGATGTAATTATGCTGCTATTAGGAGTGCATGTGCTTAGTGACAATGTAACAGGGCTATGCTTCACGTTGTAATATATTCTAGCGTCAACTGGGCTTGAGAGATACAGACACCTGCAGTGTTGGTCAGGTAAATTGAGAAATGTTATCAAAGTAGCTACCCAAAAAGTGGATGAAGCTTAATTGTGAGGTCCCCTTCCCAATATGCTCATAGAAACACTTTCTGGGTAAGAGCTGGGGCTCTAGGCAACATCATTGGATTGGATTGGGTAAGAGCCAGCTGGAGTCTGAAAGATGTAGGACTCATGGGATTTGAACCTGTGACCTTCTAGTCTGTTACCCAAAGGGCCAACCACTGTGCCAAGGTGGCTGGTTAAATTTGGTTTTTCAACTTTTTTTCTTTCTTACCTTGGAGAGAGAGAGAGAGAGAGAGAGAGAGAGAGAGAGAGAGAGAGAGAGAGAGAGAGAGAGAGAGAGAGAGAGAGAGAGAGAGAGAGAGAGAGAGAGAGAGAGAGAGACAGACAGACAGACAGACAGACACACACACACACACACACAAGCATATGTATTAATGTGAATACAGCAAACAAAATTCACACAAGCTTCCACATGTATTTTAACCAACTCATAGAAACAATGTCTCACAATACACATGTATTTCAACACACTCACACTAATCACTGAAGCAATGTCTTTCAACATGTATTTCCAACACACTCAACATGTATTTGAACACACCCACATTAATCACTGAAGCAATGTCTCCCAATACATATGTATTTCAGTACACTCATTCAGATCAATGAAGCAATGTCTCATAATACACATGTATTTCAACACACTCATACTGATCATTGAAGCAACGTCTCATAATACACCTGTATTTCAATACACTTACACTGATCACTCTCATGATACACATGTATTTCAACCGACTCACACCAATCACTCTCATAATACACATATATTTCAACACACCCACACTAATCACTGAAGCGATATCTCACAACACACACGAATTTCAATCAACTCAATGTCTTTCATGGTCATCGAATGATAGACAAAATTCACAAAAATCCAAACTCTTTGAAATGCAAATATTATAAAGAAATTAAAAAAAAAAAAAAAAACCCAAAAGATCACAGGATTTTGATAATATGTTAAATTTTGAGTGTTGGAGCAGAGCTGTCAATGTTTCTGTACTTCTCTTTCTCTCCTGCGCGCGCACAGCATGCGCACGCGCACACACACACACACACGCACACGCACAGCACACAACATACAGGCAGTCATTGACTACCTGAGCAAACTATGAGATCACGGGTGGCTATGCAGGCAGCTACAATGTCCCTCCATCCTGGACAAGCATGAAACTCAGGGGACCACTAACCGTCCCTGGATAGAGCATGAAACTCGGGACCACTGACATGTCCTGGACAGCATGAAACTTGGGACCACTGACATGTCCTGGATAGAGCATGAAACTCCGGGGACCACTGAACATGTCGACATGTCCCTGGCCCATAGCATGAAACTCCGGGACCACTGACAATGTCCTTGGATAGAGCATGAAACTCAGGGGACCACTGACAATGTCCTTGGATAGAGCATGAAACTCGGGGACCACTGACAATGTCCTTGGATAAGCATGAAACTCAGGGACCACTGACATGCCTTGGAAGAGCATGAAACTCAGGGGACCACTGACATGTCCTGGATAGAGCATGAAACTCAGGGACCACTGACAGTGATCCCTGGACAGCAGTCACTTGAGAAATTCCCTGGTCAGAATAGGGACACACTTAATGTGGGAAAAAGTATGGTTACATACACAAAACCTGGGAATTCTAACTGACGGTGGATAACAAAAACTGACAGTAAATATGCCACTTTCTTCTTTGTTTATTTATTTATTTATTTTAAATTTTCATTATTTCATTATCAAGGATTATCTCAGAATTCTAGTTTGTTTTCTGGCAAATACACATAGAAACTTATAAATAAATTTATATATACAAAAAACTAGCAGAACGCTACTTTCTAAAATTCTTAGAATTGCAGATTTTTTTTTGGTTGGAAAAATACAATAAGAAATAAATATACACATGAAAAAATATAAACACTATCAGCATACAACTATTTTTTTTTCTAATATCAATATACAGAGAGAGAGAGAGAGGAGAGAGAGAGAGAGAGAGAGAGAGAGAGAGAGAGAGAGAGAGAGAGAGAGAGAGATGTATTCATATATTATAATTATATGAATGAGTTTTATCACATACAGAGCAAAAAGACTTGCTTTGTTCGTTGCTACTTTGCTAGTCTACCCTCCAAGCTCAGCCATTGTCAGTTACATGGAATTTAATGCATAGTTTTTTTTTTACTTCTTTGTTGCTTTGAACTTAACACATCCATCTAGCACGACTGATTGGACAACTCCCAAGACTTACTGCACATTCGCCAAATTAATAATTACCTCCCTTAACACTATCGCTTGCTATTCTGTATCATTTTGTCCACGCACTCGCACCCATTGTAACTTTTATCTACTTTTTTTTTTCGCACATAAATGTATCTTTTTAGATTACTGTCATTGTTAAAGAGAATACTTTCGAAAGACAAGCCTCAATTTTGAAGTGTTTTCACTGGGGCGTTTGTCACAAGCTGTCAGTTTTTGGTCATTTTCAACAAGATTCAAAGTCTTTAATCTTATAATAATAATTCCTTTTTACAAATATAATTTTTAAATCCAAAAATCACCAATACAGAATTCTGCTTAAAACGGAAGGAAAATCACCCATGCATATAATAATGACAAACTGCCACTGCATGCGCCTTCTCTATCATCCTATCAAGACAAACTACACATTAATCAGCAGGAAAAGCACAGAAAAAAAATGAAGAAACCAATAAAAAGGGCTGAGGCATCATAATAACATTTGACAAAACTGAAAAATAAAAACAAACAAGAAGAAAAGAAACAAAATAATTAACTGACAACAACAACAACAAAATCATATACAGAACAAAAAAAAAAGGCAAGAAATAATCAAGGGCAGCTTGGTGTATAAGATTAGACATCCTGCTGTCTAAAGAAATATTCCCAACATCAACAACAATGAAGGTAATAATAACAATGACGATGATAAAGGTAATAATGATGAAGATGATAATGATAATAATTTAATGAGGATGACGACAATTTTAAAAAATCAATCTTTTAGAAAGTTACAGAAAAAAAGAATTCAAGGCACAAATGCAGTATCACATAATAAAAGCATATAAACACAGGGTTCACTGACAGTATGACAATACTAAACACACACCACACACACACACACACACACACACACACACACACACACACACACACACACACACACACACACTATGAGGCACACCTGTGGTTCTATGTAATGAAAGCACAGGAAAAATCTGCCAACTCCAAAGATAATCTCTGATCATCTGCAGGAGCACCAGTGCTGGCAGAACATTTAAGTACAACCGGTGTTCAGAAAAAATCCACTTAAAAACCGGTGTTCAGAAAAGCATCCACTTTACAACCGGTGTTCAGAAAAGCATCCATTTTATAACCGGTGTTCAGAAAAGCATCCACTTTACAACCGGTGTTCAGAAAAAATCCACTTAAAAACTGGAGTTCAGAAAAGCATCCAATTTACAACCGGTGTTCAGAAAGTTCAGAAAGCTTCCACTTTACAACCGGTGTTCAGAAAAGCTTCCACTTTATAAGCGGTGTTCAGAAAAGCATCCACTTTACAACTGATGTTAAAAAAAATCATCCACTTTACAACCAGTGTTCAGAAAATCATCCACTTTACAACTGTCGTTCAGAGAAGTATAACTTTACAACTGGGGTTCAGAAAATCATCCACTGTACAGTAAAAGAGCGATGCAGAGTGATACCTATCTTCATCACTATTGCTAAGAGAAAAAACAACAACAGTGGATGACACTGCTTTTTTTGGCAACCCAGGGAAAGCAGCCCAAATTTATGCAGAGAAATCTGCTGTCACTTTAAGAGGTAAACAAATTACAATCTCCTTAGGCCAGCTTCCACCCCCTCCCCAAATCAAACACACACACACACACACCCCACACACACACACACACACACACACACACACACACACACACACACACACACACACACACATACACACACACACACACATACACACAAACACAGAAGTTATCATACTAACACAAACACAGGCATGGCTCCACAAAAAAGATGCACCAAAAATATGATTCAGGAAGCCAACACATTATCCGCCAAAGTGAAATGTCTTGCGCAGCAAGTAACAAAAGAGTTTTTTATTTTTTTTTAACAACCAGAATTTCAACCGGAGCACAGGCAGGACGAAGTGTGATAGAATGTCAAACCAATTCACAACACTGTCAGGTTCACTGCCTGTCTCTTAAGGCTGGAGAACAAACAAAGCAAATTGAGCATTCTGCAATAACTTGGCATAGAAATACAGACTACAGCCAAACACTCTTGACACCTTACTGTGGCATGAAAAACGTGTGTAAAAATCTACACATGCAATACTGTGTACGGATCACACAGAGATGAACCAAAGAAAAAAAAGAATAGAAAAACAGATTATAAATAAAAGTTGTAAAAAGAGCAAGTGTGTTGATGAAACACAGTAGAAAACAAGACACTGATGAAGTAGAAATATACTGTGGTGATCTTAAACAGGAATCAAGCATAAGAACATACGGCAATTCGCAGCGAGGGCAAGAGATTGCTAATCAATGGGTCACTTTCTCTGGTAACTTGGCATTTCTTTGCCTACATTATGAAAACAAGCTCATGAGCAAAAAATACATTCATGTTAAAAAAACTGGCCAGGTCGTAGTCACAAAAACAAGTTCATAGTACTATTAAAAATTTTATGATATGAAAAAAAGTAAACTGTAACTAGTGTAAGAAGAGGGGATGGAGGAGGAGGAGGAGGAGCAAAAAAGTGACCCCCCCCCCCCCCAAATTCTCAGCAAACAGCTGAAGCAAGGATTTTGAAACGCAAAATAAATCTGGACTAACTATTTACAAGATTCTGAATTGCAAAGGACGTTTTCGAATTATTTACAAACATGCTGCATCTGCCTCCAGCAGTGAATTGAACATTTACTACAAGTCATAACACACAGACTTAAGAGTTAACGTATGCTGACGGAATCTTCAGGTTTGATACTATTTCTCTCCCTCTCTAGATAAGACGACAGACATACTAGCTACACACTTTTGAAGTAAAAAAAACAAAACAAAAACCAAAACAACCAGATATGCTGGCTACACACTTTCAAAATCCCCCCCCCTGCCCCAAACATACTGACTACACACTTTCAAAATACCCCCCCCCCCAAAAAAAACATACAGACTACATTCTTTCGAAATAAACCCCCAAACATACTGACTACACACTTTCTCCTCCCCCCAAAAAACCTCCCACAGACATACTGACTACACCACTTTCAAAATACAGTCCCCCCCGCACATATACTGACTTCTGTCTACAAGTGAAACACAGACATCCTCACTACAGTCTCAATGTAAACAAAAAAACCAAACCAAACACACAAATGTGCTGATGACACACACTCAAAGTAACACCACAGTACCCCATCTTTCCAGATTCACCAGTCTTCCTGCAACCTCAGCTGAACTGTACAACGGGTTCTGAAAAATACTGAATGTAAGCTAAGGGAAACAACTAGCACAATACCCTGATGGTGCCCCCTGATCTCTCCTTTCCCTCTCCTTCCACTGCCCAAAATCTACATTGACCTTGACATTCTCCGACATGGTACCCTATTTTTTAAATAATCTCCACACACAGCACAATATCTGACATATTTCCATTCAGTATCTTATACATATTCTCTAACATTGCAACATCCACTCCACACAATACAACACCTGACATATTTCCATTCAGTATAGATCTGTACATATTCCCTACCATTGCATCATTCACTCTGCGGGTCTTTCACCTACACACAAGATAAGTAACATCATGTACCAAAGTGGCTTCCACACTAACACATGCACTGGGTGGAATGGACAAGGACAGCCGAGGTGAGCAGGACCATGCCTGAACGACACAGGACTGTGAATAACAGTGGACTTTTCCGCTTTACTTCAGCCGAGTGCTGTCTGTCTGTGTCTGGTCTTCAACACAATGCCGCTGCTTTTTCCTGCCTTCACCTCAATACTGTTTTACATCCTTCTTCAATACATTGCAGGTTTTTTTTTCTTCTTTTTCAGCTGAGGTTTTGGGGTTGGGTTTACTTTCTGTTGTTGTTGTTGTGGAGTTGTCTCTAACAGCTGATGAAGTGAGCCCTCGGTGACTGTGTGAACTCTGACCTGACCAGGCAAACTGTCCCATCACTTATTCTGGCTTACTCCCAGATCACCACTCAGCTCCAAGTCCTCGAATGAAGCTGTCTTTGTCAGGACTAGACGAACGCAGCCAATGATGACAACAGAGTCTCTCCTCCAACACTGAGGCAGAGATGCTGACCTGTAAACTCAATGTCTAATACTGAGCACTCCACATCCAATCCAATCCAATGATGTTGCTTAGAGCCCCGCCGACCGCACAGGCCATATCGGGGCTGTCACCTCGTCACATTTTAAAACACCAGAGTTCACATACATGCCCCACTGCTCTGGTCCACGTGTTCACAGCACAGACATCAAGCACCAAGTCATCCACGGTTCATGCCCTCCTTTCCTGCAGTGGCATGTGTCTAAGGACTGATATACATGCAGGACATACCACTCTCTCTCCCGGAGCCTGGAAAGCAAACCCTGAACAGTCCGGCATCCATCAGTCGTCACTCCCTCTCTGTTATGTCTACGTGAGCTCTGAGCTTTCACTCTGACACTCTCCTGAACTCGCTGTAGGATGTGGTGAGCTAACAACACACATGGAGGGGAGGGGAGGGGGGGTGGTCTCTTCTGATGGCTGCCAAAGTGAGGTGGTTGATCTCCTGAGATGCTGTAGCTGTCAATCCTAAAGATGGGTGTCGCTGTCCTGCGCTCTGGGGGCTAAGACTGGGCGTTGTCCGTGCTCAGTCCAGTTCTGAATCCGATTCGCTCAGCACGCTGTCCTGAAAACACACAACCGTCATTTCTCAATATGTGCACAGGAGTCTTTTTATATATTTTTTAAAATAAATTAAATTTTTAAAAATTTATTTATTTTTTGTTTTTTTTAATCATTTTTTTTTTATGTGCACAGGAATCATAATGACATACGTGATGAAAACGATCACATACACTGCATACATTTAATCCAACAGAAAATTTGAATGCAATAAAAGAAAAGCAAAAAAAAAAAAAAAAAAAAAAAAGAAAAAAAAAAAGCAGGCTTTAAGTTAATAAATAAACAAAATGAAGAAAGGAAAGCATGTAGGATTTATAGAAAGCAGTACAAATCTTCACACTCTTTTGCTGACATGTTCATGAACTCCACGCTGGTGTTGGGTGCGGTTCTCCTGGTCTCTAGTCTAACAAGAGCTGCAGAAGCAGCAACAGCATCACCATCACTATCATTCATGTCCTACATGACCAGCATATCATTATCACCACTGATTTTGTTATAGAAACATATCTCAGAAAGTGTGGCAGTGTGGCATGAGTTTAGAATAAGCGATATGAGAACAGTAGGTCTAAAAAGTACCCCCCCCTCCAAAAAAAAAAAAAAAGACAAAGAAAAAAAAAACCACCACCAGAATAAGCGGAATGGGAACAGTAGACTTGGAGAATACCCCACCCCCTCCTGAAAAAAAAAAAGACAAAAAAACAACAAAAAAAACCACCACCAGAATAAGCGGAATGGGAACAGTAGACCTGGAAAATACCCCTCCCCCCCCCCCCCCCCCAAAAAAAAAAACCAAAGAAAAAAAACACCACCACCAGGATAAGCGGAATGGGAACAGTAGACCTGGAAAATACCCCACCCCCCACCAAAAAAAAAAAAAAAAAAAAAAAAAAAAAAAAAAAAAAAAAAAAAAAAAAAAAAAAAAAAAGCCCCCCACCCCCCCCCAAAAAAAAGAACGACGAAGTGAACTCACAAATCCTCCCTGGTCCATCAGCCACTTGGCGAACTTGTCGGAGAAGTAGTGCAGCGTCATTTCCTTGGCCTCGCTGGCCAGCTTGGAGCCCACCCCCACCGCCGACACCACCCCCTTGGTGGTGTAGAACAGGAAGGCCAGCTGGTTCCAGCTGACGTCGTTGCCCAGCGACTGCTGCACCGTCGTCTTGAAGCGCTCGTACGTCTGGGCCTTGGTCTGCTGTATCACTTCTTCCGCCTGGCTGTCCATCTGGAGTGAGACAACAACAGATAATAATAATTAATATTGTTGTTGTTGTTGTTCCCCAGCTTAACACTCTGGGGGGGTCACCCAGAATGTGCACTCTTGACTCACTCATCCCACCTGGGAATCACTGTGAGATTGAAATTGCAAACACTGAATGAGAAGTTTGCGTGTATGACTATTTTTAAGTACCTCGCCATATAGGCAGCCATACTCCGACTTCAGAGGAAATAATTAATATGAAGCATTTCTCTCGTGTTCACTGGAGTACAGACACAAAACAATCATGAAATAAATTTTTTTTCCCTTTTATTTTGAGGATAATTGAATAAGCACTCGTGTGCTTTAAAAATTTTTTTTTTACATCCAGTCCCCATGCGTATACAGGTTTGTAAATTTTGCCATCCATTCCCACCGGCACACAGTGGCCTCTTCTTCCAAAAAGTGGAACAGGTTTTAACGGGTGCGCAAGATGTTCTGCGTGAGTTAGAAAAACGGGACCTCAGTTTATAGTCTCATTCCATGGACTTTTGGGGGTAGTGGAGTCGGCAACAATATTAATTCCAAGGGAAAATCCTCTTGAATGAGATTTGAAACCAGGTCAGCAGATCACAAGTGCAATGCAAATCACTCTAACCACCAAGCTATCCCATCCCCCTAATAATGATATTAGTCATTCCACTTCTGTTCATTTGATTACCAGCACAAGACAATAGGGAATAATAATATGAAAAATTCCTCTTCCAGACAGGTGCATCCTCTTACTACTGATTTCAGTGTTTTCATGGCAATTTTCAGTGTAGTTCAGAGATAAGTATTTTTGACCGTTGTTTATGACACATTTAAAAAAAAAAGGAAGAATAAATAACATTTTTCTCTTCTACATTTTTTCAATTATGTGTTTTTCTTCATTTGCTTGCATTTTTTTTTTCAATTTTTTTCCATTGTACAAAAGTTCATAAGCTTTTTGTTTTTTCTCATCAATTAGCAAATCTGGACAGGTCTGATACATGGGGATATGTTCAAGATTTGTATTTCTTTTCAATGCTTTGAAAAAAAAGAAGATATCAAAATAGATAAATGTGTGTGTGTGTGTGTGTGTGTGTGTGTGTGTGTGTGTGTGTGTGCGCGCACGCACGCACGCGTGTGTAATGTCAGCTCCTTACCACAGATGTGTGCTATGAAATAGAGAGTAATGTAATGTAATGTAATGTAATGTAATGTAATGTAATGTAATGTCCCAGCCTTACCACTGAAGCGTTGCGATCTCCAGCGTCTCTCAGACAGGCCAGAATCTGCTTCTCCAGGTCACTCAGTACCCCATCACCTGCACACACCACATTGCATCACATCACATACAGCACCACCACATTACATCACATCACAGTGCACCACATCACTGCAGTGAAGTCAATCCCTCTGAAAACTGACTAGTATTGTCTAAAGCAGCAGCAAAACAAGGACAAGCACTCTCCGATCTCATGGGACAAAAGCGATTTCCCCTAAACTGCAGGATGCCCCAGGGTGTGCTTCAACTACTGGATACACACAGTGCATGCCAACCCCCCCCCCCCCCCCCAAACACACACAGGAAAGACACCAGGGTGTACTTTAACTACTGGACACATACATGTCAACCCTCCTTCCACCTCCTCACACACACACACACACACACACACACACACACACACACACACACACACACACACACACACACACACACACACATACACACAGGGCAGACACTGGGGTGTATCTCAACGACTGGATTCATACATGTCGACACCCCCCCTCCCCCCCTGAGGGCAGACACCAGGGTGTATCTTTACTGCACACATGTACATGTCACCCCTGCTCACCCCTCCCCCCCCCCCCCCCTAAATTCTGGACAGACACCAGGGTGTATCTCAACTACTTGACACATACATATACCCCCCTGATCCCGCCCCAGTAGACACCAGGGAGCATCTCAACTACCACACACATACATGTCACCGCTTTTCGTAAGAGTAGGCCATTTGTGTGCCAGTGGGAACAGATGACAATATTTACACAACTGCATACACACAGGGACTGGATTGAAAAAAAGCACATGAGCGCTTATCCCATTATCCTCGACATAATAAAATAAAAATAAATAAAATAAACAAATAAAAATACAGTGCTACACAGTGCTTACCTTCAGGCCCCACCCTTGCTGCAGCTGTTCCTTCCCTGTGGTGGCCCTTGGCATCAGACAGCCCACTATACATTACACTATTTGTTGTTGTGGTTGCTGTTGTGGTTGTTGTGGTTGCTGTTGCGGTTGCTGTTGCGGTTGTTTTGGTTGCTGTTGCGGTTGTTTTGGTTGCTGTTGCGGTTGTTGTGGTTGCTGTTGTGGTTGTTTTGGTTGGTGTCACGGTTGTTGTGGTTGCTGTTGTGGTTGTTGTGGTTGGTGTTGCGGTTGTTGTGGTTGCTGTTGTGGTTGCTGTTGTGGTTGTTGCGGTTGTTGTTATGGCATTGTGCTACACAGTGCTTACCTTCAGGCCCCACCCTTGCTGCAGCAGCGGCCCCCTCCCTGTGGTGACCTTCAGCATCAGACAGCCCGCTCTCTGCGGCGAAGGAGTCGGCAATGTGGATCAGCTTCTGGGCAATCTTGCCGTACATCTCCTCCTTCTCCTCCGTCGTCCTCTCGTGGATGGGGACGCTGTCTGTGGTGGCTGGGGGAAACCCTCTGCCGTCCTGTGAGTCCATGTCCCCTGTAGGGGAAGAGAAGAAAGTGATAGATGACATTCATGGCTAACAAAAAACACGGACAATTTTAATGAATCATTTTACAGGTCTGATTACACAAAAATGCTCTTGAAAAACATCACACATTCAGGAACATACGACCAAGGTGAATTTGAGAAGGGAAAAGATTAAACAGTGGAAATTTTACCGCACCATTAATTTTCATTTCAGAAATAAATGCTATGGATGAAATGAAACACACCTGTTCATTTAAGTTGAAAAAAAAAGAACAAAGAAACAAGAAAAAGAAAGATACAACATTCTTGGTTCTCATCGGTCTGTTCCCTTAATATTTTCTAAAATTTGGCATTGCACAGACAGAACATGCCATTCGCTGAACAGATAAACAAACAAAAAACCCCACTCACAAAACAAAAGAAAAAATTTGATCTAATTTATAAAAATATACAAATACGCTCATGTCTGTACACTTGCTATTAATACAATGAGCGCTACATTTAATATCTGTACACCTACCATCAACACTGTGAATGCTACATTAATGACTGTATGTACACTATGTCCAGGGTTCGCACTAGGATTTTTTAAAACTGGTACTGCCAGTTGCCATTTCAGAGACATCTTGACCAACTCCCCCAAAATCGGTCCCCAGAAAATAAAATCTGGTACATACTGTGAACAAAACGAAACTAATCAGTAAGGGGGTGGGGGAGGGGGGGATTGTTGGGCAGCAAAACAAAATCTAAATTGAACGTGAATCTCTCAGACTTTGACTGCCGTGCTGCTTGCTGCCACTCGCTTCTTGGGCACGAAGCCACGAAGGAAATAGGATTTTTTTCTAGCGCCTGTGTCACTGTCTGCCTCAGTCTGTTTTGCATGGCATCATTCCTGTGACTTATATTCTTCTTTCTTGTTTCTATGCTTAGCGCTCATCTAGATCTTTGTTCAATTTAGATTTAGTTTTCAACTCTTCTCTCTCAAAGCAACGGGCAAATTCATAGTCATAGACCCTGCTTTTCGCTTTTCCGTAAGAGCAGGCCATCGTGTGCCGGTTCCCGGATTACATTTACAAAACTGCATACACACGGGGACTGGATGTGAAAAAGCACAGGAGTGCTTATATTCCATTATCCTCGATATAAAAGATTAAAAGAATACAGAATAAATAAATCTAGGCCGCATTTACTCATTGTGAATGGAAGTCGCTGTCATGCCGAGAAGAGCACGAAGCTCTATTCTTTCACAGTAAAGCTTGCTGTTCTAGGCTAATTAAATGAGGCTGGCGCCTAAAGATGTTCGTCGGAAGGAGTGGTAGGAAGGGTAGGTGCGGTAAGCACAGTACAGGCCCATGACAGATTGTCAGAAAATGTCACTTCAGACTTTTTTTTTGAGACGGAAATCTAATTGGTCACAGGCAAACAGAATCGGTACGCGGTACTGGCTGCTTCGAAAATTTTCGGTATTCCCTGTTTACAATCGGTAAAATACCGACAATTACCGGTTATCGCGAACCCTCTATGTCAATGAACACTTCTGTCTGTACACGATGTCAATGAACACTAATGAACACTTAACACAAAATACAATAAATGCTTATGTCTGTACACTATAACAATGAACATTAATGTCTGTACACTACGACAATGAACGCTAACGTCCAGGTACATTATGAGAAAGAGCACTAGCAAACATCTGTACACGGTCACAATGAACGCTAATGCCTGTACACTATGACAATGAACATTAATGTCTGTACGCTGACAACAGACAATGCCTGAATGCTATGACCATAAACACCAATGTCTGAACCCTATGACAATGATTACTGATGTTTGAACCCTATGACAATGATCACTGATGTCTGAACCCTATGACCATAAACACCAATGTCTGAACCCTATGACAATGAACACTGATGTCTGAACCCTATGACAATGAACACTGATGTCTGAATCCTATGACAATGATCACTGATGTCTGAACCCTATGACAATGAACACCAACGTCTGAACCCTATGACAATGAACACTGATGTCTGAACCCTATGACAATGAACACTGATGTCTGAACCCTATGACAATGATCACTGATGTCTGAACCCTATGACAATGATCACTGATGTCTGAACCCTATGACAATGATCACTGATGTCTGAACCCTATGGCAATGAACACTGATGTCTGAACCCTATGACAATGAACACCAATGTCTGAACCCTATGACAATGAACACTGATGTCTGAACCCTATGACAATGAACACTGATGTCTGAACCCTATGACAATGAACACTGATGTCTGTACACTATGACAATGAACACCAATGTCTACACGTACACTTTCACAACAAACACCAATCTCTGAACACTAACTACATCAAACACTAACATCACTCCGCTACGTACACAAACAACCCAACACCAGAGTCAACTCACCGTCCACACAGAGCGACTGCTGCCTGCCCCACAGTCCTGTCGAGTCCTCCACCCCTACCCCAGCGTGGCCGTTGTGCAGACTGTGGTCCCCCTGCCCCATGTCCATGAACAAGATGTCCTCCCCAGGGAAGTCCAGCACATTGGTCTGCCTGGATCCTGAGGAATGCACACTGCTGGTCATCCCCCCACTGCCTAGGTGGGAGTCGGTGCTGGAGCTGTGGGGGTAAGGGGAGGCCGACTTCTCATGGCCCGAGTGGGCAGAGCCCTTGCGGTCTGTGGTGGGCACCGCCAGGGAATGCCCTGTTGGGGGCGCCGGGAGGACGTTGCCTGAAGGGCCGGTGTGGTGCGTCGAGGAAACGTGGGGGAGAGGGGCAGGGGGCGGGGGCGGTGTGGGTTCTTGGTGGTGGGAGCGTCTGCTGGTGGAGGAGGAGGAGGCTCCCGAGGGCCGTTTGTCGTCGCTGCCGCCACCGCGCTCTTCTGGAAACCAGAACACAGTGGTCAGTCAGTCAGTCACACAGGAGAAACACAACATGTCAGTCAGTTACTGACACAGGGGAATTCAGCAGTGTATTCACAAGTTATATCTGGTAACACACACATTCATAACCAAACAGTGAAACCAATAGACAAAATCACTGCTAGCCTTGTATATATCCAGTATATAGTGTCTTCATTCTGTGTTAAAAAAAGAAAAGAAAAATAAACTCATAATGATGAATGGAGTACAGGAGAAGCCCATTGCTTATTCCATACAATGTGGTGTTTAAAATGAAGAGGGAAAAAACCCAAACTAAACCCTAAGATATAATTTGTAAAAAGAGTGCTATATAATGCAGTCTATCTCTGCCAAAATCCCTGCTCAAAAATGAAGTAAAACAAAACCAACAAAGAACACAAAAGAAAAAGCCTGTAAAGACAGTGCTATATATGCCGTCTATCTAAAACTGCCAAAATCACTGCTCAAAATGAAGTAAAAGAACAAAACAAAATGAAAACAGTTAACGTTTGTAAAGAGAGTGCTATATATAATGCAGTTTGTTTCTGCCCAAATCACTGCTTACCTTGAATACTGGAACTGCGGACATGGCGATCCTCCTTTTTGGACCTGAAGGATTTGCGTATAGAGTTCAACATTTTGCTGGCAGAATTCCTCCGTTTGCCATACCCGTCATTCAGAGACGACTGGCCGGCCTCCTTGTTATCCCCCCCCACTTCACCACCTTTACCTCCCTTCTCTACCACTCCCCCTTGATCGACAATAAGCGTCTTTTTGCGCGGAGCTTTCTTGGCCTGCTTTTTGGGGCTGACTTTGGGGCTGTCGTTGTCTTTCAGTCTGTTTTCCTTCTCTCTCTCCTGCCGGTGGAAGCTGTGCAGAAACCGGTCCTTGGCTCGCCTCAGCAGTCCTTTCTTTTTGCGGTTCTCCGACACAGACGCGCTATCCCCCTCCGTGTCGGCCGAGGACACGGAACCGTTCTCCGCTTTGTGCTCCGGTTTGTCCGCTTTCTTCCTCAGGGCGTCCAAGTCTTTGGGCAGCAGCGCTTCTTCCCGGGACGCCCCCCTCATGCGCGAGGGCATGGTTTTGCAGCGGCCCCCGATCCCGTCCTCCAGCCCGTCCTCGTCCCGCTCGTCCAGAACCTCACCCGAGGTGACCGGCCATTGGGACGACATGGGGTGAGTTTTGAAGCGCGGGGGTCGTCCGTGGGACCTGCGCTGGTCGTTGAGCTGCTTCTGCAGCAGCTCGTCCAGGATGCGGGAGGCATCCTCGTACAGCTCCGGCCCTGTCGGCCGTTTGACCTTGGCATAATGACCTTGAGGGTACATCCTGTTCCGGGCCTTCTGCAACATGCGGTGGACAGGAAGGATTTAGCACATGGTGAAGACATTTCATGTGTTCGATATAAGTTATACACTGTATTGAATATATAAAGTCTTTTTTTTTGCTTTTGGTGTGTGTGTGTGTGTGTGTGTGTGTGTGTGTGTGTGTGTGTGTGTGTGTGTGTGTGTGAGATTATCAGCTCTAAAAAAGGTATTATTTGAAGAATACAAATCAAAGTAGTTAAAACTTGAACAGCCACAGCCCACAAGAATCCTCTTTCAAACCATTGTGAACATATATTCTGCTTTTATTCAGATCATGCCATGAGAGTAGAATAGTAATTTCTTTTTTGGTGCTGCCTCTTCTTCAGTGACAGTCCTACCCCTGCTGTTCCCAGGCCACTCATTTCAATCTCCCTGCCACAGCCATACCCAGGTTTGTTATGTCTCATCCTCAGGTCAGAAGTCAACAGGGAACTCCCAAAATAAGTTTGAAATAATTCATCCTCTTCAGTCTTTGTAAAGTTAAAACAAATTTTTTTTGGTCATAAACAGGAAGACCTGTGAGTAATGGATATTGCCCACAGATAGTAGATACTGACTCACTGGCTTTTTATCTTTGTAAGCAGTGCTTTCTAAAAAATAATAAAGCAAATTTTATGAAAATATACATCTTGGGGGTACTATTTTGATATTGCTGATGAGTTTATCTTAACATTACCCATGGACAGCTGCCCTAAGAACACAGTTGTAATGTAGGCCTACACTGACTTCAAATATTCCTTGAAAATATTTCTCAAAGGTTTTCTTTCTTTTTTTTGTCTTTTCTTATTCACTTGTTTGCCTGAAACTGAGTGAAATGAAACAAGGCCCATTGCTGTGTATGTGAAGAGTGTGTCAACAAGATTAGACATGATGATTGATCATGTCCATGATACAATTACAACATAATCAAAATTAATACAAAAACAGTGCTCTTTTGTTTAGTATTATATATAAATTTATAAACATGATGATCAAACTTCTAATAGAAATAAGCAGTGCATACAATGATACAGTGCTACTTTGGTTTGAGTAACCCTCACAGGTTGAAAAGAATGAAACTTACTTTGTCACTTGGGTCAAATGACCAACTGATTCTCAGAGGCATTTTAGAATATCACAGCAGTTAATTCCACTTTTTTTCGACTCCTTTACAATCAATCGTGAGCGCGACCAGTCACGTTAATGTCCAAGAGCAAAATAACACTCTCTTCATATTAAACTGAGCTGGTAAAAATAGCGTGGGATTTCCAAGTCATGCTCTATTTTTAACTCTACATGCTGAACTCACATAGTGGCAGCACAACAGGAAGCAAGTATTACGCTGATTACAAACTAAGCTACAAAGGTAGGCCTAGCCTTAGGGGCCTAGTCAGTTACTGTCGTCAACTGATAAACACGATGACACATCGTCATCTGACATGTACCGCGTCAGTTCAGGTGGTTCACCTACGGCGAGATGAATGATCCAAACGATCGATTCCCCACTGGCTTTTGTTTTCGGCGCTGAACAAGCCAGGAATTTTGTCAATAAGTGGGATGGAGTGGGGAGGATGTGTTGCATTGGTGAGAAGAAAACATGATTAGGGTCATTCGGTTCTATTTCTCGGATTTTCCGTTTGAGTTGGCAGAGGGATAACATGCGAATAAATTTCACGAGTAAGGAAAGTAAAGGGTCGAATATGAATATGACAGTAATCTAAGTGAATGTTTGATAAGGGAAATACCCTGACCTTGGTTGAACATGAAATTCTTGATGGTTATTGCAGCGAAATAAAGTGTAGAAGCTGACTCACATGAGAAGCAGGAAGTCAGGGACGCGAAAACATATATATTGTGACCTTCACCTTAACATTCCTATTTTTCGTCACAAAAGAGTTCCCGTTCGGTGAAGGCCTATCAACATGATCTTTATTAAAATAAGAGAAAAACGTTCCTACATGTAGGCTACATATTAATAGCAACAACACGCTTATTGATTATGGGTGTGTTTTTTGGGTTTTAAAATATGTTTTGCTATACTGCGTTATACCGTGTTGTACTGTAATCCTCGCCCGCGCGTGCATATGCGTGCGTGCGTGTGCGTGTGTGTGTATTTATTTATTTATAAAATTATTTATCAATTTATTTATCATTTTATATCGAGGACAAGGGAATGAGAACTCACGTGCTTTTGTCTTTTTTATTTTTTATTTTTATCAAGTCCCCGTGTGCATACAGTTTCGTTTAAACTATTCCCACCGGCACACAATTGCTACTCTTTCGAAAATTGGATCAGGTGTGCAAGATGTTCTGCATATCCCCGCACACGGAGCCTCAGTCTATAGTCTCATCCGAGGAACTTTCTTCTTCTTCTTCTTCCTCTTTTTTTTTTTTTTTGGCAGGGGG
>CM060333.1:14887436-14902436 GCA_030674155.1 Stramonita haemastoma
CACAGAAGGAGAAAGCTAAGAAGAAGATGTAGAATGCACAGAAGAAGAAGGAAAAAACAGAAGGAGAAAACACAGAAAAAGAATGAAAGAAGAAGAAGAAGAATGCAAAGAAGAGAATGCGAAGAAGAAGGAGAAAGCACAGAAAAAGAATGTAAAGAAGAAGAAAATGCAAAGAAAAAAGAATGCAAAGGAGAAGAATGCAAAAAGAGAAGAATGCTAAGAAGAAGAAAGCAAAGAAAAAGAAGGCAAAGAAAGTGCAAAGATGAAAAATGCAAAGAAGAAGAAGACGAATGCAAAGAAGAAGACGAATTCAGAAGAAGAGGAAGAAGAAGAAGAAGAAGAAGAAGAGAAGAGAGAAGAAGAAGAAGAAGAAGAAGAAGAAGAAATGATATTATTCATTTTTTCTTTTTTTTAATTTGAGGTAATGGAATAGAGTACTTGTGACTTGATTTGCATCCAGTTTTTGTGTACATGCAGTTTTGTAAATTATATTATCCTTCTGCTGGCACATAATGGCCTACACTTGTGAAGGCGAAACAGGTTTTAACGTGTAGGCAAGATGTTTTGATGAGAGCGAGAGCGAGAGGAGAGAGGAGAGAGAGAGAGAGAGAGAGAGATGAGAGAGAGAGAGAGAGAGAGAGCTTTCGATCGTGTATTGGCAGGCAGTCTGGTGTTAAAAAAAATCCGCCATTTTTTGTGTATTTGCTGTGTGGTATTGAAAAACAACCCACCATTCTTTGTGTATTTGTAGTGCGGAGCAGGGAGTACCCAAAGAAGAGGAGGAGGAGGAGGAGGAGGAGGGTGAAGATGGTGGAGGCAATAGGTAAGCGCTGACTTATATGATGGAAGAGCGCAGAGCGTTGAAACTGTTTGGCTGGATAAATAGTCAGAAAGACAAGTGATGGATGCTACTTTGGTTACACATAACGGTTAGCTTCCGGGTCGAGTAGTTTTTTCTATAAAGTGACCAGTCAGAACATGTTTTACTGTTTTTCACTGAATTTTTTAAAGCATAAAAAAATGCATGTGTACTTGTTTTGGAGGGGGTTGAGGCCTTAGATCAATACAGGTAGTGATGAGAAAGTGGGAAAATGATCATGAAAATGAGGATTGTTGTGTTCCTGCAGTGTTGACCCCGTGTATACATATTGTGGCGAGGCAGCTAGCAGACGACAAAGGAGTGAGGGTGTACAGTGTTTGCTGAAAAGTTTTAAAACTACGAAATTTGTTTGTATTATTCTGAGTTTTTAGCCAGGGGCTAGTCTTTCTGAAAAAAAATGCTTTTAATTTCTGTGATGCCTTAGTACGTGTTGTACGGAGCAAGAGGGATATATGAAACTAGAAGGAAAGCTGCCACAATCTAACCCTTATGTGCAGCCTGTATTACAGACAAGTGATGGATGGTACTTTACACCTTACCGCCTTGTTGGGGCAGTGAAAGACTAGACCTCAGAATAGCCTACCTGTTTGTAGTAGGTCTGTTTCTTTGCTATCTCAAATTTAACACACCACGCACGCACACAGCACGCACGCACGCACGCACGCACGCACGCATGCACACACACACACAAACAAACACATACACACACTCACACACACCCCCATCCAACCACACACGCACGCACACACACACACACACACACACACACACACACACACACACACACACGCACACACACCACACCTCTCTCTCTCTCTCTCTCTCTCTCTCTCTCTCTCTCTCTCTCTCTCTCTCTCTCTCTCTCTTTTATGTGTTTTGTAGAGTTGAGGGAATAGTTGTTTTTGTTATCATTACTATTCTTATTTCCTCAGCCAGGGCTCAGAGGTTTACCAATGGGCTGATACCTGATATTCTTGTTTCTTAAAAGAAAAAACCCTCAAAAAACAAAACAGAACAAGAAAACAAAACCATCGCGTGTAACACAAAGGCCTACTAATCCACAAGATGAGAGCAAGTGGTATATTATGGGGAAGATTATTAAAAGGAATGCTAAGCTCCTTAATGGTATTATTATGTCCATCCGATTTACCAGAGCTTGTTCCTGGTCTAGTTACTGGAAATAACCCTTCTCATAGACGTAGACTTCTAGAGCGCAGGGTACCTAGATGCAGAACTGAAATGTATAAAAAAAAATCTGCCTTCCTTTCTACCACTGTTTTATGGAACGATCTTCCAAATCATACCAAAACTAGTGATTCTTTCTGTACTCTTAAACATTATTTGTCAGCTGATGATTATGTTGTGCCCCCATATATTTTTTTTTATTATGGAGAGAGAAGAGAACAGATTATTCATACTGGACTCCTTCTTGGAGTCAGTGACATAAACAACGATTTATTTAATAATCGCCATCTTGTTGACAACCCACGCTGTGTATGTGGTAGCGAGAGGGAGACAGCAGAACACTATACCTATGCTATCATGCCCTTTATTCGATGCAGCCTGTGCTAATACCACACTGTAGCTGTCCCAATATTGTGTGTGTAATACTACTACTATTAACGTCAGTTTTTGGTCTTTGTATAAGATATATCAACTTTTGTATTTGGCCTTTGTATTGACATCATCATTAGTAGATATAATTATATTCAGTCTGTTTCTTTCTTTTCTTAACGAAAGCATGTCAATAACTCATTATTGCCACTGACCTCTCTGAACTTCGCATTTCCAAAAACATAATCAAACATAATTATATGCGCAAAATACCTCGAACCTCATTCTCATCCCTCTCTCCATCCAAAATTAAGAACAAAATGTTAGAAACAAACGAAAAGCCAAAGCAAAGCAAACAATAGCTAGCCAACTTGTCAAACGAATAAACGAATGAACGAACACACAAACAAGAAAACAAGCAACAAGCAAGAAACACATAACAAGTAACAAACAAGCACAGCTAACAAACAAGCACAGCTAACAAACAAGCAACAAATAGAGCAAAAACAACAAGCGTGGAAAAACAAGAAGAAAGCAACAAACAATAGACAAGCAACAAACAGGACACAACAAACAACCAACAACAAGCAACAACCAACAACAACAAAACAACACCAGTCACCAAAAAGCAAACATAACCAAACACCGACAAACAAACTGACAGCTTTGGAACAGTGACGTCATACTTACGTGAATGACAGGCCGCGTCATCACAGAGTCTGTGTGACGTCTCTGTGGAACCCAGACCAGGACATAGTTGGATTCAATGTATTCCGGGGGATTCTGCAACAACACAGACACACATGATCATCACTTGGATGATGACGATGATGAAAATGGAGATAGAGAACCCATCATAGAGATGGGGAACCCCTTTATGGAGATGGGGGACCCCTTTATGGAGATGGGGGACCCCTTTATGGAGATGGGGGAACCCCTTTATGGAGATGGGGAACCCTTTATATTGGTATGGGTGCGTGCTGATGCTTGGAACCTGTGTTGTGGTATATATACCAGTATATCATGTATACATGTTTACTGTTTTTATGTATGGCTTGTAACACGCCTGAATTTCATTTCTCTTTCTTTGAGATAATAAAGTATTTGAATTTTAATTTGAATTTTAACCCAGGCCAAGACATAGTCAGAATCCACATATTCCTGGGAGTTCTGCAACATCATAGAATATTATCATCACTTCGATAATGATGATGATGGTAACGACGAAAATGACGGGAATAATGATGAAGGTGACGACAACAAGGATGAAGATGACGATACAAGGATGATAAAGACGATGATGATAATGGAGATGGAGAACCCAGACCAATATATAGTTTGAGTCAGAGTACATTGGAATCTTCTATAACAACACCCATGACGACAGTGGTGGTGGTGGTGATGATAGCGGTGGTGTTCGTCGTAGTGGCAGTGATGATGATGATGATGATGATGATGATGATGATGATGATGATGATGATGATGATGATGATGATGATGATGATGATGATGATGATGGTGGTGGTGGTGGTGGTAGTGGTGATGATGATGATGATGGTGATGGTGGTGGTGGTGGTGGTGGTGATGATGATGATGATGATGATGATGATGATGATGATGGTGGTGATGACGACGGCGATGATGATGATGACTGTTGTTTATAGTCCCGCCAATCGCTAAGGACATAGCCATGTTGTAAGTAAGGCAGTAAGTTGTGGAAACACGCAGAGACAGCCCTAAAGGGTAAAATGAACAAGAGGGCAGAATGCCCCTATGTGCCCAGCCCTGTGTTTGTGATATCACCACCAGGGCACCACAGTGTGCTATCACCACCAGGGCACCACAGTGTGATATCACCACCAGGGCACCACAGTGTGCTATCACCACCAGGGCACCACAGTGTGATATCACCACCAGGGCACCACAGTGTGCTATCACCACCAGGGCACCACAGTGTGCTATCACCACCAGGGCACCACAGTGTGCTATCACCACCAGGGCACCACAGTGTGCTATCACCACCAGGGCACCACAGTGTGCTATCACCACCAGGGCACCACAGTGTGCTATCACCACCAGGGCACCACAGTGTGCTATCACCACCAGGGCACCACAGTGTGCTATCACCACCAGGGCACCACAGTGTGCTATCACCACCAGGGCACCACAGTGTGCTATCACCACCAGGGCACCACAGTGTGCTATCACCACCAGGGCACCACAGTGTGCTATCACCACCAGGGCACCACAGTGTGATATCACCACCAGGGCACCACAGTGTGCTATCACCACCAGGGCACCACAGTGTGCTATCACCACTAGGGCACCACAGTGTGCTATCACCACTAGGGCACCACAGTGTGATATCACCACCAGGGCACCACAGTGTGCTATCACCACCAGGGCACCACAGTGTGATATCACCACCAGGGCACCACAGTGTGATATCACCACAGGGCACCACAGTGTGCTATCACCACCAGGGCACCACAGTGTGATATCACCACCAGGGCACCACAGTGTGCTATCACCACCAGGGCACCACAGTGTGATATCACCACCAGGGCACCACAGTGTGATATCACCACCAGGGCACCACAGTGTGCTATCACCACCAGGGCACCACAGTGTGATATCACCACCAGGGCACCACAGTGTGCTATCACCACCAGGGCACCACAGTGTGATATCACCACCAGGGCACCACAGTGTGATATCACCACCAGGGCACCACAGTGTGCTATCACCACCAGGGCACCACAGTGTGATATCACCACCAGGGCACCACAGTGTGATATCACCACCAGGGCACCACAGTGTGATATCACCACCAGGGCACCACAGTGTGCTATCACCACCAGGGCACCACAGTGTGCTATCACCACCAGGGCACCACAGTGTGCTATCACCACCAGGGCACCACAGTGTGATATCACCACCAGGGCATTACAGTGTGATATCTTGCTTGATAAAAAAGACAAGACTTGCTTAAAAAAAAACACATCCTAAGGAAACAAACTAGTAAAGGTTGCATGTAAAACAAGACAAACTCTGGCCAGACTTTAAAACAAAAACACACAAAAAAAAAAACCCAAACCCACCGGCCAAGCTTTCTAAAAGAGAAAAAAGTAGAAAAAAACCAAGGCCAGACTAGTTTGAAAACAAACATGGCCAAAATTTGCTTGAAGAGAGGAAAACAAACCTGGCCAAATTTTCGTGAATTAAATGGAAAAAAAAACCTTGGTAACCATAATATTTATTTGCTTAGAAAATTAGAAAACAATTGGCGTGGATTGTCTGGAGAAAATGGCCACAGTGACCTGAGCAAATAAAAAGGCCAAATTGCTCGGGAAAATGGTCATGACTGCTTGGGAAAAATAGCTCAGGGATTCTCAAGCAAAAAAAGAGAAAAAAAAAACATGAATAGTGGTATAGTAGTGCTTGCATGAAACAGGTGAGACAAAAGAACTGGCAATTAGCCTTGCTTGAAAAAGAGCCAGAAAAGTAACAAGGCCTCCCTGAAAAAAGAAAGAAAAGAGACCAAAGAATTGGCAAGACTCGCTTCAAAAAAGAAAAGAAAAGAAAACATAGCCGGCCTGATGTGTTTGAATAAAGCGGTCAGGATTTGTTTTTACAAGATATAGCGCTATACAAATTCCATGTATTATTTTTATTATTATTATTAAGACAGGACATAGGCTAGAAGGACATAGCAGAAAGACACAGAAAAACCAAGTTCACAACAAGGGGAACTTAAAAAAAAAGCATACCAGCACAGAAATGTCATAGACTTGAGAAAATCTGTTTCTACGGAAAGAATGTGTGATATACTGAAGGTGATGTTAGCTGCTTATCAACATCGTCAGGTCTGCACCATGTCACTGATTTCCATCATCAAATCTCCGTGGGATAGAAAATACACGTCTGTTTGGGGGACAGGAAGCCTAAAGGTTGGAGTGTTGCTCTCCTGATCTGACAGACCGGGATCGAGCCACCACGGAGGCGCCCGTATTAGTGAATTACCCTAGAGTTAACATCAGCATACTGGCCCACCCCCCCCCTCCCCAATCTTTCTGATGAAACTATAAACCAAGGCTCCATGTATAAACACACGTAGAGCATCTTGCACACACGTTAAAAACCATTCCACGATTCGGAAGAGTAAGCCGTTTCTGCGCCCATAATGAACAGAGGCAAAAATTTAAAAAAAAAAGCCGCATGCACACAGGTGTCTGTGTTAGAACCCTCTCTGAAGTTGGGATCAGCTACTTGTGGTGGAAAACAGTGCTACAATTCTCACATTGGTGACCAGATGTAACGAAAGAACGCAAAGAAAATACACATCATGTAGCAATACACTACCCTATATATATACTCCACAATTGGGTGTTCAACCGTCTGTCATTATTGACATACCAGAATTATCAGAGAGTAGTTATACCATCTTTTACAGACACAGTCAGAATCATCACAGAAATGTTTATAACCACTTCATTACAGAACAGTCAGATCCATCAAGAAAATGTTTATAACCATCTCTCATTACAGACAACAGTCAGAATCCATCACGGAAAGTGTTCATAGCCATCTCTCATTACAGACAACCGTCAGAATCCATCACGGAAAGTGTTCATAGCCATCTCTCATTACAGACAACAACATTGACCATTCTGTTCAGACTTCGCTCACTCACCTGACGAACAGACATCTTCACTTTCTTCAACTAGCCATCACAAATCAAATATCATCATACAGCAGACAGCAGACAGCACTTTGGTGACAAACTCTAACAGCACCTCACTGCAGGGACAAACTCTACACACATTGCACTCAGGGCAAACTTATGCAGCACTGCACTGCAGGGACAAACTTACACAGATGCACTGCAAGGCACAAACTTACAACAAACTAGCAAGGGACAAACTGTACACGAACTGCATAGGGCAATCTTACACAATGCACTGCAGGGACAAACTGTACACAGATTGCAAGGGACAATCTCTAACAGCAATGACTGCAAGGGACAAACTGTACACAGCACTACGGGGGACAAACTCTACAGACTGTCTACGGTATTGCCTACACACTGTGGTGGCTCAAGAGATTGTTTAAATTAAACCTGTGTCCGTGTTTTTCTAGGTGTCTCCAAGAGAATGTACAGGGAGAAGGCCAGGGGAAGGTTTGTGGAGGGCTGGAGGTTTACAGTATTGACCGATGCCAGATCTTCAATGTTACCTCCATCAAAGAAAGAAAACAAGAGAGTTGTAACCTCCCTTTGTTTTCGTGAGAAGTCCGCTTCTTTGAAGTGTTCCTCTGGACTTGTTTTCCCTGGCTGTGGCTGGTCATGTTCAGTAATGAGTTGTTGTTGCCTTTTAGGTGGAAGGAGGGGGTGGAGAAGGAAGAGGAGGCGTTATAATGGAATAGGGGGTGGGGGTGGGGGGCTGCCATACAGTCTGTTACAACTCGTTTCTTGTTTCCCTCTGCCACAAAAATAGTGATGTTGTCCACTGTCAAAAGCCTGACTATAGTCTATGAATGTTATGAATTCCTTATCTGCGTATTTTTTTTTTCTCGAACAATATCTGAAGCACAAAAAAGTACGTCTGTGGTCTGCTTCCATGCCTATATCTTCCCTGACAATCAGATATATCTCTTTCTGCATTATTTTCCATTCTGTTGAGGATGATGATAAGAAGAATGTTGCTTGTGTGGCTTATCAAGGCGATTGTTCTGTAATTGCCACAGTCTTTAGTATGTCAGCCCTTGTGAAGCATGATGAATTCTTGTTGCTTCCAGTCGCTGGACCATTGGCAGGTCTTTCAAGTTCTTTTGCATAGAAGTTGTAAAGCTGTAAACTAGAAACGCCTGAGTTCTTCAATAGCTCACTTGGGATGTTGTCCTTGCAAGGGATTTGTTTTCTTTCAGGTTCCTGATGAGCACAATAGTTGTGACAATAGTTAATACATATATAGTGACCTTCACCGTGGGGATCTTTCCCTGTGTGACCTTCACCCTGTTCTCTCATTACCAGCATCCCAGCACTCTGCAGACTGAAGACTTTAAGGTGACATGGAACAGCAGATGTCAGCTGAAATTTTAATCAATATGAGACCACACTCTTCCCTGATTCCTCCACCCGTTTACCAACCTATGTGTCATCCATCCATCCATCCATCCATCCATCCATCCATCCTCCTCCATCCTCCGTCCGTCCGTCCGTCCGTCCGTCCGTCCGTCCGTCTGTCCTTCCATCCAGTCAGCCAGCCATTGCTCCAGCAAATAAGCATCCCCCATAAAAACAACAACAACAACAACAAAACAACAACCCAGGCATACACTCATCCCTGGTTTGGGAAGAAGTCTACAGAATATAATCATCACTGATCAGTCTAATTATGGACAATGTAGACTACAGCGTATCTCACATTGGTCAGTATAACTATGAACAATGCTGTCCACAGGATATCTCACTCTGGTCAGTCTATGGATAATCTGATCAGTCTATGGACAATGCAGTCTACAGCGTATCTCACACTGGACAGTATGACCACAATCTGTGCTCATCAAAGTCGACTATGGATCACACACCCGGATGACCAGTGGTGATGCCAGGACTCATCAGAGATGGAGGAAAAACTTAGCCAACAAATCCACTGTATGTCCATCAGCTAACTTCAACTCAGCTACCCACAAACGACAATCCAGCACACCTGCCTGCTCTACTAGCCACTCAACCAAGCTATTTATCAAGCTAGTCACCAATCTATCTTTTTTCCTGTACCAGCTATCAATCAAGCTATTTATCAAGCTAGTCACCAATCCAGCCACCTGCTGTACTAGCCATCAATAAAACTATTTATCAAGCTAGTCACCAATCCAACCGCCTTGTGTATTAACCATCGACCAAGCTATTTATCAAGCTAGTCACCAATCTATCCTTTTCCTGTACAACCATCAGCCAAGCTGTTTATCAAGCAGACGATCAACAGTCCAGGGGGAATCTGAACCAAGGAGCTAAACTGCTGCAGTAAGATCGAAAAATCCCTTGGCCAAACACTGTAGGGCATAAATGCCATGTCCAACACCTTTCACTAGCAGTGTGCTGCTTCAAAGGGAGTGGTGCTTTAGAGAAAAACGGCCAGTGGACAAAGCATGCTATGCTCCACACTTAAGCACTGTGCTGTACATGGAGTGGTCCTTCATGGGCTGAACATGTGGTCCATTGTACAGCCGCCCCCCTTCAGTTCAAAGTGTAGTGACCTGGCTACCAGGCGTAAGGGGTGTGTGCTTTGTGTTGTGTTCTGAATACATCAGATGGTGGGAGGTGTGCTTTGTGCTGTGTTCAATCCACCAGGCAGGTCCCCAGGGGTGTGTTGCTTGTGTTGTGTTTTACTACATAAAACGGGTGGGGGGTGTGTGCTTTTAACAGGTGGGGTGTGTGTGCTTTTGTGCTGTGTTCAATGTATCACAACAGGTGGGGTGTGTGTGCTTTTAACAGGTGGGGTGTGTGCTTTGTGTTGTGTTTAATGGATCAGACAGGTGGGGTGTGTGCTTTGTGTTGTGTTTAATGGATCAGACAGGTGGGGTGTGTGCTTTGTGCTGTGTTCAATGGATCAGACAGGTGGGGTGTGTGCTTTGTGTTGTGTTTAATGGATCAGACAGGTGGGGTGTGTGCTTTGTGCTGTGTTCAATGGATCAGACAGGTGGGGTGTGTGCTTTGTGCTGTGTTCAATCCATCAGACATGTGGGTTGTGTGCTTTGTGCTGTGTTCAATACATAAAGTGATGGGGTGTATGCTTTGTTCGATCCATCAGACATGTGGGGTGTGGGCCTTGTGTGCCATTAATTGAATCCACACAGGACAACAGAAATGTTAAGGGACCAACTTAACTCCGGAGAAAGCTGTTCTAAATCCCTGAGGAGTAAATGAGAGATTTACCAAGTAGTTATTTCTCTTCTTTCTTCTTCCTTTTTTTGCTTTATCTGACTTTTTCATTCAATAAAGCAAAATGTCTGAGCATAAAAGACAATTTTGTGCAGGATCAGAAAATTACAAAGGCTTCCATCGCCACATCCCTACGACATGTGGGACCAACATAACATTCACTGAACCGCTTACTGAACTGGGTATGTATTTACTAAGCGCACATGCAGGCGTATGGACTATTTTGCTTCCCTCTTTTACACCTGCACAGCCTACTACTCTCAAAGGCAGCTGCAGAGAATAAAAAGAAAGGAGAGAAAAGAAGAGATAGTGAAGCAGCGAGATAAAGTTTAAGAAAGAAAAATGAGTAAGAAAATAATCAAAGTGGAAAATGATAGGTTTTAAAGATTGGAGATCTAGATCTATAATCCACGCACAGCTCTCTGGGTTCAAGACACAGGCTAATACTGAGACTGACTTCTAATAAGAGCATGCAAGCTAATTGCAACATTTTATCGGAAGCAAAATGTACGCACCGGATACGTGTAAATCACCACTCAACAAAATAGAAAGTCGCACAATTGGCAGGTGTCTCCTAATTTAGAAACACAACGCTTGGTCTCTGATCACATGGGAGGTAATCTTACTACCACCTTGTTAAAACTGAAAGAGGAATAAGAAAGGAAAGAGACATCAAGAAAGAACAGAGACGAAGAAACGAAAGAGGAAGAAAGACAGAAAAGAGACGAAGAAAAGAAAGAGGAAAAAAGACAGAAAAGAGACGAAGAAAAGAAAGAGGAAAAAAGAAAGGAAAGAGACAACAGAAAGAAAAGAATAAAAAACGAAAGAGGAAAAAAGAAAAAAAAGAGATGAAGAAAAGAGAGAGGAAAAAAGAAAGGAAGGAGAAGAAGACCCTACCATCGGGGTAAGAAGCAACACACACATAGTGGACACCCCTTTCTCTGCACTTCCCGCCAATATTACCACCACCACCACCAAACCCTACCCACCTGCCATTCTTCCTCCCCCCCTCGCCTCCTCTCTCTCTCTCTCTCTCTCTCTCTCTCTCTGCAATACAGCAGTGCCGCTTTGCGGATTAACCTTTATTCTGCTGTGTCCGTCCACTAGACCACAGCACTCCCGCACAGCATGAATGATGTAGCGTGACCTCACTGACCAGGTCATGTCAGGTCACCCTCCGCCACGATCAATCAGTGCGTGGAAACTGACAAGGATTATAAAAACACAAAGAAAGGACTGGAATGCGGACTGTACTGCACAGTGGCTGGCTCATGGTATAACTACAGCTGCTTATGCCTAGGCTTTTTTATTTTGTTTTTTGGGGTTTTGTTTTGGATATTTTTTTGGGTTGGTTTGGTTTTTTTTCCCTTGATGTCACTGCAGTGTGCAGAGGTCACAGCCCCTAAACACGGTCAAGCCATGTCAATGCTCTCTCTCTCCCTATGATGTACTTTACTACAACATTCTTTTGCCATCGGTTGACGATCAGTGCAGGTAGATCTAACAGATGAAGATATTTTGGTGGCAAAAAACGCTGTGGCCTGTCAGTTAAAAAAATTCAATCAGCCAACAAACAAGTTGATTGTCTACGTCAAATTTTGAAAGTATTTTGTTAACCAGAATGGGCGCAGCGTGCAGACACACACACCACACACACACACACACACACACATACACACCCACACCCCCTAACCTATTCTAACCGAATTCTAACCTATATGCATTTCCCCCCTATTGATGCCAATTTCATGTTTGTGAACCAAACTATTCATTGACGCCTCTGCTTGCACAAGTGGTATCTGCATTCATGTGTCAGTGACATCAGGCAAACACTGACGTCAACAGCCAAGCTGTGAATACTGACGTAAGCCCCTCTCTGGGGTGTGGCACCCCCCCCCCTCCTTCCCCTTCCCAAGCCTGAATGGAACTTCACAGTTGTATGGTCGCTTCATAACGACAATAATTCTAGTTGTGTCTTGATACATGGAACGAAAAGTGTTTGATAGTCACTGTTCATTCTGTGTGTTTATAAAGCCGAAAAACGACAACAAAAAAACCAAAACCCAACCCTGAAATATATAGCTAAAGTAAGGAATATTGAAGGTTTTTTTTGTTATGGTTCCGTTTTAAACATGTATTTGTGCAGATACGACAAAACCTTGCCAGATAATCACATTCCTGCACTAAAGAATGACAAGACACAAAACACAATACCAGCCATGCATTTTCCACCGTCTAATGACTCTTTTTGTGAAAAGACGATAAATTCAGGATTAATTCGTTTAAGGATACGGAACAGTATAGTACAGCTGCTTCAACTACTTGTCTGTGGCATAAAACACACTCAAGATTAAAAAAAAAAAGGGGGACATCTTTTTAACTGGAAGTCACACTGACCATCCCCCCTCCACCTTCACGCACACACACACACACACACACACATTAACGATGAACATTAACAATACACGAACCATTCTAGTCATTTAAATAGCAAAATATTCTCATGGACAATTTTTCCTTCTAAATAATTTATTACTGTCTCCCATTTTGTAATTATTGTCTTCTTCATCTTTTCGCTGTTCCACATAGTAACAAATGAGAATGTGATTAGAAAATAAAACTTGTACATTTACAATCCTGCCAAGTGTACTCTTATAGAGGAAGCAGTTTTAAACCTTGAAACATCGCGGAGTGAAAGTTTACCACAGACACGGGGAGAGAGAGAGAGAGAGAGAGAGAGAGAGAGAGAGAGAGAGAGAGAGAGAGAGAGAGAGAGAGAGAGAGAGAGAGAGAGAGAGAGAGACTGACAGACAGAGAGACAGAGAGACAGAGAGACAGACAGAGAAAGAAAGAAAAGAGAGAGAGAGAGAGAGAGAGAGAGAGAGAGAGAGAGAGAGAGAGAGAGAGAGAGAGAGAGAGAGAGAGAGAGAGAGAGAGAGAAGAGAAATAAAGACTGACAGAGAAGACAGAGACAGACAGAAAGATAGACAGACAGAAAGACAGACAGACAGACACACCATGATAAAAACACTTACTCCTATTGCAGAAAAGAGTCAAAGCTACACAAAAAACCCCAACCAAACCCAAAAGCCTCAGCTTTTCTAGAAGCCCAACAGAGTGTGGTTTTCCCACTGCTGTATTAACAAATTTTTAACAGAGCATTAACTTTCCATGACCACTCGATTTACATCAAAAGCTGGACACCATAGTGACCAACACTGACGTTTTGCACACAGTTTTTAACTTTCCACAACAAGAAATAAAAAGTCTTCTTTTTATGCCAGGGAAACACCATACACAACAGCAGGAGAAAAGTGAAGGAGGAAAAAAAGAAGTGAAGTTGAGTATGGCGTATTACGTATGTCAATAGTCCAGCTACAGCAGCTGCAGCGACAGCAGAAATCAGTATTGATCTGACCAAGGGTCAGCCACCCTCACCCTTACCTGCTGTGCTGTGTATGCTGACCATCTACAGCCAGACTTACGTGTAGTGGCCTTTACAACAGCGCTGACCACGTTGGCAGAAAGTATGGACATGGACAAAGTCACTGAAGAGGCCAGTGCTACCTTACGTAAGACCCTCGGCCTACATCTATGCTTTTAACCCTCATGTTCACAAAAGCGGATAGGTTCTGTTCCGAGTTATCTTCAGTCAGAAAATTGGATTGCTGAAACTTATTGATTCTTTTTTTTTTTTCTTCTGGTTCTCTGCATTTACTTCTTTTTCCTTACCCCCTGAAGTCTCTATTCTCACATCCATTTTAGCTTGATGGTTAGAGTGATGTGCTCCTGATCTGCTGACCCGGGTTCGAATCTCGTTCGAGAGGATTTTTCTTCTGGAGTTAACATCAGTGCTGACTCCACTCTTCCCAAAAAGTCATTCGGATGAGATTATTAACCGAGGTACCGTGTGCGAACGCATGCAGAACATCTTGTGCACACGTTAAAACCTGTTCAACTTTTCGGAAGAGTAGGCCGTTGTGTGCCGGTGGGGCAGATGACAAGAGTTACAAAACTGTGTACACACGAGGACTGGATATAAAAAAAAGCACATGAGTGCCCATTTTATTATCATCACAATAAAAGAATAAGTTAAAAAAAGAATTGTTCGAAATCTCCCAAATCAACTTTTGAACATCCCTGCCAGTGTTTTTCTCCACCTAGTGTGTACACACACAGAAGATCAAACATGGCTGCAAGAAGGAAGGTGGCAGGATCTACGACGGTTTAGACGTTCAGCTGCCTAATAAGTAAACCGTGAAGTTCTGGGTTCTACTCCCAGCCTTGCCCTTTTTTTTTTTTCCTAATCAGACAGGAAAATTGACCTGGATATCAAGTCTCTCGGAGGAGACTCTAAACCAGTCGAACGCCTGTGCTTATGAACTTGAGCTCATTAAAAGAATCTTCCACAGTCGAAAATGGGAAGCACCAGGGAAGTACCTCCCAACTGTCCTGGCAAATTTAGTAGATTTAACTTCAAACTGTATCCCAAAGTCAGAATACAGCCACCTTAATGGTGGTGGCGAGAAAATTACATACGCAAAAATCGCACCATTGGGGACCCTCTGAGCTCTAACTAGGAAAAAAAAATCAGAAAACAGTCTGTATCAGAAAATTGTAT
>CM060333.1:14907436-14909936 GCA_030674155.1 Stramonita haemastoma
AAAAATGACTGTCACCAGCAGAAATAGTTCCCACTCAACCGACACTTGACACTTTCCGAAAATCAATACCATCTTCAAGTCACGGGCAGAAAAATCAAACACTGCAACAAGCCGTGATAGTGGAACACTTTAATACAATATTAACAGTGAAACACCTGAACACAGTCAAAAACCAGTTGAAACACCTGAACACAGTCGTAACTGTGTAACACCTGAACACAGTCGTAACAGTGAAACACCTGAACACAGTCGTAACATTAAAACAGCACACATTAAAACCCGTTCCGCTTTTCGGAAGAGTAGGCATTGTATGCCTTTGGGAACGGATGACAAAATTTACAATACTGCATACACACACGGGGACTGTATGTAAAAACCCCACATAACAGCTTATTCCATTATCCTCGAAATAAAAGAATCATTAAATAATAATTAATGAAAAAAAAGAACACCTGAACACAATAGTAACAGCGAAACACATTCAGCACTTTTTGACCCACAACAAGATGAAGAGTAAAATCCTTACCGCATCAAAATAACAACGATCTTGGTGTTGGCAGTGAATTGGGGAAAAAAAAGAGTAACTAGACTCTATGTTCAACATGTCAAATACTCCATAGCACTAAAACAACAAAAAAAGAAAAGGTCTTGTAGCATAAACTTGGAGAGGTAGACTGGAACTGTGAACCCAAACCGGGTGTAAAGGTGTGAACGCACTGACACTGAGGAAAGGATGTGTGTAGGTCACAGTGGTCAGCTGTGCGGTCAGAGGGCACGGTGTGTATGTATGTGTGTGCTACACTGGTTCCAGCGGTCAGTGACTGGCAGCAGGGCAATAGCCGACACGGCAGGCAGGCAGGCACAGGCCGGCAGGTAGGCAGGTAGGTTGCAGTGCCAGACATTGCCGGCAGATAGATAGACACTCAGGCAGGCAAGCAGCAGGCAGGCAGGCAGGCAAGCAGGCAGGCCAGTGCCACAGGCGGCTGGGCAAAAAACAGGCACGGCACATTTCTTCCCTCCTGGAGAGGGCCGCTAGTCATGTGGAGAATTTTGTGTGGGAAAGAAGAAAGAAAGGGGGATGGGGGGTGGGGATGGGGATGGAGGTGGGGATGTGGGGAGAAGCTACTGAGCTGTGGAGTTTTTTTTTGGAAAACACTTGTTTTCTGAATGACATAAAAAATCCTCTCCAATTTTTTTTTTCTGGAACACTCCCCCCTCTCCCTCAAAATCTTGAAGCAAGTGAGAAATCTGCTACTCACGGCATTAACTATTAGTCTAATTTGTTTTAGCTGGTATGATTAAAAAATAACGTTATTAACACTATCCTGTTTTAGTCTCTCTGTCGATGTTGCTTTTGTCAGGGAGGAAGAAGGGGTGTTGTTTACTAAAACAGAATAAAATCAAACAAAAAAGAAGTAAAAAGCAACTTCTGGCTACTTGGTTTACCATCACTGAAACAACAATTAAACCACAATTCATCAGCATCTGCACAAAAGAAATGAAAGTACAAAAAACTTCCCAAAAGATCCAGCCACTAGGCTTTGTCATCTTCTGGCACATGACCACACCAGAGTAAGAAAAAAAAAGTCTACAAAACACACAGCTAAAAACACTGTAACACACACAACTCACACTGTTATAAAATCCCTGCCTTCATCTGTTTTCCTCTGTCATCCAAACACAGAAGTCCAGTCCTTCAACAGGAAGATCTCTCTCTCTCTCTCTCTCTGGCTGTACCTGACGCAGCATGACGTCACTCCAGGCTCAGAGGTCACTGCCTCCTCCTGACAGCAGAAGTGCACGCACAGTGGTGCCCAAGTTCACCTGCACTTCTTCTACTCCACTCCCTCCCTGTCTTCCTTCTTACCCTGTAAGGGCGTGGCTGCTGGCGGAGTCCCAAAAGAGAAAATGACCACATGAAGAGAGAGGTCTTGGGAGTGGTGGTCGCCATTATGCTATAGCGTTGTTCTATTTGCAGTGGGCAGCCATTGTGCAATGGCCATGTTCTATTTGCAGACAGCAGCGGCTGTCTGTCATCGCCCATGAAGGGTGGGCAAGTGGGCGGGTGGGTGTGACCTGGATTTCAGCCAATCAGCGGCTAGAGCGTGCTGGACATAGGGGTGGGGGTGGATGACCTTTCGTTGGCTGACAGAACAGCCTGGGTAAGGAAGGACTGGACACCCTCCTCTTCCTCCTTCCCTCTCTCACCGCCCACTTTCTCCTCCTTCACCCTCTCCCTTTTTTTGTTTTGTTCCCTCTACTATCTTTCCACCTCTGGCTGTTGTCCACTGTTGGTGGTCAATGAAGGGAGACGTCTTGTTTATCAGTTGACGATTTTTTTCCCTGTCGTCTATCTTCTTCTTTCTTTGTTTTTCTGTCTCTTGTTTCTATCTCTTTGTTGCTCTCTTTGTTCTGTGTCATGTTCCTTTGTGTGTTCCTCTGTCTTTCTCTTGTCTTTTGTTCCTGTGTCTGTTTCCTCTTTGTTCCTCTGTATTCTTCT
>CM060333.1:14914936-14922436 GCA_030674155.1 Stramonita haemastoma
TGGTGGGCAAAAAGTGGTCACACATGTTTTAAAAATACCACCATTGGTAAAACTTCGGAGCTCTAGCCAAGGAACAAACATCTCCTCCACCCCCCACACCCACACCCCTCCCCCAACCACCACCACCCTTCCCCCAACCACCACCACCCCTCCACCCACCCACTACAACCACCAAAAAACCCCCAGGAATCTAATTCTTAAGCTTTTGAGCCGTTTCCATCTTCTTCATCCTGTGTTTTTGACTGGCTCTATGCAAAACACAGCTGCTGCTGCTTGTTAGTGGTGGGTGTTTGATGGGGGAGGTGTAGACCTGAAGAATGGCGTGTAGATCTATAGACTTGTGGCCAGGGTTGTGTGTGATCTGCCGCCATGTTTTAGTGTTGTGGCTTTTGACTGGAAGTGGTCCTAAGCTTGTAGAGAGGAGGACGATAGGCTAGAAACAGGTTTAAGGGGTGGGGGTGGGGGAGGGGGGGGGGTGGGGGTGGAGGAGGGGGCCAGTTGAGGCTGAATGGATGGGGGGGGTTGGGGGGGGGGCAATGCCCAATACTTGGAGCTATACCAAGCCACATTAAGCCACACCAAGCCACATTAAGCCACACCAAGCCACATTAAGCCACACCAAGCGACATTAAGCTACACCAAGCGACATTAAGCCACACCAAGCCACATTAAGCCACACCAAGCCACATTAAGCCACACTAAGCCACATTAAGCCACACCAAGCCACATTAAGCCACACCAAGCCACATTAAGCAACATTAAGCCACACCAAGCGACACCAAGGCAGTAGGCCTACATACAGTCAGCAGGCTAAGCAGGGTCTCCTCACACTGGTGGCTGTATGTAGTCTTTAGGTACCAAGCCTGGATGGTTGTTGTGACAATAGTTGCAGATAAATATTTTATTCTATTTTACACCACTTTATGTCACAGCAGATTTCTCTTCATGAAATTCGGGGCTGCTCTCCCCCGGGAAGAGCACGTCGCCACAAGTGCAGCGCCTACCCATTATTTAATTTTCCCCCTGTCTGCAACTGTATTTGTTTCCCTATCAGAGTGGCTTTTTTTTTTTAAAACAGAATTTTGCCAGGGACAACCCTCTTGATGCAGTGAGTTCTTTTACGTGCGCTAAATAATGGTGATGTGTAACACGCGGGACCTCGGTTTATCCTCTTATCCGAAAGACTAGCACCCAGACCACCACTCCTGGTCTAATGGATGGGGGAAAAGTTTTGGCCCCATAACATTATGTCATATGGGAATGAGGTCACCGACATGTAACGAAAAAAGAGAAAAAGCTCCCTCCCCCCCCAAAAAAAAAAAAAAAAGAGAAAAAGGGGGTTGGGGGTGGGGTGGTGGTGGGTGGGGGGGAGGAGAAGGAACCGGTGGGTTGATATTTCCAGGGTAAGAAGCAACATATGTCGCGATCAGTCATGAGTGTAATGCTGATTGTGAGGAAATGTATACTCTCTCTGTCTCTCTGTCTCTGTCTGTGTGTCTGTGTGTCTGTGTGTCTGTGTGTCTGTGTGTCTGACTGTCTGTATGTGTGTGTGTGTGTGTGTGTGTGTGTGTGTGTGTGTGTGTGTGTGTGTGTGTGTGTGTGTGTGTGTATGTGTGTGTGTGTTTGTGTGTGTATGTCTGTCTGTCTCTGTCTCTGTTTCTCTCTCTGTCTCTCTCTCTCTCTCTGTCTCTCTCTCTCTCTTCCTCCCTCCCTCCCTCTGTTTCTTTCTTTCTTTCTTTCTTTCTTTCTTTCTTTCTTTCTTTCTTTCTTTCTTTTCTTTCTTTCTTTCATCCATTTATTCTTTCTTCTTCTTTGCATTCGTCTTTTGCATTCTTCTTCTTTGCATTCTTCTTCTTTGCATTCTTCTTTGTGTTCATTTTCATCCTCTTCTTCTTTGCATTCTTCTTTGGATTCCCCTTTGCATTCTGTGCATTCTTTGCATTCTTCTTCTTTTCTTTAACATATTTCCACTTTAACTAATGTTAGTCCATAAGGATGAGAGTGAACGATGTGAATGAATGAGTAAATGTTTTTTTTATATTTTTTTTTATAAGGTTCTATCTGAATGAGAGAGAGAAAGGTGGGGAGAGAGAGAGAGAGAGAGAGAGAGAGAGAGAGAGGAGAGAGAGAGAGAGAGGAGAGAGAGAGAGAGAGAGAGAGAGAGAGAGAGAGAGAGAGAATGAGAGAGAGACCAAGACAAAGAGAGACATGTTCACACACACATATGCACACAGAGAAAGAGAGAGAGAGAGAGAGGAGAGAGAGAGAGAGAGAGAGAGAGAGAGAGAGAGAGAGAGAGAGAGAGAGAGAGAGAGAGAGAGAGAGAGAGAGAGAGAGAGAGAGAGAGAGAGAGAGAGAGAGAGAGAGAGAGAGAGAGAGGAGAGAGAAGAGAATAGAAAGAGAGAGAGAAAAAGAGAGAGACAGAGACAGAGACAGAGAGAGAGAGACAGAGACAGAGACAGAGAGAGAGAGGGGGGGGGGGCAGTTGTCCTCATTGTTGATTTTTCTCCCTTCCTGTAGCTGAGCAAGTTACCACATCGTCAGTCATGTGTGAGTCAACACAGTCTTCTGCCTCTTTCCTTTTTCCGCTCTGTCTGTCTGTCTGTCTGTCTGCCTGTCTGTCTGTCTGTCAGTCAGTTAGTCTGTCTGTACAAAGCTGGACAGACCGGTGATGAACTCGGAACACAGAAAATACAATTATTACAATAATATTGATGCACACGCAGGTACGCGCGCGTCCACACACACAACACCCTTCCCTCCTATACAGACACAGACACAGACATACACACAGACACACAGAGACAGACACACAGACACAGACACACAGAGACGCACACGCACACACGCACACGCACAACACACACACAGACACACAGACACACACAGACACAGACACACAGAGACACACAGAGACACACAGAGACACACACAGACACACACAGACACACAGACACACAGACACACAGACACAACACACACACACCAACTACCCATTCACACAAATACTCCATAAGGACTCAGAAATTTGCTATCATTTAGAAGTGCTTAGAAGTGAAATTCTGCATATGTAACCGTTTTAAAAAACTACCATTAAGGTAGCAGCATTCCGACTTCAGGGAAAATACTTGTTTGAATGAGACTATAAGATGGGGGTTGGGGAGGGGCTGAGAGAGAGAGAGAGAGAGAGGAGAGAGAGAGAGAGAGAGAGAGAGAGAGAGAGAGAGAGAGAGAGAGAGAGAGAGAGAGAGAGAGAGAGAGGAGAGAGAGAGAGAGAGAGAGAGAGAGAGGAGAGAGAGACAGACAGACAGACAGACAGACAGACAGACAGACAGACAGACAGACAGAGACATACATACATACAGACAGACAGACAGAGATGGGGGTGGGGTGGGGGGGTGGAGTGGGGGGGGGGAGGAAGGGGGGCTAATCATGGTGTAGTTGGCACGAACAAGGAAAGGATTACACAGTCTGGCTCCTACCCTGTTTTTTTCTTCTTCTTCTTCTTCTTCCTCCTCTAGGCCTAACACCACTTTGTTTACAGTCCGCCACATAAAAGTACAGAGAGAAAGAGAAGTGTAGGCTAGTGCTGAAGACGATTACAGTGAAAGGAAGACACAGACAGAAAGAGAAGAATGAAAAGAGTCATTCAGACATCCCCACAAAGTCGGAATGCGGCTACCTTCATGGGGGACAAAAAAACGGTTGCATACGTACGTAAAATCTCACCACGGAGGTCTAGCCGAGAAAAGTTAAAAAAAAAAAAATTGAGACTAAGAAATGAGATGGAGAAATGAAAAGAATGGAAAATCCCAGCTCTTTTGTCCCCGTCTCTGGGTCTGGGAAGGGGGGGGGGGGAGCAGGGGGGGGGGGGGGGGGTAGCCTCGTGGTTAGGGTTGTGTTCTTGATATGAAGGCCGGATCGATCCATCAATCATTGAGGCGTCCGTTTTAGGGGATTTGTTAGTTTGTATTTAGTTATGCGTTGAATTTTTTGTTATAATGCGAAGTTAACATCAGTCTGATCCACTTCCCCCCCCAATCCTTGGGTGTTTACTCTAAAAAACCCAAAGGGTATTGTGTAGTTATGTATTTGAGTATATTGCTGTTGAATTTTTTGTTTATAATGCAAAGCGCGTTGCGCCATCTTTTTAAATGGGAAAGAAAGCGTCCCAAAAGTATCCATTATCATTATCATGATAATGATTGTGATCATGATTATGGTTATAGTAATAGTTATGATGATGATGGTGATGATGATAATGATGATGATGTTGATGATGATGACAGTGATGCTGCTGCTGCTGCTGCTGCTGATGATGATGATTATTACACCTAGCTTGCCATAATTACCCCCACCTCGCTAAAAAGTAAATATTTCATCCATTATATACGCACCACTTCCATCCCTCCCCCCAATCTTCTGTACTGTGCTGTACTGTGCTGTGCTGTACTGTGCTGTACTGTGCTGTACTGTACTGTGCTGTACTGTGCTGTACTGTGCTGTGCTGTACTGTGCTGTACTGTGCTGTACTGTGCTGTGCTGTACTTGCTGTGCTGTACTGTGCTGTGCTGTACTGTGCTGTGTCTGTGCTGTACTATGCTGTGATGTACTGCACTGTGATGTACTGTGCTGTACTGTACTGTGCTGTACTGTACTGTGCTGTACTTACTGCACTGTACTGTACTGTACCATACTGAACTGTACTGTACTGTACTGTATTGTACTGCATTTGTCCCGCTCTGCTTTGTCCTGGGTAGCGCTCGCACAGCATGAGATGATGATAATGTTGACCATGATTACCTTTGTTGTAGTGTTATATAAACATCAGTCTTGGCTGTGCAGCCTGTATGTCTGTCTCTACTGTACAGTACAACACAGTACAGTACAGTGCAATACAGCACAGCATGTACAGCACAGTACAGTACAGCACAGTACAGCACAGTACAGCACAGCACAGCACAGCACAGTACAGCACAGTACAGCACAGAAGATTGGGGGGAGGGAGGGAAGTGGTGTGTTTGTGTGTTGTGTGTGTTTGTGTGTGTGTTGTGTGTGTGTGTGTGTGTGTGTGTGTGTGTGTGTGTGTGTGTTGTTGTTGTTGTGTGTGTCTCTCTCTCTCTCTCTCTCTCTCTCTCTCTCTCTCTCTCTCTCTCTCTCTCTCTCTCTCTCTCTCTCTCTCTCTCTCTCTTCCCCCTCCCCTCTCTCTCTTTTAGACATCAGTTTTAAAATTCCTTCCAAATTGACTATTAATTTTACCCTCACACTTAAACAAAAAAATCAATACACGTCTTTTAGAACTCTGGTTTTTATTTTACAAAACAACGCTCATGGATGCGATGCCACAGCTACTATCATCAGTGTCACTGACCGATTAGGCTAACGAAACATGGTCAGCTCTCCTCCTCTTTTCCTCCACCCCTCTCTCCCTCCACTCCCCCCCCCCACCCCGTCAGCCTACCCGGGTAAAAGCTTATTAGAGGCCTACCCTGGACAGATGACCAGTCAACCGTGGACAATGTAGTGCTAGGCTACAGAACAATTAGAAATAGAGACAGTAGTGTTCAGCTGTGCTAACGTTAGTATGATTAATTACACAGTAGTCTATACAGTGTTCAGCTGTGACTAACGTTATTATGATTGATTTAGCCAGCAGACCAGACTGCGTTCAGCTGTTCCAAAACATGAAGCTTGACTACACAGCAGTATAGCAGTTAAAATCTGTTTCACTTTTTGAAAGAGTAAACCATTGTGTGCCGGTGGGAATGGATGATAAAGTTTACAAAACTGCATACACAGGGACTGAAGGTAAAAAAAAAAAAAAGCACATGGGTGCTTATTTCATTATCTTCGATAAAAAGAATAAATAGATAAATAAATAAGTACATAAATAAATAAACAAATAAAAAATAATGAATGAATGAATGATGAATGAATGCATGAATACATGAATGAATGAATGAATGAATGAATGAATGAATGAATGAATGAATAAAAGTGTTCAGATTTACCTAACGTTAAAATGATTAGACAGCGGTATAAGCAATGTTCAGCTGTGCCTAACGTTGTTAGCATGACTCCACAGCAGTATAAACACTGTTTAGTTGTACCTAACATTAGCATGATTGATTAGACGGCAAAATAGACTGTGTTTAGTTGTACCCAAGGTTAGTATGATTGATTTGACAGCAGTATAGACAGTGTTCAGCTATGCCTAACGTTGGTATGACTACAGAGCAGTATAGTCAGTGTACGCTTTTGTCTATGGCAAAGACTGGCACAGTGGTTAGCAACTTGGTTATCGGGCTGGAAGGTCGGGGGTTCGAATCCCAACAGTTTCATAGAGATTTTTTCGGGTTCCGGCCGGCTGGTATCCAGTACGAGTTTGCCATAGGCTCATCAGGGACACTAGGACCACACAGTGACGCTTCATCCATTGTTATCATCGTGGTGGCGGTGGTTTATATCGTCATCAAATCACCAACGTCACAGCCATGATCACTATAGTCATTGTCTTGTCGGCAATATCATCACACTGTCAACATTGTCTGACCAAAAAAAAAAAAAAAAAAAGAAAAAGGAAAGAAAAAAGAAAAGAAAAAAAGGCTTTTAATGTTTTGTTGTGCTTTGTGAAATAGTCACGAAAAAAATATCAATAGCACATAAGGGGTCGGGATAGCTCAGTGTTTCCCTTTCCCCAAGCCAAGGTTAAGCAACATGAGCGTGATTACTTATTGGATGGCTGACCATTTGCGCACTTTGGCTTTAGTACAATCCCCCAGTTCAGCCAGCTGTAAATGGGTACCTGCCCTGCAATATACTGGCCCCTGGAGAAGCTGAAGTGGTATCTGATGCCTCACTCCCTTACGGGACACCTTTACCTGTCCGCTTACCTATTCAGTAACACTCGAGATTTGGACATATTTTCAATAAAATGTCTTCTGGGGGTGAGAGATGGATGCAAATGCAAGCATCCATACAGACTGAGCAGACAGACAAACAAACAGAGAGAAAAACAGACAGACAGACAAGACAGCGAGACAGACAGTGAGACAGACAGACGGACAGCAAGACAGATAGACAGCGAGACAGACAGACAGCGAGGCAGCCAGACAGCAAGACAGACAGACATCAAGACAGACAGACAGACAGACAGACAGACAGACACAACATACATACATACATACATACATACATACATACAGACAGACAGACAGACAGACAGACAGACAGACAGAGAGGCATACAGTCAGAAAAAACAGACAGCCAGCCAGCGATGCAAACAGACAGCGATAAAGGCAGACAGCGAGACAGACAAGACAGACAGACAGACAGACAGATAGAGATAGATGTAGGCACGCAAGTGGAATGGAAATACTGCTGTCAGGTGACAGGGTGTCATTGTATCTATCGATAAAAAGAGAGAGAGAGAGAGAGAGGAGGAGAGAGAGAGAGAGAGAGAGGAGAGAGAGAGAGAGAGGAGAGGAGAGGAGAGAGAGA
>CM060333.1:14929936-14932436 GCA_030674155.1 Stramonita haemastoma
AATCTTGTAAAGCAAACAAATCAAAGCGGTTGTGTTCGAATCATTCAAAGGTATGTAACCGTTCACAAAAAAATTAACAGATTATACATTTACACACACACACACACACACACACACACACACACACACACACACACACACAGAGTAAAACACGAAGGACAGGTGATGTATATGAAAGAGACTGATTGAAAGTAAAGACAGATGTGAAGTGTGATGATGGAGGAAGATCCTGGGTAGGTAGGAAATTCGTGTGTCTTTAGGTTGGATTAAATTTGAAAGTGTCAGATGAAGGATTTTGGCGAAAGGAGAGAGGGAGGTCAGTTCAGTTATCAAATAGTTATCGGTTGTTGTTTTTTTTTTTTTTTTTTTGGGGGGGGGGATTTGGGGATTCAATAGAAAAACAATGCCTCTTGTAAGCGAGATAGACTAGTGGTCAGAACATTGTGCTCGCAATTTGACAACCTGGGTTCGATTCCCGTTCGAGGGGATTTTTCTCTTGGAGTTAACATCAGTTCCGACTCCATTCCCCCCAAAGTCCTTCGGATGAGACTATAAACCGAGGCCCCGTGTGCCAACGCGCGCAGAACATCTTGCGCACACGTTAAATCCTGTTCCACTTTTCGTAAGAGTAGGCCATTGTGTGGCAGTGGGAACAGATGACAAGATTTACAAAAGTACACACACATAGGGACTGGATGTAAAAAAAAGCACACGAGTGCTTACTCCGTTATCCTCGATATAAGAGAATAAATAAATAAAATAAATAAAAAAGCTGTGTTCCGTGCAGTACAGCTCAACATAGATCGTCATTTTGCCCAGTACGTTTCAGGAAGGCAGGATATCTGTAGAAACTCTTCAGATGATACAGTTACTGGATGTTTCTTTATTTGTTGTTTGTCTTGTTTTTGCCTCGTGGGCACATGTGGGGGCAGAGCACACGATGGCAGTTGTTACGTCAGATATGAGGTAATCTGTTATGACTGATGACGCTGTGAACGGTGTGACGTCAGCTGTGTTGTGGGACAGCTGTGCTGAGGGAGACGTTGATAATTAAGAGTTACATCACCGATGATCTGTACAGGTCACTGACCCTGGTGTTCACACACACACAACACACACACACATACACACGAAATAAAAGAATAAAACACACACAGGCGCGCGCCCGCCCATTCTATTTGCATGCTATTTCGCACGACCATTTTCAGTGCGATCAGTACATTTTTATTTATTTATTATTATTATTATTTTTATTATAATTTTTATTTATTATTTTTTTTACTGATCAGAACAAACACAAAAATTTGCCCAACACTCACCCCCCCCCTCCACCCACACACACACATGCACTACTACTGACAGAAACTTGACGTTGGTGTTGAAGATCGGGATCTTGTTGTGGAGTGAGAGGGCTGTTGATCTTCAGAATGGGCGAAGGGTGTTGAAGGCATGAGGACTTTATTGATTCGGCACTTGATGTCTTCATCGGGCCCCCCATCTTTACTGACAACACTGCCCAGGTAGGTAAACTTGTCGACTTCCTTGACGTTTTCTTGGTGTAGTCGCACTGGGTCTTGTTTCCCGTTGTTCACCCTCATGACCTCCGTCTTCCTGATGTTGATCTGGAGGCCTGTCTTTTCGGCTTCCTCCGCAACATGACATAGCTTCTCTTGGGCGTCTTGGTGCCTGTGGGAGAGAAGACTGATGTCGTCTGCGAAGTCCAGGTCTTCCAGCTGCTTCGTGAAGGTCCACTGTATGCCAGTTCTCCAGCCTGTCTGCTGTATACTAATATCCAATGTAAAATAATTGACCTGAGAATAAAAGAACGTCTTTTCTCTAGTTTACCCAAACCCAGACTACTACTACTACTACTACTACTTATGCTGCAGCTGCTAGGCTACTACTTCTACTGCAATTGTCAGTGACCAGAACAGAAAATTTTAAACCTGACAATAAGGACACACACCATAGTTAGTTTTTGGCACTTTTCCTTATGTTTTCCTATAATTACTCTTTGTATTTATACCGCACGTTCAGAGCATCTGCAGAAATTAAAAAACCACTTTTTTGTGAAAGACTAGCCTCTGACTCAAAACTCATGTGATTTTGCACAAATTTGGTAGGTTTGAAATTAAAAATAAAATTTCAGCAAACACTGCACCCCCTCACAGTCTTTTGTCTTCTGCTAGCTTTCTAACTATAATGTGTATCGCGGGAGTCCATACTGTAGGAACAGAAGCAATCCTCATTGTGATGATCATTTTCAACTTTATTTTGCTCAATGTCCTCAGCCCCCCCCCCCCCACCCAAGCCCCCAAACAAACAACAACAAAAACAACAAACAAAAACCCAAACAAATAAACCAAACCAAAACAAGCAAAAACCAAAAAACACCCCCCAAGTACATAGCACATTTTTTTTCACACATTAAAAAACGGTTAAAATTAGACAAAATTTTCCGAATAGCACTCTATACAAAATACTACATCACCTGCAAGCT
>CM060333.1:14937436-14952436 GCA_030674155.1 Stramonita haemastoma
TTCATCCATTAGATCATGAGCGGTGGTCTGGGTGCTAGTCTTTCGGATGAGACGACAAACCGAGGTCCCGTGTGTTACACGAAATTATTTAGCTCACGTAAAAGAACCCACGGCAACAAGACCGTTGTCCCTAGCAAAATTCTCTAGAAAAAAGCCACTCTTGATAGGGGAATGCAGTTGCAGACAGGGAAATAGAAAAAATGGGTGGCGCTGCTCTTGTGGCGACGCACTCTCTACCGGGGAGAGCAGCCCGAATCTCACGCAGAGAAATCTGCCGTAACTTGAAGTGACGTAAAATGCATATTTAAAAAAAAAGTAAAATTACCGCCGCCGACGTAGTAGTCAACAACGCCCTCTGGTGACGATTGTCTTAAATATTCGGGCTTTTTTCTGATGCCTTATATTGATTCGTTGAGATGCCAGCAGTGATGGTTTATTGCTGCCTCATAAGGATTCGTTGAGATGCCAGCAGTGATGGTTTTATGCTGTCTTATATTGAGTCTTTGAGATGCCAGCAGTGGTGGTTTTTTGCTGCCTTATATTTAATCGTTGAGATGCCAGCAGTGATGGCTTTGCTGCCTCATAATGATTCGTTAAGATGCCAGCGGTGATGTTTTTTTGCTGCCTCATGCTTCGTTGATATCCCTTAGCTGACCATTTTTAATTATCACTTGTATTTATTCTTTTACTTCGAGGATAATTGAATAAGCACGCATGTACTTCTTTTTACATCCAGTCCCCGTGTGCATGCAGTTTTGTAAAGTTTATCATCCTGTTCCCACCAGCACACAATGACCTATTCTTCCGAAAAGCGGAACGTAATTTAAACGTGTGCGCAAGATGTTCTGCATGCGTTCGCACACGGGACCTCGGTTTATAGTCTCATCCAAAGGGCTTTCAGACTAGATATCCCTTAAGGACCCACATTGTTCTCCGGGCTACATTTTGGGCAGCGCAGGCAGTAGAAAAAGCAACAGTACTAGACCATTGTGGTTGGTTTGTAGTTATAGTATGGCCTCATTTCAGCCTAATCAGTATGTAATTATGGTGAGGATATGGGTGGTTGGTATGGTAAGAGGCCCACTTGACATGAACAATAGGAAGAGACTCAAGAGCAGTCATTTCATCATAGCACCCATCGTCACTATCGCAGCTAGCCTAAAGTTTTTACTATGAGGAAGTTGACCAACATCACACTTAGCCTCCCTTCCCTGATGCCGGTGTCATGCAGAAAATAATGCCCCTCCACCACCATTATCATAAAAAACCAATCAATAACCAACCAACCGAAACAAATAACAACCAAACCAACCAACAAACATGAATAACCAACAACCAGTCAACCAGCCAACCTCAACCAACCAACCAACCAACCAACCAACCAAAACCAACCAACCAACCAACCAACCAACCAACCAACCAAATTCGCGACGACGACGAGACGACCGACCACAACCAACAACCAACCAACCAACCAACCAACCAACCAACTAACAAACCACCAGATAGACAAACCAAATCCTATCAAATTCATTTTGTATATTATTTTCATATTTCTTCTTCTTTTCTGTTTTTCTCTCCCCCTCATCTTCTTCTCATTATGACACACACTAACTACACTACTACTACTACTACTACTACTACTACTACTACTACTACTACTACTACTACTACTACTACTACAATACTACAACTACTACTACTACTACTACTACTACTACTACTACTACTACTACTACTACTACTACTACCACTACTACGACTACTCTACGACGTACTACTACTACTACTACTACTACTACTACTACTACTACTACTACTACTACTACTACTACTACTATACTCTACTCTACTGCTGCTGCTATTACTACTACTATATGCTGCTACTACATACTACTACTACTACTACTACTACTACTACTACTACTACTACTACTACTACTACTACTAACTCTACTGCTGTGCTGTGCTGCTGCTGCTGCTGCTGTTGCTACTACTACTACTACTACTGCTGCTGCTGCTCTACTACTACTACTACTTCTACTACTGATTCTACTACAACTACCATAACGTTTTCTTTTGTCTTTATAAATCAGCCGACTTCTAAAGCCATAATATTGTATTCGTTAGGAATGTCCCAAGGCAGAGTTCAGCAAAGTGCATCAGTCACTCAAATACATCATCTGGACTTAGGTCCAGCAAAATGCATCAACCACTCAAATACATCATCTGGACTACAGAATCCAGCAAAGGTCGCAATCTACTAAGTCAGCGTCAAATACATCATCTGGACAGAATCCAGCAAAGCGCATCAGTCACCTCAAATACATCATTCTTAGACAAGCCTTCACACCTCAATCATCATCTATACAGATCCAGCAAACATCAGCACTTCATCATTGGTGTCCCTCACCTCATACATCATGACATTACGTCCTTCACATCCATCAATATCATACAGAGTCTAGCAAAAATGCAATTTTTTCAGCTACATGCATCATCTGGCTGATCTTACTTCAGCACCATCTTTGCAGTTACTGCATTGAATTTTTTTGCATTTTCATGGGCAAGGACCTTGCGACCACTCTCTCTCTCTCTCTCTCTCTCTCTCTCTCTCTCTCTCTCTCTCTCTCTCTCTCTCTTCTCTCTCTCTCTCTCTGTGAGGTGAGGTTTGTTTTAACCATGCTCTTTCAACAGATCCTCAGGGAATCTAGAAGCAGCTGATGATCAGTAGAAGAGGAGGTTAAAAAAAAGGGCCGGTGTGTGTGTGTGTGTGTGTGTGTGTGGGGGGGGGGGGGGGGGTGTATTTTTGATCCCTGACACCGCCTGTTGTCCATTCAACATCCTGAAAAGAAGTGTTCCTCAAGTGTTCCTTGTTGTATTTTGCCCGCGTTGTGGCTTCAAGCTCTGGATCCTGACACCAACTGTGTGAGTTCAGCAGTTTTTTCCCCTTCAGTTCCACATCATTGCAGAAGTCCTTTATGCTCACAATAGTTTTACCGGCGCAACAGCGTCCCGTTGAGCAAGTTCAGAGGATGACGATAACATGCGTATAGGTAAAAGTCTTACATGGAAAAATCACACTTGACATAACATAATGTATATATATTAGCCATATTATAATGTCTGCGTGAAACCAACCAATCAACATGGGAACATAGATAATTTAAAATAAAATGGTCAGTTTTACATTTTCGATGATTTTTTTTGTGTGAAATGCCGCTCTCAATATGCTGGCGCCTAGAGAAGTGAGGTCTCTGATGCCCTGCTACCCCTATGACCACATAAGTTATGGGACAACCCTTTACCTTTATACCGGACCCCCAGATACACCACAATACGCTTTTCCCTGCCTGAACATGTTTTTAACTATATACAGAATTTTTTTTTTATATAGCACCCCTTTCCCCAAATGTGGAGTCTAGGCCTTTTCTCGCTCTGAAAGATCCTGTCAATATTATTTCTTTCTGGGACCTATCATCAATACATCGCCATTCCTGCTGCCTGCCACACGAAACGATGACGCACCTTCTTTTCTAAACGTCGCCAAAACTTCACCAACTTACGCGGAAAAAAACACCCACCCCGAGCTTGTAAGAGTACGTCATTTTACGCAATGACATCCGTTTGGTTGTGATGGCGGAAGTGAGGAGATAACTCGTGCGTGTCGCGTGCCTTGGCACGCGGGGATATCCTAAAATATTGAGACGTAAGAGAGAGAGAGAGAGAGAGAGAGAGAGAGAGAGAGAGAGAGGAGAGAGGAGAGAGAGTGTTACCCTTTGATGAAAAATCCCATAAAAGTTTGCATAATGTTGATACTACCCCTGCCAAGCCTGTCTGAAGTGTGAAAGAAAAGTCCTGTACTTTGGACTCCTCTTCCAACTTACCCTTCCTTTACATTTTCATCCTGCTCAGGGTTTTGTAGGGGTTTTTTTCCTCTTTTTTTTTTTAATGTCACTTGTCATTTTGCGTTCTGACCTTTGAACAAACGTCTGTAAACAGAATTATTATCGCCACTCGTTTCACACCCACTAATTTTAAATGATATACATTGCCACACGTTTCTTATTGTCATAGATTGTCATTTTTTTAATTCTATTATTTCTGTTATTATGCAATATCACACGTACCAGAAATACAATGAAATACCATAATTTTGTTACCATTATCAGTCACGTTAATGTCATATACTTTCATGTTGTTTTTGTTTACTGGGCACAAAAAACTACATGTTTTTTTTCGCATTTTTTTCAGTAATGAGTTCTGGATCTTGCAGTGTCTGTCGCCAGATCAGGACATTTAGCTGTCGTGCTGCTGGCTGTTTAAGGCCGTTTTTAGTCTCTTTGTCATGGCATGTCTGTCTGTCTTTCTTTCTGTCTGACTCTGTCAAGTAGTCCTCAAGCATATGCACCTCCACAGCAGCATCATTGCATCATCCTCATTGATCATCATTGATGATGTAATGCTGCTGCAGTGGAGGTGCGTGTGCTTGGAGACTACTTGACAGGGTTGTACTCTACGCATTACTATCATAATAGTATCCCGGCGTCAACCGGGCCCGAGAGATACAGACACCTGCAGTGTTGGTCAGGTAATTAGAGCAACACTCTCAAAGTGTATCTGTAAAGTCTGTCTGTCTGACTGTCTGTCTGTCTGTTTGTGTCTGTCTCTTTCTCTCTCTTTCGCACACACTACTACTACTACTACTACTACTTACTACTACTACTACTATACTACTACTACTACTACTACTACTGCTGCTGATGCTGCTACTACTACTATGCTACTACTACTACTACTACTACTACTACTACTACTATATACTACTACTACTACTACTACTGATCTGCTGCTGCTGCTGTGTGCTCTGCTGCTATTGCTGCTGCTGCTATTACTTACTACTACTAACTACTACTACTACTACTACTACTACTACTACTACTATACTACTACTGCTGCTGCTGCTGCTGCTGCTGCTGTGCTGCTGCTGCTACTGCTACTACTTACACTACTACTACTACTACTACTACTACTAACTACTACTACTACTACTACTACTACTACTCCATACTGCTGCTGCTGCTGCTACTACTTTGCTACTGCTGCTGCTGCTGCTGCTGCTGCTGCTACTACTACTACTACTGCTCTGCTACTACTGTGCTACTTCTACTACTGCTGCTGCTGCTACTACTACTACTACACTACTACTACTACTACTACTACTACTGCTGCTGCTGCTGCTACTGCTGCTACTGCTGCTGCTGCTGCTGCTACTACTACTACTACTATACTACTACTACTACTACTACTACTACTACTACTACTACTACTGCTGCTGCTGCTACTATTGCTGCTACTACTACTACTACTACTACTTCTACTGCTGCTGCTGCTGCTACTACTACTACTTCTACTACTACTACTACTGAACAGATTGGCGTCATGAATCAGAACATCAAAGGAGCCCGCCTCTTCACCCTAGCTGTCCTCAGATCAGTTCCGTTGACCTATTGCCTGTGTAGGGACACTGCGCACTGACAGAGAAGAATTAATTAAGCAGCATCCTTCTCTGGCCATCTCTCTGACGATCGTTGACACAGCAGTTATATTAGCCTAGCATCCTTCTGTCAGTATCTCGGACAATCGTTAACTCGCTTGGCGATGTCGTCTGCCGGAAGACACCGGGTATGACGTCACGGAGAACAGAAGGTAAGTGAGTGAGTAGTCTCCCTTCATGGTGGAAATTTTGTTTGTGTCATGTTTTAGTCATGGGTTTGTCCGTTCGTGTGTGTGCGTGTGCGTTATTTTTGTTTGCATTGTTTGGTGGTGGTGTTTGTGGGGGTGGTAGTAGTAGTAGATAATTATGTGATGGAGATGATTTGTTTGTTTTGGTGGTGGTAGTGGTGGTGGTGGTTGTGGTGGGTGGGTGGATGGGTGTTAGTTGTGGTAATGAGGGTGATAATGGTTTGTGATGTTTCGTGCAGATTTGCAAATTGGTGTGTGTGTGTATTATTATTATTATTATTATTATTATTATTATTATTATTATTATTATTATTATTATTTGTGTAGTATAGTAGTAGTAGTAGTAGTAGTAGTAGTAGTAGTAGTAGTAGTAGTAGTAGTAGTAGTAGTAGTAGCAGCAGCAGCAGCAGCAGCAGCAACAGTTTCTGATGATTGTCATTCTCCTCCTCTTACTGATACAGAGATAATGATTGTCATTCTCCTGTTACTGATGATTGTCACTCTCCTGTTACTGATACAGAAGTGATAATTATCATTCTCCTGTCGCTTTGATACAGAGGTATGATTGTCATTCTCCTGTCATTTCTTCAAGATAAGTCAGAGCACTGCACTCCCTTTTGGCAGGCAATGTGTCTTAGGCAACTAAAACATGACGGAGCCCACCCCTCTATATTTCAAGCTGCATGCTGGGTATATTCCTTTCGTTCATGCCACGCCCCTAGTGCTGTCTGTTCTCTCCTAAAAAGCCACGTGTACAACATGGTCTGTGCTCCTCTCACACAGGGACCTGGGTTTCATCCCTAGATCTTTCAGGTCAGTAGTGGGTTCAGTGCCCATGTTAACTCCAGGAAAGATTTCCTATCGACAGTGAGGTAGTACCCATTTAACTTCAAGGGATGGGGGGGGGGGGGGGGGAAAGGAATCTATACTAGCAGTGGAGTCAGTACCCATGTTAACTCGAGGGGAAAACTCCCTACTGATAGTGAAGTCAGTACCCACATATAACTCCAGGGGAAAACTCTCTAATTACACTTCAGTCAGTGCTCATGTCAACTCCAGAGGAAATTTTTCTACAAACAGTGAAATCAGTATCTATGGTACCTCCAGGAAAAAAAATCCCTACTGACATGGAAGGGCTCAACCCCCCCCCCTGCCCTAAATGACCCTCATATTACGTGCACAACACTCTAACGGCTATAAACAGTTTCACCCTTATGACATCTTTGGCTGTGATTACTGTGAACACATTGGAGTGCTGTTACAGGAGCCCTAACTTGTTACACTTGCAGTGACATACACTGATAACCTGGAAACAAACGGCTGATAGCGATCAGTTCTGGGTATTGCAGAGGGCAAGGAAAAAGAAACTGAAACAATTAGGGGCTACACACAGTCCATAAATATGCAATTTCCACCGCCACATAGTTACAGAGTGGTTTTTACCATAATTACTTGTACAACTGTTTTTTCTCCGAAAGTCTGTTCCCTGACACAGTGTGGTTTATTATGTAATGTGTTCAACCCCTCTGATCTCTCCTAAAGTTCGCTGGCTCGCTGCCAGACAGTGTGGTATTGGCTATGGTGTACACGTATTATGGAGTCTAAAGATCCCTTGCTGTTTGTGCAGATTGGTTTTACCAATTGTACAACGTTTTTCTCAAGTTCCCTGCTGTCAGACACAGTTGGTTTATTATGTAATGTGTTACAACTCTCTTCTTAAGTTCGCTGGCTCTGTCAGAACAGTTGGTTTATTATGATGTGACAATGTTTTTCTTTAGTTGGTTGGCTGTTAGTACACGATCTGGTTTATTAGTAAGTGTACAACTGTTTCTCTTCTTTAGTTCGTTGGCTGTCAGACACAGTCTGGTTTATTATGTAATGTGTACAACTGTTCTCTTCTTTAGTTGGTTGGCTGTCAGACACAGTCTGGTTTATTATGTAATGTGTACAACTGTTCTCTTCTTTAGTTGGTTGGCTGTCAGACACAGTCTGGTTTATTATGTAATGTGTACAACTGTTCTCTTCTTTAAGTTGGTTGGCTGTCACACGGTCTGGTTTATTATGTAATGTGTACAACTGTTCTCTCTTTAGTTGTTGGCTGTCAGACAGTCTGGTTTATTATGTAATGTGTACAACTGTTCTCTTCTTTAGTTCGGTTGGCTGTCACAGACGTCTGGTTTATTATGTAATGTGTACAACTGTTCTCTTCTTTAGTTGGTTGGCTGTCACGACGTCTGGTTTATTATGTAATGTGTACAGCTGTTCTCTCCTAAGTTCCTTGCTGTCACGACAGTCTGGTTTATTATGTAATATGTACAGCTGTTCTCTTCTAAGTTAGTTGGCTGTCACAGACATCTGGTTTATTATGTAATGTGTACAACTTTTCTCTTCCTAAGTTCGCTGGCTGTCAGAGTTTGGTTTAATTACGTAATTGTACAGCTGTTCTCTCCTAAAGATCCCTAGTTGTTATGTCGCATGGTCTGGTTTACCATGTACAATTTTTTCTCTCATATAGTTCCCTCATAAGGGACGGGATAGTTCAGTGGTCAGAGCAGCTGGCTGTCCCCAAGCTAAGGTTAAGCGGCATCCAGCGTGGTTACCAACTGGACGGGTGACCATTTGCGCGCCTTGGCTTAAGTACAGTCCGCCCAGTTCCCCCAGCTGTAAATGGGTACCTGCCCTCTTTAGGGTCAGGGAAGGTAAAGCAGCGAGGGAGAGGAGATGGGCGCCGCCCTCAACATAATGGCCCCTAGAGAAGCTGAGGTCTCTGATGCCACGCTCCCCTACGACCACATAGATTATGGGACACCTTTACCTTTTTACCCTTTTTAATTCCCTCTCTGTCACTAACAGTCTGGTTCATCATACTTATGTGTACAACTATTCTCTCCTTAAGTTCCTGTTTCTGTCAGACGTAGTGTGTTTTACCATGTAATTTGTATAACATTTCTCCCCTAAGTTTACTTGCTGTCACATAGTTTGGCATACATTGTAAATTGCACTACCTTTCTCTCCTAAAGTTTCCTACTGTACCCACAGAACAAAATTTGAATCACGCAGACAAAACTGAAGTTAGAGGCAGAAGAGAACAAGAAGGAAAGTTTACAACATGAATGTTAATGGGAATAAAACCCTTTGTTGTATGAATGTCAGATGTACATAGATTTTGCGTTGTACTGCTTAAAGTTGTGCCTGAAAAAACTATTTTAGCTGCACATTGGTGTTTGCCTTGGTAAGCTCTTTCGTAATCACTGAACATGTTCTCTGCTTTGCATTACCAAATGCCTCCAGTCCGGCTAAGTCTTTAAAACAGATGTTTTGTATCATTGATTAAAATTGATGCATTTTGCGAGTCTTCTTCTTTCCTTACTCTACCGCCCTCAGCATTATGAAGACTCTGAAGACTTTCAGGGTTCATGCTGGGTATGTTTTGCGTTTCTGTAGCCCACCGAACCCTGACATGAGTGACGGGATCTTTAACGTGCATATTTGATCTTCAGCATGTGTGTATACACGAAGGGAACTAAGGCTCCGGCCGGCAGGTCTGCACTTGAAGTTGACCTGGGAGATCGGAACCCCCCCTCCCCCCCCACTCTTAATTCACCAGACTCGGCCGAGATTCGAACCCACGACTTCATGACCCATGGGATTGAAGTCGAACGGTCTTAACCACTCAGCTATCTCATCCGTGCCGTCAACTGTCAACGGTTTTTAAGCAGGGACACTGCATTAGGAAATACAAGGATGCATTTGACAAGTCAACTTTAAAGAAGCAGCATTTCATCAGGAAAAACAAGGATGTGTTAAATTTTGACAAGTCAACTTTTAAGAAGCAACATTGTATCAGAAAAAAGGGACATGTCCGCCAACTATACGTCCAAATCTCGATCGAAAGCTTTCCTTACAAAAACCCCCCCCATGTATAGCTTTATTCAGAAACAGTTCTCTAAATAGCCCTGGTGTCAAAAGGTGCATTCATGAAAGTACCTAATTTTGAATTCAAGATGGAAACTAGCAATTTTAATAATACATGTGTTCAAATCATTGAAATGAGAGTGGATAGGAAAGAGAGAAAGAAAGAAAGAGAGAAAGAAGAAGAAGAAGAAGAAGAAGAAGAGAGAGAGAGAGAGAGAAAGAGAGGCGAGAGAGAGAGAGAGAGAGAGGCGCGCGCACGCGCGCGCGCGCGCGCGCGCGCGAGAGAGAGAGAGAGAGAGAGAGAGGAGAGAGAGAGAGAGAGAGACAGACAGACAGACAGAGATACAGAGATACATACAGACGGACAAACGGATAGACAAACAGACATAAAAACCCCCAAAAAAATCAACAACCTAAAATGACAAAACAAAACAAACAAACAAAAAAGAGAAAAGCAAAAAGAAAGAGGAAAGAAAGAAGAAAAGAAAACAAGAAACAAACCCAAAATAAGCTGAAAGAAAAAAAGAAGCAAAATTGATAAGGAAAGAAACTCAAATAAAAGACAGAAAAAAAGAAGAAAAAAGTTAGAAAGCCATTCCTCCCCTATTTAGCTGCTACATGCATTTATTATGCTAATGTATGCAGATAATATATGGGGACAGTGGCGGAAACGTCCCGGAACGTACACATCTATACACTCAGTGAACTACAGCCCCCTCACCTGACTGAGACAAAATGTGACCATATGTGGTGAAACAAACCCTGGAAATAAGCAGTTCATTGACTGATCATTAAAAAAAAAAAATTGAAACCACTTTATGTCACAGCAGATTTCTCTGCGTGAATTGGGCTGCTCCCCACCCCCCAGAGCCATCCCACAATTGCAGCACTTACCTTTTTTTTAAAAAAAATATACAGCCCCAGCCACCCTGGACTCCAACCCCGATTTTTCCTCATGGATGGTGTCTAAACACCATACCTGTGTACATGCTGGTTTTTTATAATTTGTCATCTCTCCTACCGGCACACAATGGCCTGCTCTTCCGAAAGGCAGAACGGGTTTTAACGTGTGTGCAAGATGTTCTGGGTGCTTCACGGTCTCGGTTTATAGTCTCATCCGAATGACTTTGACATTCAGTTCGATTATAGGGAAAACCTACGCGGCCCACATACTAAAAGGAATGTGGAATGTGTTCACCACTATAAGGAACCAGCACTTTAATGTGGTCACCACACGTCTGAACTATGATGGAAAGAGAATGACAATGGGGTCACAACAGATAATTATGAACTATGATGAAACAGCGTGACAATGGGGTCACTACAAATATGAACTATGATCTAAACAGCACTATAATGGGGTCACAACAGATAATTATGAACTATGATGAAACAGGGTGACAATGGGGTCACTACAAATATGTACTATGATCTAAACAGCACTATAATGGGGTCACCACAGATAAGAACTATGATAAAACAGCGTGACAATGGGGTCACCACAACAGATGTGAGCTATGGTGGAAACAGCATGATAAGTAATGTGGTCACCAGAGATAAATATGAACTATAATGGAAACAACACTACTACAAGTAAAACAGTTCTACCCACAGTGCTACAATCGTTTTTTTTTTGTTTTTTTTTTTTAAAACATCTCTGTTAAATTTATTATGCTGCACTTCTTCTATCAGTGCATAAAAGGTCTGATTCAAATGGAAATTTTCTACGTGAGGGTGAAGTTATCAAGAAAATATGGGAATTAAAGATGTATTTGAGCCCAAACATGGATTTGAGCTAAAAGATTATACACTATCAACCCATGTTTATGACTGGTTACAAACAGTGTTGCAATTTTATTATATAACAATTTTATTCAGAAGCTAAATGAACTTTTCACAACCTGTCCAAAATGGAATTTTAAAAAATGATGACACATTAAAACATGATACTGTATGTCAAAAAAAAAAGAGAAAGAAAGTCACTGATACAAATAAAACATTCAGGAATTAAGATTTTCCTCTGAACTGTTTGAAAATAGCGACAATGACTAAGTGTGGCACACCTGTGCTCAGGCCTATCATAAAAATCACACCCACACCCACACCCACAGAGAGAAGGAGAGGAGAGAGAGAGAGAGAGAGAGAGAGAGAGAGAGAGAGAGAGAGAGAGAGAGAGAGAGAGAGAGAGAGAGAGAGAGAGAGAGAGTTTTATTCATTTATTCTTTTATATCGAGGATAATGGAATAAGCACTCATATGCTTTTTTACATCCAGTCCCAAAGAGAGAGAGACTTCAGACTTCAGACTACAGACTTTTTCTGTACATCGGCCTTAGGCCACAATACAAAAGCAAATTGGGCATAGGGAATGGGCTTGTGACAAGTGTTGTAAACATACAACTACCAACATACAGTGAAAGTTGAAGTGTCACATTGATTATGGAGGCAAGCATATTACATCAACCATGACACGAATATTCACTGTTGACACAAATACACATCACGATATTCATAGACCACAATGTTTTATGTAAAGATTCAACAAGATGCCTTTTGTCACTTGCTACTGAAAGCTGCAATATCATCGCACAGATCATACTCTATCGTGATTATTTTTCATGCAATTAAAGAAGAGTAAAATAAATTTGTAAACATTATTTTCATGTGATGAGTGATGAGTACCCAAGGTACATAAAACAAGAGAGAGAGAGAGAGAGAGAGAGAGAGAGAGAGAGAGAGAGAGAGAGGAGAGAGGAGAGAGAGAGAGAGAGAGAGAGAGAGAGAGAGAGAGAGAGTACTGTCTCATCCCTGATAATACATTATGTCTGTGGAAACAAATAAAGGAAGAAAACATACTCGAATGTTTTAGTGAAGAAAAGCCACATTTCTTTTTACTCTTTCTTTTATCTTATTTTTTTATTTTTTATTTAGTGCTAAGAACATGAATAAAAATTGTTCCACAAAAACCTGTTGTTGTGGTGATGGTAGTGGTAGCCTAAGTGTGTGTGTGTGTGTGTGTGTGTGTTGTGTGTGTGTGTGTGTGTGTGTGTGTGTGTTTTGTTGTTGTTTTTTTTTTTTTTTGTGTGCTAAGAACATAATAAATACAGATTATATCAGAAAAAGTAACTGTTGTGGGTGTTGATGTGTTAGTGGTAAGTAGTTTTGTTGTGTTTATATTGTGTGTGTGTGTGTGTGTGTGTGTGTGTGTGGTGTGTGTGTGTGTGTGTGTGTGTGTGTGTGTGTGTGTGTGTGTGTGTGTGTGAAAGTCAGTCAAGTCACATTTCGAGTAGTGTACTGCGCACAGCCTTGTTGAGTTGGAAGGTGTGTGTGTGTGTGTGTGTGTGTGTGTGTGTGTGTGTGTGTGTGTGTGTGTGTGTGTGTGTGTGTGTGTGTGTGTGTGTGTGTGTGGAGTGTGTAGTGCTTGTGTGACTGCGCACATGGCGCGCGCGTGTGTGTGAGCGCGCACACGAACGCTCACGCGCACACTCGCATACATGTGCGTTTTCGTATATACTGTTGTGTCTGAATAAATGCCATTGTATCAGAATGACCACCCCAGTCATCATTACACTAACAAACCAGGCGTGCCTGCTTCATGCTCTGCGCTGTCAATCAAAGTTGTCTGACACCCAGAAGTGCCCACGTGCCATCAGATCATGTCACACCCTCACACCGTCATGTCACACCTCACACTGTCATGTCACAGGTCACGCCCACAGCTTCATACAGGAACCGTCAGGGCTTTGGGCTGATTATCTATAAAAACAGCCACCCTGTGCTAGTGACAGCAGACAGTGTGTACTAAAACTCTTGAACAGCAAGGCTTAACTAACCTAGCTAACGCACACTTCGTCTCTAGTGTCGTCACTGACTCGCAGTTTGTTTCACACTGGGACAGAGAGACAGACAGAGAGAGGAGAGAGAGAGAGAGAGAGAGGGGGAGAGAGGAAAATTGCCAAGTGTGGTTGTTGTTGGCTGCAAGCATCGTGAATCAGACAGTGCGCACAAATTGCGTTGTCGTGTATGCAGGCGAGTAACCTTTGTAGTAGAGAAATACAACAGACTGAATGTTTTGGTAATCCTCCTCTCTTCATTTAACAACATTCTTTGCTAAGAGAGAAACTTAAAAAAAAAATTTGCATTGTGACGGGTTTATGTTGAAAGGTGACTCAGAAAAGAAGACAGTGTCAGTAGGCCTACTGCACCTCCTGTCAAGAGATCGTCAGAGTTTTCTGCAGCACTTTTGATCGAGAAACCTCTGCAAACAGGTAAGACTTTTTTCACCTTGTTATTTTTGTGTGTGCACTCTTTGTGGGGTCACCTATATTTGGCGTGCGTAGTATAGTAGAGGCATATTTCAAGTCTAGCAGCCTGGTGGATAATTTATTTGTGGCTGTGAGGGCAAAGATCAAGGGGCTTGAAAATAGGTGGCAGTACTCTTCTATCGTAAATTACAGGTATGAGGACCTCTATGCTTGACCTCAACGTGGAGAGAGGTAGGTAGGTGTTGGTCAATACTGTTCTAGTTTGTATCTGTATGTCCACTGTTCCCCTTTTCTTGGCTGTTCAAAACGTAAGTGTTCCTATTTTTTGTGATGGAGGCGACAGGTTGGGGTGCAGCATGTAATGGAATTATCAGCACACAAATTAATGATTCTTACAGGGGGAATGGAGAGGGGATCGGGAGTCTGGAGCTTCTGTTGCAGTAGCAGATATTTCAGAGTGAATGTTTGATGCTTGGTATTTGCTGATTATAGAGTTAGTCATTATATTGAGGTTGAACATATTTAATCGAAGCACTAACATACACACAGACACACAGACACAGACACACTCAGACACACAGACACAGACAGACAGACAGACAGACACAGAAAGAGAGAGAGAGAGAGAGAGAGAGAGAGAGAGAGAGAGAGAGGAGAGAGAGAGAGAGAGAGAGAGAGAGAGAGAGGAGGGACAGGGACAGGGACAGGGACAGGAAGGAGTGTGCTGAGGGTAAAAATAAAATATTATATTTACTCAGAAGAGGAAGGTTTGCTTTGAAGTGACAAGTTCAGCCTTAAAGCTGAGGAAACGGGGCTGTGTGTGTGTGTGTGTGTGTGTGTGTGTGTGTGTGTGTGTGTGTGTGTGTGTGTTGTGTGTGTGTGTGTGTGTGTGTGACACTGCTACAATCAACATTGTGGGTGTTTTGGCCCAGATAGTCCTGTGTTTGCACTGGACTGGACTGCAGTCAAACTTTGCAAAGTTGGCAATCTCTTCAGTGACTGAATGCACCTTGAAAATATCATCAATTTTTCACCTGGCTATTTTCCTGCACAAGTTTACCAAGGTTGTAAATTAGC
>CM060333.1:14954936-14962436 GCA_030674155.1 Stramonita haemastoma
CTGGAATGACACAACTAATAGAAAATGAACTATAGTTCAACGCAAAACTGATATTATTTTTTTAAAAGATATATTCATGTTTGTTCTCTAAAAACAGACTGACTATACTCTACAAACACGCTGGAAGATAATGTGCAGGCTTATTACATCTACTCGTAGCAAAACTCGTTTGCGTGTGACACAAACATGTGAAAAGACAGAGACAGAAACGGGTGAAAGAGAGACAGAAATACACTGCATAACTTGAGAAAAAACAGTAGCTCTCATAGTGACCCTGTAAGTCTATGCCATCAGGAAAACAAAGAACCCTAATCCTGCTGTACCTCACACCACAAAGCTGGCTTCATTCATAGGCACTCAGGCATACATGCTAGCCTGACAACTTGCCTGGGGGCGAGGGTCGGTAGTGTGACGATGTGTTTGCATGTTTTGTGGGGTAGATCATTCCATTATCATGTAAAGCTTACTGCTGTTCCACTAAGCGAAGGGTGGTAGTCTCACAAAGTGTTTGCATGTTTTGTGGGGTAGATCATTCCATTATCATGTAAAGCTTGCAGCTGTTTCGCTGAGTGCGTCACTGAAATCAGCCACCCTTGACAGCTCTCCTTACCCTATTCCTAGTCTACCCTCCTCCCCACCCTCTTCCCAACTCCTTCCCTCTATGAAAAATTATTATTGTACAGTTTGCCAAGACACAGTTTCTGTTGAAAGTAGCACAAGGCTGAACAGTTGAAGATCGACAGAGCGCAATGGGATACACACGTTTACTCCTGCTTCTGTGTGCAGGAGATTGCATGTGGTCGATATCTAGTTTAGAAGAGGGAGATGTACTGTAGGCTATACGATGTCAAGACCCAGTAACCTCAGGCTCTGCCTTTGAAAACAACTGAAGACTCCATCTCTGACGCAGTTTGCAATCTCAAATGACAGTGGTGTATTGCCTCTTTGTCAAAATAAGGTGTTTGCTATTCAACTCGCATCACACCCAGATCAGAACACACTGCCAAGGAATCATCGACCCTTGACGAGTTGACAATGAAATGTTGACAAAAATTATTCAATGTCGATGTTGTGCGCGAGAGGTGTTGAAAGTCCCAGGAACGGCAGGAATGTGGAGGGGTGGGATCAGATCCTGGACATGGCTGGGATTGTAGATCCTGAACAACAGTGAGAAACTGGGATTGAACAAAAACAGAAGATCCTAAACAATGACATAAAACTGTGGGATTGAACAAACAACAGAAGATCCTAAACAATGACATAAAACAGTGAGGTTGAACAAACAACAGTAAACAGTCGGGCTAAGCAACCCCCCCCCCCCCCAACCAAAACTGTAGATCTTAACCACAAAAGAAAAGGGCAGTAGACTGTATAGTGATTACTATTTTATATCTTGTATTTTAACAGTTGCGATTGACACATACACACATCATATTCACCGACCATGTTTACATGTATAGTTCAGTATCAATCTAAATCCCCCCCCCTCTCTCTCTCTCTCTCTAGCAGCAGGCGCAGCCATGTTGGAATCGCTGACGTCATCGGTGGAGTTGCTGACGTCACAGTCGTTGGTGTTGGATCAGCTGAGGACATGGGTCAGCAAGGCCTCCACCCCCTCACTCTCCTCTTCGCCTCGGCCGTCCTGGGTTCCATTCTGCAGTGGTCCAGCCGGCAGAGGCGAATGTCAGGGGCCAAGGGGCCACTGCCGCCCTCCCCGGGGATAGCGCTGCCGCTGCTGGGTCACCTGCACCTGATGAAGGCCGGCACTGACCCCGGGTTATGTTTCAGGGAATGAGGTAGGGTGTGTGTGTGTCGGGGTGGGGGGGGGTGGGGTTGTGGGGGTGGGGGTGGTGGTGGGGTGGGTGTTTGGTGTGTGGGGGTGATGGTGGTTAGTGGTGTTTGGTGTGTGTTGTGTCAATCAATCAATCAATCAATCAAATTTTTATTTCCAGATGGTACATTGAATAGGCATCGATTTGCTTTTTTCCATCAAGCCATCTATCTATCTAAAGAAAGAAAAAATCAAAACAACAACAAAAAACAAAACAAAACAAAACAAAAAACCAACAAAAAAACAAAGCAGAAAATCCTAGCAAACAAGAAAACTAACGTGTGTGTGTGTGTGTGTGTGTGTGTGGGGGGGGGGGGGGGGGGGGGGTGCTTTGGTGTGTGTGTGTGTATGGGGGTGTGTGTGTGCTAAGTGTGTGTGTTATGTGTGTGTGGGATTATGTATTCATTTATTTATGTTTTTTATTTATTATTTATTTACTTATTCATTTATTTATTCGTGTTATTGTCTTCTTTTATTTCGAGGATAATGGAATAAACACTCATGTACTTTTTACATCCAGTCCTCTGTGTGTGAATTTTTTTTATGTAAATGTCATCCGTTCCCATCTTAAAGCAATAGTTTCTTAATAGGAGATCTGTACAAGAACTCTGAAACCATGCATGTTGGTTCATTGATCTATTAATCCCTTCCTCCGCTAGAGCTCCGAGGTTTACCTATGGTAAGATTTTTTCGTCTGCGACAGATTTATGTCCACCATGAAGTATCCACATTTCAAACTTCAAGGATGGTTTAATGTTTAACTGGCCATTAAAAGTATTCCATTTGAGTTTGTTCTGAAGAGCATATCACGTTTGTTACATACATTCAGAAAATGGATTTACCTTAACTTTGTATCTACAAAAATGTCGTTTCGAAGGAGACACATGAACTACTTTTGATTATGAAACTTCCTTTCATTTCAGCGTATATTCAACCAATTGATCGTGTCTTTCAGAGAAAAACTTGGCGACATCTTTTCCTTCTATGCCGGAAGTCGTCTGATTGTCGTTTTGAATGGATATGACGTCATCCACGAAGCACTGGTGAAAAACGCAGCCGTGTTTTCGCATCGTGCTCACACCTTCATGTCTCAAGAAATGGGCAAAGGCCGAGGTAATTACTCTCACACACTAACGCACGCACGCACGCACGTACACACACACACACGCACGCACATACGCACGCACACACGCACACACACACACGTGCACACACTCACACTCACTCACACACACACACACACACACACACACACACACACACACACACACACACACACACACACACAGACACGTGTGTGTATTCATACATACATACATACGTACGTACGTACGTACGTACGTACGTACGTACATACATACATACATACATACATACATACATACATACACACACACACATGCATAAATATACCTTGATGCATAAGACTACTGTTTTACTCAGTGCCAGCTATGATTCAGACTTGAGACACAACGGGTTTGCCATAGACAATGCTATTATAAATGACGAAGAAGATCCAGTGTAATTGATCCCTTTTCCTGGTAAAGGGATCTAACTAGGATTACTTCGCAGCATTAACCACAGTCACCTGCTTGCCCATACCAAAGTAGACATATTATACCACAGCAAGTTTCTGACGTCACATCTAATGACAAGACGTCACATCTAATGAAAAGACGTCATATTTAATGACAAGATGTCACATCTAATGAAAAGACGTCACATTTAATGACAAGATGTTACACCTTGTGGCTAGAGTTTATTTTCTTTTTTTTTTCTTTTGTACTATTTTAAGTCACGGCAGATTTCTCTGCCTGAAATTCAGGCCGCTCTCTCGGGTTGCCACAAGAGCAGCACCCTCCATTAAAGAAAAAAATCCTATCTGCTTTTTTCAACCTATTTGTTTTCCAATCAGAGTGGCTTTTTTCTACAGAATTTTGCCGAAGACAACTCTCTTGTTGCTGTGGGTTCTTTTACGTGTGCTAAATAATTATGTGTAACACAAGGGATCTCAGTTTATCGTCTCAACCGAAAGACTACCATCCAGACCACCACTCATGGTCAAATGAATGGGGAAAACATTTCAAGCCTGAACGGGGTTCAAACCACTGCACACTTCCGACCCGGACTTTTTGCTTTCTAGGCAGGTACCTTACCTGTTGACCACCGGTTAGACCTGCAGTCTGTCTCTACAATCCTGTCTATGGTCTTTACTCTCTTGCCGACAATCATGTCCAAAGTCTTCACTCTCTAGAGTCATGTCCAAAGTCTTTACTCTCTTGCCGACAATCATGTCCAAAGTCTTTACTCTCTTGCCGACAATCATGTCCAAAGTCTTTACTCTCTTGCCGACAATCATGTTCAAAGTCACGAAATCTGCTGTGACATAAAGTGGTATAAAAAAAATAAATGAAAGTCTCCACTCTCTACAATCATATCCATGGTCTTCGCTCTCGACAATCATGTCCAAAATCTTCACTCTCTTGCTGACAATCATGTCCAAAGTCTTCACTCTCTTGCTGACAATCATGTCCAAAGTCTTCACTCTCTTGCTGACAATCATGTCCATGCTGCTCACGCTCTCTACAATCATGTCTAAAGTCTCCACACTCTTACCAACAATCATGTCCAAAGTCTCCACTCTCTCCAATCATATCCACAGTCTCCACTCTCTCCAATCATATCCACAGTCTCCACTCTCTGACCGACAATCATGTCCCTGGTGTTTTGCTCTGTGCAGGGATCGTCAACACCTCCGGCAGGCACTGGCGGGAGCAGCGGCAGTTTGCAGAGCGCGCCCTGCGTGCCCTGGGCACCTCCCAGAGCTCCGCCATGGGGAGAACCATTCAGAAAGAGGTGGATGCCATGCTGGACAGCCTGGAGAGGGCAAGGGTCGCAGGTCAGGCCACTGACCCCCGCCCTCTGGTGCAGGCGTCCTTCAGCAACGTCATCATCTCCGTCATCTATGGGCATCGTTTCGAGCTGGACGACCCTCAGTAGGTCTTTCTGTCTGTTTTGTTTGTATGTACGTCTGTCTGTCTGTCTGTTTCTTTCTGTTTGTGTGTCTGGCTCTATCTTTGTGCATGTCTGGCTGTCTCTGTCTGTTTGTCTGTCTGCCTGTCTGGTTCTCTCTGTCTGTGTGTCTGGCTCTATCTGTCTTGTCTGTGTGTGTGTGTCTGGCTTTGTCTGGCTCTGTCTGTCTGTGTGAGATAGATAGAGATGGATAGATGGATGGATGGATGGATAGATAGATAGAGATAGAAAGATAGATAAACAAAGAGAGATTAAAGGTAGATAGATAGATAGAGATAGAGAGAGAGATGTACAGACAGACACAGAGAGAGACACAGACAGACAGACAGACAGAGAAGAAAAAGATGAAGAAAAGTGGGATTTTTTCAGTGGTTTAGTTCTTGTAAGTCAGTCAGTCAGTTAGCCAGTATATCCCTAGTACCACACGGTGCCCTGGTGCCAACCTCTTGTCCACTTGACATCAGTGTCCACACAATGAGATAGCAGGAAGAGAAGAGAATGACTATTGAGTACTAGGCCTAGGCCCTAGTTTAATTTGACTGTCCTCTACACTGTGCTGCCCCATTATCTCCTTTCATCTGTATTACCCTCTTCCTTCCTTCCTTCCTTCTTCTCTCCCTTCGTCCTTATCCCCCCTTCATTACATGTCCACAATGGCGGTCTCTCAGAGATGCTTCATACTTGAGAACTCTTTGAGTCTTAAGTTGGGAGTTTTCTTGTCGTTGTTGGTTTGTGCTTACTCTTTTAAAAAATTTTTTAATTGTTTAATTTTTTTTAGAAGATAAGTGTTTTAACCTGTGGTTTAAATTTTTGTTACACCTATAAGCGTAAATTATTTTTATTTGTTTTAACGTATTATTTAATCGTTTATCTAGTTAAAAAGTCCGTAAATGAGCCAGGTATTCAGTTAGTAGTAAACTATTCTGTTCTTGTAGATCCGCCTCCACCACCTTCTCCTCCTCTTTCTCCTTCTCTTTTTCTTCCTCCCCCTCCTCCTCCACCTCCTCATCTATGGTTTTCTTTGTTGTCTCTTCCTAGTTTTATCTCTTCCTTTCTTTTTTTTCGTCTCCATCTTCCTACTTTTGATGGAAATAGAAATCCAACGTCCATCTCTTCCCTTTTTGTTGTCGTGTGGCTGTGTGTGTGTGTGTGTGTGTGTGTGTGTGTGTGTGTGTGTGTGTGTGTGTGTGTGTGTTTTCTCTCCCATCCAGTTCGTCTCTGTACCTGTTTTCTTTTTCTTCTTCTCTTCCGTCCTCTCTCTCTCTCTCTCTCTCTCTCTCTCTCTCTCTCTCTCTCTCTCTCTCTCTCTCTCTCTCTCTCTCTCTCTCTCTCTCTCTCTCTTCTCTCTCTCATATTTTTATACTTAAAAATGAAGGTTTTAAAGGGGTTTCTTTTTCTCTGACAGATTTCAAGACTTGCTGACGACACTGAACAACTGCTTTGAGAATTTCGGTAACACGGAACCTCTGAACTTTTTCCCGGCTGTCCGCTTTCTGCCTGGAGACCCCTACCGCTACTGGTTCTGCATCGACAATGTCCGCCATTTGGAGAGCCGCCTGGTCTACCCGGAAATGACGGCACACGAACGGAAGCTGGACAGCGCAGAATCCAATGACGTCATTTCGAATTATTTACGCGAGATGACGAAGAAGCGGTCAAATGGCACGCCCACGTCTATGGACAGTAAGTGTTGAGTTATAGCTTGCTGATTGTGTTGATGATTGTGCTGTTATGTGTACCGGAAGTGTCCGTTTCTCTCATTCTTTGCTGTGGTTGGTTGAAATTGTATGTTCGTTTTCTTCCTTGATAATTGAAGCTGGAGAGTAGGAAGGCCGACAGTTCTGCAGACTGATTCTTTACATGCTAGTAAAAACCAGGTTTGAGGCTGGCAGCTGTTATCTTTCAGGGGAACTTTGGGCATGGAATAAAAATGAGTAAAGCATGCACAGCACAGCTGAGCACAACCAAACCTTAAACTACTAAAGCTTAACGAAAATATTTTGAAAGCCGTGATGTCATAACAAAACAAAAGTAAATGTGTTCCCATGACCTATGCGAGCGTTGAATGCAAGGTATCAGAGACCTCAGCTTCTCTAGGGGCCAGCATGTTTACGGCGGCACCCATTTCCTCTGGCACGCTGCTCAACTTTTCCTGACCTTAAAGAGAGCAAGTACCCATTTACAGCTGGGCGAACTGGGGCATTGTGCCTAAGCCAAAACGCACGAGTGGTCACCCATCCGTGAGGCAACCTACGCTCAATGCTATTAAATTCAGCTTGTGGGGAGTTTGAGTGCTCTGACCACTGAGCCATCCCCGTCCCTACATCTATCTATCTATCTATCTATCTATCTATCTATCTATCTATCTATCTATCTATCTATCTATCTATCTATCTATCTATCTATCTATCTATCCCTTAGTTTGGCGACCGTGGGGGCAACCCTGAAGATTTGACAACCAGTTCCCTCCATTCCTCTCTCTGTTCCGCCTTTCTCAAAGAAAGTTCTGTCGAGTTCTAGGCCTGTCCATTCCCTGATATTGTCTTCCCATCTCTTCCTTGGCCTGCCTCTTTTTTTCTTCCTCCTTGGACAGTGCCTTGCAGTATTGTTTTTGCAAAGTCCTTTTGATCTTGTGA
>CM060333.1:14967436-14972436 GCA_030674155.1 Stramonita haemastoma
TTTTTAAATCCCTAATCACCATTTTCCTCACCACCATTCCCAACGATGAAAAAGCTTAAAGAAACAAAGAACTTGCCACATCTGCAAGTTTTGGTTTTGTCAAATTTCATGTACCCCTCTGGGGTTTTCTTGAAATCAAAATATTGAAATTTTATTGAATGCACGAAACGAACAAACAAACGAACATGATTGCAGGTCTTATTCACATACATCCTACAGAGACCAGCTTACAGCGCCAACTACGATGAGCAGCGTTTCATGGAGTGTGCCCATGGTTTTGAAACCCAAATGTAAAGGTGATGGGCATTGTTCCCTTGTGGCAGGCAGAGTTAGGCAGCAAAGGAATTGCTCGGCGGCCATCTTGAGGAAAGGAAAATCTGTGTTCAGTGTATATTGGAAAAAAACAACAACCACACACCGGCTATGACGAAGACAACAAGTCATGACAAATAAGTGTACAGCCAATGCTTCCTGATCTTGTGAGGCACAACATGACTTGGATAGTAAGCAGTGCTGAGTGGATGTGTATAATGATATTGAAAAAATCTTGACGGGGAAACACTTATGTGTACAATGATGTAAATGTCGTTGACTGGAAAAAAAGACTTATGTGTATAATGATGTAAAAAATGTTGCCTGGAAACACCCCAATGTGTAATGATTTTGAGAAATGTTGACTCCAAACACTTATGTGTATAATGATATTTAAAATGTTGACATTTATCATACAGGAAAACCACAGGGCTATGATAAAGGAAAGTAATTTAGCAAAACTTTCTATGTTGTAAATGCTACATCCCATCATTCGGCAGGAAATAAATTGCTGCCCTCATGTTAAGCTGTTGACTATTGTTGATTCGTTGAAATGGAGACATACAGCAAGGCAAAATTCATCTGTCCATGCATCCGCCAAATTCCATCGAAATGAAGACATGTAGTAAAGACAAAAGTTATCTGTTTGTAATCCTGCCAGACTCTATTCATTTGGGGATACTTCTGAGGACACAACTGTGCTGAAAGCTTACTAGGAACGTAGGGACATAGTTATTCTCCATGTATACATATATTCACGGGCACACAGCCACAGAAAAACGATTGGGCAGAGTCTGTACAAAGAAGTGGAACATCTCAAAACGCTGCTGCCAGGAAAGAAACCTACGACTTCGTGGATCCACAGAGGTGGCAGCCAAACGCTGTGTCCACTTCACTGTCCACTCAGCTGTCAACTCCACTGTCAATAAGCTGTCCATAAGCTGTCCACAAGCTGTCCATAAGCTGTCCATTCACCTGTCCTCAAGCTGTCCATAAGCTGCCCATTCAGCTGTCCATAAGCTCTTCACTCAGCTATCAATTCAGCTGTCCATCAGCTGTCCACAAGCTGTCCAAACTGTCCACTCTGCTGTCCACTCAGTTGTCCACTGTCCACTCAACAGTTCATAAGCTGTCCATTCAGCTGTTCTCTCAGTCAGTGGCTGTCAATGTGCTCCTCTTTGACACAGCATTACTCAGGTGTCGTTTTCCTGTACATTGTTTCTCTCCTGGCACACGTAGGGTGTGTACATAGGGAAAACTTTGATTTGTTTTTCACAAGATATAGCGCTATATAAGTTCCATGTATTATTATTATATATTATTATTATTATTATTATTATTATTATTATTATTATTATTATTATTATTATTATAAAACCTGCTTCTGTGTTTAATACAATTCATATTGCCCTCATAAGCAGACTGTTATATTTATTTTGGAAAACTTGCTTCTGTCCAATACACTTCACGTTATATTTATATCCAGGGTGTGTATAATTGGAAAAAATTGCTTCTGTTCAATACACTTTGCATTGTATTTACGGTATGGTGTATAATACTGTTATACCTTATGCTTGCATTGTTATGATGCTTTTATAGTTAGTTTCCCTTACTCAAGAGTTTCAAAAAAGCCTCGGTCGTCTGTAATAAATATTATCCAGCTTTATGTTCACACCAGCAAACAAAAAGCGAACAGATCCCGACTCATCACGGTTAAATGCCAAACATAGAAAAAAAAAAACCCACGTAAAAAATATCAACCAAAAAGAAAAAAACACAACATCATACAGATGTTTAGAATTCTGCAAACTGTGCTATCCCATGCCCAAAACTACACTGTATTTATTCTGAGTATAAACATTGTATTTCTGAACAGGATTAGGCTGCATATATATATATATATATATATATATATATATATATATATATATATATATATATATATATATATATATAATATTGTGTTTATAATGTGTCTAGACACCGTATTTTCTCCACAGCAGGGTCACCAATAAACTGCAGTATATATATTGTCTTTATTCTGGGTATCAACACTGAATTTTCTGCACAGAAAATAGGGCTGCAGTATATACTCTGTGTTTATTCTGTGTGTAAAGACTGTATTTTCTGTACAGCAGGGTCATCAATAAACTGCACTATACACTTTGTGTTTATTCTGGGTGTAAACACTATATGTTCTATACAGGAATAGGCTACAGTGTGTACTGTGTTTGTTATGTGTGTAAAGGCTTATTATATTTGGTACTGCAGGGTCAGCCCATGCTTGTATCAGTTATCGTATATATCTGCTTCAATAAAAAGAAACCAACATATCAGTATACAAGTCGTGTGGTGTGTGTTTGTGTATGAGTCTCTCTGTCTCTCTCTGTCTCTGTCTCTCTGTCTCTCTCTGTCTCTCTCCGTCTCTCTCTCTGTGTCTGTCTGTCTCTGTGTGTGTGTGTGTGTGTGTGTGTGTGTGTGTGTGTGTGGTGTGTGTGTGTTGTGTGTGTGTGCGCGCGTGCCTGCGTGCCTGCGTGGGTGCAATGATAGCATCAATAATTCAAAATAATACAGTTGATAATGAAACAGAGAACACAAATAATAGCATTGATATCTGTTTCTTTGTATTACGCTTCTCATATAGCTCAGTGCATCGTTCACATAAGGAAACACGAACAATTTTGTCCATTCACCATCACCATCATCATTAGCATATAACTACATCATCATCATCATCATCATCACGCAGCAGCAGCAGCAGCAGCAGCAAGCAGTAGTAGTAGTAGTAGTAGTCGTAGTAGTAGGAGTTGGAGTAGTAGTAGTAGTCCTCTCCCCCCCCCCCCCCCCTTCTTTCATCTCACAACCACCTCCCTTCTTCAAAACCTTTTCTTGGTGTAAAATATTAGACAAATTTACGCACAGTAGCAGACATCGCTCCCTAACATTCCCGGCCAGTCAGTGCCTATATAGGTGGCTGCATTTAGACTCACATCTTTCCAAGTAAAAAAGCTGATGATTTTTTCTGTTATTGTTTTTATTTTTTTGTGCTCAGATAATCAGCGGCATGCATTTGTATACTGTTACACTACTGCTGCACCCCCCCCCCCCCCCACACACACACACAGAGCCAGAGAGAGAGAGAGAGAGAGACAGAGACAGAGACAGAGACAGAGAGAGATATTATAAGCAAACACATAATTCTTACATTCCAAAACAGACTTTATTTCAATAAAGCTCTATTTGTACAAAAAGTTGTCAATGGAAATGCCCCTCCCAAGATCATCAACAGATTCAAAATTAACGAGCACAGGCATAACCATCCACTAACATTTCTGAGACCCAGAAATAATCTCTACAATACAAGCTTCTTACACTCAGATAGTGATTTATGGAAAAAATTCCTGAAACGCTTAAATTGTATCAAAAATTAAAATTAGTTTAAGATTCAGTTGAAAACTTACTTAATGGGCTTACGCAAAAATGTTTAAGAATTTAGTTTTAAATTCAATCAGCCATGCTTAGATTAAATGGATCATTACTTTCTGTTCCCCTAAAATATCTTTCAGGTGTGGTTTGCTGTGACTGGAAATATTACACTTTGTATGCTATGTAAGTATGTGGAAGGGGGAAGGGGAGGAGGAAGAGGTATTTTTATTTAATTCTTTTAATGTTTATGAAAGCTTATAAGTGATTTTGTAGCACGTGCACAATCTGCAAATTTAAATACAATGGAAAAGGAAAAACATGAAAAAATATATATATATATTATATATATATATATATATATATATATATATAATATATATATATAATACCAAGTAAAGTATGAATTTGAAAGTATTGGTGATATTTAAACCAGATAAAATTTGTTTGTTTTGACATTTTATGGGTTTTTATTTTAACTCTTCCAAAAAATTGGTATTGGTGATATTGTAACCTAGTATAATTCTTTTGTTTGACATTTTATGTTTTTTTTTAAACTCTTAAAAGAAGTCTAAAAGTGTGCACACGCCTGCGTACGTACGTGCTTGCACGGGCGCAAAGTTGAAATGCGGCTACCTTAATGGTGGGTAAAATCGATGCATAAGCAAAATACCACCATTTGGTGAACCAAGAACCTCAAAAGTAGGAACGAACCCCCTCCCCTCCTCCTCCTTTCTCTCTCTTCTCTCTGTCTGTCTCTCTAACCTCTCTCTCTCTCTCTCTCACACACACACACACACACACACACACACACACACACACACACACACACACACACACACACACACACACACACACACACACAAGATCCATTACTTCTACCTTCTGTTAAGTACATGAGTTAGCATCTGTAATACAGTGTCCAACAAAGTTGACATTTTATTTTATTTTATTATTTATTCTTTTATATCGAGGATAATGGAACAAGCACTCATGTGCTTTTTTACATCCAGTCCCCGTGTGTAAACAGTTTTGTAAATCTTGTCATCTGTTCCCACTGGCACACAATGGCCTGCTCTTACGAAAAGCGGAACAGGATTTAATGTGTGCTCAAGATGTTCTGCGTGCGTTCGCACACGGGGCCTCGATTTAGAGTCTCATCCGAAGGATTTGTGAGGAGAGTGGAGTCAGCACTGATGTTAACACCAGGGGAAAAAAATCCCCTCGAACGGGAATCGAACCCGGGTCGTCAAAGTGCGAGCGCA
>CM060333.1:14977436-15019936 GCA_030674155.1 Stramonita haemastoma
GAGGAGAGAGAGAGAGAGAGAGAGAGAGAGAGAGAGAGAGAGAGAGAGAGAGAGGTAGGAGAATGGATGAAATCTTCTGGGTGGTGGTAGGTAAATACGGCCACACTTTTTTTTCATGTACCTTCTGGCTCATAAAATGATAACACCGCAACAGCATGCACACACACCACACACACCACACACACATAACACACACCTCACACACAACACACACACACACACACACACACACAGCATAACCACACTCGGTGCCTGTCACTGTACCCAACTGTGCTCGTGTTGCTATCAGGGACACATGAACAAACACAATACTACTGCACACTACAGTTGTTTTCCGTCATAAAGGATATTGGTTTGACTTGTATCTTTGACATATGAAAACAACAACGTCAAGCACAACCTCAAAAACATACACACACACACACACACACACACACACACACACACACCACACACACACACAACACACACACACACACACACCACACTACACACACCATACCACACATACACACACGCGTGCATGCATCCCCAACAAATTATTTGAATCTATTTTTTTATTGATTGTATGGATGTCGACCTTTACCTCCTTAAAGATGTTGTCGTTAAATGTTATTAAAGAAAATAGCTTGTGTTTTTAGATAAGCGAATAATAAAAAAGACAGGTGCATTGCTTATTCAATATACCACCTGAAATTAAAAAAAAGAGGTGACTTGACTTTACATCAGCAGTACATTAACAATATCATTACTTATTTAAACTATAAACAGAATGATGGAGTTTCACCCACTTTATTAAGGTATTCTTTATTTAGATCATTTTTTGCAGACAGTTTTAGTACGGAAAACGAAAACAATCAAAACAGATAACTACTGCAGAGCAGACTATCCATTTTCATTTTATCTTTTTATTTTATTATACCACTTTATGTTACAGCAATTTCTCTGCCTGAACTTCAGGTGCTCTCCCCGGAGAGCCATCTACCAAGTGCAGCGCCACCCATTATTTTCTTTTCTTTTTCCTGTCTGCAAATGTATTTTTTTCCCTATCAGAGTGGCTTTTTGCTACAAAATGTTGCCAGGATAACTCTCTTGTCGCTGTGGCTTCTTTTTACGTGCGCTAAATAATGATGTGTAACACACGGGGACCTCGGTTTATTTCTCATGCGAAAGACTAGCACCCACACCACATCATGGCCTAATGGATGGGGGAAAAGTTTTGGGCTCAAACGGGATTTGAACCACGCACACTCCGACCACGGATTTTTCGCTTTCTAGGCAGGTGCGTTACCTGTAGACAAATAGGCAGACGATACAAAGACTAAGTGTTTCAATGAAGGAGAACAAAATCTTTGAACATCGACCACATGACCAAAAGAACGGTGACAAGACACAGCAGCAGCTCAGAGGGATTTTTCACCGATGACGATCTTATTAAATCACGTGTGCAAACCACGATAACCTGGGACAAAAATAACAGAGGATTTCTGAGACGTGACAATCAGGGACTATGGCAAGAAGTGACTTAAGTCCACCTAAGCTTTAACCCCAAGTCTCCACCTACACTGTCTGTCAGGGAATGGTTGAGGCAGAGGAGGAGGGAAGAGAATTCCGCGGCAAAGCAAACCTTTCAAAGCCTACGCTGACTGACTTCGGGTTCTGTCCAGCCATGTCCTCCTGTCCAGCCTTGGTGTCCGCACAACGCCACACAGTCCTCCCCTCCCTCAGGCCACTTGGGGTGGATGGTTGTTGTCAGAAATGGGGTGGACACCAAAGACAGTACCCAGGTGATTGCCATGATGGTGATGATGATGATGATGACGAACAGAATGAATAATCTGTATTTATTTTTCAAACAGTAGGTGAACGCTTATCTGTAACTTTGAAAACAATTTATCGTCTCATCCGAAAGACTAGCACCCAGACAACCACTCATGATCTCATGGATGGGAGAAAAGGTTGTTTTTTTGTGTGTGGCCCAAACAAGGATCAAACCACCACACACTTCCCACTCGACCTCAGCTTCTCTAGGAGCCAGCATATTGAGGGCAGCAGCCATCTCCTCTCCCTCGCTGCTTTACCTTCCCTAACCCAAAAGAGGGCAGGTACCCATTTACAGCTGGGTGAACTATCCCCTCTGAAAAATTGTTCATGGTAAATACATAGTCTAGTAAACCTATTCATGGTAAACACAGTACATCTGTGCATTCTTAACCTCCATGGTTAATACATGGTAAACCTATTCATGGTAAACACGGTACATCGTGTGCATTCTTAATTTCCATGGTAAACACATGGTAAACCTATTCATGGTAAACACAGTACATCGTGTGCATTCTTAAACTCCATGGTAAACACATGGTAAACCTATTCATGGTAAACACAGTACATCGTGTGCATTCTTAATTTCCATGGTAAATACATGGTAAACCTATTCATGGAAAATACAGCACATCAATACAGTAAATACAGCACAATCAGTAATACGCGAATTGTTAATAACTTCAGAATGTCAGTGGAGTCACTAGCTTCCCAAGATAATTACCGTGATCCCCAATTTGAATGGTGCACTGAAATGCACAGTGCACAAACAACTGTTTAAGGGAGAGAGAGAGAGGAGAAGAGGAGAGAGAGAGAGAGAGAGGAGAGAGAGAGAGAGACGAGAAGAGACGAGAGAGAGAGAGAGAGAGAGAGAGAGAGAGAGAGAGAGAGAGAGAGAGGAGTGAGGGAGATAGGGTGTTGGTGGCGGGGAGGAGTAAGGGGGAAGGGGCTGTGAGTTAAAACGCTCTGTGGTCGTGTTACAAACCCCTCAGCGAGCTGTCACCCATATGAAACCCTCACCCCTCCCCTTGTCCCCATCCCCTTTCCACCACACCCCAAGGGGATGGGGGGGGGAGAGAGAGAGAGAGAGAGAGAGAGAGAGAGAGAGAGAGAGAGAGAGAGAGAGAGAGAGAGAGAGAGAGAGAGAGAGAGAGAGAGAGAGAGGAGAGAGAGAGAGAGAGGAGAGAGGAGAGAGAGGAGAGAGAGAAGAAGAGAGAGGAGAGAGAGAGAGAGAGGGAAGAGGAGAGAGAGAGAGAGAGAGAGGAGAGAGAGAGAGAGAGAGGAGAGAGAGAGAACAGGTCACAGTATCCTTCCGTTCCTAACCTCTTTCCTTCTTGCAGATACCGGAGTCAGGGAAAGGGGATTTACATAGCTTCCTCCCCCCCCCCAACCTCCTCACAATTCACATCCTATATTTTATTTATTTCTATTTATTCTTTTATTTCCAGGGTAATGAATAGGCACTCATGTGCTTTAAAAAATAATATTATTGTTATATAATTAATAATTAATAATATAATATATAATATTATATAATATATATAATAATATATAATTATAATAATTATAATAATATATTTACATCACATCCCCGTGTCTACGCAGTTTTGTCAACTTTGTCATACGTTCCCACCGACACACAATGGCCTCCTACTCTTCCGAAAAGCGAACGGTTTTAACGTGTGCGGAAGATGTTCTGCGTGCGTTCGCACACGGGACCTCGGTTTATAGTCTCATCCAAAGAACTTTTGGGGAAGTGGAGTCGGCACTGATGTTTTCCACCCCGACTGAAGACTGTATGCCATGTTCCTTGTTGGTGGAGAATGGTGATTGTTAGTCAACTCTTTCATCAGCAGCCACACAGGTAAAAAGGAGGTAAATGTAAAGGTGTCCCATAGCCTATGTGGTCGTTGAGGAGCGAGATGTCAGAGACCTCAGCTTCTCCAGGGGGCCAGCATATTGAGGGTGGCGCCCATCTCCTCTCCCTTGCTGCTTTACTTTCCCTGACTCTAAAGAGCGCAGGTATCCATTTACAGCTGGGTGAACTGGAGGGACTGTGCTGAAGTCAAGGCGCGCAAACGGTCACCCATGCACTTGGTAACCACACTCAATGCTGCTTAAACTTTAGCTTGGGGAAAGCGAGTAGCTCTGACCACTGAGATACCCCCCCCCCTCCCCCACTCCACAGGGGTGGGCACGAAAAAAAACCAGCATGAGGTACACATCCAAAAACCCCAGGATGTTGATCTTCTTCGCTGAACGCTCAGAATGTAGCTAATGTTGTCTGTCATATGAGCGAAAATGCGTTGTGCTGCCATTAAGCACCTGACAAGTCAGGCCCAGCGCATCCGACATTGGTATGGAAAAAATAAGCCATCTTATAAGGTCTTTCTGGGAGGAAGCTGAGGTAGCAGGAGAATGGACCAAGAAGGCAGAAAACAGATAAGGGGTGACGGGAAGAAAAGGACTAAAGTAGAAAGAAAGATTAGGAATGGAAAAGAGGGAATTCTTAGCACAGAATTTCCAGAAGGATGGGATGCTATTTATATTGTTGTCCTCCTGACAGGTGAGAAAACAGCAGCAGCAGCCAAAGACAAGATGTGTGACGTTCCTGCAGCCTGACTGGAGCGTGGGGCTTTGACGTCACGACAGTTGGTGATGCTATCACGCTGAGGATAAAGTGACGACATCACCGACCCCGCAACTGTCATTGGTGCTGCCACCTGTCGTCCTCTCAGCCACCCGCCCTCCAAAGCAAGGGGCCGTCACCGCTGTCTTTTGTCGGTACCTACCACTTGTCGGCTTTAGGCTTCGCTCCCCTAAACTGTGGCCCCCCGATAGCCTACCCCCTGCTGATAAGATCAGCCAGTGGGCCTGAGAGGGCTGATGACGGCAGATTGTCAGCTCATCACTGCTAGCACAAAGCAACAGCTAAGTGCTGGCACTGTACACAGAAAGGGGCCCGGCCCCTGTTTTTCTTTGAAGCCCCTACAACCAGCCTGGAGTGGGAGGTTCAAACACCCACTCCCCCCCCCCCCCCCCTTGTCCAACTTCTTTTCCAGGGAGTCTGAAAGTGAGTGAAGCACAATGCTCCACGTGTATCTAACCGTACTGATTGAAATCAGGGGGGCTTGTTAAAGAGATAGAGAGTGAGAAGTGGGTTGTTGTTAAGGAGGACAACACAACGATTTAAGGTGCCGACATGGAGTATTAGTAGACTTGTACTTTCACTTCAACACACAGATCACAGAAAGCGAAGTCAGCCCACTGCCTCCAGTCAGAGCGTTTGATTTTCTCAGTGTAAAAACACACAAAGCCACGAGCAATTCTGCCTGTCCTGCTCTAAGAAAAACGATTAAAGCAATTGCTATTTGGGATTTCTAGTCCTCGGGTATAGCAGTCAATGCAAGGTGTTTGAATTCAAACTCGAACTCGAACTGGCATCCATGTTTTATTGAGGGTATAAAGCCAGAGGCTTCTTTACACCAGGCGCTAAGAAAACAACAATAAAAACAACAACAACAACAGAAACAACGGCAAGCAAACATAAAGAAATATAAAGCAAATGTATAATAATGAAGCTAGTAATAAGTTTGATCAGTTAGATATTTATGCAATCAACTACTCACATTTCTAGTCAATTATATAATAAACCAATCAAATAATACAGATTCACTAAATAGATATCTATAGACATTATTTTTTCCACATACATAAGGACACGCCCATACTATGGCCATCTGTACCAGGGCTACCTTGCATTTCAACAACCAAACCAGGCAATCAGCCTAACCTTATATTAAAGTCAGATTCAAAACTGGAAATGACTGATTTTACATCAGCTATTGCAATGAAAGTAAATGATATAACAAATCTGTTTCCACTCTCACTAGTTTACGAACACACACACATCACATGCAGGCACAAGCAAACTCACGTACGCATCAAAGGCAATACCTATACAAATAAACATATCATCCGACTCCATACTTTGGATCACAGATCCAAATTGTTCCAAGATGAAAATTCTTTGACTTTTCCAGAATACAATAATTAAGATGATAGTTGGACAGATCTATAAGAACAATCATCAGAATATTCAATCAATGGTGTAATATCAGAACCAGTTCAGTCATTAGTATATGGAGTGAAAAGGATAGGAGACAGAACAGTGCCTTGAGGAGAGCCAGTGGATGTTGACTTTTCAGCTGATATCGCTTTTATAAATTGGACACACTGTGTACGATTCACCAGGAGGCTCATAATCTAAAGAACTAGCTAAGGACAGACATTAAGGGTAAGCAATATGAATGCTAACAGATGGGACTGGATGGTATAGACGGCAGAGGAAAAGTCAATAACGAGAATGTGAACAAAAGAGTCAGTTTTTTTTTTCCAGATGAGAGTAGGTATTGTGCAACAAGGTGAGAGTAGCATCACTTGTGCCCCTGTTTGCCTTATATGGAAATGGCAAAGGATCTCAGTGAGAGGAAGCGTACAGAAGAACGCATGTTAGGCTTATAGTCTCATCGGAAGGGCCTCAAACTTCGGCTCGATTTCGGGCCGTCAGATTGCGAGAACAACGCGCAACACTAACCAACCACCAAACTTTCCTGATAGTTACAGCAGACACACAGGAGCACTAGTGGACAAAGCAGCATTGCACTGGTGTACCTCTACTGCTGGGTGATCTCCAAGCGACCTTCCGTGCCTGCAAAAGCCCTTGACAATTCTGGCTCTGAGAATGTCACACTACCATCAAAGGCTGAGTGAGGTGGGGCGTCAGGGAAGGTTTTGTTAGATCTATATGCTGGGTTTTTCTTTTATTCTCATACCACTTTCAGTCACAGCAGATTTCTCTATGTGAAATTCAGGCTGCTCTCCCCGGGGAGAGTGCGTCGCCACAAAAGCAGCACCACCCATTTTTTTTATGTTACTGACTGCATTATTTATGCATTTTGTTTCCCCATCGGTGTGACTTTTCCCACAGAAATCTCACAGCGACAACTCTTTTGTTGCCGTGGGTTCTTTTACGTGCTCTGCATGCATGTTGCACTCGTGACCTGGGTTTATCGTCTCATCCAGACCACACCACTACTCACGGTCTAGTCCACGGGGACAAGTTTCGGACACAAACGGGGATTGAACTCACACTTCTCGCTTTCTGGGCGGGTGCATCAGCTCTAGACCACCGTTCCACCGACTAACAGAGTTTTGATACCTGCACGCCACGCATAGTGTGTGTGTGTGTGTGTGTTGTGGTGGGGGGGGGTAGACAATAGCAACCTACTATCCCACCCAGATGATAATCTATGCCCTATACTAGTGGGATCAGAGCAGATCCAGATAGATCTATCCCTTCCGGCTCTTTTTGGCACCAAACCAAATACTTCCTTCCTCAGATCAGTGTACAGTGTCTCACATAATGATCACAGACAAATCCCGATTTCAACACTTCACAGTCCACACACAACACTCCCCATCGTTTTCCGCCATCTCGGAACGCTCCGGCAGGAAGGCTCAGGTCAGCGGCTGGGCTAATCAAGCGAGCCCTGAAAGGATGTCAAGGGAACTAGCTGTCATGTTAATCTCTCCAAGCGATCTCCCGAACATTCAGAATTTCAGCTCTGGTGTCCGCTCAGTGTTAATCAAGCGTGGCCATGAGAATGAGTAGGCCGAGAAGGGCAGAGGACAAATTGGGAAGAGTAACGATGACACGGCTTGGCTTGTGGCGGTTATCTGACGGCTGATCCATGATGAAGGAAGGTTTTAAGTCTGTGACACACGTCTGGCATGGCCTTTTGCTGTCCGCTACTGGGCTGTAAACAACATATACTGAATCCCCACACCTTAGTTCTGTTCCAAGTTTGTCACTTTTGAATGATATATATGTAAGGAGGGGAGGGGTGGTGGTGTTGCCTTGTGGTTAGAGCCTTGTGCTGGTTATCTAACGGCCCAGGATTGAGTCCCTATGGAGGCACCTGTTATAGGGAATTTTCCTTACCTAGGCCCTATCCGTAATCTCGTAGACCGTTGGGGCACCACTGAAGATTTTGCATCCAGCTTCCTTCACCCTGAAGTGAGCATCAGTACTGACTCCACTCCCCCAACAGTCTTTAGGGTGAAACTATGACCGGAAACCTACACACGCAGAACATCTTGCACACTGCAGAAGAGTAGGCCATTCGGGCTGTCCCTGGGAAGAGCAGCCCACGGCCCGACTTTCATTTCACGCAGAGAAATCTGTCCTGACCTAAAAGGGGCATGCAAAAAGTAGACATGGAGCGTCTGTCATACAAACATTTAGGGTAGGATCTATTATTTTGTTTTGTGAGTGAATAATTCTTGTCAAAAAAAGGCTAAATGCGACTTCTTTCTCCACAGCAGTGGCCTCATATTTTGCCCTTTTTTGGAATATCTAGAGATGGCAGCCAGGTTGAATTTAAGCTGATATAGGGAACAAAGCAGTAAAAAAAAAAGGTAACGGTAAAGGTGTCCCACAATCTATGTGGTCGTAGAAAAGCAAGGCGTCAGAGACCTCAGCTTCTCTAGGGGCTAGGACATTGAGGGCAGCGCCCATCTCCTCTCCCTCGCTGCTTTACCTTCCCTGACCCTAAAGAGGGCAGGTACTCATTTACAGCTGGGTGAACAAGGAGACTGTACTGAAACCAAAGCGCGTATACGGTCACCTGTCCACTTGGTAACCACGCTCGATGCTGCTTAACCTTAGCTTGGTGAAAGCGAGCGCTCTATCCATCGAGCCACCCACCCCCTAAAGCAGGTCTTACGAAAAGAAAACAAAGTTAAGGAATCACTCTCACTAATATGCAAAGATGTCACCATTGGTGAACCTTGGAGCTCTAGCCCAAGAATAACAAAAATTGAAGTCTTGATTTATTTCAGCTTTTACTTTTACTTTTACTTTTGCTTTTACTTTTGCTGTGTGTGTGTGTGTGTGTGTGTGTGTGTGTGTGTGTGTGTGTGTGTGTGTGTGTGTGTGTGTGTGTGTGTGTGTGTGTGTGTTGTATGTGTGTGTGTGCGTGTGTGCGCGCGCGCGCATTTTGAATAAAGACAGCAGGATGTAGATACACGGCTCTGTACGCTTATTTCATTTCAACTCTCAGAACAAGCAGGTTTCTTTTTCTTTCTCTGTAGTTCTTAGAAACCAACTGAAAAAAAAAAATTCATGTACATGTGCACGCCCATCTCTCTCTCTCTCTCTCTCTCTCTCTCCTCTCTCTCTCTCTCTCTCTCTCTCTCTCTCTCTCTCTCTCTCTCTCTCTCTCTCTTGTCGTTAGGTTATTTTTGTTAGCTTTTTTCTTCATATTATTGTTTTAAAGTAAGGAAGATTTGTGAAAATGTCTTGATATATTATTTTTGGTATGGGTTGCTTTTCTCTGCTGTTTCCTCTATCTTTTTCTCCTTTCTATTCTAATCTATTTGATTTACTTAATGATTATCAGTGCATCTGTCTTGACATTAAGGTTTGAGTCACTTGGAGAATACGTGTTTGTTGAATACATATTTATCTCTTTAAAAAATTATCAATGTACCCTGTGGAGATTATGTGTTTCTTAAATGTATACCCATATATATATATATATTAATCATAGGTTGAACTGTTGTTGGTGATTGTGGTGTGTGGGGTAGGGAGTTGTCTATTACCTTTGAACATTTTAAAAAATACATATTCCCTAATCAGGGCAAGGGCGGATGGAAAAAAGTATGTACATACTTATTCTGTAACCATTAAAAATAAAGTGATTTACTCATTCGTTCGTTATTTATTCATTCTCTCTCCAGAAAAAAAAATCTAGAATGTCCGATGTTTCGCATGATTTATTTGAGTTTGAAACAATATGTCTTGTGAAGTCGAGCAAAATAATGATCTTGGGATATCTACCGTCAGAATGGTATTTTAGGGATGTAAATGATGTGATATATTCAAAACTAGACATGAAAGAATTCTTCGTGGAGCAAGTTGTTTTGTGGGTTTCTCTAATTAATTCCCTTGAAACGGCGGTCCTTTATGAATTTTAGTAAGAACAAAGAAGGCAACAGCGTTCTTGCTAAGGGAAGCAATTCAAAGCATGGGGCGATAATCCTTTATGAATTTTAGTAGTTTTAAAGAAGGCAACTGTGTTTTTCATGGTCAGGGGAGGGAATTCTAGCGTCGCACATTAGCGCAACTTGGACCAACGGATATATAGGCAAAATAAGACAAACGAAAGGTAAATTGTATTTTTAATATTTTTCCTAACATGCTTTAATAAAAAAAAAAGTATTTTATTGTAGATGTCTCTGTTCGGCATAAAAGACTATTGCTACCCACTTCCCGACACAAATAAAAAGGGAGTGAGAGATGGCCTTCTAAGTACATATCCTGCACACCCTGCATGTAAAGTTCTCCGCAGGACAGCAGGTTATAAAAATGAGTGCTAATGCAAACCCAAGGATCAGGCTGTTGACTGTGTTGTTTAACTAAATTTACAATTAAGGCAACGTAATCTTCATTTTCTCTCCCTCTCTCTTTAATTCTTTTTTATATTCATTATTTTATTCATTATTATTTTTACACAAGAAGAGAATGTGTACCTGCAGTGACCTGTTCGTTAACTTACCGCTTGTTCCTTTATCTTGCTGATTGTCAGATTGTTGTTTTGTAGTTGTGCTTTTTGGAAGGCGTTCCTTCTTGATTTGTTGATAGTTCCTTTAGAATGAAGTTTATTGATGACATGCTGGCAAACCTGTGAACGAGTGAGTGAGTGAGTGAGTGAGTGGATGATGTGTGTGTGTGTGTGTGTGTGTGTGTGTGTGTGTGTGTGTGTGTGTGTGTGTGAGAGAGAGAGAGAGGAGAGAGAGGAGAGAGAGAGAGAGAGAGAGAGAGAGAGAGAGGAGAGAGAGAGAGAGGAGAGAGAGAGAGTTTTTCTCTCTCCTTTTATCAGAATGTTATGATTTGAATGACTGATTTCGTTATAGATGGTGGTGGATTGATGTTTTCAGTCGTTTACCTCATTATATTCTCATGTTTGCTCTTTAATACGCTTTTTTTTTTCAAATCAAAATCTTCATTTTGATTCTTACTTCTTATTTTCGTTTCTGAATGCGTGCCTTAAAAAAATTACCTTATCAATGTATTTCTTTCTGATTTCTTGTCTGTTGTTTGCTACTTGGTATGGTTTCTTGCTCTTGGTATTTGGGTCATTATTATTGTTGTTGTTTAGTTAGAGGTTTTTTAAAAAATAATCTTGATGTATCCCTGATAAGGGCGGGGACTGGATGTAAAAAAGCACACGAGTGCTTATTCATTCACTCACTCACTCACTCAGTCCCATGTCCCAAAGGACGTAGGGGGGACATGAGAGAAGACGCAACGGAGATCTTTTTCCATGCTTCACGATCCTGTGTGGCTAGTAGGAGGCGTTGCAGGGGTTGGGCAGTCCAGTCTTTGATGTTGTCAACCCATGATTTCTTTTGGCGGCCTCTTCTTCTTTTGCCCTCGACTGTTCCTTGCAAGATGGTTTTTGCTAGGGTGTTGTGTCTTGTGGTGTGACCAAACCACATCAGCTTTCTCCTCTTTATGGTGGAGAGCAAAGGCTCTTGGGGGCCCACACGCTTTTTGATTTCCTCTTTCACATAGTTATTGGTCTTGTGTTCTTTGTATGATATTTTGAGGAGTCTTCTGTGGCACTTGTTCTCGAATGCTTGGATTCTTCTCTCTAACTCTGCTGTCAGAGTCCATGATTCACAGCCATATAGGAGGATAGATATTACGAGGGATTTGTAGAGGTGGTATTTGGTGCAGAAGCTGATGTTGTTGCTTCTGATGATCCTCTGGAGTCTGACTAGAGCAGATGTTGCTGTTGCAATGCGAGCTTTCACCTCATTGTTTGATGTGCCATCTTTTGTTAGGATGGAGCCTAAGTATTTGAATTGGCTCACCTCTTCCAATATTTCTCCATTCATCTTTATTTCCGTGCTGTCATTACTCGCGCTGTTGACCATGATCTTCGATTTCTCTGTACTGACCTCCATGCCGTATGCGCTCGCTCGGTCTGTTAGACTGTCTGTGAGGATTTGCAGTTCTTGTTTGCTGCTGCCCATGAGGTCAATGTCATCTGCAAATCGAATAAAAGATTTTTACCTTGTCTTGCCTTGCCTTGTGTGTGTGTCTCTCTCTCTCTCTCTCTCTCTCTCTCTCTCTCTCTCTCTCTCTCTCTCTCTCTCTCTCTCTCTCTCTCTCTCTCTCTCTCTCTCTCTCTCTCTCTCTCTCTCTCTCTCTCTCTCCCCCCGAATGTCTCACCTATTACCATCCATTTTTAGTCATATTTTGTACTTCCTTTTTGATAATCATGTGTGACGAATGTAACGATTTTATGTAAAATTTTAATTAATGATCGTTAAAAAACAAACAAAAAAAACCTGAATAACTTTGTTCATTATCACATATATAATTAAAAATATAAATTTTATGATGTAATCATAAGATTGATATGATATTAGGGTTTATATATTTTAAAATATGTGCCTGACAGCGGATAGAGTATTCGTGTATTTTTTATGATTTTATTCAGAATTCAAGGCATATATTTTTCTTAGAATGCAGTTTATTGATGAAATGTGTCAGAACCGGTGAAAATGTTGTGTGTGTGTGTGTGTGTGTGTGTGTGTGTGTGTGTGTGTGTGTGTGTGTGTGTGTGTGTGTGTGTGTGTGGTGCGTGCGTGTGTGTGTGAGAGTGTGTGTATATGCGTGTGTGTGTGTGTGCGAGCGTGCGTGTGTGTATGTGTGTGTGTGAGTGTGGTGTGTGTATGTATGTGTGTGTGTGGTGTGTGTGTGTGTGTGTGTGTGTGTGTGTGTGTGTGTGTGTGTGTGTGTGTGTGTGTGTGTGTGTGTGTGTGTGTTGTGTCAGTGTGTGTGTATGTGTGTGTTTGTGTGTGCATGTGTATGTGTGTGTTTGTGTGTGTGTGTGTTTGTGTGTGTGTGTGTGTATGTGTGTGTGTGTGAGTATATGTTTGTGTGTATATGTGTGTGAGTGTGCTTGTGTGTCTGTGTGTCTGTGTGTGTGTGTGTGAGTGTGAGTGTGTGAGTGTGGTGAGTGTGAGTGTATATTTGTGTGTGTATGTGTGTGTGAGAGTGTGTTGTGTGTCTGTGTATGTGTCTGTGTGTGTGTGTCTGTGTGTGTGTCTGTGCGTGAGTGAGTGTGAGTGTGTGTAAAACACTATCCGATTGAAAAAAATGATATGCCTATTTTTTTGAAACATCTAGGATGTTTTATGTTGTTGTTGTTGTTGTTGTTTTTATTGTTTTTTGTTTTTTGTTTTTTGTTTTTGTTTTGTTTTTTTAAAATTATAATTCTATTGGTAGTATGTCTCCCCCCCCCCCCCCTCCAATAAGGATGCTAGTTTTAAAAAAAAAATTCCCCTTCTATCCAAACGTATGATTTATATACATGTACAATTTTTGATAGATAGTGGTGGATTGATGTTTTCGGTTGTCTAATTCATTTTGTTCTCTTGTTTGCTCCTTATCTACTAACGCTTTTCTTTTTTTTCCATAATCAAAATTTTTTTTATTGTGACTTCTGATTTTTGTCTTCTGAAAGAGTGCATTTTATTACCTTATCATATATAGTGTCCTTTATTCTTGTGTGTTGTTTGGTACTGCGTAAAGTCTTATTGTTTAGTATATTATCAACTTGATGTATCCCTGAAAAGGGCGGGGACTGGATGTAAAAAAGCACACGAGTGCTTATCTATTATCCTCGAATAAAAGACTTTGCCTTGCCTTGCCTTGCCTTGCCTTGTATGTGTGTGTGTGTGTGTGTGTGTGTGTGTGTGTGTGTGTGTGTGTGTGTGTGTGTGTGTGTGTGTGTGCGCGCGTGTGTGCGTGTGCGTGCGTGCGCGCGCTATTCAGCTGTTTACAAATGCTTGTATGACATAAAATACAGATGGTTGGCAGAAGGCAGTTGAAATAAACAGCCCCAGACTCTTAAGACCTGACTGAAACACGCTGCCTGTGGCGGAATGAGGGAGGGAGGGGGGAGAGGTGATGGGGAGGTGGGGGTGCTGACAGAAGGGGCGGAGTTGTCTCCCACCAGTCCACCAGGCGACGTGTTAACTTGAGTCCAACTCGATTAGCTCCCCTTCAATTAGCACGGCGGGGAAACAGGGGGCGCTGCGCCAACGGTCAGTGGAAGTGACAAGGGGGGACAACTGGGGACAGATGTGAGCAGGACGCCACGTTGGTTTTTAACAAAGAGGAGGCAACTCATTAACTGGGATTTGCTGGGGTGTTTTTTTTTGTGCTTTTTTTTTCTGACGGCTGTCATCAGCAGGGGAAACAAATAAAAAAAGAACCATAGTCTGTGATCTGTACCCCATCCCCCATCTTACAGGATTAATACATTCTAGACTATGTTTTTATTTTATGTTGTTTCGTTGTATTTCACAGTTATGAAAACTAGTACTGTTTTGTATTACTGCATTATAGAATTACCATATCTTGATAGACTTTAAGAAGGCGTTTGATAGAGTCTGGTATGCAGCTCTGTGGGCAACCATGAGGCTGTTTAAAACATCAATACTAACCTGATCAGAACCATAGAATGCCTCTATAAGAAGGCAACCAGCACAGTATACTATGACGACAACATAAGAGATTGGTTCCGAACCACAATAAGAGTACGCCAAGGATGTCTACTCTCTCCCACCCTCTCCAACATCTTAGAATAATGGCTGGCGCACTTGAAAATCATGAGGGAACGGTTAGCAATGGAGGCAGGACAATCCCAAACTTACTTTTTGCCGATGACATCAACGGCCCAGCTGGAGAAGAGAAAGAGTTAGTCAGCCCAATAAATCAGCTTGATGAAGCCTCTTGGGCATATTGCATGCAGATCAGTGCAGAGAAAACCCAGCTGATGATAAAGACTGTCAATGGCATCAGCACTGACATAATTATAGAGGGCAAGAAAATCGAGACCGTCCATAGCTTCACATATCTGGGAGTCATAGTATCAGATGAAGCATCAAAACTTGAAATTCTTTTCAGGATAGCCCAGATCACAGCTGAAATGATATAACTGAAAGTCCTCTGGAATGACAAAAACATTGCCATCATGTTCAAGATCAGACTGTTGCTTCCCTGATCATGTTCATATTTTTGTATGCTTGTGAAACATGGACCATAACAGCAGTCATTAAAAGAAGGATACAGGCAATGGTGTTGCATCTTCTAAAACAAGCCCAAGTGAAAGATATTATATTTTTGATAAACAGAGAAGCTGAGGTCTTTGACGCCTTGCTCCCCTACGACCACATAGGTAATGGGACACCTTTACCTTTTGCTTCTGTAATATTCAGCTGGTTTTGCCCAAGGAGCACTGATCTCAAACCACATCAGAAATAACACTCTTTGTCACAAGTGCACGCCCACCACACACCCGATTCTTAACAAATAAACATGGCTATCAGCAGTGATGTCACAAATCGGAAACAGCCATGACCCAAAAAGCGGAAGTGAACATTGGAGCGCCCCTATGCGGGCACTAAGAATAATTGTGCCCCTTTTATTGGAGGGGGAGGGGGGGGGGGGGTGACGACTTGTCTCCTTTCTATCTTTGGCGTGTGTGACATGCCGTGAACAACATGGCGGACAGCCATCTGGACAGGAAGAGGGCTGCTTGGTGAAATGCCAATGAAATCTGTGTTGCTACATGATGTTGGATGAGAAACAGAAGGAAACATGTCTTGGCTAAATGATCCCTCTGAAACTCCAATAGTTTTGTCCCATAATACTTGTGTAGACTCACATACATAAATCTGACGAAACTACTACATTCTACTGGAGTCCCATAATACTCTTGTAAACTCACATACATGAATCTGACGAAACCACTGTATTCTACTTGATTTGACATGAAAATGATGAAAATTTTTACTTATTGTTTTCGATACCATCATACATGATCTGATGACATCTCTGTACTTTCATGTACCTGATGAAATTTTGGTATTTGATCTTTAAATCCATCATATAGATCTATGTCTGTCTGTTTACCTGTCTGTCAGTCTGCCATTCTGTCTGAGTGTCTGTGTCTATGAGAGTGAGTGTGAGTGAGTGAGTGAGTGAGTGAGTGAGTGAGTGAGTGTGTGTGTGTGTGTGTGTGTGTGTGTGTGTGTGTGTGTGTGTGTGTGTGTGTGTGTGTGTGTGTGTGTGTGTGGTGTGTGTGTAACTGTCTGTCTGTCTGTTTGTCTCTCTGTCTCTGTCTCTCTCTCTCTGTCTCTCCTATTTTTTTCATCACTTTCCTTCTTGCCTTTTTCTTTTCTTCTAATTTTCGATGTGAACTTCCTCTTTTTCCTTCCTCTTCTTTCTCCCTTCTCCTTCCTATCCATTTAATCCTGATATGGAATAAGCACTCAGGCACATTTTTTTTTTTTACATTCAATTCCGTGTGCATGCAGTCTTGTAAGTTTTGTCATCTGTTCTGACCAGCAGACAAAGGATATCAGGATAAGAAAAATAAAATAAAATAAAACATGTTAAGAAAATTAAAAAAAATAAAATACCAGTCCCCCTCACCCTTTCCACTTTTTAACAGCAACATTCAAAACGGGACAAAGAATTTTGGGATAAAAAAAAAAACAGGATGAAATAAATTTTAAAAAAATAGCAAAAGAAAGTCAAAACAAAAATGGACAAATATCCTTTGACAGTGGAGCAATAATGTTTCAATATTCAGTGCAGTAGCAACAAGTAAGTCTTAAAAATGACACAAATAAATACATTAAAAAATCAACTATTCATGAAAGCCAATGACTTGTTTAAGGAAAGAACATCCTATTAGCAAAATACACATGCAGCATTTACTATTTCTAAGGGGCCGGGATAGCACAGTGGTCAGGGCACTCGCTTTTCCCCCAAGTCAAAGTTAAGCAGCATGGAGCGTGGCTACCAGCTGGATTGGTGACCGTTTGCGCGCATTGGCTTCAGTTCAGTTTCCCAGTTCATACAGATGTAAATGAGTACCTGCCCTTTTTAGGGTCAGGGAAGGTAAAGCAGGGAGAAAGGCACCGCCCTCTGTATGCTGGCCCCTAGAGAAGCTGAGGCTTCTGATGCCTCGCTCCCCTACGACCACATAGGTTATGAGACACCTTTACCTACCTTTACCTTTTTATTCTATTTCCCCGTCTTCTTCGTCGAACGCTTAATGACTATTGTTGTTTGTCATGTAAACCGAAACGCGTTGCGTGCTATTGGTAAAGGTGTACCATAACCTATGCGGTTATAGGGGAGCAAGGCATCAGAGACCTCAGCTTCTCTAAGGGCAAGCATATTGAGGCGGCGCCCGATCTCCTCTCCCTCGCTGCTTTACCATCCCCGACCCTACAGAGGGCAGGTACCCATCTACAACTGGGTGAACTGTACTGAAGCCAAGGCCCGCAAACGGTCACCCATCCAATTGATAACCACGCTTGATGCTGCTGAACATTGGCTGGGGGAAAGCGAGCGCTCTGACCACTGAGCTATCCCGTCCCCCGCGCTTTACCTTTCGTGCTGCTGTTGAGCGCCTGGCAAATCAGGTCCAGCGCATCTGACTTGGGCATTGGAGAGAATAATTATCCTTGAAGTCTTTTTTTTTGGGGGGGGAAATAAAAGCAGGAGAATGGACCAAGAAAGCAGAAAATAGACAAGAAGGAGGTGACAGGAAGAAAAGGAAAAAGACACAAAGAGAGGGATAGAAAAGAGGGGATTCCTAGCACAGAATTTCCAGAAGGTGGGGATGCTATTTTAGCCTATACTGACAGGCGCCCGGCATCCCACGGAAAAGGTTTCTTGTCTGACTGCAGAGAGAAGGAAAGAATCTGTTCATGCCCAAAGGGCTGGGGGAAACACCGGCAGAAAACTCCAAGCAAAGTGATCAAGAGGTCTGGCCAAATACAACCACCACAGCAAGGAATAATGAATACCAATAATAGTTATGATGTCCCTGTTAAAGATAGGGGACATTGAATTTGAGGAAAAACCTGGAGAGGGGAGGGGGGGTGGGGGTGAGAGGGTTATCTGCCAGCTGATAAACATTTTCCCCACAGAATGTGTGTGTGTGTGTGTGTGTGTGTGTGTGTGTGTGTGTGTGTGTGTGTGTGTGTGTGTGTGTGTGTGTGTGTGTGAAAGTCAAAGTCAAAGTCAAAGTCAAACTTTTATTTTCAGATGGTACACTGAATAAGCAGTGCAAATACTATTTTTAATCAAGCCATCCATCTACGAAGAAAAAAAATCATATGTATGCATGTATGAGAATAAAAATCTAAACAAAATAATCATACAAATAAAAAAACCAAAAAAACAAGACAGTAATCTTTTAAAATACACCCACCAAGAAGAACACACACACACACACACACACACACACACACACACACACACACACACACACACACACACACACACAAAGATAGGGTGGATACAGAAAGTTTGCAATACCCCCTCCCCCCCCCCCCCCCCCCCAACTATTTGAAGGAGAAGAAAAATAAAAGGAAAACGGAAAAAAAGCGACAAAACAAAGAAATGCCGCCCCCCCCCCCCCCCCCCCCAAAAAAAAAAAAAAAAAAAAAAAAAAAAGAAGAAGAAGAGGAACAGACAGTAGAAGTGCATGTTGTTATCATATTACTGTCAGTTATTCAATAATAATGATTGCTGTTATTGTTGCAACTTACAGAGCTTTGTCGCTTTGCACAGACTTTCTCTCCAGCAGTGTGTCTTTCTTTTCTGTTTGTAATGCAGCCACAGTCACTGTTTACAATTCACAGTCGACAGGTTTATTCCCATCAGCTCTTTTGAGCTGCAGAGAAACAAAAAAGGATACCCAATTCTTATCAGTAAAAGAATGGCGGGTATTAGAAAACAAGGGAGACTACTCAAAAATTGTCTAGAGCTGAACAGTTCTTTCCCTTAGACCACTAGTTGGTCAACTTTCCTCTTTTTTTTTTTTTTTCTTTTCTTTTCTTTTTTTTCCTCTGAGAGAATGGCATGGGATGGAATGGAATGAATGATAGAATGAATGAATGTGTGAATGAATGATCTTTATTTTTCAAGGTTGACAGATAAGCATTCACATTTTTTTCCCCCTATTTTGGTCCTTGCCCTGATCAGGGACTAGAGAGTGAGACAGAGACAGAGACAGAGACAGACAGACTCTTCTCTTTTTTTTTCCTGTCTGGTTACTGAAGTAAAAAAAAAAAAAAATCATGTGTTTACAACATCAACTTGCTGAGCAAAAAAAACCAAAAAACCAACATACAAAACAAACGTACAAACATAACAAAACATCTGCCCTAGATCATTTAGTTTCATTATTATATGATCTGATATTAAGATCAATGTTCCAGTGTGTATGTAGGTTTTCCTTAATTTCATTTCCTTTACTGATCTCCTTTTTTTTTTTTTTTTTTGCTGTAGTTATTGTTTGTCATTGTATTTATGATATGACATTAAGACCAATGTGCCTGTGTGTAGGTTTTTCATGTCCTTTACTTTCCTAATTTTTTTTTCAGTAGCCAATGTTTATCATTGTAATTATTGTCCTTAGTCTATTGTTTTACCACTTTAAATCACAGTCTGCTTTTCTACTTGAAATTGAGGCTGCTGTCCCCAAGAAAACAATGGCACCACAAGGGCAACACAGCTATTTACCTTTTTTTTTTTGGGGGGGGGGGGGGGGGGGGGGGGGGGGGGGGGGGGGGGGGGGGGGAGTCAGTATGTTTCTTCCCTCTTGGAGAATGGCTTTAAATTTTTTTTAAATTTTTTATTTTGCTATGCAATTGGTCAGGAACAATATAAATATATATATATATATATATATATATATTATATATATATATTATATTTTTTTTTTTTATAAAAATAATTTCTTTTTTTTTTTTTTACCATGGGTCCTTTTACATGCATGTGTGTTTCATGTGTTTCACACATAGGACCTGGGTTTATGGTCTCAACCAAGTGACTCATGCTCTGACCACCACCAGAGGTTTAGTGGATTTTTGGGGGGGGGGGGGGGGGGGTATAGATTCAGAAGAATGAATCAAACCTGTGACTTCTCACAATCTACATGGATGTTATTACCTGAAAAACTCATATCTATTTAGTCATTCTTCTTTCTCCAGGATAATGGAAGAAGCACTCATGTGCTTTCTTACAATCATCCAGTCCCCTTGTCCATGCAGTCTTGTAAATTTTATCTTCCATTCCCATTGGTACAAATGGCCTGCTCTTCTGAAAGGTGGAACAGGTTTTAATGTGTCTGCAAGATGTTCTGTGTGCGTTTGGGTAATGGGAGTGGACTAACCTTGGTTTATAGTCTCATTTAAAGGACTTTCCAGAAGTGGAGTTGGCACTGATTGTTGCTGTGTTTTTGTCTTTTTTATTTTTATTTTTTATATAATTGGAATGAAGAGGAGTGGACCAGCATTGACATAGCTGTGTTGCTGTGAAAGACTAAAGACAGACCAGCCTGGAGAACACTGCTGTCCAGTGCCTCCCTTGTGAGTACTGCCCCCCTCCCCCCTCACACTACCAACCATTTTGGTCAAAGGATCAAGGAACTAATGATGGAAAAAGTGGAGTGAAGCTTGAAAGAATGAGGAAAAGAGATCTGTACAGTTGAATTGTTTTTGCTCCGTTTTGCGACATTTTTCCCCCCTCGCTGTCAAGTCTATAGGTGAACCCCTTTTTATCTAGTCTCTGAAGTTCTGGAACTCTGACTGTACTAGGTGTGTATGTGCACAGGAAGATTTGGCTGCTGGGGCCTGAGTTGTGGTGATAACACCTGACTGGTATAATATATAAAATATATATATATATATATATTATTATATACACACACACACAATATCATCAGGTTTGTTTGTGTGGGACTGAGATTTAAAAAAAAAAAAAAAAGGCCCACCTTTTGAAAATGATGTGCTAGAAATTCCCTCTTTTCTATCCCTCTGTTTCTGCCTTGTTTCTTTTTCTTTGTCACTCCCTCTTGTCTATTTTCTGCCTTATGGGTCCATTCTCTATCCTTTTTTTTCCCAGAAAAACTTTAAAGATAACATGTGTGTGTAAGTATGTATGCACATGCAGACAACATTGTGCATGCATGTGCACACATGAGCGATAGCGTATGTTCAGGTAAGACATCTATCTGTCTGGACAGTAATACATCGCCCTCCATCACACCATCATCCCCCACCGTATCACACACACACACACACACACACACACACACACACACACACTATCTGCAAAACCATAAGAACAGTCAAAGGTGTGATTAAAAGAATAATTTTATTTACGATTTCACAAGTATTCCACTTCACTTCTGGAGTGATTTAAATAAAAACAAGGTCTGCATTCACATTTCAACATGTCTCCCAACTTTTCCGATAAACTCGGTCAGTACTTTCACCAAAGCAAACCAACGCCAGGTCCAATTTTCAAATCCAACAACAATATTTCCATCAACAAATATATATATATATACATGAATATATTACACAAATCACAACATGAACAAATTCTTTATTAGCAACAATTTAAAATAACTTTAAAATAAAAATTTTTCCTTTCCTTTCGTTCAATTTTAAACTATGGTAGTCAAGAAGGTCATTGATTTATAGCTAAAAAAAAAATCCCAACAAAACGAAAACATAAGGAAACAAAAATAAACAGTTAAAAAGTTTCCTCATTGCTTAAAGAGAAGGAAGATAAAAGAATCCAGAGGTTCATTTGTTTCTAATTAGACCAGAACATTTCCCCATTGATAACTGAACTGACCCATATCCTGGTCACTGTCTCTATCAGTGCCTCTTCAAACCAGTGCACATGACCCTTTACACAAGAGTCTGCCCCAATCAACAACACACTGATAAACCTACAGTGGGGGTGGGGGTGGGGGGGTTGGGGGGGGGTAAAGGGTTGAACAGCCTGATGGTTAGTTGTTAATCTCACAGTGCTCCCATCAGGAGATGATGATCTGATGGGATGTTTTTCCCCCCTGGAGTTAACATCAGTACTGACTGCACCCCCCTCCCACCCTAAAAAAGTCCTTTGGATGAGACTGAAAACTGAGGTTCCCTTGTACGTGCAGAACAACTTGGGCACTTGTTAAAACCTGTTCTGCCTTTCAGAAGAGTAGAGCATTGTATGCTGGTAGGAATAAATGACAATTAAAAAAAAAAATAAAATAAACATGCACACTGTATGTTCAGACATCATCCCCAAAAGTCAGAGTACAGCTACCTCTAAGGTGGGTAAGATAGCTGCATTCCCATAGTCTCACCATTGGTAAATCTTGGAGCTCTAGCCAAGAACCCCCCACCCCCCCAAATAAAAAAAAAAAAAGTTCTTCATTTCTCTATTATCAGCAGCCCTTGTTAACTTGTGCAAACCTCTCTCCAGTACACACACACACACACACACACAAACACACACACACACAAACACACACACAAGAGCTAGCCGTCTTATCTACATCAACAGGGGTCACATATTTGGTGTTGGCACACTCCCAAGAATGACTAGTGCTTGTCACTGTTGGTTCAGGTTGGGAGGGGAGAGGGGGAGAGGGGAGGTGTTGCTTGCTGGATATTTGGTTGACTGGGTTTTTTGTTTTTCCTTGTTTGTGACTATTTTCCCCCCCCCTCATTATCAACACCACCACCATGACTTGCTAGTTGTCTCTACCTTGCCTCCCCTAGACTCCTCTTCCCAGATCTTGCCCTGACCTGACTGCCTGCCTTCACTATCTCCTTGATGCTATTTTCCTCCTCCTCTTTTAGCCCAAGATGATAACCCCCCTCCCCCCACCAACACCTCTTTCCCGCCTCCCCACCCCCCCATTTCTGGTTTCAGCCAAGGGATGATGTTTACTATGACACCAGTGTACATGTTTTTATTTTATGTCAACATCCATTCCTACCCACATGCAATGCTTGCTGCCCCGGTGACGTGTGTGCAAACTTGGGATGTTCAAAGCACAATGACCGCCTCTGAATATCTCTGAAGTTGGCCCAAAACTTGTGGGTTGTGAAGAAAAAAACCAACTTTCTTCAGTCTGGCTGTCACTGATGGAATTTGAACTCCTGACCAAGGATCAAGCACTTTAACAACATCCCCACCCCCGGCTTTTGATTTTTTTAAAAGTGAAATTTCAGTGACCATTACCCCAGTGACATTATTCCCTCTACTATGACAGTTTCTTTATGCCATCTCTTATATAATTATAAAAAATAGAAATAACTAAAAACTGCAGTTATGAGAATAAAATTTCTAAGATACTGAAGACTGTTTTCACACAGAACATACAGCAGCCAAAGTAAGTGACTAAGAAAGAGAGAGTGCCACATACATCAGTGTCCATGAACTACTGCCACATACAGTGAAGCAACATTGTACACTTGTGAATGCATCACGATAAAAAGCCAAAAGACGATAATGCTTAGCACTAGCCCAGCTTTACTGGTTCTGCAAAACCAAACAATGTCTACAACATAACGATGACTAATAATATCTGTTCGCATGATGCAACACTTCTACATGTACATTGTAAATATATACCTGTATACATTACATATGTACAGAAAGGCTGTATAAATATTTTTAACAATAACAAAAAAAACCAACAGAAATTCAGACTTCTATAACAATGTACAAAACTGGCATTGTGATCAAAGGATAAACTAAAAACGCTGCAAATTTGAATACAGGATGAACATTTTGATAACCTGTTGGACTTCTCGCGTAGCATGCATGCAGAGAGATCAACAAACTGTGTGTGCGTGTGTAACTGTGTGTGTGTGGTGTGTGTGTGTAACTGTGTGTGTGGTGTGTGTGTGTAACTGTGTATGGTGTGTGTGTGTGTGTGTGTGTGTGTGTGTGTGTGTGTGCGCGTGTGTCTGTGTGTGCATATGTGTGTCTGTGTGTGTGTCTGTGAGTGATTAATAAACAAATTCTTTTAAATTTTTCAAATGATGTTGATAATCCAACACACATCCAACCATTCGCAGCCCAAAATACGGGTATGCCAACAAAATTACAAGTTGGGTGTATGACCATACATGTGCACATGTACTAAGCAAAGCCCAGTATGTACAGAAAACACTGACCCCCTCATGGCCACATTAATTAACAAACATCAACAAAAGGCCAGTGCAATGACCAGTATAGAGCTGACAAACACACACAGATAAAACAAAGAACTTCAACAATGACATCCAAGATGACGACCACCAAAAAAAAAAAGCCAGTGCAACAGCCAGTGTCACGCACACAAACACACACACAAAGATAAAATTAAAACACCACAACAGTGACATCCAAGATGACGACCAAAAAACAAAAAAAACAAAAACAAAAGCCAAGCCAACACGGACAAGGGTCCGACGTGTGGAGGGTGACCTTCACCTTGTAAACGTGGCATAGACTGCCAAAATCACAGTGATTTCAAGAACAAACTAACAGCCTCAGATCGAGGTACTCAGAGTACTTCACCACGTGGTGACTGGGTACATGGATACATGTGTACAGCGTACCACTGCACGCCGCTGTGCCCACAGACGAATTTCGTCATTCTCTTGTCGCACGAGCAAACGTCACAACAAACTTTATAAAAAAAAAAAAAAATTTTTTTTTTTTTTTTAACAGGACACAAGAAAGGGGGAAGGGTCCAAAATAATACGTATCAATAATTCTCTCCATGACTTATTTTGTGTTGTGTAGAAAGACGCGTTCTAACAGTTTCATTTTTCTTTTCCGATCTAAAAAATCATACTAAAGGGTCAGGTTGAAGACTGCTTTGTTCAGTCATTAACAGGGAACACTAGTTGACACACATATTTTTCGATAAACATCAGGGGCATGTCCACGACAACAACAACAACAACCATTGTCATCTATACAACAAAGGAACTGACCCTGTAATGTATTTCTCCTATTTATTTATCCATTTAGTCTTTTATTTTGAGGGTAATGGAATAAGCACTCGTGCCCTTTTTTTTTTATACCTAGTCCCTGCATGTATGCAGTTTTGTCAATCTTATCCATTCCTACAGGCACACATTGGCCTACGTTTCCGAAAAAGCGGAACAGGTTTTAATGAGTGCGCAAGATCATGGAGCTTATTCCTAACAAATTTTTTTTGGTGTGAAATCTTCCATACTGAGACACAATACCAAGTCTTCTTGACTTCCTAATCTATGATTCTGATGCTAACAAATTGAAAACAAAATTTCTAAGTGGCTACAAAAAAAAACAAAATGGAACTGCACACTTGCTTGACCAACACTTTGTTCCTCAGAATCTGTGAATGGCCAAACAAGGCAGGAGGCGGGAGAGAGGAGGGGTGAGGGGTGAAGAAGCCAGGGAAGCAAAGAAAAAAGCGTGTCGAGTCTAACTGCCAAACAGCCTGTGACCGCCACTGGATTTGAGCGATGCAGTGTCAGACTACAAACTTGAAAAGAGACCGGTCGATTTCGTCTTAAAGCTTGACATGCCTGTCACATCCAGGGCAACTAAAAAAAATGGTCAGCTGTGCCAGAAACATTTCTGAAGTGAACTATATATAGAGTGAATTAAACAAGCAAGTCACACAGAGAAATTCTTTAAAAAAAAAAAAAAAAAAAAAAGACCCAACCAACAAAAAACCCAACCAACAGCACCGACAAATTCCCAAGCACTAGGTAGGTAGAACTGACAGACAGTGTGTGTTGGTGATTTTCTATCAAAGTTACACTGATAGCAAATCCATTCTCTCTCTCCATCACCTCCATAATCATCTCTCTCTCTTTCTCATGCGGTAGTGCTGGTATGCAAAGTTCGGTCAATGACAAGTGCCAGCATTCACAGAATGCTAAGACAGACAGAAAGAACATCAGGACAGACACTTAAAAAACCAGACCTTGGATCAGTGCTGGATTACTACAACAGTGACAGAGAAATGTGACAAGCTGTATTGGTGTACGACTCGATTTGAATTCTACACAGATTCAAACCATATCAGCATATGGCATGCAATGCAACTGTTTTTTTTTTTTTTAAAGATTTTTTAAAAAGTTTTTTTGGACAGAAAAGACAAAGAAGTTTTGAGGACAGCAAAGAGAGAGAAGATTTCACAACACCAAAAAGAGAACAGGGGATTTTTTTTGACCGAAAAAACAAAGTAGTTTTGTGGACAGCAAAGAAAGAATAAGTTTTCTGCACAGTTAAGAAAGAAGTTTTGTGGACAGCAAAGAAAGAGAAGTTTTCTACTCAGCAAGACATTGCGTCGGCCTCTCAACCAACAGCAAAGATCAGACCCTGTTCATCAACTCGTAATGTTCAGAACTGACACCAAGATCCAAAACACGTATCTTCACATTTCTGCCTGCCATACCAAAGAAACACTGTCGTCAGAGTCTCAGCTTTGAAGACTCCTGCAGACTTGGAGAAGAGGAGAAAGGTTAGAGACTGAGGGCACATTAAGAAGAAGGGGCATCCGATGCTTTCGGGACTACAACTCCAAAAACATGTATCCTATTCAAAGATCGTCCTAAAGTATGATAGAACATATATATAGACTACAAAAACACATTTCCTATTCACAGATTGTCCTAAGGTCTGTTTTTCTGGTTGCTTTTGTTCTACAATGTACAACATGTATTTTTGTCCTTTTTTTTTTTCAATGCCCCTCCCTCCTCTTTTTTGTTGTTGTTGTTGTTTACTTCATAAACTCAAACTGTTGCTTCTTAAAATTGGCACAAAAAGCACACACAAAACTGTGTGATAGATAATATCAATACAATTTCTTGACATCGTCAGCCTACTTTTTCAACAGAGTAAAACACTGTACATTTTCTGAGCAGGGATCGATATCTCCACGATTCTTTTGCTCTTTTCACATGAAAGATGATGGATCGGTGAAATGATCCATCGTATTTACAGGTGAACGTTATGCGCAAATCAATGCATTCAACAATTGACAAGCTTCACAAAAGCTTTCAAAATGATCAACATACATTTATGACATCTGATTATCATTTTCAATCCAAAAATGTACAAAGATTACATGGTAAATGTACACACCTCTGTACTATTACACACTGTGCGCTCTTATAAAGAAAAATGCACACATGCATGCGGACACATGCATGACAACATGGATCATGTCTATAAATAGGCAGCTCAGCTGCAGTACGTTATTTCCCCAAGGAAAACCACAATGAAAACAGGCATGGCCTCACTGTCAAGGCAGCCTTAAGCTGTGTTTATTACATTTCCCTACAACCGAACTTTAAAAAAATAAAATAAACAACCCAGAACCCATAAGAGGTCAGATGGACTTTGTATGTGAAATGACTTGTCCCTAAAAGAAAAAAAACAACCCAAGTCACTTGAAATTTAAATCAGATATCATTACAGTCTGAAGATTCAACCCCTCCCACCTTCCCTTCCCCCCCAAAAAGACTTGTTAAGATAAAAAAAAAGAAAAAAAAAGAAATAAGGGTCCATGCTAACTATAGTAATTTTAGCACTATACCACCCCCCTCCCTCCCAAACCCCCCCCCACCTCATTTTATGGTGAGAGAGAATGTGACTAAACACAGCTTAAGCTGACTGCAGAGTAAACCACCACTGTCTGTACAAACTACCGCCCTTCTAGGGCATCGCTAAGAATGTGCCGGCGGCATGTGTTAGCATCTGAGTTCCAATCCAATGACGTCGCTTAAGAGCCCTGCCGACCGCACAGGCCATATCGGGGCTGACATCCGAGTTCCTTACAGCTCCTGTCCATTAGTTAGATCTGCACACGGCTTGTTTAGGGGGAGTGGGGGGGGAGAGTCTGCTGACTGTCCCCACAAAGCACAGCCCCCACCTCACCTCCCGCCTCCCCTCGTCCGTGAGGTCAACAACTGACTGGTTGCTGACGGATCCATACCACAGGACATGCTGTATACATACATCATACATGTATATTTCTCTACCGTCCACACCAAAAGCTAGCTTACAAAACCGCCTTCCTGCCCCAGCTCACAGTTCGCTGACGATGTTGTTGACCAACACCTGGGGTCCCTCTCGTCAGGAAACTGGTTCATCACCGCCCGCACACGGTGCTCGGCAAAGATGCCGCACAGGTTGTAGTACAGGGTGTAGCGGGGTCGGAGGGCGGGATGGGCTGGTTGGCCGGGAAGCAGCGCGGCAGTGACTGGGCAGCGGTGGCGGTGGATTTGTGTGGGGACAGCGGCATGGGGCTCTGGGGCCCCAGGGGTTTCTGCGACGCCCAGGGAGACAGGGGGGCATGCCCGAGCCCTGAGGCAGGCCCGAGGAGTGGGGAGGCAGGGCGTGGTGGGGGTGGTGGGTGGGGAGGTGGGGTGGCTGTGGTACATGCTCCCCATCTCCCAGGGGGCGGCGGGCAGGTAGGGGGAGGAGGTGGGGGCCAGGGTGGGGGGCCGTGCTCGTGGCTGCCCAGCACCACCTCGCTGATCTGCCGGTCCAGGCCGCTGTGCGAGCCGTACGACCGCTGGCTCATGAAGGGCTGCATCGACGTGGAGCGATACAACTGCTGCTGCTGCTGTTGATGATGTTGCTGCTGCTGCTGGTGCTGGTGCTGGTGCTGCTGCTGTTGGTGATGATGTTGCTGATGATGCTGCTGCTGCTGCACCTCGCTGTGACCGCGATGATCTGTAGAACTATAGATGGGGCGAGCCCCGCGCGAGTCCAGCATGGAGACAGGGGGCGGGGGCATGGAGGGGGAGTGCCAGGGGCTGAAGGAGGCCTCTGTGGACGCCGTCATGTGCAGCTGGGGGTCAGACGAGCTGTTCTGCCGCACCATGCCCCCAAAGGGGTGGGGCCCCACCAGGGGGGCGGGAGGGGGCTGGTAGTGACCCGGAGGGCCGCTGTGCAGCGATTTCAGCGGAGCATGCTCCCTGTGAACGGCCTCGACCCCCATGACCCCCCCACCACCTCCTATAGCCACCGGGGACTGGTCGCAGTAGCTGGTGACACGCCGCAGGATGCTGTGGCCGCCCTCTTTCTCCGCACCGGCGTAACCCTTGCCCTGACCCCCAAAGCCCCCCAGTGTGGGCTGGAACCCTGCCGAGCGCTGTGAAGAGGACGACGACCCTCGCCCCCCCACAACACCACTGTCAGCATAGAGGGGGTGGTGGTGGTGATACTGCTGGTGCCGCTGCTGGTCCTGCAAGGACGCACGCCGGTCCCCTAGCCGCTCCAGGCCAAAGGCAGACAACTCTGCCCCCCCGCCACCGCCGGCAGCTGCTGCCCCTGTCATGGCCACGGGACTGGCCCTGTTGGAGGAGCTGTCGTTGGAGAAGAAGCTGGACTCGGAGGCTTCGTCCGAGAGTTTCTTGGCCAGGAGGAGGTGGCCTCGCACCAGCTGCCCCTCCTGGTGGCTGGAGAAGGGCACGTTGAGGTGGGAGGGGGAGGACACGCGAGACCCCAGAGCAGGGACGGGGCTCAGCGCTTCCTGGCTGCAGGACGACGAGGGGGGAGCCGGGACCCGCCGGAGCCGCCGCTTTGGCCCCTACCACCCCCCCACCACCACTGCTGCTCGGCTCCTTGGCGCTGGCCAGCTCGGCGGCCGAGGAAATGGCCAACACCTCCTCCAGCTTCTTGCGGTGCTCGCGCAGGTAGTTGGGCGTCTTGCCCCCCCCGCCCCTGGTGGGCGACTTGCGTCGCGCTTCCGCAGCGTCCGTCTCCAGCACAGCCGAGGGCAGGGGGGACAAGGCTCCACCACCCCCATCCCCACCGCTCTTTTCCCCTGGACTGGGGTCTCCCCGGGGACCAGGGAGCGCGTGCGCATAAGCTTGGTTTTGGAGCGGCGGTTCTTCTCGAGGGGTTCGGGTCCTTTGACGGCCCTCTCCTGCATCTTGATGGTGGCCTGTTCTTTCAGCACCCTCGGTCACTGTCCGGTGGGGCAGCGAGCCCCGCTCAGGGTGGTGGTACTTGCACTTGTTGCCGTAGGTGCACTTGCGGCCGTAGGGGCACTCCGGGGGCAGAGAAGGGGGACTGGTGGGCTCCTTGCAGAGGAAGTTGTCCAGGGTGGGACCTCGGCGCCCCAGGGGTCTTCTGGAGGCATGAACCTGCAGCCACAGCACACCATACGTCTTCAGATATATATATAATAGAGAGATATATAACATAACAGGAATGGTCTATTTTTCAGCCATCACCACCGGATTCTTTATCTGATCCACATAAATGCCACATGTATTAATTCGCTGTGTGCTTCTTTCATAAACTAGTGTGTAATTCATGTGTACATGACTTGGGAGAATAAAAGCTGGCAAACATTGTATAATTTGTACGACATCTGTGGTCAATAACACGAAAACAGAAACCAAAACTGCAATAAAGCAACAGAGATCAGACTTTTCTATGGCAAGCAAAGTCATGCAATGAGGATGTTCTATATATAGCAAATCTACACTTCAGACTATTTCCAAGTCAACTACAGTACACACATGAGCCTGTGCAGAACTGACACACTGCTGCAGACCAAACACTGAAACAGTTATCCACAATACAGTACACACATGGGCCTGTGGGAAAATGACACACTACTGCAGACCAAACAGTCATCCACAACCTCCAAGTCCCTGCCATCTCTGTCCAACTGAGATGACAAGGAAAACATGGAGGAAAATCAGCGTAAGTAAGTGTACTCTGCACATTACATTCATCAGATACATCACAAAAACCATAGTTGCTGTATAGACCTGACAAACATACACAAACAAAAAGAACCTGCTTTTCCCCGCCAAAATCAAAACTATCACACACACACACAATCACATGCATGCACAACCCCCCCCCCCCCCCCCCCCCCCCCCCCGCCTTGTACCACCTTTCAGAAGAAAAAGCCAGTTTGTGCCAGTGGGAACAGATACCAAAATTTACAAAATTGCATGCTTACGGGGACTGGATGTAAAAGAAAATGAGTGATAATCCTCGAAATAAAAGAATGGATTTTTGGGGGGACAAATACAAACATGTACTCTCTCTCTCTCTCTCTCTCTTTTGTATCCATACTGTATCATACAGGCAGTCAAAAGAGAGAGTGAAGAGAGAGAGAGAGAGAGAGAGAGAGAGAGAGAGAGAGAGAGAGAGAGAGAGAAAAGAGAGAGAGAGAGAGAGACACAGAGAGAGACAGACAGACAGACAGAGAGAGACACAGAGAGAGACACACAGAGAGAGACAGAGAGAGAGAGACAGAGAGAGAGAGAGAGACAGAAACACAAGAGAGAGAGAGAGTATTCAAAATTTATTAATACTAGAATATTATGGCAAAATAATTACATTTTAATCTGGGCTGCCTAAAGTGAAGAGAAAGGAATGTGAGCATTCTGCTCCAATCCAGCACACTATCAATTAATTCATGAACGCATGTGCAAGGTTTTTCCTTGGCCTCTCACCACAACTGGTTCTTCCTCTCCTCATACGACAAAAAGTACTGATAATAAAAACAGCTCCTCTCAACCCAACCACACCACAAACCAACCGCTGCTATTGATATACGAGGAAAACACTTCATTCGACAGTCGGTGTCGGTTACGAGACACATTGACATTGACTGTTGAAGTGTGTGAGTGTTTTCCTCATGCCGTAAAATTCCTCGTTTTGTATCGTGAACTATCATTTATCCAGGATACACTGCACCAACTGTTTGTTAGCGATGGTGCAGGGATCCCATTACACACACACACAAAGACACACACACACACATACACACACGTACACACAGAGTACTTTCAGATGAGATGATAAACCAAGGTCCTGTGAGCAACACACACTCACCACTGACAAAAGAACCCTAGCAACAAGAGTTGTCCCTGGAAAAATTCTGAAGAAAAAAGCTACGCTTAAAAAAACACACCAAAAAAACCTAATACATATGCAGGCAAGTTGGGTTTTTTTATAATAAAAAAAAAGAGTGGCTCTGCTCTTGTAGCGAATACACTTTCCTTGGGAAGGACAGCAGGGAAATCTGTCATGACTGAAAGAAGTACTTATAAAACACACACACACACACACACACACACACGCACACGCGCGCACACACACACACACATACACACACACACACACACTCACAACACAGACACACAGACACACATACAACACACACACACCTGTCATTGACAAAGGTGTACATCAGCAGTCTCTCATCCACCACAGTGCGGTACTCCTTGTTCTCGTTCAGCAAGTCCCGATAGTTGTCGTTGGACACCACAATGCCGTTGGTTTCTGCTGCCAGCTTCAGCACAAAGCGGTCGTCGTAGCACACCACAGCGCTTGCCTTTGATCCTGCGTGCTGGGGTGAACACCACGATGCCTTCCTTCTCCAGCTCACTCAGGATTTCTTGGTCTGATGGGGGAAAAACAGCAGAAACATACTGATGATGATATTCTCATAGAAAAGGATACTTTCACCAACACTTCAGATCTCCTTCCCAATGAAAAGAAAAAGAAAAAACACCAAAAACTAGGAGTCTGGATAGACTTTCCACTGTAGCCCCAAAAGTGTTTTCCCAGTGCAATAAGGCGGTCTACTGACATCTAGCAGTTATTCCCCTTTTGACATGCAACCACCTTTGACAATAGATAACGCCTGAAAAGTAAGCCCAGATTTAAAATCCTCTTTCATTATTTGCCAAAATAATGCATGTATCTGTTATAGTTTCCTGCTTAAATTTTTCACTGATTGTCACAGCTCTCAACTCCTCAAAATTTCCTGGCACTGGAAAAGCCCTTAAAATACTTGACTGTCTTCTTCGGCACTATAAAAAAAAAAGGCTCTCCAAATTGACAGATTCAGCATGAGATGTACATACATGTGTAGAAATTCTCTGAGTATGTGATCTATAAAGTTCTACGAATACCTGTTTGTACATAAAATGTCACGACACAAGAGCAGCTCTCTAGACAAGAGAGCATTCAGAGGAATTTGACCCGAGACAAGGGTTTATTTGTAGGTGTGAGGGTTTTTTTCTGGTTTGAATGCCAGGTATTTGTCTAAATTTCTTCTTTTTTTCCTCCCTTCTTCTGAGGCAGTAAGACACTGACCTGCAATAGACCTGGATTTTTATTCTTTCCACACACTGACCTGCACCTGTGTTTTTCCACACACACACTGACTAACCTGCAATACTAATAGACAGGTGTGTATGTTTTACATTCTCTGCCACACACACTGACTAACCTGCAATACTAATAGGTCTGTATGGATTTTTCTTATTCTCTACCACACAGACACACTGACTAACTAACTCACCTGTGATGGGGGTGTCAGGACGTGATGTTTCTTTCCTCCACTGGGGGACGAAGACAGTGATCTCCTGGTGTCCTCGCTGTCTGAACCAGTCCACAGCGATCTGGATCCCCCGGCAGGAAAACACGTTCTTCCCATGGCTGAAACAGTTCAAAATCACTGACTGATTAAATACATTTACATTATATAGTGTAGGCTTTTTAGTTTTTCCTTATCATTTCAGCTGGGATAACATATTCAAACCATCTAAAACTGAGGACCCTTGGAAAATGTTCACTAAAACTAAACAGTTTACCCTAGGGTTGATCTTCACCTTGTTCACTGTCTGATGAAGCATGACATCCAGATTATATGCTAAACACAGAATTTGAAACTAAACTACTAAAAACTAAAGACAGAGAGTCAAACTCTCTAAGCTTATCGTTTGTAATTGTAATGAAACTGTATTCTCTTCTAACCATCAATGTTAATCCTTTATCTTTAAAAAAAAAAAAAAAAAAAGGTACTGAGAGCAGACACTAGTTTTAAAACAAAGAGATCAGCCCAATTGCTCACAAAGCCTTTCACTGACACTTTTGTCATAGAAGCTTGTCACTGTGTCAAGGGAAGCAACCACTGACAGATTAAATGTTGCTAGTACAGTAGTAGTAGTACCTGAAGACAACTTACAGATCATGAATGGCTGTTCTGAACTAGAGAACTTACAGATCTAGATCTGTACTGATAGATAATTCATTCAAAACAGGAAGATTTGATAGATCTAATAAATCCTGTTCTGAATGAATTATCTGTCAGTGCCCCCTCCCCAGTCTTTATTTTTGGAGAGGAGGTAGGGAAAGGAAGTGTGGGCAGTTAAAACAAAATTACATAAAATGTGATTCAACATAAAATGCTTTTATAAAATGTACAACTACATTACAGTATTAATTTATTAGACTGATCATGTAAATTTCACACAGCAATCTTCTTTATTTCTTCTCTCTCTGAATTCTAGGAAGTGAATTTTTTTGGCACTTAAGTCTCGTAAAATGTAATAAACTAATATACTGATAATTGCACACACTATGTAAGTAAAGCATCAGAAATAAAGCCATTAAAGGGCAAAATAGCATATCCTGATATATCAGAAACACTACATAGTACATCACAACATCAGAAATAAAGGCCACAATATCATATCCTGATAAATCATAAAGTGATATATTATATATCACAATATCAGGAAATGAAAGCCAAATAATAGTCAATAGAATTACTGGTACCGCCAAACAATACAGCACAATAACAGAAATGAAGGCCACACACACTGCGTCTTACCTCATGGCCACGTTACTGCCATCAATAACGATGTGTCGTAAATTGCTGCCACTGTCCTCCGCCTTCACCTTCTTCATCACTCCCAGAAACACATTGTCAGACTCGGCCATATAGGGCACCACTGTGGCCGGAGATGTGGCTTCTGCTGTGTCGGTGAGAGACTGCCCCGACCCTGTGGAATTCTCGATCAGTTCCTGCAGCAGTTTGTCCTCATTGCACCCCATGCCATGGCGGAGAACCACCTTGTCCAGGTCACGCTCCGTGTAGCCCAGCTTCACGGCAAACTCCAGGCGACTTTCGTAGCGTGGGTCCGATTTGTCCACCACATTGCTGCCACTGTCCTCATCCGACAGCGCTGACGAGGAATGGTCTGACATGGAGTCCGCACCGTCGTTGCTAGAATGGCTCTTAGCCGCGTCGGCACTGCCACTGCTGTCTTTGAGGGACACCACTTCAGCAAAACTCTTCCGCAGTGTTGGAGACTTGACTGGAGACTTGAACATGACTCCCCTGTCGATCAGATCTGACCCACTGATGGAAGGGAACTCCGATTCAGCATCTGTGGTCAAACTGTAGGACCTCATGGAGTCCTGGCTGCAGGGTTCCACAATGACATTGTTGTCCAGGTCCCGGGAGGCAGTCGTGAACAACTCGCTGGTTTTGCCGGGCAGCATGCCGCTCTCTCTGTTGCTTACTGATGTCTGTGTCACTAGGCTCTGTCCGCAGTCACCATCCGAGCTGTGGTATGTGGAGCCGAAGCTCTGCGGCCCCATGATCAGCTGGTTGACGCGCTGCTTGGCAGCGTCCACGTGGTCACGCTGTCCTTTCATGCAGACCTCTCGTGCTTTCAGGTCAAAGTCCAGCACTGAGAGAGTGTGGCTCTGTATGGCTTGAGAGGCCTTCACCACCATGTCAAAGTCCCTGGGGGAAAAGTGTCTGCGTTCAGTGATGAAGTCTCTGCTCTCTTCCAAGACTGCCTTCAGAAAAACCTGAAATCACATCAAATAAACATTATATTTATCATTCACCTTGTGATCAGAAGCACAAAAAAACAACAAGCCAAAAACAAAACATATATGAACAAAATATTTTCACAAATGCAACCTGACGAAAGAGGAGGAAGAGAGATATAATTCAGACTGACAGTCACTCTGTCACAGCAAAGACTGTGTGAGTGTGTCTGTTTAAAACATTCAAAAACATGCTCACACAGTCACAGATATTTACCATACAACACTCATCAGTACACACTCTTCTCTATGTAATACAATGCGTACATATATGTCTGACAGTCAAACACACCTTCACTCCAATGTGAATGTTCAAGCTGCCTTTTTCACAGCCTGGCCACCCAAACAGGAAGTAGTTGAGAAACCAACTACCTCCTCCTTAAACCTGAGAATGCCCTGAATGGCAGCCAGTATATTAATTAACATACCATAGTCTGATCCTTGACGACTGTGCCAACTAACACTGTGACACAACTGTGAGTGGCAAATAGTCTGACTGAAGAGCAACCCCATGTTCTATAAGTGCATGCCTAACTTTGGGCTTATGCATTGACACAATCTTTAGCTGGTTAAAAATATCCAAAATGTGCTTGATCATTTTACCAAAAAGAGCAAACAAAGAAAGCCATTTGATTAAAACTGGTGTGATGTAATAGCTTGACGATGACAGCAGATCAACTGAAAATGAATCATACACGGACGCGACAGTCCCTTGTGCTGTAGTTGTACGAAGGCGCTCATTGCGAGCAAAGTTAGCGCCCGATAAATGCAACACTTATATAATCTGAATACACCCAGCCGATATTAACAAGCAACACACCTCATATTTAAGATGGGGGGAAGGGGGAGGGGAGGAAAGGCGTGTCCTCGTTTACGTCTTAACTGTCTGACACACAAGTGACTGTGACACAAACTTCCGATTCTCTTGCTGTGACAGAATTCATTCGTTCCTAGCGCTCCTTAGAACACCACAATGTAAACTGCGCTATACTGTCGAAAGCTGTCTTTAAAATAAAGGAAAGCACTGTCATCCTACTTACTGTCGCTTTCTGAATGTTTTCCTGTGAAGCAGCAGACGACAAGAGAACAACGGAGTTCTGGTGAAAACCACTCTCATTTTCGAGCTGGTTTCCATGATCAACACACACTGTCGTGCAAGGTGAGGTCTGGATCTGAATCGAAACGTTGAATAGTGTTCAATCCGTTCTTTGTAGGCAGTCACTAAATCTGACTTTGATCCCTGTACTTCTACCTCAACTTGGGCCATAATCAGACAACGCAGACGGCTGCATTGTCATCAATTATTTGCACACAGCCTTCGGAAAACAGCGTAGCTGCCATTTTAGCGCATGCGTCGTACAGCGGCCTGGCATGACCTTCCTGGTTTGCTTTCGGCGTGTATTCATTGGACAATTGCTGGGAGAGAAACTGATGAAATTTGTGTTGCTACATGATCCTTCTGAAACTCTCCTTAGCTTTTCTCATTGGGCATTCATGTGGACCCTTAGACGTGAAATCAGACGAAACCTTTGTATTTAAAATGACTTGACATGAACATGGTGAAACTACAATTAAAATCTTGCTTTCGGTGGACCTATATGAGGCATGGATCTGTTGAAAGTGTTGTAATTACATGGATTTTATGTAATTTATTATTATATTATTATTATTATTATTATTATTATTATTATTATTATTATTATTATCATATTATTATTATTATTATCATTATTATTTGATTTTAAGTTATTCTCTTCCCCCTCTCCCTTTTCTCTCTCTTCTTCCCCCCTCTCTTTCTCTTCTACCCCCTCCCCTCCCCCACAGTGTTTTATTGGTTGCCATCTTTTCTTGATTGTTTCGATGATTATAAGACTAGGCCTAGCCTAAAAGCGTTATCCTTGCGTTTTAAAGATCTTTGATTCTCCTCTTCTCTCTGTCTTCTTCTGCTCTGTCTCTCTTCTTCCTCTCTCTCTCTCTCCCCTCTCCTAGTTGTCTGCATGGTCGGTTTATATCTGCCCCATCTGTCTGTTTTTGCCAACCTATCTGTAAGCTATATCTGCCCCTTCCCCCTCTCTGTCTGTCTGTCTGTCTGTCTGTCTGTCTGTCTGTCTGTCTCTCCATCAGACAGTGACAGAATTAAACAAACACAGACATAGACATACAGTTAGAATTGCTCCTCAAGACACAGTAATTCAGAGAGAGAGAGAGAGAGAGAGAGAGAGAGAGAGAGAGAGAGAGAGAGAGAGAGAGAGAGAGAGAGAGAGAGAGAGAGAGAGAGAGAGAGAGAGATGTGGTGGTGGTGGTGGTGGAGAATTTACAGAAAAGATCATCAGATTCATGTCAGTACAGAGATTAAATTTTCATCGTCCACAGACAGTATGGTTTAATCAGGTTCGTGTAAAATCATGAAAAATATAGAGGTTTCATCAAACTCACGTATGTGGGCCTACACACAAAATTATATGGAGAGGGGGAAAAAAACGAAATAGTGTTTCGAAGGGATTATGTACATACAAATATTTCATCAGTTGCAAGCCCACAAGACAATTTCTTCTACACGCTTGGCAACTTTTGTCATCGTACACTTTGTGTGTGTGTGTGTGTGTGTGTGTGTGTGTGTGTGTGTGTGTGTGTGTGTGTGTGTGTGTGTTGTGTTGTTGTTGTTGTTGTTGTTGTTGTTGTTGTTGTTGTTGTTCGCGCGCGCACAGCACACACACACACACACACACACACACACACACACACACACACCACACACACACACACACACACACACACACACACACACACACACACACACACAACAGACACACACACACAAGGGGACAGGGGGGAGGGGTGCGCGTGCTATGACACGGAGTCACGCAGAATACCTCTAGCCTACCTCTACGGCAAGTTCCTCTTCCTACCACTCTACCCTCTGTTTTACATGCGTTTGTTTTTAGGGATTAGGCCCTATCCCCCCCAAAAAAATTGTGCCAGCTGATTCAAGGTTGCCTGGTTTGACTTGCGTGTTTAGTTGGTTTTGTTTGTTTTCGCTTTTTTTTGTTTTTGTTTTTCGATCCACGGCTAGAGCTTCGTGATATTTCGACGTATACTACCACTACCTACCATTAAGGTATCGCCATTTCGACTTATGGTAAGCCTGCTGATATTAGCCTAATGGTTTTCTCACTGGACGCTACAATGTCCAACTTCGTAGGCTAAGGGTTCTAGACAGTGACTGGTATTCTCAACACCGGTTTCAACGGTTTCTTTACTGCAACTTCAGCTTTGATAGGTCACACCTACAACTTTGTGGGAAACACACACGCACGCACGCACGCACGCGCACTCACACATGCGCACGCACGCACGCACGCGCGCGCGCGCGCGTACACACACTCTGAACATTGTACAGGTCAATGCGAGGGTACCTTGCGTGCATGCAGGAAGTAATAGACTATTAAATTTTCTTTTTCCGCCTTCAGTCACACAATACAACAAACTGCTCAAACTGAAGGGCTCTCTCTCCTCTCTCTCTCTCTCTCTCTCTCTCTCTCTCTCTCTCTCTCTCTCTGTGTCTCTCTCTCTGTCTCTCTCTGTCTCTCTCTATATATATACCCCAGACATAGGCTTTGTTTAAATCTACAGTAGTCCTTAGGCAAAAAAAAGAGTTTACCTTCAAAACTGTTTCCAACTAGGTTTAAACTGGGGGGGGGGGGGGGGGGGGGGGGGGGGGGGGGGGGGGGGGGGGGGGGGGGGGGGGGGGGGGGGGGGGCTTTTATTAAAAAAAAAAAAAAGAAAAGAAAGAAAAATAAAAGGAGAAAAAAAAGAGGTTTACTAAGTCTACACTGGCGGAAGGCACTTAAAAAAAAAAAAGAAAGTTTACCTTCAACACTGTTTCCAACTTGGTCTACACTGGGAGAAGGCACCTTTTTTTTTTTTTTTTCCTTTTTAAATAGAACTCCCACTATGCACACACACACACACACACACCTGCTTGACCAGCCTGATAAAACTTGACTTTCTCCAAGGAGGTAGCTGAAACCTTCAGCGCTCAGTGACGTGTTCAATCATTGGCTCCGGGTTTTGACGATGTCGCTGAGCAACTTACCTCCCTTTCCCCACCCTTTCCCCCTCTTCGTGCCACACCCCCCTCCCCTCTTTCCCCCTCCCCCACCCCGCCCCGCCCCGCCCCCGCCTCTTCTCTGCCACCCGGGAGACTATTTCCACCAGGAAATTAATTCATCAACATCTATTTGTGGGACTGGTTGTGTGTGTGTGTGTGTGTGTGTGTGTGTGTGTGTGTGTGTGTGTGTGTGTGTGTGTGTGTGTGTGTGTGTGTGTGTGTGTGACGAAGTTGATTGTAAGCGCTTTGCTTTGTTTTCATACGACTACAGCCATGTATAAATTCTATGTACTATAATCATTATTATTAGTCTTTCTCAGCAGATCGAATAAAATCAATGAATTTTTTTTTAAGGAGTACTTAAAAAAAACAACCACCACCTTTAATCTTGTCTGCTTTTCTGTTTGTTTTGTTGTTGGTTTTTGGGGGGTGTTGTTTTATGTTCATGACAGATCAATACTGTCACAAAGCATAGTAGCCACTGTCAATAATAAACCGAACATTTTGGGCTTATGTGTTGTTTTGTTTTTGTGTTGCTGGGCTTGTTGGTTTTCTTCAGTTTCCCCTGCCAAATAAGCCTGCCCCCCCCCCCCCCCCCCCCCCCCCCCCAAAAAAAAAAAAAAAAAAATCTATCCCATTAATTTTTTATTGTTAACATCTCAGTTCGTGCCTTAGTTTTAAGACCCCAAACTCTGCTCTGACTAGCCTAGAAAGCAGAAGGTAGGTCAACTAGAGCCGCAGTACAGCGCCACGCGGCGGTGGCGTGAATGACGTCAGCATTAGCGCGTGCAGCAGGTGTCAAGAGCTGTGGGCCCAGCGTGACGGTCACGAAGCGTGACTGGCTGGCCAAAGAGTGTCACGACCTGTCAGCCATAACGTAACGCCTCGCTGACTGCCTTCCCCCCAACACCCACTTCCCCCTCACGTTCTGTACATGTCTGTCTGTCTGTATGTCTGTCTGTCTGTCTGTCTTATCTGACTGTGTGTGTGTGTGTGTGTGTGTGTGTGTGTGTGTGTGTGTGTGTGTTGTGTCACACACACCATGCACGCGCGCGCGCCACACACACACACACACACACACACACACACACACACACACACACACACCACACACACACACCATGCCCGCGTGCACACACACACTCATACACACACACACACACACACACACACACACACACACACACACACAACACACACACACAACACACACAAGATGTTAGGGACATGTGAATACACTGCTTTGTGGGGAGAAGAAGAAGAAGAAGAAAGAAGAAGAGAAGAAGAAGAAGAAAAAGAAGAAGAGAGGAAGAGGAAGAAGAGAAGGAGAAGAGGAAAGAAGGAGAAAAGAAGCAACAACAACGATAACAACAACAGCAACAAGACCAAGAAGAAGAAGAGCATCATCAACAACACCAACAACAAGAACATTAACAACAACAACAATAACAACAACAGCTACAACAACAATAAATCAGCCAAGCACACACCACATTGTTTTGATTATAAACAATACTTCATCACTGTCAAATCACAATCTTCAATAACCACGATAGTAAAACCTCCCAACTATATACTCCGTGAGTCACTTCACCCTGATACAAAGAAGAAGAATTCTAGTGATGCGCTTATCGTGAGGGCCCCGTGTGGTGCTTATGTCAGCCCGCTGTCACGCGGGCCTCATCTGACGGAAAAGTGTGACTGCCTTTTTTCTACAGTCACGCAGCGGGCGCGTCACGTACGCTAGTCATGTCACAGGGTTCTTCTTGTGCACTTTTCTTCTTCTTCGGCTGCTTTCATCCTTTTTTTTTGTTTTTTAGTTCTTTTTTTTTTTTTGGGGGGGGGGGGGGGGGGGGGAGGAATTGGTTAAAGTTGGCTTCCGAAATTGGGGTTTTTGTGGGTGTTTTTGTTGTTGTTTGATTGCTTTTTTTCTTTCCCTACTCAGTTTTCAGTAGCTTTTTGTTTGACCTCTTTTTCTTTTTCTTTGTCGTCTTTTTATTAGTTTCCTTCTTCTTCTTCCTTCTTTTCCTTCCTCCCTCGCAATTCTTCGTCTTTCCTCCTTCTTCTTCTTCCATAAATTTTTCGAGTTTTTGACATAATTATCATTAATACAATTTCGTGTTTGTACATTTTTTTTTTCGCATTTCTTCTGCTTCATCTTCTCCTCCTTTTTCCACCCACTCTTCCTTCTTTCCCTTTTCCCCGCTTCTCTTCCTTTAGTTCGTGCTTCAGTTTTCTGATTTTTTTCTCTCTTCCTTTTCAGTCTTCTTTTTCCCTTGCTGTTATTACTTTTGTTGTTGCTGTTGTTGTTGTTTTTTTCTTCTTCCTCCTCTCCTCCTCGTCCTCTTATTCCGCTTTCGTGTCCTTCGTCTTCTACTGTTCCTTCTTATTCTTCCTCTTTTTTTTTTTTTTTTTTCTTTTTTTTTTTTGTTTCCCTTCTTTTTTTTTCCCCCCAGTTTCGTGTTGTTATGTTGATTGTTGCTGCTGCTTCTCTCTCTCTCTCTCTCTCTCTCTCTCTCTCTCTCTCTCTCTCTCTCTCTCTCTCTCTCCTCTCTCTCTCTCTCTCTCCCTCCCTCTTTGTCCCCGCCTGCTCTGTTCTGCTTGTGCTTCTACTGCTGCTGCTGCTACTAACTACCTCACTACTACTACTACTACTCACTACTACTACTACACTACTACCACCACCACCACCACACCACCACTCCACTACTACTTCTGCTACTACTTCTGCTACTGCTACTTTTCCGGCTCCTCCGAGTACTACTACCGCTTTTACTACTACTACTACTACTACTACTACTACTACTACTACTACTACTACTACTACTACTACTGCTGCTGCTGCTGCTGCTGCTGCTACAACTATTTCTCCTATTACCACTTCAGCTACTACTTCTCCTACTACTTTCCATCATTCTTTTCACACACACACACACACAC
>CM060333.1:15027436-15029936 GCA_030674155.1 Stramonita haemastoma
AAATTTGCAAATGAATTGTTTATGTTTTTTGTTTATTGGACAAGTTCTATGTTTCAGTCTGCTGGATTGATCTGAAGTTTCTTTATTTCGGTTCTTTATAGTGATAGACAGCTGTCAATGGGTACCTGCCCTCTATAGGGTCAGGGAAGGTAAAGCAGCAAGGGAGAGGAGATGGGAGCCCCCCCTCCCCACAAATGCTGGCCCCTAGAGAAGCTGAGGTCTGTAATGCCACGCTTCCCTACGACCACATAGGTTGTGGGACACCTTTACATTTACCTAGAGAGGTTTCAAGTTTCAGTTGGTTTTTGCTGTTGATTGATTTCAGGACTGAAGTGTTCTGGACTAGACCTCGGTACAAAGTGTCGTCCGAAAGACTAGCACCCACACCAATCATTTAATGAGAGAAGAGAGAGAGAGAGAGAGAGAGAGAGAGAGAGAGAGAGAGAGAGAGAAGAGAGAGAGAGAGAGAGAGAGAGAGAGGAGAGAGAGAGAGAGAGAAGGGGTAAGGGGAAGAGTTCAGAGCGCCTCTTTGAAACCACTGATCTAGTATTTTCTCACCTGTCACATTGCATCTTGTCCACTTCCTCATCTATATTCTGTACCCTGACGCTGACAGTGGTACACATCGGCCATAGGGCTTGTGAAGAGAAAATACCCATGCCTTGATCCCATCTGTTGTGCTTTTCCCCTTGTTTCTCTGGGAAAACGGTGATTCACACAGTGTGACAAGGGGGTGATCTGATTGTTGTCTGTCTGTCTGCACGTGATAATGGGTGGTCTCAATGTTGTATCAGTCTGTCTGTCTGCCTGTCTGTAGGTGCTAAGGGGGTGGTCTCTTCTCTGCACATGAGACCTCACTGATCCAGCAACTTCAGTGAAGAATACCAATGTCCTTTAATTACAGATTTTTTTAAAATCACGAATTTTCCATTTGTCTGCCCAGAGATTAAAACCTTTCCACGTGACAGAAAAAAGGTTTCCGTACCAACGGATCCACTATAGACATGATCTTCTCCCTCAAACAACTTCAGGAGAAATGTAGGTAGCCAAGGCAGCCACTCATTGCCTTCAGAGACCTTACAAAGTCTTTCGATCTGGTTTGTAGGGTGGTCTCTTCAAGATCCTTCCCAAGATCAGATGTCCGTCCAATCTTCTCAGTATCATCAGATCCTTCCACGAAGACATGAAAGACAGCGTCGTCTTCGACGGCTCAACATCAGCTGCCTTCAACACACAGAGCAGCACAAGCAGCAGAAACGCTAAGCTATGCACCTTTATGAAACAACAACAACAACAACAACAACAACAACAACAACAACAACACACAACACACACACACACACACACACACACACACACACACACACACACACACACACACACACACACACACACACACAGTCTTGACTCCACTCTTCCCACAAGTCTTTCGGATGAGACTATAAACCGAGGCCACGTGTGCGAACGCACACAGAACATCTTGCGCACACGTTATCGTTAAATCGTTTAATAGTGAACACGTTAAATCTGTTCCGCTTTTCCTAAGAGTAGGTCATTGTGTGCCGGTGGAAACAGATGATAAGATTGACAAAACTTGCATACACACGGGGACTGGATGTAAAAAAAAAAAAAGAGGCACGAATGCTTATTCCATTATCCTCGATATTAAAGAATAAATATCAAATATAAATTACACTGGGACCTCAAGCAAGTGACTCAAGATGTGCTCCATTGGAAACAACATAATTATGGAGTGGCTTTAAGGGGGCGAGGTATTGCGCAGTTTGGATGTGTTTCCCCTTTTATTTCGTTCTTCTCGTTCCGATCCGCTGCACCCACCTATGGCCATGCAGTCATGCGCCTAAAACTGTCGCTTGACATCCTTTGCTCGCCCAGTACAGCACAGCACAGCACAGCGCGATAGGAGTATTATCAAGATAAGCTCTTCTGCCAAGCTTGAAATGTAATGGGGCAGTACATAGGCGTTGAAAGGATAGGTGTGTGTGTTGTTTGTGTGTTTGTTTGTTTGTTTGACTGTGTGTGTGTGTGTGTGTGTGTGTGTGTGTGTGTGTGTGTGTGTGTGTGTGTGTGTGTGTGTGTGTGTATAACTCTGTGTGTGTGTATTAAGTATATATATAATATATATATATGTGTGTGTGTGTGTGTGTGTGTGTGTGTGTGTGTGTGTGTGTGTGTGTGGTGTGTGTGTGTGTGTGACTCTGTATGTATGTATGTATGTATGTATGTATGTATGTATGTATGTATGTATGTATGTATGTATGTATGTGTGTGTGTGTGTTGTGTGTGTGTGTGTGTGTGTGTGTGTGTGTGTGTGTGTGTGTGTTGTGTGTGTGTGTGTGTGTGTGTGTGTGTGTGTTGTGGTGTGTGTGTGTGTGTGTGTGTGTGTGTGTGTGTGTGTGTGTGTGTGCGTGCGTGCGTGTGTGGTGTGTGTGTGTGTGCGTGTGTGTGTGTGTGCACTCCTTCCAATTCGTCACTGAAG
>CM060333.1:15034936-15037436 GCA_030674155.1 Stramonita haemastoma
TATTAGAATTAAACGCAAAACGTAAAATCGTTCTCTGAGATAGGAAGTGACATTTAAACTATCCTCTGCATCCAGACATGCGCAATCGTTATGCGTGCACGTGCACACGCACGCACGCACACATACATAGATGGATATTTTTGACGACTAGATGATTGCAAAGAATGAAGTCAGCGTTAAAGTTGAATAAAACAGACAAAACAGCGGTTGGAAACATCTGTCTGTTTGTCTGCCTGTCTGTCAATTCGGGACTTCTGTCTCTGTTTGTCTGTATGTCAATTCGGAGCAGCTGTGTGTGTGTGTGTGTGTGTGTGTGTGTGTGTGTGTGTGTGTGTGTGTGTGTGTGTGTGTGTGTGTGTGTGTGTGTGTGTGTGTGTTGGTTTAGAGATGCGACATAAGCTAGGATGTGAATGTGAAAAAAAAAGAGAAAAAGAAATAAGATCCCCATCCATACCTCTCTGCATCCACCTATACCCCTTTCACCCCCTCCCCCCACCCACCCCCCTCTTCCTCCCAACTCTCCCTCTTTTCTGCTGATGTCAATTTTACGTGTCTCTTTTCCTCACGATTTGCCGGTCTTGCGTCAAAAAAGGAAAAAAAAAAAGTTCCCAACTTCCTTTCTGCTCCTGCCCCCCTTCCCTCAATCTTCACCCTCCTCCCTGCCCCTTTCTTTTCAACCCCCCCCCCTTTTTTTTTTTAATGTTCTCCCTCTCTTTTTACAAAACATTCTACCCCGTTTTCTTCTTCTTTTTCTACTTTAAAAGTCGGAGAACATTTTTTTAAAACTATGTTTAAAGTCTCTGTTTATTATTGGGAAAGCTTGCACGAGCTATGCGCCTACCTGCGTGTGCATTTATTTATTCGTTGGTTTGAGCACAATGTTTATTCAGAAAAGAAACACTGTGCATAAATCTGTTTGGAGCAGCAACAAAACGAAATTTATTTGGCAGCTGAAAAAAATGTCATTCATTCATTCATTCATTCATTCATTCATTCATACTATTGTTGTTTTGCTTTGTTTTTTACCTTGCTGACTGCCAGATCTCTTCTAGGGTTGATATACACTGTATAAAAAAGACCCTCCAAAACCAAAAGCCCAACAACAATACCAGCAAACACATAGTCTGTCGATAACAACTTCAAGCGTGGAAAACTAAGAGCCAAACAAACGTCCTTTGTCTTCAAAGGCAGTCACCTTGGCAAGTTTGAAAATAGAATGGGAAGCTTGAAGCGAATTTAAGAGTGTATCAAACACAAACAGTATGAAAAATAAACCTTTTATATATCACTTTATGGTAAAATAGCCTGCCTCCACACCCCAGTCAAAGAATTATCACTAGTACAAAGAATTATCACTTTATGGTAAAATAGCCTGCCTCCATACCCCAGTCAAAAAATTATAACTAGTACAAAGAATTATCACTAGCACCAAAGAATCATAACTAGTACATAATTATAAAGTTATTCATACACTCGCCTCACCTTCACCTATCTCGTAGTCCCTTGGACCGTTGGGCACCAAGGAAGATTTTGCAATTTTGAATTCGTACACGTAAAAAAAACATGACAATGAAACACAATAACTATTCATATTCTGTGAAGACAAAAAAAAGTCATCGCAAAGGGAAGGCCATTTATTGAATCAATCAAACAAACATGCACACCTAACCGCCCATAACAACAGCAAGAAGAATTTATTATCAGAAAAAAAGAGAGGAAGACAGAAATGTTGCAGGGCATCATTATATTTTTGAAATCGAATGTGTTTGTAAACCACAGGGTTATAATTATCATGGTCTAGATGAAAGAATTTCAAATGGAACATCTGTCCATATTGCTTTTTTGTGACATCCACATTCCTCAACAGGTTTTCTATTAAAAACAAAAAATTGAAGCCACACTCCCGTGAAAGAGCACGTCAACATAGCCTAGTAGTGGTTTAGCTTTACATTCTTTTCTTTGTCCTGTCAGTATGGTGTGTAAGCCCTACATTATTTTCTTTGCATAGCCTAGTGGGAGGTTTTCTTTTCTTTTTCCTTTTTTTTTTTTAACAACAGAGTTTTACTAAGATTTTTTTTTTATATTCCCAACTAATACTTCAAGTTTTGCTTTTTTTCCAGATAGCATGAATCATAGGTGTACCTACATAGTAAAAGTAGGCTGAAAAACGTACTTATCTTGCTCGGTATTTTCATGCTCCGGAAGCAAGCAAACACACGCACACACACACACACACACACACACACACACACACACACACACACACACACACACACACACACACACACATATATATATATATATGATATATGTATATATCTATATATCTATATATCTATATATCTATATATCTATATATATATCTATATATATCTGTCTGTCTGTCTGTCTGTCTGTCTGTCTGTCTGTCTGTCTCTCTCTCTCTCTCTCTCTCTCTCTCTCTCTCTCTCTCTCTCTCTCTCTCTCTCTCTCTCTCTCTCTCTCTTATATAATATATATA
>CM060333.1:15058843-15061343 GCA_030674155.1 Stramonita haemastoma
GAAGAAGAAGAAGAAGAAGAAGAAGAAGAAGAAGAAGAAGACGACGACAACGAAGAAGAAGAAGAAGAAGAAGAAGAAGAAGAAGAAGAAGAAGAAGAAGAAGAAGAAGAAGAGGAAGAAGAAGAAGATAAAAGAAAAAAAAGAAGAAGAAGAGAAAGAAGCAGAAGCAGAACAGAAGAAGAAGAAGAAGAAGAAGAAGAAGAAGAAGAAGAGAGAAGGAAAGACATTTTCTTCCAATTTCACTTCAAAACAAAACAAAACAATACAAAAGTAGCTAACAAAAAGGTCATGAAAAAAATGACTCATTAATGATTAGGTTTGCTGTTTCCTGTTTGCTTGACCGGAAACTCTCGATTTACGTACGATTCAACGCGCGCACGTTCACACACACACACACACACACACACACACACACACACACACACACACACACACACACCACACACACACACACACACATACACACACACACACACGCACGCACGCACGCACACACTCACCACACATACATACACACACACACCACACACACACACACACGCAACGCACGCACGCATGCACGCACGCACGCACACACACCAGGACTCTGAGAGACTGCTACAGACACTAAAGAAGAAGAAAAAAACCCAACGACTCCACTGTGCTCTACAATGGTTTTGGATCCAGTCATAAAGGAATGACAATGGCACGTATTATGGCACGCATGGCAAACATGGCAATGGCTTATCGCCTTTCCTTTAAGCTTCCTGAATGATGTCACCTACATCAAGTTCTCTGTCTGTCTGTCTGTCTGTCTGTCTGTCTGTCTCTCTCTCTCTCTCTTCAGTGTGTGTGTGTGTGTGTGTGTGTGTGTGTGTGTGTGTGTGTGTGTGTGTGTGTGTGTGTGTGTGTGTGTGTGTGTGTGTGTGTGTGTGTCTCTCTCTCTCTCTCTCTCTCGCTCTCTCTCCCTCCCTCTCAGTGTGTGTGTGTGTGTGTGTGTGTGTGTGTGTGTGTGTGTGTGTGTGTGTGTGTGTGTGTGTGTGTGTGTGTGTGTGTGTGTGTGTGTGTGTGTGGTGCGTGTGTGTGTGTTGAACTTTTGTTGTCGTTGTTGTAGTTGGGTTGTGTGTGTGGGGGGGGGGGGGGGGGAGGGAGGTGTTCTTGTTTTCTTGGTAGTCTCTAACCAGGTCAAAGGCCAGATGAAAAAAAGGATGTGTACCAGCCACCATGGCGCAGTGGTTAGCGCCTTGGATTTCGGACTGGAATGTCGCGGTTCGATTCCCATAAGAGTCACAGGGATTTTTCGGACTTCAGCCGTCTTCTACCCAGAGTCAGTGTGCTGTGGGCTCAGTGAGGAGATTGAGACCACAGAGTTGAGCTTCATCCTCTTTACGGATGCGAATTTGAGAGTGTTGCTCAAATTATCTGACCAACACTGCAGGTGTCTGTATCTCTCAGGACCGGTTGACGCCAGGATATATTATGATAGTAAGCGTAGAGTATAACCCTGTCAAGAAGTCTCAAAGCAGATGCACTTCCATAGCAGCATCATTACATGATTCTCGTCACCATTGATCATCATGCAATAATAAAAATTGCTTCTGATTCGGTGGCCCCCGTTGCTCTGGTCTCATGGTGACCTAAGATTCGGTTTACCCATGCACTTCTGTGCCTGTGGTGAGTTTGTGTCAAAGCCTTTGGGGTCGTTGGAGGGACGTTGTGGTGGTCGCCACCTCGGGTGGGTGACTCACTCAGTCTGGCTCCGCGATTGAGCAAATACTGTCGTTAGTAAGGAGCTTAGTAGGTGGTGTCCTGCGTATGTTAGCTAAGAACAGGCACCACTGAACACAACCAAAGTGACCCAGCAGAAGTGCAAGGCCCCTCTGGCTGGTGGCTCCACGGCGGCCTGACATTGATGGGCTCTCTGTGGACTCCCGACCCTGAGGATGAGACATAACGAATCTGGGTATGGCTGTGGTGGGGGGATTGAGATGAGCGGCGTGGGAAAAACAGGACGGGGCAAGAAGCCATTGTGTACCGGTAGGAGCGGATGACAAGATTATAAAAAAAACCTAGCATGCACACAGGTGTCGTGTTTAGACAACATCCCTGAGGAAAAGTCGTGGAGTTGGTGTCCCAGAGCGGCTCGGGGCTGTATATGGCAACGTTCTAGTGGCTCCTGCGACGATACTGGAACTATTCGTATCGGCGACCGCCTTTCCAATGGATCATTCCAGTGGCATGGAGAGAGAGAGAGAGAGAGAGAGAGAGAGAGAGAGAGAGAGAGAGAGAGAAGAGAGAGAGAGAGAGAGAGAGAGAGAGAGAGAAGAGAGAAGAGAGAGAGAGTGGGGGGGGGGGGGGGGTGTCTGCTGCATGGGTATCAGCTTGCCCTCCATACTTACTTACCCAGGCTTTGCGCTCTATAGACTAGAGCGCAACTCCATAGTCTTCCGAGACTGATGGGTGCCTACTACTATCGTTATCAGTATTATTATTATTATTAGTAGTAGTAGTATAGTAGTAG
>CM060333.1:15068843-15071343 GCA_030674155.1 Stramonita haemastoma
CAATTGGATTCCGTGCTATTCTGTCTGTCTGTGTCTGTCTGTCTGTCTGTCTGTCTGTCTGTCTGTCTGTCTGTCTGTCTGTCTGTCGTTCCGTCCGTCGTCCGTCCGTCTGGTCTGTCGTCTGTCTGTCTGTCTGTCGTCCGTCGTCGTCCGTCCGTCCGTCCGTCGGTCTGTCAGTTCGGTCGGTCGGTCGGTCGGTCGGTCGGTCGGTCCAGTCTCTCTCTCTCTCTCTCTCTCTCTCTTCTCTCTCTCTCTCTCTCTCTCTCTCTCTCCTCTCTCTCTCTCTCTCTCTCTCTCTCTCTCTCTCTCTCCTCTCTCTCTCTCTCTCTCTCTCTCTCCTCTCTCTCTCTCTCGTCTGCTCTCGTGTTGCTGTGGTGTGTGTGTGTGTGTGCTGTGTGTGTGTGTTGTGTGTGTGTGTGTGTGTGTGTGTGTGTGTGTGTGGTGTTGTGTGTGTGTGTGTGTGTGTGGTGTGTGTGTGTGTGTGTGTGTGTGTGTGTGTGCTATTTTTACTTTGTTACTTTTTAGATGTCTGTCACGTAACCCAATATAGCAATAAACACACATTTTATGAACACTCCTTATGGTATCAGTTGTACCTCTTGACCCTGCGCGCACGCGCGCGCGTGTGTGTATGTGTGTGTATACGTGTATGTGTGTGTACGTATGTATGTATGTATGTATGTATGTATGTATGTATGTATGTATGCTACATGCATGCATGCTCATGCATGCATGCATGCATGCATGCATGCATGATGTATGTATGTATGTATGTATGTATGTATGTATGTGTATGTATGTATGTATGTATGTATGTATGTATATGTATGTATGTATACTGTGTTGTGTGCTGCGTGCGTGTGTGTGTATGTGTGTGTGCGTGTATGTAGTGTGTGTGTGTGTGTGTGTGTGTGTGTGGGTGGTGGTGTGTGTTGTGTGTGTGTGTGTGTGTGTGTGTAAACACGAACACTTTTATCTTGCTCTGTGTCATTATTGTTGTTATAACTCTTCACCATACTGTTATTTTATTTTTTTTCATCATCATCGTCACCATTGTTATTAAATGTATTGGTGTATAATGTCATAATTATGAATCACTATTATCATTGTGTTGTTACTTTATTGTGTTGTTCTGCTCTTCTGTTCTCCCCTCCTCTCCTCCTCTCTCTCCTCTCCTCTCCTCCTCCTCCTCCTCCTCCTCCTCCTCCTCCTCCTCATGTCGTCTCTCGTCATCTCCATCTCATCATCATCATCTCTTCTTCTCTTCTTCTCTTACTTCTCTTCTCTCTTCTTCTTCTTCTCTCTTCTCTTTCTCTTCTCTTCTCGTTCTCTCGTGTCGTCGTCGTCGTCGTCGCGTCGTCGTCGTCGTCGTCATTCCTCCTCCTCATTGTTGTTATTACTTAAAAAAATCATTATCATTAAAACTTCATCAGCTAATAAAACAAACAATGACAGGTTTAAAAGCAGAAGAGAGGGGGGGGGAGGGGGAGGGGGGGGTTTAAGGTATAACGTCCCCCTCCCCACAATCCGGGCTAAAGATAACATAAAATTGGACATCCTGGACTGCTCTCATTGCTTTAATTCAGTGACATTGATGTTTTACGTTGAAATCTGTGCAGGATGGAAAAGAAATAACATTGTTAAACTGCTTTCACACGGAGACTGGATTAAAAAAAAACACACGAATGCTTATTCCATTATCCTGGAAATAAAATGAATAATAAATAAATAAATAAATGAATGAATAGATACTGGTTCCCTTTGTAAGGTTTTTGGCTGTCTACATCTATAGTCTTCCTCTCATTCTTTCCTTTCTTTTCATTTTCTCGTGAAAAATATAGCCTTTTTTTTTTGACAGAAAGACACATTTTTATTAATAATGACAATACCTGTAACATCGACCAATATATGTGACAATAACTATACAATGACAATGACTATGACATGACAACACCATGACAATAACTATAAACAATTGATCAATGATGAGACATTGCACTGACGATATCTTTGACAATATCGATGATCAATGAACAACTGACTATTGTCAATATGGACATCTGACGATAATCCATGACAATAACGATAACAATGACAATAACCTACGACAATACTATAACAATGACAGTGACTATTGCATACTGACCAATTAGCCATGGCAATTACGATAACAATAACCACGACAAGTAACTATATATCAATGACTCGACATTAACACTTTTCAATAACCACGACATTAATCTATCAGCAATGACAGTGCAATAACCGTTGACAATCAACTATAACGATGCAAATGACTATGACTGACAATAACCGTGACAATATTATTTACAATAACCACCGACAAGAATCTACAATAAGGAACAATGACTGTGACATTGACACTGACTGCAATAACCACGACATAGCGATACAATTCATCACTGACAATAACACTGACAATAACTATAACAATGAACAATGACTACGGCGTTTGAATTGACCATGACTAGTGACAACA
>CM060333.1:15081343-15083843 GCA_030674155.1 Stramonita haemastoma
CATCACCGAATATAGAAATACCCTGCCCCACCCAATGACAATGACAATGACAATGGCATGATCCTCCTTCTCCATTTGCTCCGGTCTTCACTGGCCCTGCTGACTTCATGGATTCTCATGCCACAGGATTCTGTGGTGCTACCAATGAGAGAAGCTGGTGGTCTGTCTTTTTTTCTTTTTCGCCTCGGTTTGCCTTGAAAGACAGTCTTCATAAGTTTGGTATCTTGGTTTCGTAGCGAATGGCCATACATCATTATCTGAATTTCCTTTCATTTATTAATGTTATCATTTGTCTCATTGCATCAACAACATTGATTTTCAGCTTGAAACTCATTTGGTTTGACTGATGTGATCTGTTGAAATGAAAGAGTTCTCTCTGATTTTATTTTTTTTCGTTGTGTTCATTTTTGGGGGGTCACATTTTTGTTCCAGCTAGATTTTTTTTCTTATCTTCTCGAATCTTGCTTTTAATTTATCTCTTTCATTGGAGTATTCTTCTCTTTTAACTTATCTGTCGGCTTTGGGTTTGTTTGTTGGGTGTGTTTTTTTATTTTTTGGGGGGGGGGGGGGATTAATTTCGATAACCCATCACTTATAAAATTGTTTTTGTTTGTTTGTTTTTACATGTGTGTGTGTGTGTGTGTGTGTATGTGTGTGTGTCTGTCTTCTGTCTGTTCTGTCTGTCTGTCTCTGTCTGTACTCTGTTCTTGTATGTTTGTCTTGTCATGTGCTGTGTGTCTCTGTGTTGTGTCTGTGTGTGTTGTGCGTCACCAGTTTGTGTAATTATTTCACGTTGCTCCGAATAATAGTTATTCAGCAATGCTCTGTTCAGCAATTGTTTTCATCACTTTTATATAATATCATACATTCGCATCCTTTGTTTTGCACTGGTAAGCAATTTTGAGGTCAACTTGTTGACAACCATTCTGCTAACATAACAATGTCATCTTCTGACACAAGAAGTATCCATACAGTAGATTATTTTTTTTCTCCTTCAAGTGACTAAGTCAACTTAGTTCCTGGTGTAAGGCGTCGCCAGCGAAGTTGGGGTGGGGAGGGGGGGGGGGGGGGGGGGGGGGGGGGGGGGTGGGGGGGGGGTGCATGGCAGAGAGCTTATGTTTGCGTTGAGCCACATACCCCCCCAACACACCACACACACACACACACACACACACACACACACACACACACACAACCACACACACAACACAACACACACCCCACACACAACACACACACACAACCACACACACACACACACAAACACCACAACACACACACACACACACACACCACACACACACACACACACACACACAACAACACACACACAACACAACACAACACAACACACAACGAAATTAATACGTTCTATCACAATTCATTTTAATCTCATTGACCACATATCTTCTTAAGTTTCCTTCAATAGACTCTCACCCCTATGAGCAAAAAAAAGCAATGTACTGCTACAATGTACCATCGAAATAAAAGCACTGACGACTTTGACTTGACACAACACAACACAACACAACACACAACACAACACACGCAGAACATCTTGCGCACACGTTAAATCCTGTTCCGCTTTTCATAAGAGTAGGCCATTGTATGTCGAGGGAACAGGAATGAAAGGTTTACAAAACTGCTTACACAAGGGACTAGATGTTAAATAAAAAACACATTAGTGCTTATTCAATTATCCTCTATAGTAAAAGAATAAATAAAATAAATAAATAAATAAATATAAATAAAATCCCCGTCTTCTCACACTGGAGACAACACTCGCACAAATGTATACCTGACAGGGCCTCAGCAATGACTCTGCTTTTTTAGGATTTAAAAATAATACTGCAGATGGGGATGGATGGGGAGGGGTGTGTGTGCAGGGGTAAGGTGGGTAGGTGGGTGGGTGGTGGTGGTTGGTGGTGGTGGCGTAGGAATATTAGGGGTAGGTAGAGATAGGAAAGGGGTGAGTAGGAAGAAGCGGTGGTACTGTGGTTAAGACGATGGTGTGTGTGTGTGTGTGTGTGTGTGTGTGTGTGTGTGTGTGTGTGTGTGTGTGTGTGTGTGTGTGTGGTTGTGGTGTGTGTGTGTGTGTGTGTGTGTTGTGTGTGTGTGTGTGTGTGTGTGTGTGTGTTTTGTGTGTGTGTGTGTGTGTGTTGTGTGTGTGTGTGGTGTGTGTGTGTGTTGTGTGTGTGTGTGTGTGTGTGGTGTGTGTGTTGGTGTGTGTGGTGTGTGAAATGCTTCTTTCTACAGGGAATTGATGCAATGGATGTCGATGCAAAAGTTGATATTACAAGTATAGTGTGTACTTTTTTTTTAAAGTGAGGAGAGAGAGAAGAGAATGGAGATGAATGAATGAATGAAGAAAAGAATAAATGATCGTACAAGGACAGAATAAACATATGACTCATCGGGCTGCATAATAGGACTACAGCAACAACAACAAGACAAACAAACAAAAAAAAACAGCAACCCCCCAAAAAAAACAAGAGAGAGA
>CM060333.1:15091343-15093843 GCA_030674155.1 Stramonita haemastoma
AATTGAAGCGAAAGAGTGTTTTGATGATCTCAAAAAAAGACTTTGGCAATATCATTTAGAAGTGAACAGGCTCTCTGTATGCCTGTCTCTGCGTCTGTGTGTCTGTTTGTCTGTGTGTCTGTCTGTCTGTGTGTCTTTCTGTCTTTCTGTTTGTCTGTCTGTCTGTCTGTCTCTGTCTGTCTGTCTGTGTCTGTCTGTCTGTCTCTGTCTGTCTGTCTGTCTGTCTCTGTCTTCTGTCTCTCTGTCTCTCTGTCTTCTGTCTGTCTGCTCTGTCTTCTGTCTGTCTGTCTGTCTGTCTGTCTGTCTGTCTGTCTGTCTGTCTCTCTCTCTCTCTCTCTCTCTCTCTTCTCTCTCTCTCTCTCTCTCTCTCTCTCTCTCTCTCTCTCTCTCTCTCTCTCTCTCTCTCCTCTTCTCTCTCTCTCTCTCTCGGTGCGCGCGTGTACATTGCTTTTGTGATTGTCGTCGTCGTTGTTGTTGTAGTAGTTGTTGCTGTTACTGTGGTTGTTGTTATTGCAGTTGCTTCTGTTGCTGTTATTTTTTGCTGTAGTTGACGCTGTTGTAGTGGCTATTCTTACTTCTTCTGTAGTTGTTGTTATATTTGTTGCTGTATCTGTTGTTGTACATGGTGTTGGTATTTCTGTCGTTGATGAAAGCTATTGTTGTTTTTGTTGCTGTTTTTGTCGTAATATTGATTGTTACTGTCTTTGGAATTGATGTTTGTTTGTGTTGGTATCTATGTTATTGATAAACGTTTTTGTTTTTGTTTCTATTTTTTGTTGTAATATTGATTGCTGTTGTCGTTAGAACTGATGTTTGTTTGTGTTGGTGTTTACGTTATTGATCAAAGCTGTTGCTGTTTTTGTTGCTGTTTTTGTTGTAATATTGATTTTTGTTGTCGCTGGATATGATGTTTGTTGTGAGACAGCTGCGGGAAAAAAAAAACCCACATGAAGCACAGCAGTGCCTACCTACTCTATTTCCTTTGATCTGACAAAAGCTGTTGATGCTGTGACCAGAAGGACACAATGGACAGTGGACAGTGGACAGTGGACAGTCCTTACGATCACTGAAGGCCTCCAGAAATGGATCAGGATCGTCCAGCTCTTTGGCCAAATCTATCTATCTTCTTTAATAGGAAATCCACAGAAGCTTTCGAAATGATAAAAATGATGTGCAAACAGGGATCTGTCCTAGCTCCTGTCCTCTTTAACATTATTCTTTTACATACACGCTGGGGACGGGATAACTCAGTGATCAGAGCACTCACTATCTCCTTAGCTAAAGTTAAGCAGCATTGAGTGTGATTACCAAGTAGATGGGTGACTGTTTGCGCGCCTTGGCTTCAGTACAGTCCCCCCCAGTTCACCCAGCTGTAAATGGGTACCTGCCCTCTTTAGGGTCAGGGAAGGTAAAACAGCGAGGGAGAGGAGATGGGCGCCGCCCTCAATATGCTGGCCCCTTAGAGAAGCTGAGGTCTCTGACGCCTCGCTCCCTACGACCACATTAGGTTATGGGACACCTTTATCTTTTACACGCTTTCACATGCAGTCAGGGACCTTGAGAAGTGGGGTGTGTATCCGTTGTTAAGTAGATAGATGGTAGGAGCGGATGACAAAATTATTTTTTAAAAAACCAGCATGCACACAGGTGTTGTGATTAGACACCATCCCTGAGGAAAAATCGGGGAGTTGGAGTCCCAGGGCGGCTCAGGGCTGTATATGGCGACGTTCTGGCGGCTCCTGCGACGGTACTGGAACCATTCGTATCGGTCATTGCCTTTCCAATGGATCATTCCAGTGGCGTTTAGAGGGGGGGGGGGGGGGGGGGGGGGGGGGGTCTGCTGCATGGGTAACAGTTTTCCCTCCATACTTACTTACTTACCCAGGCTTTGCACTCTAGAGCCTAGAACGTAGGCTAACTCCATTGACTTCCGAGACTGATGGATGTCTACTTCGCCCCCAATAACCATCGCATCATAAACCCGCCTTATTTCCCTATACTACATCCTAAATAACCATTCTATTAGGAACCCGCCCTATCCATGACACTACACCCTCAATGCCCATCCCTTCAGAAACTCGCTCTATCCACTACCCTATTCCACAACAAAAAACCAGCAGCGGGAGAAAAAAAAGCATAAGGGAAATAATCGTAGCAAAAACAACAAAAAAAGGTTTGACAGGCTTGTCTCCCATTAGCACGATGTCTCTTAAAGTGAACATCGTCGCCGCCTGTGCTTTGATCGTGTTGCAGTGTGCCGGTGTAAACAGACGCTATAGAATTCTCATGCAGTCTTTCTCCTTTTCTTCTTGCCATACACGATTCCTCTCACATCTGCCGCTTTCGTGGGTTTTTTTTTTTTAAACCAAAAAAAACAAATGTTTTATTTGTTTTCCTGTATTATGAGAAAATGTCAAAACTGCAGGCAGCGTATTCTTGTTACTGTGGAGAGAATCTGTTCAATCTTGTTCTATTGTTTATAGCACCGCCGACCACAGAG
>CM060333.1:15098843-15102194 GCA_030674155.1 Stramonita haemastoma
TGCACTTGTGGCGACGCATTCTCCCCGGGGAGAGCAGTCCGAACTTCACGCGGAAAGATTGTTGTGACATAAAGTGGTATAAAATAAAAATGAAATAAATAAAGTAAGTTAAAAGCACTTTAATCATCCTATGAAGGGCAGTTATCGGCCACATGCCCACACAGAAAAAAACCCAAACACACACACACACATCGCGCGCGCGCACACCACACATCACACACACAGCCACCACACACCACAACACACACACACACACACACACACACACAACACACACCACACACACCAAACACAACACGCATGCACCACGCGCCCAACCTCCCCCACTCTCTCTTGTCTGTCTCTCAATGTGGATGCCCCTTTCACACACAGACAGTACTAGGTTGTAGTAGGCACCTTTCACACACAACAGGTACTAGGTGTGTAGTATGCACCTTCACACACAGACAGGTGTGTAGTGCACCTTCACCCCACACAGACGGTGTGTAGTAGTGCACCTTTCACATCACCATACAGGTGTGTAGTAGTGCACCTTTCACCACGGCAGTGTGTAGTGCACCTTCACACACAGACAGGTGTGTATAGTGGCACCTTTCACACAACAGACAGGTGTGTAGTAGTGCACCTTTCACACACATACAGGTGTGTAGTAGTGCACCTTTCACACACACAGGCAGGTGTGTAGTAGTGCACCTTTCACACACAACAGGTGTGTAGTAGTGCACCTTTCACACACAGACAGGTGTGTAGTAGTGCACCTTTCACACACACGACAGGTGTGTATAGTAGGCACCTTTCACACACAGACAGGTGTGTGTAGTAGTGCACCTTTCACACACAGGATGTGTGAGTGTGCACTTTCACACACAGACAGGTGTGTATAGTGCACCTTTCACACACAGACAGGTGTCTATAGTGGCACTTTCACACAAGACAGGTGTAGTAGTAGTGCACCTTTCACACACATACAGGTGTGTGTAGTAGTGCACCTTTCACACACATACAGGTGTGTAGTAGTGGCACCTTTCACACACACACAGAAGGTGTGTATAGTATGCACCTTTCACACACAGACAGGTGTGTAGTAGTGGCACCTTTCACACACAACAGGTGTGCTAGTAGTGCACCTTTCACACACATACAGGTGTGTAGTAGTGCACCTTCCACACACATACAGGTATGGTAGTAGTGCACCTTTCACACACACATACAGGTGTGTATAGTGGCACCTTTCACACACACAGACAGGTGTGTAGTAGTAGTGCACCTTTCACACACATCAGGTGTGTAGTAGTAGTGCACCTTTCACACACATACAGGTGTGTAGTAGTAGTGCACCCTTCACACACATACAGGGTGTGTAGTAGTAGTGCCCCCCTCTCACAGACGGAGTGTTAGCCCCCCCCCCCCCCCCTGTGACAACCCCTCCTCCCTCCCTCCCCTCCCCCCCCCCCCACTGCGGATAACCCCCCACCCCCACTCCCATGCCCACTTGCTGTTGGAAAAGAGAGAACCTTCTGCCATTGACACCAACACACGATTCTGTGTTTGTGCAGAAAGATGAGATGCTTTCCGCTCTTCTAGAAACAAGCATCTGTCTGTCTGTCTGTCTGTCTGTCTGCCTCTCGCTTGTCTGTCTGTCTGTCTGTCTGTTTGTCTGTTTTCTGTCTGTTTGTCTGTCTGTCTGTCTGTTTGTCTGTCTGTCTGTCTGTCTGTTCTGTTGTCTGTCTTTCTGTATCTATGTCTGTTGTCTGTCTGTCTGTCTCTCTTTCTCTCTCTCTCTCTCTCTCTCTCTCTCTCTCTCTCTCTCTCTCTCTCTCTCTCTCTCTCTCTCTCTCTTCTCTCTCTCTCTCTCTCTCTCGTTCTCTTCTGTCTCTCTTGGTTTTTGTTGGTTTGTTTTTTTTAGTTAGCGGTTGTTTTATTCTCTTTGGGTATCTCTGTAAGGCGGACTGATGTAAGCCTTATCATTGTCCTCGAAAAAAAGATTGATTTATTTTCTCTCTCTCTCTCTCTTCTCTCTTGGTTTATTATTGTTGTTGTTTTTTTTTTATAGTTAGAGGTTGTTTTATTTCATCATGTGGTATCTCTGATAAGGGCGGGGACTGGATGTAAAAGCACTTCATTGTTCTTGTTGTTTGTTCAAGTGTTTTGTATGTGCCCAATCCTTCATGTCCTGTGAATGGCTGAAAAAAGTATTCACAATAATTTTGCATTTCATGTATTGTCTTCATTCTCTCTCTCTCTCTCTCTCTCTCTCTCTCTCTCTCTCTCTCTCTCTCTCTCTCTCTCTCTCTCTCTCTCTCTCTCTCTCTCTCTCTCTCTCTCTCTCTCTCTCTCTCTCTCTCTCTCTCTCTCTTGTGTCTCTCTCTCTCTGACTCTCTCTCTGTGTCTCTCTCTCTCTGTCTTCTCTCTCTGTCTCGTCTCTGTCTCTCTCTGTCTCTCTCTCTGTCTCTCTCTGTATAAGAGCTTATTACTTCTATAGTCAGTAAAATAGATAGACCCAACAGTTTTAAGTTCTCATTTTCATTGTGAGGTATTCCAGAGAAGGGGGAGGGGGATGGACACAAAAACGTTAATCCACCTTTCACTTGCACTTGTTAGATCTAAATTATCATATGTTCAAGAAGTGTTTTTCAGTGCACCAAGGTATTTGTTAAAAAAAAAAAGATTGAAAGTTTAGATGGTGAAGGCATTAAAATTGCATTGGGTGTGCCTAGTCATGCACCAAATAAAGAAACAAAAAAAAGTTATAATACAGCTGTAATTCTGCCTTTAGTGACTATCGAGAACTCGCAGCGAATAGACGTTTTTGCCCATCATAAAGGTAGCTGCATTTCGACTTCGGGGATGCATGCTGGGTATGTTCGTGTTTCCATAACCACCCATCCCTGATATGAATTATGGGATCTTAAACGTGCACATTTGCTCTCCTGCATGTGTGTAACACCAGGGAAATTAAGGCACTGGCAGGCTTGAACTTAAAGTTGACATAGGAGATCATAAATATCCCCACCTTTAATTTGCCAGACATCGCCAAGACTCTAACCCAATACTTCATGAACCAATGGGATCAAGTGCAAAGGTCTTAACCACTCAGCTATCCCCCCCCCCCCCCAAAAAAAAAAAAAAAAAGTTTTGGTTTTTACACATTAGTTTTGACTTGTATACATAAACAATACAGATACATAATAAACCTAGATTCGTATGAAATTTGATCTAGTGGTTTGTGGTAATGGCTATAAATTAGAGTGGAATGAACGTGCTCACGATGTATTATTTCCAATGCAAAAGTTTACGTGTTAACTTTACAGTGCAAACTCCACTCTCCCCAAAAGTCCTTCCGATGAGACT
>CM060333.1:15102294-15117294 GCA_030674155.1 Stramonita haemastoma
TCACATTTTAAAATAAATAATAAATTTTGGGGGCCCTGTGTTTGCAAGGGGAAATTGTTTTAAAAAGTATTTTCATTGATGTTGGGGGCGGGGGAAATTCTGTGTATTGACCTTCCGCGGAAGTTTAAATTGGAAAGATTTTACCCCAAAACACATAAAAAAAAAAAAAAAAAAAAAAGTTTTGTGGATGACTAATTCTTTTGTTATTAAGAAAATAGTTGAAAAGTGTGTCTTGTTTTTTTTTTGGGGGGGTTTTTTTTTTTAGATAAGGGAAATAAATTTATATAAGAAGGGCAAATAGAAAATTATATGTACTGTGGGGGTTGGGTGGAAAGGCTTATTTAAAAGGAAAAAAAATTTCATTTATTTTTTTTTTTTTAAAAAAAAATAAAATCTTGCAAAATGGGGGAAAAACAGAAATTTTACCTGGTTTAATAATTCCCACCAATATTATATATTTAGGTATCCAGATAATGGAATAAGCCCTCATTTTAAATTTTTTTTTCATCCAGCCCCCATGTTTTAGGGCAGTATTACCTGAAATAATTTATCCCGGTTTGGCAAATCTGTGAAATTGATTTTCGGCAGGAAGATCATACAGATTTTACCCCAAAACATAAATTGTTCAATACTGGTGTGGAAAGTATGTGGGGAGCAGTTTTCTTTTCTTTTGATTTAGTTTTGTTTTTTGTTTTTCTTTTTAAAAAAATCACACTTAATCACATCAGATGTGAAAAGAATAAACTTGGTCCTGTGATTGCAATGGGAACTGTGTAAAAGCATTTTCATGGATGTTGGTGGCAGATCTGTGTATTGATCTCCTGCTGGAAGTTTTTAAGTTGAGTTGTGGATAGCTTGTGCCTGTGTTTTGTTTTGTCTTTTAAAATTTTTATTGATTTATTTTTTTAGATTATGAGATCCAATGTAAGTTAAAGAAAAACATGGCATGTTCAATACTAGTGTGGAAAGTATGTGGGGAGCAGTCGTCTCTTTAGTTTTGATTTTATGTTTTTCTTTTTAAAAATTCACACTAAATCACATCACATGTGAAATGAGTAATAAACTTGGTCCTGTGATTGCAATGGGAATTGTGTGAAAGTATTTTCATTGATGTTGTTGACAGATCTGTGTACTGATCTTCCGCAGGAAGATTAATGGCAGATTTTACACCAGCACATGAAATAAGTATGTGGATGACTAAGTAACTCTATATGTTACTAAGCATAGTAGTTGAGAAAGTGTGTCTTGTTTGTTTGAGGGTTTTTTTTTTAGATAATGAAATACAATTTATATAAGCAAGCACATAGTAATTATATGTGACATGTGTGTGGGTGGAAAGGCTTATTAAAGGAAAATCATTTATTTCTTTTTTTTTAAAAATCAAATCGTGCAAAATGTGAAAACAGAAATGTACCTGGTTTAATAATTGCCACCAATATTATATATTTAGGTATCCAGATAATGGAATAAGCCCTCATGTTCAATTTTTTTTTTACATCCAGTCCCCATGTGTATGCAGTATTACCTGAAATAACTTATGCTGGTGGCAAATCTGTGTACATACTGATTTTCTGCAGGAAGATACATACAGATTTTACACCAACATAAATGTGTTACACATTCTAAAAAAAATTATCTGAAAGATTAACACACTGTAATTTTAAGGATAATAGTGGATAGATTGAGAACAGAAAATGTAGCAGCAAATGGTATGTCTGGCCCAAGTTGTTTCTGTGTGTGTGTGTGTGTGTGTGTGTGTGTGTGTGTGTGTGTGTGTGTGTGTGTGTGTGTGTGTTGGTGGCATATCTGTTTACTGATCTTCTGCTAGAAGAGAGAAGCAGATTTTACACCAACACATCTTCATGTTATGATCTTCAGTGTAGTAGCATGTAAAGCATGCCTGCATTAATTTTTGTTTTGTTGATTTTTATTTTATAAACCACATTAAATATAAATTTAAAAGAAAATGTAAAAGTTTATATTATGGTGTGGAATGTGTGTGGGGAGAAGGGGGTTATTTTTTTAATCGCATCAAATGTGAAATGAATGATAAACTTGGTCATGTGATTGCAATGGAAATTGTGTAAAATGATTTTAGTTGATGTTGGTGGCAGATCTGTGTATTGATCTTCCGCTGGAAGATTGATGGCAGATTTTACACCAACACATGAAATATGTCTGTGGATGACTAAGTAACTCTATATGATATGAAGTACAGTAGTGGAAAAAGCGTTCCTTCTTTCTTTGGGTTTTTTCTTTTAAAAAAACACACCAAAGAACATTTTAATATGCAAATAATTTTAGCATGTGTTTTATAATGGTGTAACAAGTATGTGGGGTGGAGATTTTTTTTTTTGGAAAGAAAATCAAATCTCGCAAAATGTGAAAAGAGAGATGTACCTGGTTTAGTAATTGCCACCAATATTTTATATATTTGATTTATCTTTTTCTTATATCCAAATATTTTTTTTTTTTTTTTACATCTAGTCCCTGTGTGTATGCAGTATTACATGAAATAACTTATGCTGGTGGCAAATCTGTGTACTGATTTTCTGCATGAAGATACATAGAGATTTTACACCAACATAAATATGTTACACATTCTAAAAAATATTATCTGAAAGATTAACACACTGTGATTTTAAGAATAGTGGTGGATAGATTGAGAACAGAAAATGTAGCAGCAAATGGTATGTCTGGCCCAAGTTGTTTCTGTGTGTGTGTGTGTCGGGGGGGGGGTGTAAGACGTGTGTGGGTGTGTGACTTTAGTATTGGTGGTAGATCTGTTTACTGATCTTCTGCTAGAAGATAGAAGCAGATTTTACACCAACACATCTTTATGTTCTGATCTTCAGTGTAGCAGTGTTTAAAGCATGTTTGTGTATTTTGGTGTTTTTGTGTTGAATTTATTTATAAACCATATCAAATGTAAACTGAAAAGAAAAATGGAAAAGTTTATATTATGGTGTGGAAAGTGTGTGGGGACAAGGGGTTTATAATTTTTTTTAAGCACATCAAATGTGAAATGAATGATAAACTTGGTCATGTGATTGCAATGGGAATTGTGTAAAAGCATTTTCATGGATGTTGGTGGCAGATCTGTGTATTGATGTTCCGCTGGAAGATTGATGGCAGATTTTACACCAACGCATGTGGGAAAAAGAAGATTGACAGTGTATCATTTTAAGTGAAGTTGTGGATAGCATGTGCCTGTGTTTTGTTTTTTTTTGTCTTAAAAAAAAAAATTCTTAGATAATGAGATCCAATGTAAATTAAAGATAAACATGGCATGTTCAATACTGGTGTGGAAAATATGTGGGGAGCAGTTTTCTTTTCTTTTCTTTTTGTTTTGTTTTATGTTTTTCTTTTTTAAAAAATCACACTAAATCGCATCACATGCAAAGTGAATAATAAACTTGGTCATGTGATTGCAATGAGAATTGTGTAGAATGATTTTAGTTGATGTTGGTGGCGGATCTCTGTATTGATCTTCTGCTGGAAAATTGATGGCAGATTTTGCACCAACACATGAGAAAAAAAAAGATTTAGGGTGTATGATTTTAAGTTAAATTGTGGATAGCATGTGCCTGTGTTTTGCTTTTTTTCCCCCTTTTCTGTTAACTTTTTTTTTTCCCCATGTAATGAGATGAAATGTAAGTTAATGAAAAACAAGGCATTTTCAATACTGGTCTGGAAAGTATGTGGGGAGCAGTTTTCTTCTTTTTTTTTAAGTTTCGTTTTTATATTTTTCTTTTAAAAATTACACTAAATCACATCATATGTGAAATGAATGATAAACTTGGTCTTGTGATTGCAATGGAAATTGTGTAAAAGCATTTTCATTGATGTTGGTGCCAGATCTGTGTATTAATCTTCAGCTGGAAGATTGATGGCAGATTTTACACCAACACATGTCAAAAAAAGAAGATTGATAATATATGATTTCAGTTGTAAAGAGCATGCGCCTGTGTTTTTTTTTTCTTTTTGTTTTTTGATTTTTGGGTGATTTTTATTTAGATAATGTGGTCAAACAATAGTCGTGGATAGATTGAGAAGAATAATGTAGCAATAAATAGTATGTCTGGTTTCGGTGTGTGTGTGTTTATTTTTTATTTATTTATTTTATTCTTTTATACCAAGGATGAATTTTTACATTAAGTCCCTGTGTGTATGCAGTTTTGTAAATGTCATCTGTTTCCACCGGTACATGATGGCCTACTCTTACAAAAAGCGGAACAAGATTTAATGTGTGGGCAAGATGTTCTGTGTGCGTTTGCACACAGGGCCTCGGTTTACAGTCTCATCCAACGGATGAGACTATAAAGTGTGTGTGTGTGTGTGTGTGTGTGTGTGTGTGTGTGTGTGTGAGACATGTGTTTGTGTGTGTGTGTGAGACATGTGTTTGTGTGTGTGTGTGAGACATGTGTTTGTGTGTGTGTGTGTGTGTGTGTGTGTGTGTGTGTTGTGACGTGTATGACGTGTGTGTGTGTGACGTGTATGACGTGTGTGTGTGTGTGTGTGTAAGTGTGTGTGTAAGTGTAAGTGTGTGTGACGTGTGTGTGTGTGTTGGTGGCAGATTTGTTTACTGATCTTCTGCTAGAAGAGAGAAGCAGATTTTACACCATAACATCTTCATGTTATGATCTTCAGTGTAGCAGTGTGTAAAGCATGTCTGCATTTTGGGGGAGGTTTGTTAATTTTTTCTTAAATATATTATTAACTATATGAAATGTAAATTGAACAAAAAAAGTAAAAGTTTATATTATGGCGTTGAAAGTGTGTAGGGAGAAGGGGCTTATTTTTTTGAATTCGCATAAACTGTGAAATGAAAGATAAACATGGTCATGTGATTGCAGTGGGAATAGTGTAAAATAATTTTAGTTGATGTTGGTGGCAGATCTGTGTATTGATCTTCCGCAGGAAGATTGATGGCAGATTTTACACCAACACAAGTAGGTAAAAGAAGATTGAGGATATATGATTTTAAGTTAAGTTGTGGTTAGCGTGTGCCTGTGTTTTGCTTTTATTTTTTTGTTTTGACCTTTTTTTTCTTAGATAATGAGATGAAATGTAAGTTAAAGAAAAACATGGCATGTTCAGTACTGGTGTGGAAAGTATGTGGGGAGCAGTTTTCTTTTCTTTTGTTTCATTAAAAAAAAAACTTTTTCTTTTAAAATATCACACTAAATCACTTTACATATGACATGAATGTTAAACCTGGTCCTGTGATTGCAATGCATATTGTGTAAAAGCATTTTGATTGATGTTGGTGGCAGATCTGTGTATTGCTCTTCCACTGAAAGATTGATGGCAGAATTTACACCAACATATGAAATATGTATGTGGATGATTAAGTAATTCTATATGATATTAAGTATAATATTGGATAATGTGTGCCTTCTTTATATTTTTGTTTAGTTGGTTTTTTTTTTTAGATAATGAAACAAAGTATGAATAGGGAAAAAAATTTGTATGTTTTATAATGGTGTGAAAAGTGTGTGTGTGTTGGGGTGGGGTGGGGTAGGTTTCTGTTTTTTGTGGGTTTTTTTTTTTTTTTAAAGAAAATCAAATCTTGGAAAATGTGAAAAGAGAATTGTACCTGGTTTTATTATTGCCACCAATATTTTATGTATTTATTCTTTTTTATATCCAGATAATGGAATAAGCGCTCATGAGCTTTTTTTTTTTTTTTTTTTTTTACATCCAGTCCCCGTGTGTATGCAATATTACGTTTTGTTTGTTTTTATATTTTTCTTTTAAAAATTACACTAAATCACATGTGAAATGAATGATAAACTTGGTCCTGTGATTGCAGTGCATATTGTGTAAAAGCATTTTGATTGATGTTGGTGGCAGATCTGTGTATTGCTCTTCCACTGGAAGATTGATGGCAGATTTTACACCAACAGATTTGAAAAAAAGAAGATTGATAGTATATGATTTAAGTTGTAAATAGCATGCGTCTGTGTTTTTCTTTCTTTTTTTTTTCTTTTGTTATTTTTGGGTGGTATTTATTTAGATAATGTGGTCAAACAATTGTAGTGAATAGATTGACAAGAATATTGTAGCAGAAAATGGTATGTCTGGTTTCTGTGTGTGTGTGTGTGTGTCTGTCTGTCTGTCTGTCTGTCTGTCTGTCTGTCTGTCTGTGTGAGGCGTGTGTCTGTGTGTGTGTGTGTGTGTGTGTGTGTGTGTGTGTGTGTGTGTGTGTGTGTGTGTGTGTGTGTGTGTGTTTGTTGGTGGCAGATCTGTTTACTAATCTTCTGCTAGAAGATAGAAGCAGATTTTACAAAAACACATCTTCATGTTATGATCTTCAGTGTAGCAGTGTGTAAAGCATGTCTGCATTTTTGGGGGGTTTGTTAATTATTTTTTTTACTATTAACTATATGAAATGTAAAATGAACAAAAAAAAGTAAAAATATATATTATGGTGTGGAAAGTTGATGGGAGAAGGGGCTTATTTTTTTGAATTTGTATCAACTGTGAAATGACTGATAAACATGGTCATTGTTGGAATTGTGTAAAATGATTTTAGTTGATGTTAGTGGCAGATCTGTGTATTGATCTTCCGCTGGAAGATTGATGGCAGATTTTACACCAACACATGTGGGTAAAAGAAGATTGACGGTATATGCTTTTTAAGTTATGGATATGTTTTGCTTTTATTTTTTGTTTTGACCTTTTCTTTTCTTACATAATGAGATCCAATGTAGTTAAAGAAAAACATGACATGTTCAATACTGGTGTGGAAAGTATGTGGGGAGCAGTTTTCTTTTCTTTTGTTTTAGTTTTGTTGTATTTTGTGTTTTTTTAAATCCACTAAATCACATCAACTGTGAAATGAATGATAAACTTGGTCCTGTGATTGCAGTGGGAATTGTGTAAAATGATTTGAGTTGATGTTGGTGGCAGATCTGTGTATTGATCTTCGCTGGAAGATTGATGGCAGATTTTACAACAACATACGTGGGAAAATGATCGATGGTATTTGATTTTAAGTTAAGTTGTGGATAGCGTGTGCCTGTGTTTTGCTTTTATTTTTTGTTTTGACCTTTTTTTTCCTTAGATAATGAGATGAAATGTAAGATAAGACAAACATGGCATGTTCAATACTGGTGTGGAAAGTATGTGGGGAGCAGTTTTCTTTTCTTGTATTTCGTTTAAAAAAATAATCTTTTTCTTTTAAAATATCACACTAAATCACATCACATGTGAAATGAATGTTAAACTTGGTCCTGTGATTGCGATAAGAATTGTGTAAAAGCATTTTCATGTGTTGGTGGCAGATCTGTGTATTGATCTTTGGCTGGAAGATTGATGGCAGATTTTACACCAACATATGAAATATATATGTGGATGACTAAGTAATTCTATATGATATTAAGTATAGTAGTGGATAAAGTGTGCCTTCTTTATATGTTTGTTTAGTTTTTTTTCTTTTTAGATAACGAAACAAAATATAAATAGGGCAAAAAGTTAGTATGTTTTATAATGGTGTGAAAAGGTGTGTGTGTGTGTGGGGGGGGGGGGGGGGGGGGGGGAGGTTTTTTTAAAAATTAAATTTTTTTTTTTTTTAAAGAAAATCAAATCTTGGAAAATGTGAAAAGAGAAATGTACCTGGTTTTATTATTGCCACCAATATTATATATATATTCTTTTTTATATCCAGATAATGGAATAAGCACTCATGAGCTTTTTTTTTACATGTGTATGCAATATTACCTGAAATTACTTATGCTGGTGGCAAATCTGTGTACTGATTTTCTGCAGGAAGATACATACAGAATTTACACCAACATAAATATGTTACACACACTAAAAAAAATTATCTGAAAGATTAACACACTGTGATTTTAAGGATAATGGTGGATAGATTGACATCAAAACATTAATCAATAAATCATTATGTCTGGCCCGAGTTATTGTTGTCATTGTTGTTATTGTTGTGTGTGTGTGTGTGTGTGTGCGCTCACGCGTGCGCGAGAGAGAGTCAGACTCTGTGTGTGTTTGTGTGTGTGTGTTGTGTGTTGATGTTCGATTATTTTACGTCTTTTCACAAAATGTGATATTAGACATTAAAAAAAAAAAGAATGTGTGTGTGTGTGTATGTGGGAAGGGGGGCGGGGGTAGGAGGAGGAGTTTTGGAAGTGGGGAAGGGGGGTAATTTACTAAATCTACACAGAACAGTTAAGAAAAAAAATAATGATAAAATGAACACAAATGTACATAATTCTTGAATACAGATTAGTAAAAAAAATTCCAAATTCTAAACAGAATCTAATGCATGAACAATAAAACTATTTATAACCATGACCAACAAGAGAAAAATCTAATCAACAGAGGGAAATGTCTTTTAAGTCCGTAATAATCATAATAAAGAACCATTAGGACAGTGCAGTAATGATTTGAAAAATGTATACCTCAGTAATGGATCATTGAATGTCTCTGATGTGGATGATGAGGTAAGAACAGGTATATATATATATATAACATTTCAGCATGCTGCATATCAATATATGATCAACAGTTATACTATGTCCACATATGCTAGATACATGTCCAACATATTTTGTTTTAAAACAGTTAATTTCCCATCTTCAAGTAAGAGAAACAATTTCTTTTATACAATATAAATCTGTTTCATATATTTTAACTAAAGACTTGAATTTTACCATCCCTTCATATACACCTAGACAACCAAGTTTCTGTTTTTCATATTGGAATAACTTTTGTTGTGCTTTTTCCAGGATCTGATAACATTCTTGTAGTGACAGATGAAGTGTCAAATTTTCCACATCTATCAATTGTTTTGCCCCATTTTTTGCTGAAAGATCAACTTTTTCATTGTAATATATACCAGAGTGAGATGGAATCCAACAAAAATTATATATGAACCTTTTAAGGTGAGGAGATGAATCAAATGACAAATCTCAAAAACAAGTTCTGATCTAACTTTTGTTTGCATAGAGCTGATGGCTTGAATTACTAATTTTGAATCAACACAAAACAGAATGCGGAAAACAGCTCTTGTGTGTGACTGAAGTCTTGGTGGCAGATCTGTTTACTGATCTTCTGCTAGAAGATAGAAGCAGATTTTACACCAACAGATCTTCATGTTATGATCTTAAGTGTAGCAGCATGTGAAGCATGTCTGCATTTTTTTTTTTTGGGGGGGGGGGGGGTTGTGTTTTTTTTTAATTTTTATAAACGATATCAAATGTAAACTGAAAAGAAAAAAGTGAACATTTATATTATGGTTGTGGAAGAAGGGGTTTATTTTTTTTGAATAGCATCAAATGTAAAATGAATGATAAACTTGGTCATGTGCTTGCAATGGAAATTGTGTAAAATGATTTTAGCTGATGTTGGTGGCAGGTCTGTGTATTGATCTTCCGCTGGAAGATTGATGGCAGATTTTACACCAACGCATGTGGGATAAAGAAGATTGATGGTATATGATTTTAAGTAAAGTTGTGGATAGCATGTGCCTGTGTTATTTTTGTGTGTGTCTTTTAAAGAAAAAAAAAATCTTAGATAATGAGATCCAATGTCAGTTAAAGAGAAACATGGCATGTTCAATACTGGTGTGGAAAGTATGTGGGGAGCAGTTTTGTTTTCTTTTGTTTTAGCTTTGTTTTTTTGTTTTTCTTTTTAAAAAATCACACTAAGTCGAATCAAATATGAATTAAATGAAAAACTTGGTCATGTGATTGAAATGGAAATTGTGTAAAATGATTTTAGTTGATGTTGGTGCCAGATTTGTGTATTGATCTTCGGCTGGAAGATTGATGGCAGATTTTACATCAACACATGAAATATGTATGTGGATGACTAAGTAATTCTGTATGATATTGATTATAGTGGTGGATATAGTGTGCCTTCCTTGTTTGGTGGTTTTGTTGTTGTTGTTTTTTTAGATAATGAAGTAAAATGTAAATAGGCAAAAGTTTAGTATGTTTTATAATGATGTGACAAGTGTGGGGGTGAAGGTTTTTTTTTTCTTAAAGAAAATAAAATCTTGCAAAATGTGAAAAGAAATGTTCCTGGTTTTATTATTTCATTAGTGTGTGTGTGTGTGTGTGTGTGTGTGTGTGTGTGTGTGTGTGTGTGTGTGTGTGTGTGTGTGTGTGTGTGAGAAAGACTCTGTGTGTGTGTGTGTGTGTGTGTGTGTGTGTGTGGTGTGTGTGTGTAAAGACTCTGTGTTGTGTGTGTGTGTGTGTGTGAGAGAGAGAGAGAGATGAGATGAGAGTGGGGAGAGAGAGAGAGAGAGAGAGAGAGAGAGACAAGGCAAGGCAAGGCAGGCAAGGCAGCAAAATTTTTATTCGAGGATAATAGATAAGCACTCATGTGCTTTTTACATCCAGTCCCGCCTTTTAGGATAACATCGAGATAAAAGACAGAGAGAGAGAGAGTGAGAGTAGAGAGAGAGAGAGAGAGAGAGAGAGAGAGAGAGAGAGAGACGCGTGTGTGTATGTGTGTGTGTGTGTGTGTGTGTGTGTGTGTGTGACTTTAGTTTTGGTGGCAGATCTGTTTATTGATCTGCTAGAAGATAGAAGCAGATTTTACTCCAACACATCATATTATGATCTTCAGTGTAGCAGCGTGTAAAGCATGTCTGCATTAATTTTTATTTTGTTTTGTTCTTTTTTTTTTTATATAAATCATATAAAATGTGGATTGAAAACAAAATTGTAAAAGTCTATATTATGGTGTGGAAAGTATGTGTGGAGAAGGGGTTTATTTTTTTCAAATCTCATCAAATGTGAAATGAATGATAAACTTGGTCATGTGATTGCAATGGAAGTTGAGTAAAATGATTTTAATTGATGTTAGTGGTAGATCTGTGTATTGATCTTCCGCTGGAAGATTGATGGCAGATTTTAAACCAGGACATGTGGGGAAAAGAAGATTGAGGGTATGCACAACCCAGCATGGACACAGGTGTCATGTTTAGACACCATCCCTAAGGGGGAAAAAAAATGGGCAGGCGCTGCACTTGTGGCGACGCGCTCTCCCCAGGGAGAGCAGCCCGAATTTCACGCAGAGAAATCTGCGGTGACATAAAGTGGTATAAAATAAAATATGATGTTAAGTTTAGTTGTAGATAGCATGTGCCTGTGTTTTTGTGTCTTTTTTTTTTTATAGAAAAGATAATGAGATCAAATTTAAGTTAAAGAAAACCATGGCATGTTCAATACTGGTGTGAAAAGTATGTGGGGAGCAGTTTTCTTTTCTTTTGTTTTAGTTTTGTTATTTTGTTTTTCTTTTAAAAAATCACACTAGTTCACATCACATGTGAAAAGTGTGATAAACTTGGTCCTGTGATTGCAATGGGAGTTGTAAGCATTTTGATTGATGTTGGTGGCAGATGTGTGTATTGATCTTCCACTGGAAGATTGATGGCAGATTTTACACCAAGATGTGTAATGTGTTTGTGGATGAATAAGTAATTCTATATGGTATTAAGAATAGTAGTGGACAAAGTGTGCGTTCTTCAGTTATTGTTTTTTTTAGATAATTAAATAGAATGTAAATAGGCAAAAAAAACCCAAAACAACCTAGCATGATTTATAATGGTGTGGCAAATGTGTGTGGGTGAAGGGGTCTTTTAAAACAAAAATCAAATCATGCAAAATGTGATAACAGAAATGTACCTCGTCATATAATTGCCACCAATATTTCATATATTTATTTATCATTTTTTATATCCAGATAATGGAATAAGCACTTGTGTGCTTTTTTTTTTTCCATCCAGTCCCCATGTGCATACAGTATTAAATGAAATAACTTACTTTGGTGGCAAATCTGTGTACTGATTTTCTGCAGGAAGATACATATAGATTTTGCACCAACATAAATATGTTACCGGTCGCATACTAAAAAAATTATCTGAAAGATTAATATACTGTGATTTTAAGGATAGTAGAGGATAGTTTGAGAAGAAAACATGGTATGTCTAGTGCAAGTTGTTGCGGTGTGTGTGTGTGTGTGTGTGTGTGTGTGTGTGTGTGTGTGAGACGTGTGTGTGTGTGTGTGTGTGTGTGGTGTGTGTTGTTCGATTCATTTTACGTCTTTTCACAAAATGTGATATTAGACATTTACACCAACAAAAAAAAGAAATGTATGCGAGTGTGAGTGTGTATGTGGGAAGGGGGGTGGAGGTAGGAGGAGTTTTGGAAGTGGGGAAGGGGATTAACTCACAAAATCTACACAGAACAGTTAAGAAAAAAAAAATAATAATATAAACACAAATGTACATAATTCTTGAATACAAAATAGTAAAAATTCCAAATTCTAAACAGAATCTAACGCATGAACAATAAAACTATTTACAACCATAACCAACAAGAGAAAAATCTAATCAACAGAGGGAAATGTCTTTTAAATCCGTAATAATCATAATAAAGAACCAATAGGACAGTGCAGTAATGATTTGAAAAATGGATACCTCAGTAATGGATCATTGAATATCTCTGATGATGATGATGAGGTAAGAACAGGTATATAACTTTTCAGCATGCTGCTTATCAATATATGATCAACAGTTATACTATGTCCACATATGCAAGATACATGTCCAACATATTTTGTTTTAAAACAGTTAATTTCCCATCTTCAAGCCAGAGAAACAATTTCTTTTATACAATAAAAATCTGTTTCATATATTTTAACAAAAGACTGGAATTTTACCATCCCTTCATATACACCTAAACAAAGTTTCTTTTTTTCATATTGGAATAACTTTTGTTGTGCTTTTTCCAGGATCTGATAACAGTCTTGTAGTGACAAATGAAGTGTCAAATTTTCCACATCTATCAATTGTTTTGCCCCATTTTTTGCTAAAAGATCAACCTTTTTGTGTGTGTGTGTGTGTGTGTGTGTGTGTGTGTGTGTGTGTGTGTGTGTGTGTGTGTGTGTGTGTGTAGAGAGAGAGAGAGAGAGAGAGAGAGAGAGAGAGAGGTGTATGTGTGTGTGTGTGTGTGTGTGTGTGTGTGTGTGTGTGTGTGTGTGTGTGTGTGATGTGTGTGTGTGTGTTTGAGACTTCAGTGTTGGTGACAGATCTGTATAGTAATCTTCTGCTTAAAGATAGAAGCAGATTTTACACCAACAAATCTTCATACTAGGATCTTCAGTGTAGCAGCATGTAAAGCATATCTACATTTATTTTATATTGTTTTTAAAAAATATTTTTTTTATATAAGTCATATCAAATGAAATTTGACAAAAAGGTAAAAGTTAATATTATGGTGTGGAAAGTGTTTAAAGAGAAGCGGTTTATTTTTTTGAATCGCATCAAATGTGAACAGAATGATAAACTCGGTCATGTGATTGCAATGGAAGTTGTGTATAATGATATTAGTTGATGTTGGTGGCAGATCTGTGTATTGATCTTCCGCTGGAAGATTGATGGCAGATTTTACACCAACATGTCTGGGAAAAAGAAGATTGATGATATATGATTTTAAGTTAAACTGTGGATAGCATGTGCCTATGTTTTGCTTTTGTTTCGATTTGTTCTGGGTTTTTTTTTAAGATATCAAAATTTTATGTAAGTTAAAGAAAAACATGTCATGTTCAATACTGGTGTGGAAAATATGTGGGGAGCAGTTTTCTTTTCTTTGTTTTAGTTTTGTTGTATGTTTTTCTGTTTTAAAAATCACACTAAATCACATCACATGTGAAGTGAATGATAAACTTGGTCCTGTGATTGCAATTGGAATTGTGTAAAGGCATTTTCATTGATGTTGGTGGGAGATCTGTGTATTGATCTTCGGCTGGAAGATTGATGGCAGATTTTACACGACACATGAAATATGTATTAGGATGACTAAGTAATTCTATATGATGTTAAGTATAGTAGTGGATAAAGTGTGCCTTCTTTGGTTTTTTTCTTTTTTGTTTTTTTAGATAATGAAGCAAAGTGTAAAAAGGCAAAAGAAAATTAGCATGTTTTATAATGGTGTGACAAGTATGTGGGTTGAAGGGGTTTTTTTTTTGGTTTTTTTCCATAAGATCTTGCAAAAAGTGAAAAGAGAAATGTGTCTGGTTTTATAATGGCCACCAATATTTTATACATTTATTTATTCTTTTTTTATATCCAGATAATGGAATAAGCACTCCTGCGCTTTTTTACATCCAGTACCCATGTGTATGCAGTTTTAGATGAAGTAACTTATGCTGGTGGCAAATCTGTGTACTGATTTTCTGCAGGAAGATACATAGAGATTTTACACCAACATAAATATGTTACACATACTAAAAAAAATTATCTGAAAAATTAATACACTGTGATTTTATGGGTCGAGGATAGATTGAGAAGAAGAAATGTAGCAGTAAATGGCATGTCTGGCCCAAGTTGTTTCTCTGTGTGTGTGTGGGTGTGTGGTGTTGTGTGTGTGTGTGTGTGTGTGTGTGTGTGTGTGTGTGTGTGTGAGACGTGTGTGTGTGTGAGACGTGTGTGTGAGACGTGTGTGTGTGTGTGTGTGTTTAGTAGTAGTAGTCTTAAATTTTACGTCCTTCCACATACAGTGATACCGGACTGGGTTTGGGGCGGGGGAAAAATATAAATAAAACAAAAGAAAATAGTAAATAAATAAAGGAATATGAGCATAAACAGATGAGTAAATAAATTAAGATAAAGAATGAAAACACAGTTACAAATCTTAAAATAATGATAATTTTAAAAAATAATTAAAAAACAAACAAACCACCCAACCCATATGATAAAAATGGAGTAACAAGGGCCAAAAGACTGGTGAAATTAAGAGAGAAAGGTAGACACAGACAGAGAAAATGGCTGGGAATGGTAGGGATTTAGATAAAAAATGTGTGTGTGTGTGTGAGATGTGTGTGTGTGTGTGTGTGTGTGTGTGTGTGTGTGTGTGTGTGTTGTGTGTGTGTGTGTGTGTTGGTCTATGTGTGTGTGACTTTAGTGTTGGTGGCAGATCTGTTTACTGATCTTCTGCTAGAAGATAGAAGCAGATTTTACACCAACAC
>CM060333.1:15119794-15124794 GCA_030674155.1 Stramonita haemastoma
GAAACAGGGGCGGGAAACTCTAGTGCCCCAGAGACTTATCAAAGAGTTCTGGAAAAGAGAGAGAGGGAAGGAGGCATAGTCAGTCAGCCACTGAACAATCCAAGGGAATAAACTCTTCCATTTCTATCGACAGCACACCAGTTGTTTCCCTTGTATCGTTTGTGTGTGTGTGTGTGTGTGTGTGTTTGTGTGTTAATGTTGATGCCTTATCCAGTTATTGTCTCATTTTCCAACCAGTTATGCAACTTTTTGTTGTTACTCTCTTTAATCACTTCAGATACCAGTGCATAGGAAAGTACACATGTAATTTGCCATCTATAGATAGCGCATTGGCCATAACAGTATATAACCATGTCTATTTCATTTTCATAAATATTGTCTCTTGTGTACTTTTGTTTTGCTCTTCCTCTTTATACACGTCATTCATTTATGATATGCATGCTTTTTGTTTCTCTATAGCTCAAAAGAGTTAATGGGAATAAACTATTGTGAAGTGTGTGTGTGTGTGTGTGTGTGTGTGTGTGTGTGTGTGTGTGTGTGTGTGTGTGTGAATCAATCAATTAAATTTTACCAGCCGCCATGGCGCAGTGGTTAGGATTCCAGACTGGAAGGTCGTGGGTTCGAATCCCATAAGTCATAGGGATTTTTTCGGGCTCCGGCCGGCTCCTACCCAGAGTGAGTGTGCTGTAGGCTCAGTGGGGAGACTGGGACCACACAGTCGAGCTTCATCCACTTTACGGATGCGAATTTGAGAGTGTTGCTCAAATTACCTGACCAACACTGCAGGTGTCTGTATCTCTCGGGCCTGGTTGACGCCGGGATATATTATGACAGTAAGCGTAGAGAACAACCCTGTCAAGTAGTCTCAAAGCGGATGCACCTCCACAGCAGCATCATTACATCATGCTCATCATCATTGATCATCATGCAATAATAAAAAGTGCCTCTGATTCGGTGGCCTCCGTTGCTCTGGTCTCATGGTGACCTCAGATTCGGTTTCCCCATACGCTTCTGTGCCTGTGGTGAATTTGTGTCAAAGCCTTTGGGATTGGAGGTTCGCGGGGAGGCGGTCGTTGGAGGGACGTTGTGGTGGTCGTCACCTTGGGTGGGTAACTCACTCAGTCTGGCTCCGCGACTGAGCTAATACTGTCGTTAGTAGGGGGCTTAGTGGGTGGTGTCATGCGTATGTTAGCTCAGAACAGGCACCACTGAACACCACCAAAGTGACCCAACAGAAGTGCAGGGCCCCTCTGGCTGGTGGCCCCGCGGCTGCCTAATATTGATGGACTCCCCGTGGACTCCCGACCCCGGGGGTGAGACACAACGAATCTGGGTATGGCTGTGGCGGGGAGATTGAAATGAGCGGCGTGGGAACAGCAGTACGGGAACGTCACAGAAGACGAGGCAGCAAAAAAAAAAAAAAAAAAATCACTCAAACTTTTATTTCCAGATGGTACATAAAAATTGTGTGTGTGTGTGTGTTGGGGGGTCAGGTATGGGGGGTGGGGGGCTGGTTGTATGGGGTGAGAGCATGAGGGTAGGGGGCATCGGTGGTGTATACGTAACAACAACACACTTGCCTAGAAAGCAAGTGCGTGAGTTCCAAACCCCCGCTTGTGCCTGGACTTTTCCCCTGTTCACAAGATCTTGAGTGGAGCCACATGTGATGAGTGGGGGAGCTGGTATCAATAACTATTGTCAGCACAACTCGAGTAGAAGGTAAAAAAGACGGTAAGGGTGTCCCGTAACCTAGGTGGTCGTAGGGGAGCGAGGTGTCAGAGGCCTCAGCTTCTCTAGGGGTCAGCATATTGAGGGCGGCGCCCATCTCCTCTCCTTCGCTGCTTTACCTTCCCTGACCCTAAAGAGGGCAGGTACCCATTTACAGCTGGGTGAACGGGGGGGGGGGGGGGGGGGGGGGGAGGCTGTACTAAAGCCAAGGTGCACAAACGGTCACCCATCCAACTGGTAACCACGACGCTGCTTAGCTTAACTTGACTTGGGGAAAGCGAGCGCTCTGACCACTTAGCTATCCCCACTGAATGATATTCTTTTGGATGAGACAATTATAAACCGCGGTCCCTTGTGCAATTTCCATTCAGTGCACGTAAAAGAACCCACAACAACAAAAGAGTTGTCTCTGGCGAAATTCTGATGAGAAGCGCCACTCTCTTACAGAAACAGCTAAACTTGAAGATAAGATTTGTTTGGTTAATGGGGTGGCGCTTCTCTTGTGGGGACGTGCTCTCCCCAGGAAGAGCAGTCCGAATTTCATGCAGAGAGATCTGCCATGACTGAAAATAGCATGAAGTAAATTTAGTACAGTACAATACATCAAGAATTAATAATAATGATGATAATAGGCTAATAAAAAAAATAATATAATGATGATGATAGTAATATAATATACAAAATATGATGATGATGATGACTGTCATTATCATTGTGATAACAATAGTATATTGACTTGTTATATTTTGTGAAAACAAATTGGTGTGCTTTCAAATCATTCATACATAAGCAACTGTTACAAAGAATATCATTTATTCAAATACAACACACACACACACACACACCACACACACACACACACACACACACACACACACACACACACACACACGCATGCACACACGCGCGCGCGCACACGCACACACACACATACACATACACACACACACACACACACACACACACACACACACACACACACACACACGCACACACACACACACACACACACACACACACACACACCACCACCACCACCAACTCCCATCACTACTACCCCCCCCCCCCCCCCCCCCCCCCCCACGAAACAGGGGCGGAAAACTCTAGTGCCCCAGAGACTTGTCAGAGAGTTCTGGGAAGCATAGTCAGTGAGCCACTGAACAGTGCAGGGGAAGGAACTCTTCCACTTCTATCGACAGCTCACCAGTTGCTTCCCTTGTACTGTGCGCACGAAATAAACATGGTGCAGTGCCACCATTAATACATAAAACCACACATAATTCCACAGCTAAAAGAAATCCCTCTACTACCACTGCTAAAATGGATCAATAAAACTACAACAGTACACTTGCACTTCTAAAATAAGCCAAAAAAACTACATATAATACACTTTATTGCTAAAATAAACTATTATACTATATACAGTACACTTGCACTGCTAAAATAAACTATAAAACTGCACTACTTTGGCACAGCTATGATAAATCCATAAAATTATGTACAGTACACTTGGACTGCTAAAATAAACCAAAAAGACTGCTAAACTTGCACTACTAAAATACACCATAAAGCTACACTACACTTGCTCAGCTGAAATAATTCATAAACTACACTACACATGCACTGCTAAAATAAACTCATAAAACTCACTACACATTGGCCTGCTAAAGTAAATTCATAAAACTATACTTCATTGGTAAATGAAAGACATCTATAATCCATTCTACAGTTACACTGCTTAAAATATCTACATCCTTCACTCTACAGCTATGCTGCTAAAATCGAAATATATCCATAACATTAGAAGATAAGCAGAGAGGCTACAACATCTTCAAATGAAAAATACTTCCACATGAATTAAATGAGTACCATAAACAAGTGGGTACAGTTCCGCTTAAGTTAATGGAAGGGAATACTCAATAAGAGTATAAAGTGCTTCCTTAATGAGATCGTGTTCTCAGGCTTCAGCAGTGATTATCTTGCTGCCTGCACAACAAAGCTAAACATATCATATATCAAAATAAATTCTAAAAAATATTTTAACAAACCACAAGCTTAAAATGCATTATTGCATTTTGCACAATATTGGCTGCAAGCTAAATGCGATTAAAGCCTCTGACTATGCACTTTTTTTTAACAGTTCACACTATAATTTTCGGTAAAACATTAAAAGTCCAGCAAAGCCTAATATTTTATGAATAAAAAAGGAAGAATATGAATCACAGTTTGTAAACATATACAAATTATTTATTAGAGGTGTCCATGAGATGAGATATTAACGATTAAACAGGGATGCAAAACACAGTTTCCTGATCTAGCCCGGTCATGCCAATATGTCCCACTACCATTGTGTCCCACTACCATTGTGTCCCAGTACCATTGCGTCCAAAAAAATCTGTTTCAATGCGTCCCCATTAAGCAATCCCATTGCGTCCGTACCATTGGTCCCAACAAAATTTCTTGTCGATAGGTCCCAAGAAAACTGCATGTGGATGCATCCCATAAAGGAATCCATTACGTCCCGTGCTGTCGCAATAGTGTCCCACTACATTGTGTCCATAGGTCCCAGTAACCATTCGATTCCCAAAAAAATTGCCTGTCAAGGTCCCATAAAATCCCATTGGTCCCAAGTACATTCCCGTCCCAACAAAATTTCTGTCGATAGGTCCCAAGAAAATTTGCATGTGGATGCATCCCATAAAGGAATCCCATTACGTCCCTGTACCATTAAGTCCCAACACAATTATTGTTACTTGAACAATGCTTGAACGGTGGGGTTGGGCAGTGTGTGTGTGTGTGTGTGTGTGTGTGTGTGTGTGTGTGTGTGTGTGTGTGGTGTGTGTGTGTGTGTGTGTGTGTGTAAGGGGGGGGGGGGGTGTGTGAATGGGGAGGTGAGTGGGCAGAGTGAGGTGTGGGCTGCAGAAGGGGGAATGGAGCAGGGGAAGTGGAGAGGGGGGGGGTGGAGTGTTGCAGTGCCGTTTGTCACAAAGGCAGGTTTGTCACAACTTGTGACAAAAGTGCAGCACATGCCTATTTTTGTGTAATTTGCTGCAGTATTTGTCACAACTTTTTTGTGGCTGCAGTCATTTAGGACTGTGTGGTGTCTGGACAGTAACCATTGGGGAAGCCATTTCTCAGAACTCAATTGACACCCGGTCTTTGAAACTTTGCAGGTTGTTTGGGTGTTACTTAGGGATGGTGCAGGGCCTTTTACTTGAATGTTTGGACGTTTAAGACCACCAATAAAAAAAAACAAAAAACCGTTTTAATTT
>CM060333.1:15127294-15155968 GCA_030674155.1 Stramonita haemastoma
CTGTTGTTTGATACTTGGTATGGTTCCTTACTTTTGGTATTTGGATCATTATAATTGTTGATTTTATTTATATTTTCATTGGCAGTATCTCCCCCCCCCCCTCCAATAAGGATATTAGTTTTTTTTGTTTTTTTTTTAATTTTCCCCTTTTTATCCAAATGTATGATTTATATCACATGTATAATTTTTGACAGATGGTGGTGGATTGATGTTTTCAGTTGTTTATTCTCTTCTCTTGTTTGCTCTGTACCTATTAACACTTTTCTATTCTTTCATTATCAAAATCTTTTATTGTGACTTCTGATTTTTGTCTTCTGATCGAGTGCATTTTTATTACCTTATCATATAATTATAGTGTCCTTATTCTTGTGTGTTGTTTGGTTTGCGTAAAGCTTTATTGTTTAGTATCTTTTCAACTTGATGTATCCCTGAAAAGGGCGGGGACTGGATGTAAAAAAGCACACAAGTGCTTATCTATTATCCTCGAATAAAATACTTTGCCTTGCCTTGCCTTGCCTTGCCTTGCCTTGCCTTGCCTTGCCTTGCCTTGCTCTTCTCTCTCTCTCTCTCTCTCTCTTCTCTCTCTCTCTCTCTCTCTCTCCTCTCTCTCTCTCTCTCTCTCTCTCTCTCTCTCTCTCTCTCTCTCTCTCTCTCTTATGTCCTCTTATCTCGCTGGCAATTTGAAGACCCGGGTTCGAATCCGGTCGAGGAAATTTTCTTCCTGGAGTTAACATCAGTGCTGACTCCACTCTCCCCAAAAGTCCTTCGGATGAGACTTTAAACCGAGGCCCCGTGTGCGAACGCACGCAGAACATCTTGCGCACACGTTAAATCCTGTTCCGCTTTTCGTAAGTGTAGGCCATCGTGTGCCGGTGGGAACAGATGACAATATTTACAAAAACTGCATACACACGGGGACCGGATGAAAAAAAGCACACGTTGCTTATTCTGTTATCCTCGATATAAAAGAATAAATAAATAAATAAATAAATGTCCAATGTATACAGATCTTAGAGTAAAATTTATTCATGATTTTCTTCATAGGCCTATATTTGTTATTTTTCATGCTAGTGATTCACGTTGTTCTTTACAGCTGGCAAAGTTCATTTTTTATGCCATGAGGAGAAGACAATGCTCCACTGGGCTCAACTAGAAGGTACGAGCCGGTTAACTAAATGTTGTATGCAATTACCACCTCACGACTTTATCACCAGAGCTAAGTGAAATTGTTAATAAAATTCGTTCAGTAACTTTTTGTATTTTTCTGTTATGTTGTTGTCCCCAGAAGAAAGAAAACAGTAAAGGCTGATAAATATTAGTTACAATAAAAAAAAAATTTCCTTTTTCGTATTTTGGATGATGATGTTGTTCTGGTTTCGTTCAATGGCCAAAGGCAAAGGGAGAGATGGAACTCAACAATTTCGTCAGATTAGAAACACTGTACATATTTCTATTCTGTCAGAATGATATGATTACTATTTATTTTTGGTGTCATAAAGTTAACAAAGGGTCCTTTTGAAATGGTGATAATTGTAAATGAAGTGATGTTTAAGCAAAGTCTGCAAAGTACTTTGATCATTCATTGGAAGAACTACATTTTTAGCTACTATTGTTGACATTCATGGATGGGCTGTTCCATTTTTTATGTGTAATTGATGTGTAATCAATATTATTCTATAATTGTTATTTATTGATGTCTTCTTATATGTTTGATTATATTGGCACTAGGGGCTGGAGGATAATGAATTATCAAAATTTATTCTACAGAATGTTTGATGACTAGCCTTGGGGTATGTATAGAAACATAATGGGTCTACTGGATGAAAAGTATAGCTGTTCTCCTTTTTGTATGGTATATATTGCCAACAGCAAATGTATGTTAAACAAGTTCCTAGAACCTCTCTCTCTCTCTCTCTCTCTCTCTCTCTCTCTCTCTCTCTCTCTCTCTCTCTCTCTCTCTCTCCATTTTCCAGCCCGTAATATGAGTGGAAATTTTTCCATGTTGTAATATTTTATTGCTATAGTATGTTGTAAAATGTGTCCATGCTTTCTTTTTTCACTGCAATAGTATACGTGAATTTTATCCATTTTTTCAAATTTTCAGTGCTGTAGTACGTGGGAAAATTTTCCATGCTTTCATTTTTCATTGTCAAAGTAGGTGTGGAATTTATTCATGCTTTCAATTTTTATGGCTACAGTATGTGTGACGTATCAACGCATTCACTTTTATTGCTATAGTATGTGTGAAATTTGTTAATGCATTCATTTTCATTGCTATAGTATATGTGAAACTTATCCACGATTTCATTTTTCAATGTCGTAGTAGGCATGAAACTTATTCATGCCTTCCTTTTTATTACTATTGTATGTGTGAACTTTATCAATGGGTTCATAATTCATTGCTATAGTATGTGGGAAATGTATCCTTGCTTTGATTCATCATTGTTTTCATTTTCATTGCTATAGTATGTGTGAAACTTATCCACGATTTCATTTTTCAACGGTTTCACATTTCATTGATATAGTATGTAGGAAATGTATCCTTGCTTTGATTCATCATTGCATTCATTTTCATAGCTATAGTATTTGTCAAACTTATCCACATAGCCACATTCGCATGATAATTTCATTTTTCATTGCCAAAGTAGGTGTGAAATTTATTCATGCTTTCATTTTTTTAAATGTTACAGTATGTGCGACTATCAATGCATTCATTTTTATTGCTATAGTATGTGTGAAACTTATCCAAGATTTCATTTTTCAATGCCATAGTAGGCATGAAATTTATCCATGCCTTCCTTTTTATGACTATAGTATGTGTGAACTTTATCAACAGTTTCACATTTCATTGCTATAGTATGTGGGAAATATATCCATGCTTTAATGCATCATTGTTACAGTGTGTGTGGAACTCATCCATGCTTTTTCACTGCCATAGTATATATGATATTTATCCATGCTTACATTTTGCAATACACTAACACCCCCGCCCCCCTCATCTGGTGTATTGTGGTCCAAGGCCAAGGTACCATTAAACCATTTCAGTGATGTTCAGTGTTCTCTCTCTCTCTCTCTCTCTCTCTCTCTCTCTCTCTCTCTCTCTCTCTCTCTCTCTGCTCGCGCACGCGCGCGTGCGTACACACACACACACACAACACACACACACACACACACACACACACACACACACACACACACACACACACACACATTTCACAGACCCAAAAAAAAGGGGGGAAGAGAAAAACCCAGTGCCAGTTTTTGACAAAGACTTTTAATTATTCACAAACATGACAGAACTAGACAGTGCACGTTCTAAACGGGAACACAGGACTCCATGCACTGCAGGTTACGATACCACTGTTGTAGTTGTTGTTATTGTTGTTGTTGTTGATGATGTCGCGTAGTTCCACAATCGTTCAGCGTCATTCTGGTGTTGATGGGGGTTGGAGAGGAGGGGGAGGGGGGGGGAGGTAGGGGGTGTTCAGAGCTGGTGAAAACATCAGTTTCAGCTTTTAAACAAAACCTATCTTCAGTCTTCGAAAAGGAAAACAGTTTAACTTCGAGTTTTGAGTTGCAGACAAAGAGTGTATGGATGGATGGAATTGATAACAGTGGGAGGTGGAGGAGAAGAGTGTGTGTGGGGGGGGGGAGGTCGGGGGTGTTGGAGGTGGTCAAGGTAAGGGCTAGTTAGAGCCAGCGATTGTTGGGTGGGCAGAAAGTTGAGTTAAGGGCATAAAGTCACTGGCTGAACGATCCTGAAACTAGGCATCCATCCATCCATCAATCAATCACCCCAATAATTTGTTAATGACGATGAGTGCTAGCATTCTCTTACTGTGGCAGTCTGCATGTCACCTTGGTGGCACTGGCATTTCTTTTTTTTTTCTTTCCTTTTCCTTTCCTTTCCTTTCCTTTTCTTTCCTCACACACACACACACCCTCTTTGTGACCTCAAGTCATTTTCAATACCAGCGAAAGATGATGGTAAAATCACGAGGAATAATGTTCAAAAGTCACGAGAAGAAAAAAAACCCAATGAAGTCAGAATCACAAAGAATGATGTCAAAAAGTTACAGGTGATGACCGGTTTGACTGGGTGTGGTGATATAATTATTTATGATGTTCTTGAAGTAAGGAAACAGTGCAGGACTTCTTTTTTTTTTTGGTGTTTTGCTTTTTTTTTTTTTTTTTTTTAAAGTGGAGATCAAAAGAAGTATTTCTGGGTAACGGGTATTGATTCCGCAGTTTCGTCTCTGCCTACCAGAACTAGCTTTCACTCGTATGGAAATGGTATCAAATAAAAACATTGTTTACTCAGCACGGACTATGAACTGACAGTTTGTGCCCAGCAACACGTGGTTTGTTTTTTTTAAATATATTTTTTTAAGGAAAACTATGGATGCTATCATTGGTAAAAAGAAAAAGAAAAAACTAGTATGATTCAAGCACTACAATGTTATCAAAGTATACCCCCCCTCTACTTTCCAACAGCAGCACACATTTAGCTAGAACGTAGAGATCAGCATCGCCCCCCAAAGTATTGACCGAAATAAGGAAATGATCACCTGCTTTCAGTAAGCTTACTTCATGTTCTGCTCTGATACAATCTGAAACTTCGTTGTCCATCTAAACTACAATATTTATTCATGCAACGTTTGAATTCCCTCCCCTGTCGTGTCTCTGTGTGGACGATTATTAAAGAGTGGTTCCAGTCACGTTACAAAACTAAGGAAGTAATGGACGTTTTCTCAACAGAATCCTTTGTCAACAGTTCAAAGAACCTCAGGGGCCTCAGGAGAAAGTAATGGGCAGGGAAGGATGAAGTTTGCAATCAATAGGACGCCTTTGTAATAGGCCTAATTATGCAATCGTTGACTTGCTTGCTTCATAAGAAAAAGATGGATCAGGACAGGGACTGACGGAAAGCCTGAAGAAAAAGTTGGACCAGGACAGGGACTGAGGGAGGATCAGCCTGAAAAAGATTGGTTCCTATGTAACATGTCATCAGATAGCATCCCCATGACCTGCCCGTTGAAAGCAGAGTTAGATTCAAGGGAGGCTGGGGCAGAGGCAAGACGGGCCCGCACTTAAGATGGCGTCACTGTCACCGGCTTTGAGCGTTCATCATGGACTGACGAACAACCACTAGCTACACATACACACACACCCCTTGTGCAGATCACAACCGTCAGATTTGGCCAAACAACTGTAGCAGGTATGGATGCATCACTATCTTTCTGTGTGCCTGACTTTTGTTTCTGATGAATACAGACTATGACTGAACTGCACAGGAAATGTGGTCATGGAAAAACGCCATGTTTGTTTAGACAGGAAAGGCCCTTTTGGAGCGTATATATTTACCACATTTCTTGTTGAAATGGAATGAGATCTGAGCACTGAGCAGAACTATGAATACAGCAGAAGGACAAAGTAGAGTTAGCAGACTAGGAAGCTGTTTTTTTTTTACAAAGACAACTGCCCTGTTTCTTTCTTTGTTTGGGGGTTTCTTAATTCAATGTGGCAGGAATGACAGCTAAATCTATGACGCTATTAATTATCATGGCAGAAAATGATCATCCGATTTTACTCATGCTCAATAACATGAAAACATGAGGGGGGTATACAAAATCACGGAAAAGTTCTATGTACATTTTTTATGATAATCTGAAATAAAGAAATGGGTGAACATTAAAACAAAAAAAAAGGGAAGCAGGGACTGGGAAGGTTGTTTTTTTTTTTCTTAACAATAAAAAAGGACAGAAGTAACACCCATTTAAAAAAAAAACCAGAAATTTGATACCTGTGGTTTCTCTTGCACTGTCGACAGTTGAAAATGAAAATGCGGTTAAGTACTATAGAGAGAGAGAACATCAATAAAAAGATCCATGTCAATATTGCACTTTCTTATCACAATGACAAAACGTGAAAAGAACACAGACTGAAAACCAGCTGAAACAAGAACAATATCACTGGCAGTTAGGACGAGCAATGCATGAAACAGAGATAGAGAGAGATAGAGAGACAAGAGAGAGAGAGAGAGAGAGAGAAGGACGAGAGAGAGAGAGAGAGAGAGAGTAGAGAGAGAGAGAGAAGAGAGAGAGAGAGAGAGAGAGAGAGAGAGAGAGAGAGAGAAAGAGTGTGTGGCATAAATGAGAAAAGTGCAGTGAGCTATGTACACGTACATGAATGAATCTGTATCTCCAAAATCACATTTGATAAATATCGGTGACTACTATACATACAGAAAACTCACACTGATAGGAAACACGAGAAAACAACCCCCCCACCCCCCACCCACCAATCCTATCTACCTGTAAACATTACAGCCAATACCCAAAGTCCTCACAAGGAATATAAACAAACATTTTCCCCCTTAACTTTCTAACTGGAATGTGAAGGAAAAATCGAAAAGTCTGAAAATGAACACTGGTTGGAAACGAAAGAAACAAATTGAAAGTAGAATTATAGAGCCAAAGAAAGTGACGGGAAAGAGGACAGTGCGTGCAGATATCTGTACAGAAAGTAGGTCTGAGGACAGCAGAGCATCCCAGTGTTACTGACCTACTACACAACATCTGAAGTCAGCCTGTGTTACCAAAGGCAAAACCTGAGTCAGCATGGTTATCTAAATACGCTTCTCAAAGTCCCAGAAAACAGTGAACTATTGGTGTGCCAAATATGGAGAAGGAAAAAACAACTGATGCTTTTGCGGTTTATTTTGTGATTGGTGCTTTCTGCTCTGCTAAAATATTGACGGATTTGCTTCCAGTATAACATCTATTAATGTGTGTGTGTGTGTGTGTGTGTGTGTGTGTGTGTGTGTGTGTGTGTGTGTGTGTGTGTGTGTGTGTCGTGTGTGTGTGTGAGAGAGAGAAGAGAGAGAGAGAGAGGAGAGAGAGAGAGAGAGAGAGAGAGAGAGAGAGAGAGAGAGAGAGAGAGAGAGAGAGAGAAGAGAGAGAGAGAGAGAGAGCCTTTGACTGAATGTTTCGAATACTAAAAAAGGATTTTGATTTTTTTTTTTAAACATATTTGTTTTTTCACTGCAAATTAGCAAACGGAATGTACAAGAACGACGGAATGGAGTTTTAGAAAATTGAGAAAGATATGTAAAGATATAAAACAGAAATTACAGTTCATCATTCTTAAATTCAGTTCATTCCATTTTTCAAAATGAAAACTTAGAAAAAAACAAAAACTAGCAATACGTATTAACTAACTAAACAGTAAGCAGGACCATGGAAAAATAACTACGCACGGCAAACAACCCCCCCCTCTCCCCACCCATCCAATTCTCTCCCTCCCAGAGAATAGGGAATCCTATTCCAAGCACATGACATCGAAACCATTTCACAATAACATTTCACATCATCCTCTCCATTTTGTATCACTTTTTTTTTCTTCCAGAGATAATGGTTCTATCTTAGAGAAGCGCCCCCCACCCCCCCCCCCCCCCCATCCCCATTCTTAAAGTTATCAGCAGAAAAGAGTTAACTCATTCAAAACCGAAAACAAAAATACTGATCTCCATAAACCTCTCTATCTAGCACTTCATAGCCAAACATATTCCATAGCAACTTTGAAACATCCCAATTTCCTAGCATGGCTTGAAATAAAATTAACAAAATGAAATTGTTCATATTTTCTTATTGACACAAGAAGTCAAAACAATACAGAAGAAATATAATAGCCAGTACACAGCAGTAAGCATGTAACACAGATTGCAGCACTATGACAAACAAGCACTGGTAATACACACACAGACACACACACGAGTGCTCAAAAGAAAAGTGAGATGGATGCACTAAATGAAAGACTGAAGAAAACAGCCCCTGCTCACCATGGCTTCCTGCCAACCTTCTGCTTTAAGTCGTAGCAGTCAGTGTTTCGGTCTTAGAACCGCCCTCTGCTTTCCATCAGTTCATACCAGAAGGAATATCTTTTTTGTGTGTGTGGTCAAGTTATAGAATGGGTTAAAATGAAGCTGATGGGGGAGTGAGAACAAAGGCTATGGTTGATGATAACAAAGAACAGACGATGATGATATGAATTGTTGGTTGATTTTTTTTTTTTGGTATTGTTGAGCCAAGGGGTTCTTTGTCAGGCATCGCATATCACAATGCTGACAATGTGTCACCAACATCACAGGGCACTACCATACCACCGTGCTTTGTTTGCCGTTCTTGTAATGACTGACAGTGTCAATCACTAGACATTCGTTAATTAATAGGATACCGACTACTACTATCACATCATGTTGAAGAATTTCATTGCTTCCTTTTCATCTGAACAGTGACAGGTGTCGTTCAAACCCTCAGTACCACCTCCACAAAACACGTATCAGTATTTTCATTGTATTTATCGGGATAGTTTTGTGATGGATAGCTGTCTATCAAGAATGACCACCCAGGTAGACAAGGCCCTACTGACGCCTCAACCTAAGCATCTCAAAGCTGACACTTGATTCTTTTTATCTAGGACTGTCTACAGCCTAATGCACCTCTTTCTATCAATAAAAAATTATATGTCCTAATGCAGCCTCTTTCTATCAATATATTCTAATGCACCTCTTTTCTATTGGACATATTTCTCTAATCATCTCTTTCTATCAATGTATGTCTAATGCACCCTCTTTGTCTATCAATATATGTCTAATGGCACCATCTTTCTAATCTTATCTATATATGTCTCACACTATTAATCATAGCCTTGGTTCTCTGTGCCATTCTTCTTCAAGATGTTAGAAAAGTGAACTAATTTTTGCCAGTCGAAAAGAATAAGAAATTTAGCTGCAAAGACTCGATCTCACTGACGAATTGGACAGAAAAGGGAAAATCTCCATCTGTAATTGTTTCTCCATAGAATGTAACAGCTGAGTGCCAAACAGTCTCAGATCTGACACTGTCTTGTTGCAACGTTTCCTTCCCAGAGTCATTTCATTCTGATCCACTTTCTTTTCCCTCAACTACAGAATGGTTGTCTGTTTATAGGTAATTTTTTCACGTTGAGCTATTCTTTGAATTTCTCTTTTCAGTTTTTTCCCCAATTCTTCGGAGTAGGAATCTGTGTGAACTAACATTTAGTGTGGGCAGGGAATTTAGCCAGTTTTCTTCTCCTGACACTCAGGACAGCTGAATTGTGTGTCGCTGGAAACAGGATGGTCAGTAAAGTGCTTCAGAATCAATCTTTGATATGACATGTACAATGAAGAAGGAGGAAAACATCTTTAAACATTCATGATCCATACATCGTTACATAAGGATTTGATGAAAGCTGGAGATATTGACGACCTTGACGATGTTGATAGGTGTAGAATGATAAACTTTTTTTTTTATTCTCATGAGTTTAACTGATGATGGTGGTGACAGACTTAGAAACTATTTTTTTTCTGCACGAAAGAAATGAATAAATGAATGAGACAAAAGTGATAAGAAGTTTGGACACCATAAGAGATACCAACGATGCCACTATACACATCACTGAGACAACAATAACTGAAAGAAGAAGAAGAAGAAGAAAACCTGATACTAAACGCTACCTGTACATGGAATTCCTGCAGCATGATCAACCCTCTCTCCGTGAGAAAGAGCGAGGGAGTCGCCTGCAGATGATTTTAGTTATGGTAACACAGACAGTAAGTAACCCAACAGAAGTCATACCTGTGGTTTTGCAAATAACTCTCTCTCTCTCTATCTGCCCCGCACACACAGACATACATAATGAATGTCAGTTGAATTAATACATGACCCACTGTAGTGATCTCATCAGCACTCGTCCATCTCCACTCTCACGCCTGATAATTATCATTAAAATTTTTATATATGTATACATCGACAAAAATCTTCCGACACGGGTGGGGGATATAGGGTTAAAAGTATAGTTCTGAAACTCACAGGATTGACGGAAACGTTACACGAGTCAACTACTGCCTAGAACAAACATGAAGAAGAGAAGAGTTAAGTGGAACTTTTGACTCAAACCCCACGGTGTATTATATATATATATATATATATATATAGTCATCGGGAATGTTAACACACAGGAAAGGAAGCAATTGAATGCGCACACTCCTTCCAAACATCCACTTCCCGTTTCTTAGACAGTTCAAGTAGTTTGGAGCGATTCTAGAGTCCCCTGTGGTTCAAAATTATCGACGATTTAAAACTAAAGCAATTTAAGAATAATCTCTGATCTGTTAGGGTTGAAAGGGAAAATGGCGGTTGGCGCCTCTCTTCACCAACTCCACACCAATGAAATAGAAATACAGACTGCTGACACTGACATTTTTTTGTCATCCCAGATTTCACTGTTCTCAGCCTGCTTCTGATACCCCCTCCCCTCCCCTCCCCTCCCCCCTCTCACTCCTCCAACCTCCTCATTTCAGTCAACAGCATTTTGAGTTTGAAACAAACAAAGCACAACATGGGGAAACACGATAATACAGTCACCAGAAAAAGGGTCTCCTGCTAATGATGATGATGATGAGTGTGAGAGAGAGAGAGAGAGAGAGAGAGAGAGAGAGAGAGAGAGAGAGAGAGAGAGAGAGAGAGAGAGAGAGAGAGAGAGAGAGAGAGAGAGAGAGAGGTTTTGTACAGTTACACCAACAAGACTCTTTACCCCCCCCCCCCCCCCCCCCCCACTTTTTTTGGGGAGAGGAAAAAAAGTGATTTGTTTCAACAAAAATACAACCCGATATACATTTAAATGAAGAGGAAAATGACATTGCTCGTGGTGACCTGAAATAAACGTTCAACTCTTGTAGTATCAGGCAAAGCACAAACAAAAAACAAAAAAAAGAAAAGAAAGAAAGACAGTAATAAACCAAACCCTCCGAAACCCTCCAAAACCTCTTCCCGCACCAACACATGACTTCCCCACCTCCCAGCCCCAACCAGAACCATCCCCAACCCCTGACAACCCCACCCCCCATGACCCCCCCCCCGAACCACCCCAACACCAGACAAAACACGGTGATTAATCAAGAGACAGACACCACCCTCCCCAACAAAGACAAGAGGATCACCATGACCGAACCCAAACCCAAACTCAGACCGAAACCCAAACCCAAACCCAACCCAACCCAAACCCAAACCCAATCCTAAACCCAAGCTCAAGCTGGCTAGCCAAGGACGAGGTCGCCTCCCAGAGGATCTCGAATTCTCCGTCCAGGTGAGGTGTCCTCGAGGACGACCTCAGTTCTTCTCGGGGACCTCCTGCAGCGTGTGCCACTGGGCGATGGGTCGGCGAGGGTTGGCCAGCATGTCGCTCCAGTGACGCAGTTCGGTACCCGTGGAGTTGCAGCCCAGCACAACGCGGCCGATTGGCTCGGAGGTCCCGATGCGATCGTAGTCCACGCAGGTGATGTACAGCGTCACTTTCTGCACAGGGGGCAAAGGGGAGGAGTAGCTGGGTCAGTGAGTGAAGGTTATTATTTTATTTTTTTTAAATTTTATTTTTATTTATTTTATTTTATTATTTTTTTATCATTTATTTTTTTAAATTTTATTCTTTTATATCCAGGATAACGGGATAAGCACTCTTGTTCTTTTTTTTGTTTTTACATCCAGTCCCCGTGTGTATGCAGTTTTTGTCAATGTCCTCTGTTCCCACCGGCGTACGATGGCCTACTCTTACGAAAAGCGGAGCAGGATTTAACGTGTGCGCAAGATGTTCTGCGTGCGTTCGCACACGGGGCCTCGGTTTACAGTCTCATCCGAAAGACTTTTGGGGAGAGTGGAGTCTGCACTGATGTTAACTCCAGGAGAAAAAATCTCCTCCAACGGGAATCGAACCCGGGAGTGAGGGAGGGAGTGAATGGGTTAAGGGGTGGGGCTAGGTTTGTCTGTAGGTAGGGTTTGGTGGGTTCGAGGGTGGAGGATTCTACTTCTGTCTTAGGTTTTTAGAGTTACCTAAGCTACACCCCTGTCTGTGTCTCTCTGTTTATGTCAGACATATACACACACACGCATGCACGCACGCTCCCACGCACGCACGCACGCACGCATGCACGCGCCACACACACACACACACACACACACACACACACACACACACACACACACAGCACTGCATATGTATAGTAGGCTACCTATAAAAATGTGTGTATGTGCATAATGTGAATTGCTTCTTATTTTGTGTCACCTTACGGCTATGACCTTTGTAGAACAGATATCGTTATCAGACATATACTCTCTCGCCCCCCCCCCCCCCCACTCACCCGCCCACAGTACAACCCACCCACACATGAAGTATGATTATAGTTAGAACCTTTATATAAGACAGTGTCTTGTTCTAGAATGAAGTCTGTCTGTATGCATTTTCTGCTCTATTTAAGCTACCCCCATTTTCCTGTGCAGGCTTTCCCGAAAAGCAAATTTACATTCACATCATCATGGGCTATCATTATCATTATCATTATTAGCAGACGCAGCAGCAGCAGCAGCAGAATTTGCAACGACAGTCTTTCTCGTGGTAGAAGCTTCTAGTGCTAATATCAACGACAAACTTTCCAGTTTTCCTCTCCCCCCCTCCTCGAACACCCCCCCCCCCTCCCCTCCTCACTCTTCCTTATAAAACCCAACTACCAACCAAAAGACCTCCTTTCCTCTTCTTCACTATTGCAAGCCTATGGAGTAAACTGACTTACATCATTTGTCCCCCATCCCCACCCTACCCTCTGAAGTCATCATATCTTAAGAGCAACAGACCACAGAGGCCTGCAAGGCATTGGCTAACCTCCTTCTTTAACATCATTATCTTCACCAGAACTAGCACCGTCTTCAAAGCGAATGAAGTAAGTCAGGTATGTTTGCAAGGGCATTTTAAAAGAAAGGGCGCAAGTGTCAGAGATGATGGTAGGATTTTTTTTTATAGACTTTTTGCGGTACCTTTACTTTTCAACAGTCAAGGGGCTGAATTATCAACATTAGTAGAAGGATGTATAGTACACTGATAGTTCCCCCTTTCCAGAAGAAGATTACAACATATTTGTATGAGCATGAAAGTCAGACAGTTCAGCCATAGGCCACAACCTTCTTAATCCATCTCTCATGAACAAAACTTGCTTAGATAGGAGAAAAGAAAAAGATAGCAAACACTTTCGAAATAAATGAATTTTATGTTGTGGGTATCTTTCAGCCAAAACTTGTTTTCCTCCTTTTTTTTCTCCAGTGAGAATAGGAAGGATATGAGAACAGCATCAATTTGTTATGTACTTTTCTTAATCAAGAGGTTTTAGAACGCATAAAGTATGAAGAACTGGGGACTACCTATGTCACCTGCATGAATTAAAACAAATGTTGGTATACATATCATTGACATTGCTGCATGAATTAAAACAAATATTAGTATACATGTCATTGACATAGCTGCATGAATTAAAAAAATATTGGTATACTTATCACTGACATAGCTGCATAAATTAAAACAAATATAAGCACACATAATATGATTGACAACGAAAAACGTGGAAGGGGTCAAGTGCAAGTAACCAGTTATAACTCATGTTTCATTTCAAGATATTTCTTTCCTACAATATTAAAACAAAAATGTTTTTGACTGTGTTTGAGGGGGGTTTTTTGCATTAAGAGCACGAAGTTGCTCCCGATTAGGCAGTAGGAATTTTTGGATAAGCTCGAAATGACATCTGGGTGTTAACTGGAAGATGAGCTACACGTTGTTTAAAACGTGCCAGGACAGACTTTATCTACCATTAGGCTGATTTTCCCACACAAAGCAAGAGCCATACATGGAGAGACATTCATCTACACTTGATTCCCAAATATTATGGCCTTCTAAATCCAGTTGATAAATATTTAGGTAGATTTTAATAAGCTATTTGTACTAGTTTTAACGGCTAAGTAATTCATTTCATATACAAACTTGAATAGATTAGATAGCTACCCAGCTCACATAAATCAAATTATTTCGCGTTTTTGGATTGATATGCAAAATCTTTTTCGTTACAAACACATTTTTGTTTCTATTTCATAACCCAGCTCGAGATTACATACTTCCACTCTATATTGTGCAATATGCTGCACTTGGAGGTAAAAAAAAAAGTTCAAGAATACTTCTGCGGACCGGTTTTCAAACTTGAATGAAATAGACAGAACGCTAATGACAGCTGTTCGTAAGATCTTGGTAAGTATACTTAACACTTTATTATGTAGAAAACTAGATTCCGAGAATACCATAACACACTTGTTAACAATGTTTTCTTCTTCCTGTCTTTCTCTTTTTCTTCCAGCTCTTCTTTCTCTTCTTCTTCACCCCACCCCCCCTTCCTCTCCTTCATTCTTGTTCTTCTTCTCCCCCCCCCCTACTCTTCTTCTCCTCGTCGTCATCCTCCTTCCCCCCAACTTCTTCTTCTTTTCTGCATGCCCCGTTCGACTATACTAATATCACTATCGTTATTTTGTCATCGTTATGCAACCATCAACAACCACCACAACCGCAGCAGCATCAATTTTATACAATCCATATGACGAACGAAAAAAATTATAACACTTTGTTTCTGATATGCATACCAGAATTAAGGACTAATGAAAAACATTCTATTTATGGTATGAATAGTAATTGAATTACCACGTACAAATGAAGATGGCAGACAACTTCCAAATGTGTATCTGAATAGCTCATACAGAGAGAAAAAAAATCCTTTTTTGATGTGTGTACATTGCACTGCTACATTCTAGGCTTAAGAACATGTCAATTAGAAAATAGATTCTGTGTGCATATTATAGACATTACATTCCCGTGGTTGTTTGATTGACTGTTCTTTTGTTGGTTGGGTTGGATGCTGACTACATTGTTGGTTGATGAAAGGATGGAAGGTGGGTGGTTGTTGTGTGGCTTGGTAGTTGGTTGCTGGTATGTTTGTTCCCTGTAAGCGAATCTTCTTCTTCAAAGCCTTTTCACAGTTCTGAATATCAAACAATCAATGACAATTCTAAACTCAGCAAAAAAAAAGACAATATGATATACGAATTTTTAAAAAATCATTGAACATTAAATAAGCACTGTAGTCAATCGTTACGATTTAACATCGAAGTAACCACTGTTATCATCAACCAATATCTTTAAAAAATTGTAAAGCCCTGTCCAAAAAAAACTACAGTGCATGCAGAAATGGAAATAGACAGGAGCCAAACATTCATCAATACGTTCAGAAGAAAGATGGACCACAGGAAAATGAACACATGCAAAACCAACTCACCTTTCAAGTGTTAATGAATAAAAAAAAAAAGAAACAATCATAATGCCCAATACTCTTTTCTCTTTTTTTTCTTGGTTATTATCTCAGTACATCGTTACCTGATGTTATGTCCACCTATAAGAATATATATATATATATATACGTGAGAGTACCCATTGTTGGTGCAAACTATTCCGAATAAATTTCAATGCAAATAAAGTACAAGCGTGCACAAAATGAATGTAACTGATTTGAGTGCAATGCGGAAATGAACTTAACTGTAGATAATAAACGAAACACTGTTAGTTCTCATAAGGATATCCACCAAAAATGATTAGTACTACATACAAAATGAATAAATCGCTTTCTAGTGCACGCACACACACACACAACGCACACACACATACACACAAGCACACACACGCACGCACGCACACACACATACACACACATACATGCACACACACACACACACACAACCAGCAGACACATGGAGAGAGAGAAGGAGAGAAGAGAGAGAGAGAGAGAGAGGAGAGAGAGAGGAGAGAGAGAGAGAGAGAGAGAGAGAGAGAGAGAGAGAGAGAGAGAGGAGAGAGAGGAGAGAGAGAGAGAGAGAGAGAGAGAGAGAGAGAGAGAGAGAGATTAGTTAGATAAGGAAAGGCAAAAGAAGGAGAGAGAGAAGAGAACAAAAGGCAAAACAGATAGGAGAGAACACAAGAAACAAACACAACAACACACACATAAACAACACACACAACACCCCACACACACACACACACACACACACACACACACACACACACACACACAACACAACACACACACACACACACACACATACACACACACAACCACACACACACACACACACACACACACACACACACACACACACACACACATACATACATACATACACACATACATCAATCAACTAGCAAGAGAGACAAGCCAACATATGGTATACCTGTATCTGTTCGAAGGGAACTTCGAAGGTAAACGATTCATTATAGTAAGGGTTCAGCGTGCACTTCTTGATCGTCGTTTTCTTCTTCTTAACCCGCTTCCCATTTAGCATCAAAGAGATCTTTACATAGGGATCTAGCAGAAACAAACAAGTCAAACAGACCCATAGGCAAAAACAGAAGATGTCCCCAACAAAGACACAAGAATAAAAACGGCACCAAGACGACAAAAAGGAAGGAAGAAAGAAAGAAAGGAAGGAATGAAGGAAGGCAGGAAGGAAGGAAGGAGGAGGAGGACAGACGACAAAGAACAGAAGAGACATGACGATGAACAAAGAGAGCACAACAACGGCAGTAGCAAGGGGGAAAAACTGAGACACGACCATGTCACGGCCAAACCAGCACCTGCAAACAAGCAGACAAGCATGGCTAGCTGCAAGAATGGAAGGGTCCCAACGTTATTCAGTCTCAAATCTCTCTCCTTTCTTTTTTTTTTTTTTTTTTTTTTTTGTAATGGGGCTGTCTGTGAAGAAGGAAGCCAGAACATTTTCAAAAAAGAAATGGTTAAGTGTGGGGGGGGGAAATGTGAAAAAGGAAAATCATTATGATCATTGGCTTGTTTTTTTAGTGTTTTGAGTGGGGGGTTTTGGAAACTGGAGCAATAGTTGTTTGAAACTCTTGCTGGTCTTTTTGTTGTTGTTGTTGTTTTTTACTGTTGGGTTGGGTGTCTTTGTTTGTCTTTTGTTGTTTGTTTTAGAATTGCAGTTTAAACTGAAAGAAGTGTGGTTCCTGACTGTATATTCCAATTCTGTTTTTTCTTTCCTTTGTCAGCTCTGATACACAACAGAATGTTTTATCATCGTTTGTGTTTTTTTTTTTATCAGACAAAACAATGCACCGACATTTTTTTTTCTTTCATGGAAAATGCATAAACTGTTATGAGGCTCTTCTTTCAAGTGGACTTCCTCTTGACGCAACTCAGAAATGCTGAACCTCTTGCTGTACAGCTTATAAAATAACTTTGTTGGTTGTTTTTTTTTTTAGCTTTTCATCGCAGCGATTATGCTTTGATATTTCAGGCTTGATAAACCTTGTACCGCGCTGATAGGCCAACCAAAGTGAACGACATTGTGAGGGTATACAACTGTAAGACCAAGTAAAGCGTAAACAAGTTATCCTGTAGACTGAAATCTGATTGGATAATCCAAAATCACACATTTAAAACATAGAACTAGGAAGATCAAAGCCATATCTGGATGACTAAAATGAGCTAATAAAGAGAAGAATGAATGTAAAAAGTTAGCATGCAAGAAAAAAAAAAGCAAAAAGCCAGCTCACTCTGGCATATAAAAAGTAGAATGTAAATTCGAAAGATCGTTAAAAGTGTAAAAAAAAAAAAAAATACTAAAATGAGATTTTTAAAAGCAAAAAAAAGAAAGTAGAAAAGGTGTTAACTGATCATATTGCCATATTGTCAAAGTTTCTTTAAAAAATAGATTCTATGCTTCAAATTTGTGTTTAATTTCTTAACAGTTGGATGTGTGAATTCTGAAACATATGAACACATTTAAAATATTCTATATTTAAGAAATGAATTGATATTTATTTCAACATCAATGGTGTTAACACTTGGTACTGCGTCTTTTGAACCTTGAAAATATCGGTTATATACGTATAAACCATCGCATAATTCCATGTAAAAGTTCCAAAGATGACATACATACAATAGAGTCAAAGGATCAGAAATATTTGTGCAGATCCAACAAGTATGTGTGAACACAACTTTTCCTCACATAAATCGTCACTGAGTGATGGAACACAGACTGACTTGACATTACTAAACGACTCTGCTGACTCCATGTACAAAGTAACCTAATTCCACATTTTTTTTTTGTGGGTGTGATTTGGAAGTGTGCATTCTCATGATCATAAGTTTGATTATTGAAGTTTGAATTATGACTCTCTCTCTCTCTCTCTCTCTCCTCTCTCTCTCTCTCTCTCTCTCTCTCTCTCTCTCTCTCTCTCTCTCTCTCTCTCTCTCTCTCTCTCTCTGTGAGACCAAGCAAAAATGAACGTAATCTTGAAGCAAAAATTTACAAAAGGTTATCAAATCAAGAAAAAAAGACAATCATCAAAACGAGAAATCAAAAAGAAAAGCACTCGAAAAATCGTCAAAAAAAGACAACATTGTCAAGATACATTTGGATACACACACTTATACAGAGAAAAAGAGATACACGACAGAACCAAAAGAATGGCCACTCCAAAGACACAGAGACTGGAACAGAAGAGAAAAAACGGTGACCGCAGGCAGAGAGAAAAGAGAACAGGAGGGGAGGGGGGCGAGCGAAGATGGAGCTGCACGGGGGGTGATGCCGTAGCCCGTAGTAGCTACCTGAATCTGCTCAAAGGGAACTTCAAAGGTGAAGGACTCATTGAAGTAAGGGTTGAGGGTACATTTCTTTATGGTGGTTTTCTTTTTCTTCAGACGCTTGTTGCCTTGGTACAGGCCGATTTTCACGTAGGGATCTGGTGTGAGAGATAAGACAAGGGGAGGGTGGATTAGACACGGCACTCTTGATGTTGGGAGCGGCTGCTGCTGCGGCTGTTGTTGCTGTAGAGGCGCCGTGACTGGGCTGAAAGGGCTACAGGACGCACACACATTGGCTGGCAGTGCCATTCCCTGCTGCAGACTGCTCCCTCCCTTTACATGTGGTCACCTGTGCCAGGACTAAGCCAACACTGATTGATTTTCTTCTGAAAGAAGAATGTAGGGGGAAAAGTGTCATTAAGGCAAACAACGTCTTTGAAGGTGGTTCCTGAGGCTTGACCAGTGTTGCTGTGTGCACATCGCATCAAAGATTTGTTTTTTTTCTGTTTTTTTCTTTCGTCTGATCCACAGGGCTTGCTGCAAGAAAGCTGCGTTGACTGTATAGAGCCACACACACACATATATATACACACACATACACACAAGTGCATCATCTCCAATGTCATGAAAAAATGAACATAGGATATTACATCTGCATGAACATACATCATGATATCAAACACATACATTGACTACTTTGAAAATAAACCAAAAATGCTGTAACTCTATTTTCAAAGCTTCTGGCCCTTCTCTTTCTGTGTTGAACGTTGTCATGTGAGCGACAATACGTTACGCTGCCGTTAAACGCCTTGACAAGTCAGGCCCAGCGCATCCTACTTTGGCGTGAAAGCTGCTAGTACTACAACGATTACCTTTCAATCAGCAATCACTTCTTTTCAGTGATGATGCTTTAGTGCCTTCTTAAAAGCTCTAGCATAAAATAATCTTAAACAACTCAGCAACATACCACAGACACTGCAGATGGGAGACCTGAATATATTTTCATGGGTTGATTTACATATACTTTTTATTGCTGGTATTATTCTTAAAAAGTGAACAGCAGCAGTGTTTTCCCACAATGGCCGACAAGGCTTGGGGTTGTTTCTAGGGGCATTGATTTGGTCTCTGTTTCTTGTACACGGCTTTTCTTGAAAACTTTTATTTTCTGAAGGTTTCAAACATATTATACAAGTTACTATCACATGCGTATTTTGAAACATGTCTGTGATGTCTTTTAATTAATATATATATATTTATATATAGAATATATTCTTATATATATATATATATATTTATATATATAAAAGGCTTTTTGGTTGTTTTTACTCAGAAGAAGATTAAAAACAATCAAAAAGTCTTTTTCGAAAATACAATTTTGAAAGAAAGTGTGCTGCAAATGTTGAATATATGGTTGGAAAATATGACTATTATCTTAAGGAGAGGGGCGTCAGGTGTGAAAAAATACAACGCATTTTTAGAACTACAGCAAGAGAAAAGGTGACTGGCCAGGCTTTCTTTGCTTTGGTTTGTAAATATTTTCTGGGGGCATAGGTTTTTAAAAAAATATGTTTCTGAAAGACATTATTTTCAAAACATCAATGTTTTTGTATTAAATTTTGAGGAACATACACATACTTGAGCACACCACAACCTGTACGTCAATGTTGAAGAATACCCCAAATGTGCAACATTAATGTTAAATGAATGATAAAACCATTATAACAACTGTCACAGACAGTGCCACATGAAGTCAAATCTTTTTTTTTGGTTCAGCAATTTGAAATAGGTTTAAAAAAGAAAGAAAGAAACACATTTCGTAGGGAATTTTTTTAGAATTTCCATGATAATTCTGGTAAATAATGCTTTGAGGCCACCCTTTAAAAGACTCCAATGTACAAACAAATCAATTTTTATTTTAAATTTCAGACATTATTCGAGACCCTCCTGAATTTTCTGAGCTTATCCCAAAAGACGAACCATTGTATCCTTTCATATTTCTATGTAAACTAATGCTCCTGTCTGTTCATTCCTTGATCTGTAACTCATGCCTGTGTGAAGTAACCACACTGTGCAATTTCTGAGTGGACATTACATTAGCTCTCGCTTCTGTGAGTTGTTCCGCCTTTGTGCACAATATTATTTGAAGTTATGGCTATCTTACATAAAGAATATATAGCATGTGGTTGTATCAATGTGTTCAAGTTAATGGTTGCAAAGTTTTCCCAACAAAAGCCACTAATCCAGTTTTCTTACACGAATCAAGTGAAGCTTTTTTAAAAAAAAAAAAAAAACAGATCATCTTAAGCACTCTCTGGTCATACTTTTACTCACCTTAACACAGAGCAGTGATAGATAAGTAGCAAATTTATTTCTGCTTAGTTTGATGGGAGATGTGCTCAAGACTTACATATATTCATCTTATTTACCTGGACGTATACTATTATCTATTTTAGGGTTCATTATACAATCTGTTTGTTTTTTGTTTTTGCTGCCTGGTCATCAGTGAGCCATCAAGTTAGAGACAGTGTTCTTTTATTGCATGGTGATCAATGACGATGATAATGATGTAACATTGCTGCTATTGATGAAGTGCATCTGCTTGAAGACTACGTGACAGAGCTGTACTCTAGGCTTCCTATCATGACATAGGCCCAGTTTACTTTCGTTATACAGACGGACAGCTTTGTTTTTCTGTTTTTGTTGTTGATTTTTTTGAAAGAACATACTGTTAAGTGATTGTGTTGCCTTTCAGCGCTTTAATTATTTTCTTGGAACAATACGAAACTCTCTCACGTTCAATCAACACAACAATACCTGATAAGAGTGAAAACTATGAGGTTCTGCAGTTAATAACAAAACATAAGAATATCTCCATTTAGTACCATGTACCAAAAAACTTTGCAACACTCACATATTGCTTTGAAATATTACTCTGGCTGTTCTATTGTTTCTGAACTGATGCCCGAGTTGTAGACTTACAGAGTGACCAGTCAGAATGAAATGTATAGAGAGTCTCACTTATGTAACTGCAAAGAAAGTTCTCAAATCACTCTACCAGGCAGTAGTACCTGCGCAATCTACAAGTTCACCGCATTTAATTAAATGAAGCAACTCCCTCGTAGGCATAGTATGCTTCTGCCTTAAAAAATTGAGTTTGCAAATTTTAATAAAATCTGTGGATGTCATGAATTCAGTCAGGGGCCTCCTGAATGCTTCCACTTATTCATCAGTGTCAGTTTAATATGGAAACATGAAATGAACGACTTTTTGTACACACATGGAATACATGAAGTTTCTGAACGTGTGTAGAAATGCCTCCCTTTGGGACCCATTTTTTTAATTTCGAGGATAATGAATAAGCACTCGAGTGCTTTTTTTTACATTCAGTTTGTGTGTATGCAGTTTTGTAAATTTTGTCATCCGTTCCCATCGGCACACACTGGCTCACTCTTCGAAAAGTGAAACGAGTTTTTACGTGTGCGAAAGATCTTCATGCATATAATAAGGAAGTTTTTAACCTGTATGGACAGACTCGCCTTAGTCCATCCTAATTTCTGCATCTGATTAGAAACAGTAGAACAACTCTTACGTTGTTAATGCCTTAAACAAGCTACAAGGATACAATGCTACTTTCGATTTCTTCCACGGAGCGTCTGGATACTACTATAGGGTTCATCTAAATTTGGATATACCGTGCTTTGAATACACATTAATTTACTTCAGTAATAGGAAGCGCACGTCTTTATGATATTGATGATATGTGACACCCTAAGGCATAACCATATCAAACTGAATGTTAAAACTCACTGACACAGAAACCTTGATTTCAGTAGCACAGAATGACGAAAACATAGCAGACTAAAGATCAGCAGCATGGAATAACCCAGCGTGATACGTAATGAGAAAATGTTTTAGAAGAGATAATATGTATAAGGATAGGGCCCTACCAAGACAGAAATCTTTACATCATGTAGCCTTTTCTCCTCCATCACACACACCACACACAACACACACACAAACACACACACACACACACACCACACACACACACACACACACACACACACACACACACCACACAACACACACCCGTCTAAAATCACTAAATGCGAATAGAGGTTAAACTGAAGATATCACACACACATACACAAAACACTAAACAACACACACACACACACACACACACACACACACACACACACACACACACACACACACACACACACACACACACACACCTCCCCCCCTCCCACACACAAACACATCATTTACACTTGGGTCCTATTCCCTGTCGTTAGGGCCATAACCTAGCAAAGGCACTGTGCTGTGACAGAAGGATGACCGTTGCTGTGATGCCTTACCTGACAAGCCGCCACGTCCATTTTCTTCAGGTTCTTGGCCTCCAGGATGACCACGGTCAGTTTGCCCGCTGTGGGCACGTAGCGCAGAGAGAAGCAGATGTCGCCCAGCTTGTTCTCCTGAAGGGAAAAGTCAACACAGGTCAGTCCTTCATATCTTCAGGACCTTACCTTGATCTATTGCATCAGACCTGAGGTCAGTTCTTCGCACCTTCATACCCTTTCAGTGCATCCAATCAGAGGTCAGTTCTTCACACTGTCAAGTGCATCAGACCAGAGGTCAGTTCTTTACACTATCAAGTGTATCAGACCAGAGGTCAGTTCTTCACACCTTCATACCCTTCAGTGTATCAGACCAGAGGTCAGTTCTTTACACTGTCGAGTGCATCAGACCAGAGGCAAGCTCTTTACACCCTTCTAGTACATCAGACCAAAAGTCAGTTCTTTACACTGTCAAGTGCATCAGACCAGATGTCAGTTCTTCACAACGCATCAGACCAAAAGCCAGTTCTTCACACTTTCATTGCATCAGACAGAGGACAGTTCTTTCACACCTCACAACATACTAGCGCATCACGTTCTAGTTCATTGAGTGACGCTCTCTGTGTAGCCTACATAGCACCTGAAGTCAAAATGTGGCTACCTCAAAGGGTGAGTAAAAGCAATCGCTTATATGCAAAACTCACACATACATACACACCCAGAGTTATTTATGTATATATTTATCTATCTATTCATTTATTATTTATTCATTTATTCATTTATTTATCTATGTATTATTCTTGTATAACGAGGATAATGGATAACACCCATGTCTGAGTACTGTAAAGATTTTTTCCCAAATAGCCGAGATTGTGTTTTTTTTGAATTGAATGACACACCAACTCCAACAACAACAGGGGGGCCATTTTGTTTTTCACTCCACGATGTTTTTGATCAAAAACAAGGCCTTTCTACCAGCCACCAATTAATCAAAATAATTTCTGTAGACTTACGTTTCATCATCACACCAGCACAAACATGGTCTCTATATAATTATTACGTCTCACGCCAGCACAAACATGGTCTCTGTATAATTATTACGTCTCACACCAGCGAAAACATGGTCTGTGTATAATCATTACGTCCAATCCAGCAGACACCCTATTTTTGTCAGAGCAATCAAGCCCAGATGTGTCTTTTAGTGCCAATCACAGCACCATCTCTTCAGTAATGGCCATGCTATCAAAGCTTCCTGTCTTCGTCTGTTCTCTTTCAGGCACAGAGGTGACGAAAATACATTCCTTCTGTCAGGAGGAGGTAATAAAATACATTCCTTCTGTCAGGAAGAGGTAATAAAAAATACATTCCTTACGTCAGAAGTAAAAAGGTAAAGGTGTCTCATAACCTATTTGGTCGTAGGGAAGCGAGGCATCAGAGACCTCAGCTTCTCTAGCGGGAAGCATATTGAGGGCGGCGCCCATCTCCTCTCCCTCGCTGCTTTACCTTCCCTGTCCCTAAAGAGGCAGGTACTCATTTACAGCTGGGTGAACTGGAGGGACTGTGCCGAAGCCAGGGTGCGCAGTCACCCATCCAATAGATGACCACGCTCGATGCTGCTTAACTTTCGTCAGAAGAGGTAGTAAAAAAAATGCATTCTGTCGGGAGGAGGTAATAAAATACATTCCTTTTGTCAGGAGGTAATAAAAATTACTCCTTGGGTCAGAAGGAGGTAATATAAAATACATTCCTTCTATCAAGAGTTAATGCATTCCTTCTGTCAGGAGGAGGTAAAAAAATACATACCTTCTGTCAGGAAAAGTCCGGATGAGACTTTAAACCGAGGCCCTGTGTGCGAACGCACGCAGAACATCTTGCACACACGTTAAATCCTGTTCCACTTTTCGTAAGAGTAGGTCATCGTGTGCCGGTGGAACAGATGACATTTACAAAAACTGCATACACATGGGACTGGATGTAAAAAAGCACAAGAGTGCTTATTCCATATCCTCGATATCAAAGATAAATAAAAATAAATAAAAATCAGGAGGGGTAATAAAAATTAGACTCCTTCTGTCAGGAGGAGGTAATACAAAATACATTCCTTCTATCAAGAAGAGGTAATAAAATACGTGAGGAGGAGGTAAATGAAAATGCATTCCTTCTGTCAGAAGGAAATTGCACACCCAAACCCAGACGAAGTGGATGACCCACCTTTTCGGACTCCACGTCAGGAGAGGACAAGTCCCGCCACTCTTCGATGACTCGACCCAGGTCCACGGAGTTGAGCGGCACCTTGACCAGGCCGATCTGGTCGTGCTTGGAGAAGCGGTCAAAGTCGTAGATGGCAAAGGTCAGCGTTTTCGACCCGATCTCCGCGTACGGCGCCTGTTAGCCACACAGGAACACACACACACACATACTAATGTAGGACATAGGCTTATATGTGCGTGCACAAAAGCAAAACTACCTCCCACACCCCAAACCAAAAGGTTTGTGCATAATATGTGTGCAAGTCGGAGTAGATAGGTAAAACAGTAGAGCGTGTGAGTAGAAAAATAAGTAGAAAAAAAAAAAAAATATATATATATATCATCATCATGGCTTGGCTTCCCGAACGAAAGATTAAGGGCACTGTCCACGTCTGGTGCAGGTTCGCTGGTGGTGTTCAGTCCAATGTGTGACAAACAAACCGGCCGCAGCAGCTGCAGGGGAAAGTCGATTCTGGGGTTGATGTCAGCGGGGACGCGGTTGTTCTCCTCTTCCTCTCAAGGGTGGCTCTGCGATTGTCCTCAAAGGAGGAGACCGACTTGATGCACAGTGTGTCGCCAGGCCTGCCGGTCAGCAGCAAGGACTGACCACTGGTTATAGTCTATGAGACAGGCTGGAAGGGATTTCTTCAGAGAGTCTTTAAATCTCTTCTTTGGTGCGCCTCTGTAGCGTGTCCGACGGAAAGTTCACCGTAGAGAACCATCTTCGGTTGGCGATGGTCTTCCATTCTAGAGACATGCCCTGCCCAGCGTAGCTGCGTTTTCAACAACATGCCTCAATGCTGGTGATCCCTGCTTGCTGCAGCACCTCAGCATTCGTAGTAAAGTCGCTCCAATGGATGTCGAGATGGAGCGGAGACAGCATTATATATACATATATATATATATAATAATATATAAACAATATATATACAATATAATTGAGAAAAAATAGTGGAAAAACAAGTGCAGGTAACAGTTACAACTTCATTCTCATCAATGAATTAAAATTATTCAAAGCTTTCAAAGAAAAAACAAGAAAATTTTAGAATAATCTTTAAAGGCAGCATTTGGGGAAATATTGAGTAGACCAGGCTTTGGGCTGACCTGACTCGAGTTTCGACTCCTGGTTGAGCACTTTTAGAGGTCCCGCCAGTGATTGCACCTCACTCACCCTCTGTGGTAAGGTACAAGACACTTCTTAGAATTCAGAAGTGTCCATTGCATCCCTAGGAATAGGTAAATATTCTGTGGCTACCACTGCTGCCAGTAAAAGATGAAAATAGAAAGAGAAAGAAAATATGTTTGGAAAAAATGTTGTAAAAAATGAATATAGAAAAAAATACCACCTAGTGAATCTTTGTACCTTATGTTTGGGGTCCTTTATAAGAGAGGATGCAAGGGAGATCATAAAGTTCGTATCCAGCCCATAAGCTAATCCGAGCTGGATTTCAATGATAACCCAAACATTACCAGTCACTTTCAGTGCTGGCACAGGCAGTAGAAGTTGAAGAAAAATGGCCTTATATAAAATAATATATATATATATATTTTAATAATATATATTAATTATATATACACGCATGCCCGCGCACAAACACCTAACATGAGGAAATAGCCACGGCACGTCACCCACTCACCCTTACCCCCCTCCCCCCCCCCCACACACACCATGCCCTTAAGCACACACGAACACATACGTATGCTATTGCATGCATGCACTCACTCACACACATAAACACATTTGTACAGTACGAACGCAGTCATACACTTGCAAGATAAGCAAGCAAGCAACAAGCGTGCACACACACACACACACACACACACACACACACATACACACACACACACACACACGCACACACACACACACACACACACACACACACACACACCCCACACCACACACTGTCTCACAAACATAATCGTACACATAAAATTATGTACTCTTGCAAGATAACCAAGCACTTGCGCACTCACACACACACACACACACACACACACACACACACACACACACACACACACACACACACACACACACACACACACACACACACACACAGAGGCAGTGTATGTAGGGTGTGGGCTCTGTGTGTGTGTGTGTGTGTGTGTGTGTGTGTGTGTGTGTGTGTCTGTGTGTAGAAACACGCACACATTTGGCAGATCAGACGCAGACATCCCGCTATCTGGTTACCCTCATCGCACTACAGTAGAACCTACATCGATTCGATCTCTACTCCTTCCTCTCTTTTCTGTCGTCTGTCGTCTGTCTTCTGTCTGTCTGTCTTTCTGTCTGTCTGTCTTTTTCTGTCCTGTCTCTTTCTGTCTTCTCTCTGTCTCTGTCTTCTTGTCTGTCTGTCTTCTGTCTCTGTCTGCTCCTGTCTCTGTCGTCTCTGTCTGTCTTCTGTCTGTCTCTCTGTCTCTTCTCTGTCTTCTGTCTTCTGTCTTCTGTCTTCTTCTCTCTTCTTCTTCTCTCTCTCTCTCTCTCTCTCTCTCTCTCGGGTTTCTCTTTCACAGTCCAGATGTGCCGTGCATAGGACGGATGGCCTGCAGTCTTCTACAACAGACTCTTATCATCTGGCCAGTCTGGTGGGGAGAAGTCCGTAGTTTCTTCTTCAGTACTTTAGTCAATCACTTCTTGTTGGTTGTTGGTGGTGGTGTGTGTGGTTGTATGTTGGTGTCGTTTTGCTGACTTTGTTGTTGTTGTTGTTGGTTGTGTTGTTGTGTTGTTGTGTTGTTCTTGTGTTGTTGTTCTTGTTTTGTTGTTGTTCTTGTCTTCTTCTTCTTCTTCTTCTTCTTCTTCTTCTTCTTCTTTCTTCTTCTTCTCTCTCTTCTCCTCTCCTCCACCTTCAGACTGTACAGGAGTACTGGCAATGTGTCAGACTGATGGAACAGGCTGGCAATGTGTCAGACTGATGGAACAGGGCTGGCAATGTGTCAGACTGATGGAACAGTACTGGCAATGTGTCAGACTGATGGAACAGTACTGGCAATGTGTCAGACTGATGGAACAGTACTGGCAATGTGTCAGACTGATGGAACAGTACTGGCAATGTGTCAGACTGATGGCACAGTACTGGCAATGTGTCAGACTGATGGAACAGTATGCAATGTGTCAGACTGATGGAACAGTACTGGCAATGTGTCAGAATAAAGGAACAGTACTGGCAATGTGTCAACTGATGGAACAGTACTGGCAATGTAGTCAGAATTAAAGGAACAGTACTGGCAAATGTGTCAGACTGATGGCACAGTACTGGCAATGTGTCAGACTGATGGAACAGTACTGGCAATGTGTCAGACTGATGGAACAGGGCTGGCAATGTGTCAGACTGATGGAACAGTACTGGCAATGTGTCAGACTGATGGAACAGTACTGGCAATGTGTCAGACTGATGGAACAGTACTGGCAATGTGTCAGACTGATGGAACAGTACTGGCAATGTGTCAGACTGATGGCACAGTACTGGCAATGTGTCAGACTGATGGAACAGTACTGGCAATGTGTCAGACTGATGGAACAGTACTGGCAATGTGTCAGAATAAAGGAACA
>CM060333.1:15171068-15183568 GCA_030674155.1 Stramonita haemastoma
AACATGCTCCACCAGGTATACAATTATCAAACAATTTTTGTTTACAAATCTTTTGTTCTTGATTTAGGTATTCATGCAACAGACATCACAATTCAAACTCTCTCTATATAAATACGGTGTATATCAGGGTAGTAGAGAAAACATCAATACACTACCAATATCATAAACAGACCCCAATATCTCACAGGGACAGGTATCTACCCTCACGATCATTCAGATCAATATCAGGGGAAAAAATATCAAATTACCGGTAACGCTGAAATCGACACGGGACCAAATTAGCGGTAAATGAGTTCACATCTTATAATTTCTAGTCTGACAAAAAGGACAGGCCAAATTACTCAGAACACACGTCAGTGCAAGTAAAGCAACTGGTCAGTTTCAGAGCTGGACAGATGAAAGTGCTCAGGGTTCTGACTTCACTGTCCATCAAAGTGATGGATAGTCTGATATCAGCATAGATCAAACACTGATACTTCTCTCATGGGGGACGGGGGGGGGGGGGGGGGGGGTCACATTCCTGTTAATTCTGACGCAGGCTGCTCAAATTACAGATACCTCTCTCACGTGGACTGGTCACATCATTAGCCACCTTGGTGTGAGAGAGAGAGAGAGAGAGAGAGAGAGAGAGAGAGAGAGAGAGAGAGAGAGAGAGAGAGAGGAGAGAGAGAGAGAGAGAGAGAGAGAGAGAGAGAGAGAGGAGAGAGAGAGAGAGAATCAAACTAGGCCTGGTCCGGACACCAGGACACGTCAAATAACTGACATCTTACATGATGGCATGTCCATTTACTGGTGGTGACCTTAACGTCATAGAAGTTGAATGACTGGTAACTGACACAAGAACAGGTCCACTTATTGACATCTTTGACGTCAGGTTTCTGGTAGCCTTGACGACGGGACAAGCTGGTCAAGTTAATGGTAATACTAAGAACTGGTATTGGGGGCGAACTGTTGGTAGCCTGTTTTACCAAGACATATCAAATCACTGATCACTGTCAAAAGGACAGGTCACACTGTCAAAAGGACAGATCATAGCACTGGTCACTGTCAAAAGGACAGGTCACACTGTCAAAAAGATAGGTCACGCTGTCAAAAAGACAGGTCACACTGTCAAAAAGACAGGTCATACTGTCAAAAGGACAGGTCACACTGTTCAAAAGGACGGGTCACATCACTGATAACTGCCAAAAAGACAGTTCACAATAGTGGTCACTCTTCTATCAGGACAGACAAAATGACTATCAAATTATTGGTAAATGATCAGGACAGACCAGACAGTGGTAGCTTTGACGTTATGGTAGGCCAGATAACTTCTGTTGGTAAAAAAACTTGCCCTTGTGAACAGATTTGTAATTTAATAACGGATCATTTAAGAATGTTTGTTTATTTCATTCAAATTGTTTATCTGGATGTCAACCACTTCAAAGATTCTTTTGGGTGTATCTTTGGCCATTTACTGAGCTTCTGACTAAAGGCCATGCAATTCTGAACTGCTTTCAACATTCGTTGTTCACATAGCTTTCATCATTATTGCAAAATCCCAACATAATAGTCATTATTGAGGAAAACGTAGTGGACGAAAAACAAGTGCAGGTACCAATCATTTTGTAAATGGCGTATCAAAAATTAATAAAAAAAAAAGGAACCTTGGTTAATAATAGTGATTTTTATTTCTTACAGGCCATTCTTTGTCCAGCATGAAGTGAATTGTTTCTTTGCTGACAAAAGATGAACTTTAGTTTATCCCGAATTTTCTGTTGGGAAGTCTGGACTTGCAGCCCACAAGAAGTTTTAATGAGACCTTCAGGAACCAGATCCTGTATACAACAGTCAACCTTAACTCGCAGGTATTGACACACACTCTTCATGGGTCTCCTGAACGATATGAACAGTACGGACAAAATGAATGAAACAATGTCAAATTAGTCATGATAACAAACTTTAATACTGATACAGCTTGATGTACCCATAAAAGAAAACCACATTAAATCTTATACCTTCTTTTACAAGTTATAATATAAGAATAAAAAAAAAACCGGCCCTAAATAAATTCAATGAAATCTTTAAAATACAAAACGTTCGAGGGCATGCAAAAGTATTTATAAATTTGAGAAAAAAAATCCCTGTACACAGCAAGAGAAAGAACTGTTATGCAACGACCATTTTTCATTCATTTCTTGTGAGAACATCCAAGAACCGCTCTCTCACCGCTTTAGGTTGGACATCAATACAATAAGACAACAAAAGTGCTAGAGGAAACAAAACTTGTTGAATTGAAAAAAAAAAAAACAACCCCTGCTGAGCTCAGTCTACCTAAAATGCTACCTACCTTCTTTCACTCTCAGAAATGTGGTACAACCTCAGAATGATAAAAGACAGCCATTTTTATTTAATGACTTAATAGAACTGAGATTGGTTTTTCCCTGTCTTTGTTTTCTTTATGTGGGATACTATTAATCCCTTTTTATGGATTTCACATTGGATTTGATGATGGTTGATAAAGATTACAAACCGAACATATCCATATAAAATTTGGTACAGGTTTAGGGGTTTGCTTTGTTTTGTGTTTGTTTTTGTTTGCAATAAGAATCATGATACCTGCTGGACCTAATTCATGAGTTTCAACTCTTGGATAAGCCATTGTCAAAGGTCTCTTGGTGGCTGTATCACTTGACTACCTCTGGTACCTTAAGGAGAAACACTACCAAACATAACAGAGTAAAATAACAATCCTGAGGCCTACTGAAGTTGCCATCAAGACCTAACTGGAGACAAAAGAAAGAAAATATACTGGGGAAAAAAAACTTGCAAATTAAAGGGATGAATGGGATAAATTAGCAACAAATTCTTTGCCTTATTTTCTGAGATCCAACAGGATACAGGGTGTCATTTTGATACACACACGACATACACACACACACACACACACACACACACACACACACACACACACACACACACACACACACACACACACAGTTTGAGTAGTCTGCCCAGCCGTTGAGTTATGTCGTGATGCTCAAAGTCAAGCCAGGTTTATCTGCCCATGTGACTCATCTTGAATAGCGGCCCTTTAATTGTACCAAACGTTGAACAGATCTAGCTTACATTTTTTCTATATGTAAAAAAGAAAAGAAGTTTTAAAACAAAAATACACTACAATGCAGTAAAGCAAAAACAATATGAAGTAGAATGCAAAGAAAACAGACTAAAGTAAAACAGAAGAAACAAAACACAGTAACTAAAAATAAAAAAAACATAAACAAACCCCAAATTCTAATATAACGACTGAAAAGTGTCAGAAAAAAGTTCTTATAGCATGATAATAAAAGCTTAGAAACAAATTTGCAATCTTGTTGTTTTTTTAATAAATTCTTTTTCAGACTATATCAAACATGCTTGATGCTAAATAAATCTTTTTAAAAAGACTATTTCAGTTTAGACAATTTCAGTTTAAACGTCTCGCAAACGAGTGGTCTGCATTTGCAGAGGGCAATATTTGTCTTTTTATATTACAATAAATTACAAAAATTGTCTTGTTTCTTAAATTTTTCCATGCCTGTGAATCAGACATCTCTTCATCATTCAGACACACACTGCAACTCTTCTGAAGAGATTATAGGAGAGCAAACATGTCGTCTTGCCCTCATCAGTTACCAGGATTTCCTAACTAACCATCGTCTTGCTAGCTGATGCTCTTCCCCAAGATGACAGGAGTGTGACTGTCGTGCTGCCATAATAGCAACGATCATTTCTGCACCATTTAGAGTGTATACTATACTAAAGCTCAGTGGTCAGAGCGCTCGCTTTCCCCCAGCCAAGGTAAGCAGCGTCGAGCGTGGTTGCCAATTGGATGGGTGATCGTTTGCGCGCCTTGGCTCAGTAGCAGTTCCCCCAGTTCCCCCAGCTGTCAAAAGGGTACCTGCCCTCTTTTGGGTCAGGGAAGGTAAAGCAGCGAGGGAGAGGAGATGGGCGCCCCCTCAACATGCTGGCCCTAGAGAAGCTGAGGTCTCTGATGCCTCGCTCCCCTACGACCACACAGGTTATGGAACACCTTTACCTTTTTTTTATACTAAAGCTAATTTTTAACGCACAAGACTCTAAACCTTGTTAGCTAATCTAACATGTGATTTTTGGATTGAACTCATAAAACTGCTTTTTTTTTTACTAAACGGGTAAATCAAAATGAAATGAATAGTACACAACGAGGATTTAAAAAAACAACAACAGCCTTTTCTAATACTACCAAAAAACCTCTTACAACATTTTCATACCATAGCATCCTAAAGGGTCTGTTGTTGTTGTTGTTATTGTTTGGGTTTTTTTTATCTTAAACCCTACACCAATAGAATGCATTTCAAAATTGACTTTTCTTTCATACTGCAAAACTGATCCCCCCCCCAAAAAAAATCAAGACACAAAACCCCAAAAAGTCCCGTGAAAAAAAAGCATGCAAAAGAGTGAAGAGAGGAACAGAAAAAGGTGTAGAAATGTTGGTACTAGCTCAGCTTCAATCAAACCCATCATGCCAGATCAGTCTAGTTTACACAAGAAGGACAAAAATCAAACCAAGGCAGTCAAAAAAAAAAAGTTCAAAGGATCTTCTTGTGGCGAGCACTCACCATTTATTCCGAAAGTAAATGTTCCCCATTTGAAAGCAGTTATGAACACATAGATCCGTATCAAACATAATATTTTCAAATAGAAAGAAACATTTTTTTTTGTCGCCCGTCAATTTCAAACATGTTTTTGATGCATCCTACGATTTGATTATAATTGTTCGATTGAGGGTCTGGTTTGCTTAAAGGAATGGAATGTCTCAACAAAATTTAGAAAATACTTTTTTTAATGTATTTTCTTGGAAGAATATTTCATTTCTACTTATTGTTTATATAGCGAAGTGTACGGAAAAATGTTCCACAAACCAGTGATTGAAATCGTCCGAAACATAAAACAAATTTTTCAAGGAGTCTGTGAATGTGATTGAAAAGTGGACGAGAAAACGAAGTACACTATAACGACCCAATATGCAAATAAGCCCAAGAAAAGCTACTGGGCTTAGAACATTACTGTTCATCACCAGAGGCCCAATCCAACTTTTGCTTTTTCTTCTTGGAAAATTTAGTGACACACGATAGATACAATATGTAAAATGACTTACACACCAAAAAGTTTGATCTACACAATAAAACTAGTGAACACTAATAGTGTGGACTTAGCCACTGTTGGTTGTTTTGGTTCGCGTGTATACAAACAAACAAATATACACACACACACACACAGACACACAGACACAGACACAGACACAGACACACACACACACACACACACACACATACACACATACACACATACACACACACACACACACACACACACACACACACACACACAACACACAACACACACACACACACACACACACGCACAAGCATACACACACACAAACAAACAAACAAACACACACACACACACACACACACACACACACAAACACACACAACACCACACATCACCAGATCCACCACAAACCCTCCACCACCAACAACAACAAAACCGTATCTCAGAGACAGCAGAAAAATAAATCAGAACGCAACTGACACCAGAGATACAGGAGAAAAACGGACAGACAGACAGATAAACAAACAGACAGACGGACAGATAAACAGACAGCATCCTACAGCTAGGCATCATTATTTTCACAGCATCTTCTTTCTTAGGCCGCTTGAAAAAGAAATATCAAAAGAGATGCCGAAATAGGGGGGGGGGGGGGGGGGGACTGAACAAAATTAACGTTTGTCAAATAACATTGTTATTCCTGCCAGTCCCTTGACAGCTCACTCTTACAAGACAAAGGTTAGTTGTCTATTAACACTATGCACGACTGTGATCTGGGTCCTCTGGGACTGTACCGTCCACAGTCTTGATATCAAATGCACGGTCCCAACACTAACATGTCAACAACTATCGTATCCTTTGCCATTCAAAGGGCTTGGCCCTCCTGAAGATTTGAATTTCTTGATGGCTTTTATCAGGACCTATCCCACCTATGGTAAGAAACTCGCGTAGAGCATGGCAGCAGAGAGCCCTCAGAGGAGAAGCCCCCTTCAAACAAGTGTTTCGGGCCTTTAATCTCCCTATATTTCCATTACCCTCTAGTTTCACTTTATCCTAACCCTTTTATACACGTCAGTGATAATGAAGAATTTAACGACAAAAAATTACGGAGTTGCTGATACAATTGACGAGAAATAACGGAGGGTGGAGGGGGGGGGGGGGGGGGGGGGTTACATCAAAAGCTGCAGTATTAAAACAAAAAAAAAAGCTTTCAAAAGTAAAATGGAGTCAGAAACAAAAGAAAGGCAGAAAATGCGTCAGAGATATAACTGGCTTCAGAACGTTGTTTTTTTTTTGTCTCTATTTTCATATGTGATGTAAGAAGCTATCAATGCACAGGGAAAGCATTTCAAAAGACATCAAAAGATGACACTTTCACAGTGACATTTAGGCAACAGCAATTTAAAAAAAAATAAAAAAAGAAGCGAAAGGCATCTACATCTGGCTTCAGAAGCATTACTTAAAAGTCAAACTGATTGAGATAATACTGAAAAGAAAACAGCAGGATGATAAAAAAAAGAAGCATTTCATATTTAAAGCAGAAACATTCCGATCTCTCGAATGATCAGAAGAGCTGATCAGAACACCTGTGAAGAACAACAAAACCGACTTCTCCTTGGGTGCTTGCACCGCACACCAGCTTGTCCCTAAAGGCTGTATTGCCATGAGGACGTTTAACTCACCCTTTTCCCCTATCTCTTGATAGCACCTTGAGCACTAGAAAGTAAACAAGGAGAACAACCCACAGGCTGCGTCAACACGTAAACCAAAGTAACTAGCCTAAAACATACTTCAGGCTGGATCAACTGAGCTTACGCCCTCAGATGAGATCCTATTCCAAATCTGAAGAAAAGCTGCCAGGGATTAGGCCAGAAATACACCATCAACAGCAGCTCTAGACAGGCATTGAAGAACCAACTAGAAGAGACAGTTATGTCCCTGGGTTTAAATTTTTGATTTGTTGTTGTTTTCTCCTGAAAGTCTAGGCACTGAGACGATGATTATAGTCTTTCGGATGAGACTATAAACCGAGGCCCCGTGTGCGAACGCACGCAGAACATCTTGAACACGCGTTAAATCCTGTTCCGCTTTTCGTAAGAGTAGGCCATCGTGTGCCGGTGGGAACAGATGACATTTGCATAACTGCATACACACGGGGACTGGATTAAAGAAAAGCATATGATTGCTTATTCCATTATCCTCAATATAGGAGAATAAATAAATAAATGATTATATGTCCTGGTGCTGGCAGCGAGCCAATACTCAAAGACAGAACTCCTGTAAGGGAAAAGCAGTTGGGGAAAAAAACACGGAAAAAATCCGTGTAATAGAGAGACAGCATGAAAAAGAGCCAACACGATGAATAGAAAAATACCTACACCTTACACCTACAGCCCCCCACTACAGCTTACTTGAAAGAAGAATATTTCTTAGGATACTATCAACACTAAAGTAAGAGACTAGTAAGAAAGACAAACAAGAGAAAGAAGATGGAAGGATACTGCAAATTTTATGCTTAGTTTTTTACTTCGAAATCGACACCTGCCCCAGAAAATAGCCTGAAAACAGGTAGATTAGAGAAAGAAAAAAAAACGATGAACTAAACAACCTGAGAAAAATTACAATTGTTTTATTCCAGTAACTCTATTCAGTGATAACATCAAGAGGCAAAGAAAAGATGTTGTAAAACAAAAAAAGTATTGTTACAATAATATAATAGAACGCAGCCAACCAAGCACCAGAGGAACCAGGGTGTTTACAAACCATAACAATAACCCGAAGCACAGCCAATACAAAAACAAAAGGCATCCCAAACCATGTTAAACAGCTGAGACACACACACACAACAACAACAACAACAACAACAAGCGAAACATGAACAAGCTTCACAAATAACAACACACCACCGCTCAAAAAGATAAGACACTAAATAATCCCACAAAAAGACCAAACTGAATGACAAAACAAATCAGCTTTCCCTCATTCTTCTACACCCTCCCCCACCACCAACCCCCACCACCCCCTGTCTGCCCCTGCCTCCTCACCTTCTCCTTGTAGGCGTTACCCAGGAGCTGGACGCTCTTGAGGTCCACGGCTCCCTTCAGGCCCTTTTTGCCCTCCTTCTTCTTCCTCTTGCCGCAGCATCTCTTGCAGACGCAGTAGAAGCAGCAGGACAACACCAACAGGGCGCCTGCTACGATCAGGATGTCTGCCCAGATCGGCACTGCAAGCATTCGTCCACCCCCCACTTAGTTCCAGCAAGCTTAGGAAAGTTCCAGAAAGTTAACGAAAGCTCCAGCAAGTTCTCGAAAGCTCGTCTGTTATCTTAAAAAACCAAAGCTCGGGAGATGTCTTCTATACTTTGAAGGCCCAGCACAAGATTTGCTATAATAATTATATTATACCTTCATGGCCAAACTGAAGATTCATACGTTGTAAACCAATTCCAGGAGTTGATATATTTTCTCTTCCTTCGCTGGACCTGCAAGGAGTGAGATATTTGCGTATTTAAAAAATAAATTCAAGAGTTTTTTTTTTTAAGCCATTTACCAGCCAGATTGAAGAAATGCTCTAATACCTTATCAATCACTCTCAAGTGTGGCTCTAGCTACCACCATTTACACTACCCCCAAGAACTGCTTTGATACTTGAAAGATACTTTGTTTTTGAATCATTCAAAGCCAATCTCACCAATGTTCTACAATTTTGAAGAATGACTTCAACAGCTGTTTGGGACTGTTACAGGCTGTTGATGAGCTCCATTGCAGCTCCTTTCTGGTCATTTAAAAACTGCTATACTACTAAGGGAGAGAACTGGTTGTCAAGTCTTCAGGGGTGCCCCCAGGGTTATCAGACTTATAGATAGGTAGCAATAACAAACAATAGAAAAGGCCATCTCCCTGAGTTGCTCTAATGTCTGCAACATCATCTTAAAAGTTGCCCCAACGAATGTGACTGTCATGAATGCGAGTGTTTTCATTGTTCGCTTGACAAGATTCAGTAGTATAAATACGCCATATTCACTAGTGTTACCAACCAATACTGACGAATGGTTTCATAAGCTTTTCAATTCATGTGAAAATGATGTACCGCTAAGGACAAAGTGGATGCAACTAACGGTTTTCGATCACCCCCCAACGATACAGAACGTTGCACAATTCACAGGTGTGGATCTAAATTTAGATCCGCGACGCTGCGATTGGCAGTTCCGATCGCATGGGAAGTAATCTACTTACCGCCCCGTCACACACACACACACACACACACACACACACACACACACACACACACACACACACACACATATATATATATATATATATATATATATATATATATATATATATATATATATATATATATATATATGTATATATATATATGTGTATAATATATATGTTTGTGTATATATATATATATATATATACATATTAGATAATACATATATATATACATATAATTCTATACACACATACACACACGCACACACGCGCGCGCCACCACACACACACACACACACACACACACACACACACACACACACACACACACACACCACACACACACACGTATACACATTTCTTGAATGCACCATCTGAAAAATAACCTTGACTTTTGACTTAACATACACACACACACAACATACACACACACACATTTCTTGAATGCACCATCTGGAAATAAACCTTGACTTTGATTTGACTTTGACTATCACACACACACACACACACACACACACACACACACACACACACACACACACACACACACACCCACAACACACCCCCCACCACACCCCACACCCCCACACACACACTCCCACCCCCACACACACACACTCCCCCCAACACCACACAACACACACACCACACACACACACACCCCCCCACCCCACCCCCACACACACACTCCCCCCCCCAACCACACACACACACACACACACACACACACACACACACACACACCACACCACACACACACACACACAAACATCCTCACATTTCTTGAACTCTTCAATCAGCTTGTCCTTCATCGCATCAATCTTGGAGTGCCCCCCTCCTGCTCCTCCCCCTTCGCCGGCCGTTGTGACTCATCTCCTTCGCCGACACCGCCGGCGGCCGCTGCAGCTTCCGTCACCGCCGATGCGGCGACTTCTGCCTCACGCCGAAGCCGCAAGACGAAAGTGTCCATGATGGGAGGTGGTGGGGGTGGTGGGTGGGTGGTGACAGGCGTATGCCCCTCTCTCCTCTCTCCTTCCTTATTGCTGTAAGAACAAATAAAACCACAAACAAAAATATTTTAATTGTATGCACGACTTGTCTTAGACTTTCTGGAATGTAGTAATCTGTCTGTCTGTCTGTCTGTCTGTCTGTCTGTCTGTCTGTCTGTCTATCTATCTATCCATCCATCCATTCATCCATCCATCCATCCACCCACCCACCCATCGTCCGTCCGTCCGTCCGTCCGTCCGTCCATCCATCCATCCATCCATCCATCCATCCATCCATCCGTCTGTCTGTCTGTCTGTCTGTCTGTCTATCTATCTATCTATCTGTCTGTCTATCCATCTATCTATCTATCTATTTATCCCGTACACAGCTGTCAGTTTCCCTCCTCACTTTCAGCTCCTCTCAGCTGCTATTCATTCCATCCCAGCCCAGCCCAGCTGGGGCCAGCTGGTGCTAATTATAGCAGGAACTGACCACACTTGGACTAGGGAAGTGGAATCTTGAACGTGCTAAATTTAGCACTCTTGTCTGAGTGATGTTGGGTTTGCGGGTTGTGCGTAGTCTTGGCGACCGTGGGGGTCACCCCCTGAAAGACTTGACAATCAGTTCCCTCCATTCCTCTCTCTCTCTCTGTTCTGCCTGTAGGAGTACAAAAGGGTAAAGGTGTTCCCATAACTTATGCGGGTCGTAGGGAAGAGAGATGTCGGAGACCTCAGCTTCTCTAAGGTCCAGCATATTGAGGGCAGTGGCGCCCATCTCCTCTCCCTCGCTGCTTTACCTCCCCAGACCCTGAAGAAGCCAGGTACTCATTTACAGCTGGGTGAAGTGGGGTATTGTGCGGAAGCCATGGTGCCCAAAGATCACCCATCCACTTGGTAACCAGGCTCAATGCTGCTTAACCTTAGCTTGGGGGAAGCAAGTGCTCTGTCAATGAGTTTACCCACTCCCAGTTTATAGGAGTTATAGTGCGTATTAAATCTTGCAGACCTTGCCACTACATAGTTGCTAGGCATGTATGTTGTATGTTGGTGAGGAGGGGGGTGGGGAGCGTATTCATTAATGTGTGTGAGGAAAGCAAGGAAGCAACTGGTTGGTTAAAGAAGTACAAGACAGGCCTGCCAGAACAAAAGGTTATGTCAGACAAATGTTTGAGGAGAGAAAAAAATTGAGAAAGAAGTTGATATGTGTGTGTTTGTGTGTGTGTGTGTGTGTATAAATACTGATATATATATATATATATCAGCATTCATACATATATATAATTGGAGAAAATATAGTGGAGAAAATATAGTGGAGAAAAACAAGTGCAGGTAACCAATTACAACTTCATTCTCATCATAGAATTGATGTTATTCAAAGATTCAAAAATAAAATTTAAAAAATTGAAAAAAAAAAATATAAGATAAAAGTCTTGGAAGGCAGCATTTGGGGAATTATTGAGTAAGGACCATGCTTTGGGCCTGACCTGAATCGAGTTTAGGCTCCTGGTTGAGCACTCTTCAGAGGTCCTGACATTGATTGCAACCTCACTCACCCTCTGTGGTAAGAGCCAGATGCTTTTTATAATTCAGAAGTGTCCATTGCAGCTCTAGGAATAGGTAAATGTTCCTGTGGCCTACCACTGCTGCCAGTAAAAGATGAAACTAGAAAGAGAAACAAAAATATGTTTGGAAAAAATGTTGTAAAAAAAAACCTGACTATACAAGAAAATACGTACCTAATGAATCTTTGTGCCTTATGTTCGGGGATCCTTTATAAGAAAGGATGCAAGGGAGATCATAAAGTCCACACCCAGCTGATAGGCTAATCCCAGCTGGTTTAAATGATAACCCAAACATTACCAGTCACTTTTAATACTGGCACAAGTAGAAAAAGTTAATGAAAAATGGCCTTTACTTGGATCTTGAAAGATACTATTCTCCACTTAACCAATCATATAATTGAGAAAATATATAGTGGAGAAAACAAGTGCAGGAAACCAATTACAACTTCATTCTCATCATAGAATTGGTGTTGTTAAAAGATTCACAAAAGAACCACTGTAAAATAAGTCTTCCAAGGGAGCATTTGGGGAATTATTGAGTAAGGACCATGCTTTGGGCCTGACCTGACTCGAGTTTGGGCTCCTGGTTGAACACTCCTCAGAGGTCCCAG
>CM060333.1:15191068-15193881 GCA_030674155.1 Stramonita haemastoma
TCCCTCCATGCTTTACCTTCCCTGACCCTAAAGAGGGCAGGCGCCCATTTACAGCTGGGTGAACTGGGGGGACTGTATTGAAGCCAAGGCGCGAAAACGGTCACCCATCCAACTGGTAACCACGCTCGACGCTGCTTTAACTTGACTTGGGGAAAGCGAGCACTCTGACCACTTAGCTATCCCGCCCAGTCAAGTCTATTCCAGTCAATTCAAGTCAAATTCAGTCCAGTCAAGCCAAGTCAAGTCAGCTCCATTCAATTCAAATCAAGTCTAGTCCAGTCCAGTCCCGTCCGGTCCAATCCAATCCAGTCCAGTCCAGTCCAATCCAATCCAGTCCAGTCCAGTCCAGTCCAGTCCAGTCAGTCCAGTCCAGTCCAGTCCAGGCCAGGCTAGTCTAGTCTAGGCTAGTCCAGTCCAGTCCAGTCCAATCCAGTCAAGCCAAGTCAACTCCATTCAATTCAAATCAAGTCCAGTAGTCCAGTTAGTCAGACACTGCCCTAGAGGACTACTGCAGGCAAATAATAACTCTGATCCTCATTTCAGCGTTTCGAGTACGTCAAGAAGTATACAAAATCTTAAAACAGAGTTATACAACGACAACAAAACCAGGGGAGAGGGGACGGTGGTGGTGTGGTGGTGGTGGTAGTAGCAGTGTGTGTGTATGTGTGTGTGTGTGGTGTGTGTGTGTGTGGTGTGTGTGTGTGTGTGTGTGTGTGTGTGTGTGTGTGTTGTGTTTATTGATTGATTGATTTATTTATTCTTTTATATGGAGGATAATCGAATAAGCACTCTTGTGCTTTTTTACGTCAAGTTCCCGTGTGTATGCAGTTTTTGTAATTGTCATCTGTTCCCACCGGCACACGATGACCTACTCTTACGAAAAATGGAACAGGATTTAACGTGTGCGCAAGATGTTCTGCGTGCGTTTACATACAGGGCCTTGGTTTATAGTCTCATCCGAAGGACTGTGTGTGTGTGTGGTGCGTGCGTGCGTGCGTGTGTATGCGCGTGCGTGCGTGTGTGTGTATGTGTGTGTGCACGTATGAATGTATGTATGTATGTATGTATGTATGTATGTATGTATGTATGTATGTATGTATGTATGTATGTATGTATGTATGTATGTATGTATGTATGAATGTATGAATGAATGTATGTATGTATGTATGTATGTATGTATGTATGTATGTATGTATGTATGTATGTATGTATGTATGTGTGTATATGTGTGTATATGTGTATATTATGTATATGTTTTATATGTATGTGTGTATGTATGTAAATTGTATATCTGTATGTATGTATGTATGTATGTATGTATGTATGTATGTATGTATGTATGTATGTATGTATGTATGTATGTATGTATGTGTGTACATATGTATATATATATATATATGTATGTATGTGTTTTATATTTTTTTATATTTTTGTTTTACTTTTTGTTTTGATATTGTTGCTTGGCTTGTTGGTTGCTGGGTTAGCTGGTGCGCAGAAAAATTTCATACGTATTGAAACCCATTACCACAAGTACACAACGGAACATGTAAGACACAAACCCGGAAACAAACACACAAAATTGTTTTTAAAAGTACAGAGTCTCGAAGGCAAGTTGACGAACGAATATTATTATCATACACTCACGTAGGCGAACACGTGAGGGATCGGGAAACAACCGTAGAGCTATATCAACAACGCATAGAGCTCGTCAAAAGCGTCTCAGCTTACAGTACTAGCGTCTCATTAAAACACTGGAGAGAGAGAGAGAGAGAGAGAGAGAGAGAGAGAGAGAGAGAGAGAGAGAGAGAGAGAGAGAGACAGAGACAGAGACAGAGACAGAGACAGAGAGAGAGACAGACAGAGACAGAGACAGAGACAGACAGATAGACAGACAGACAGACAGACGATTAGACGGAAAGACAGACAGCTATGGTCAAAGGAGGAATTATGATAGGGTAGGGGAGACAGACAGACAGACAGACAGACAGACAGACAGACAGACAGACAGACAGACAGACAGACAGACAGCTATGGTCAAATGAGGGAGGATAAGAGAGAGAGAAGAAAGAGAGAGGAGAGAGAGAGAGAGAGAGAGAGAGAGAGAGAGAGAGAGAGAGAGAGAGAGAGAGAGAGAGAGAGAGAGAGAGAGAGAGAGAGAGAGAGAGAGAGAGAGAGAGAGATAGATTCGGATTCGGATTCGGATTCGGATTCGGAATTAGTCTGTCTCAGAGAGACAGAGAGAAAAAGACACGGGGGAGAGAGAGAGGGGAATGAGACACAGGGGGCAGAGAGGAGGGAGGGAGAGAGAGAGAGAGAGAGGAGAGAGAGAGAGAGAGAAGAGAGAGAGAGAGAGAGAGAGAGAGAGAGAGAGAGAGAGAGAGAGAGAGAGAGAGAGACAGACAGACAGACAGACAGACAGACAGACAGACAGACAGACAGACAGACAGACAGACAGAGAGACAGACAGACAGAGACAGACAGACAGACAGACAGACAGACAGACAGACAGCTATTGTCAAGGGAGGAATTATGATAGGGTAGGAGAGAGAGAGAGAGAGAGAGAGAGAGAGAGAGAGAGAGAGAGAGAGAGAGAGAGAGAGAGAGAGAGAGAGAGAGAGACAGACAGACAGACAGACAGACAGACAGACAGACAGACAGACAGACAGAACAGAGACAGACAGACAGACAGACAGACAGACACAGACACACAGAGACAGACAGAGACAGACAGACAGATAGAAAGAGAGTCAGACAGACAGCTATGGTCAAAGGAAAGATGATAGGAGAGAGAGAGACAGAGACAGACAGACAGA
>CM060333.1:15193981-15196481 GCA_030674155.1 Stramonita haemastoma
TGTGTGTGTGGTTGTGTGTGTGTGTGTGTGTGTGTGTGTGTGTGTGTGTGTGTGTGTGTGTTGTTGTGTGTGTGGTATAGTGTAGAATAGTATAGTAGTGTGTGTGTAGTGTTGTGTGTGTGCATGTGCATGTGAATGTGCATGTGCATGTGCATGTGCGTGTGTGTGTGTGTGTGGGTGTAGTGCTGTGAAATGTAGTATTTTGTGTGTGTGTGCGTGTGTGTGTGGGGCGCGTGTGTGTGGTGCGCGCGCGCGCGCGTGTATGTATGTGTGTGTAAGGGAGAGCATCTCGCCAAGCCTCTATACCCAAGGGTTTGCAGAGATCGATAGACTGGTTGCCAGGCAACGGGGGGTCTTCAACGTCAGCCTGACTACTGGGAAGGTTCCAGCTGGGTCTGTTACTTCTGTTGGTCCGTCTGTCTGTCCGTCTGTCTGTCTGAATATAGCTGTTGTGTTAGTGTGTGTGTGTGGTGTGTGTGTTTGTGTGTGTGTTGTGTGTGTGTGGTGTGTGTGTGTGTATGTGTGTGTGTGTGTGTGTGTGTGTGTCCTGTGTGTCTGACTCTGTCTGTCAGTCTCTGTCTCTGTCCTTTCTATGTGTCTATCTTTCTCTGTTTTCTGTCTGTCCGTCTGTCTGTCTGTCTTTCTTTCTCTCTCTCTCTCTCTTCTCTCTCTCTCTCTCTCTCGTCTTCTCTCTCTCTCTCTCTCTCTCTCTTCTTCTTCCCTCTCTCTCTCCTCCTCTCTTCAGCAACTTTCTCTCTCTCTCTCTCTCTCTCTCTCTCTCTCTCTCTCTCTCTCTCTCTCTCTCTCTCTCTCTCTCTCTCTCACACACACAGACACAAAACACCACTCACACACACACACACACACACACACACACACACACACACACACACACACACACACAACACACACACAAAACTATCTCCAGAGCTCACTATCCATTACCACTTTCCGTCTTTCTTTCCCATCCATCACTAAACTTTCTAACAAAAATCTTCCTGGGTTCTTCTTGTGGAGGGATGCAAAAACAAAAAAAACCACGAAAAAAAACTTGGGAGGGGGTGGGGAAGGGGGCAAGGTCTGAGGCGACAAGAAAATGGTTGTGGTCGTTGTAGTTGTTGCAGTTGGTTTTGTTTTCTAAAAGAAATCTCAAGAAATAAAGTGAAATGCAGATAAGCAGTGCAGACACTTTTAATCGTGTTATTTTTCTTCTTCTCCTTTTAGTGTTATTGTTTAAGGTATGATTTACTCACGACGGGTGTTATTAAGGAAATGGTTTATTGTGTGTCTTGCCTATGTCTTTCTCTGTGTGTGTGTGTGTGTGTGTGTGTGTGTGTGTGTGTGTGTGTGTGTGTGTGTGTGTGTGTGTGTGTGTGTGTGGTGTGTGTGTGAGTATGTGTGTGTATGTGTTGGTGTGTGCGTGTGTATGTCTGTGTGTGTGTGATTGGGGTGTGTGTATGTGTGTGTTTGCGTGTGTATGTGTGTGTTTTGCGGTGTGTATGTGTGCGTGTGTGTGTGTGAGTGCGTGTATATGTGTGTGTGCGTGTGTATGTGTGTGTGTGTATGTGTGTTGATCCCATTGTCTGATTCAAAAGGCTGGGGGAAAAACCCCAGTTAATTCCTACGAAATTAGGCCAGTGTGCAAAGTAAATCCTTTCTTAGTTAATTTTTTTTTCTTTTTTGTATCTTTCTAGCTTTACATGACTTGGCGATTTTCAGGAGAAACACAAGTTCCAACATATGACCAGGGAAGCTGTATTATGACCTGAAAGTATTTTACCAATGCCATTACCAATACTGTATTATCTTAATAAACAGAGACATATTACATATGGCGAAACCTCCTAGGGATCCCAGGGACTCTTATGATATAAAAAGTATTTGCCACTCTCAGGAAAATCTTTGTTCAAATTTCCACTTTTCTATCACTCCGGTTTTCTCTTTTTCCCAACTCCGTTTGTTTTTGTCTATTTCCTAATACCACCCTCTCTCTCTCTCTCCTCTCTCTCCTCCTCTCTCTCTCTCTCTCTCTCTCTCTCTCTCTCTCTCTCTCTCTTTTTTTTTTTTTTTTTTTTTTTTTTTTTGGGGGGGGGGGTTGCTATTCCCTAATCAGGGCGCAAGAACCGTTGAAAAACAATATAATGAATACTTACTCTGTTACCCCTGGAAAAATAAAGATTATTCATTATTCGTTCATTCGTACCCTTTAAGGGACTGGATGAAAACAAATTTCATACTTATATCATTAACTCCATGATAATAAAATATTTCGTTCGTTTCGTTTCGTTCTGCCTCATGCTAGTTGTTTTGATTGGTTTGTTGTTGTTGTTGTTTTGATTTTTTTTCCACCTGGCACATACTTCTACCTTTTCTCAGGCAAATCTGAAGTTTGTTTTTCTAAGAAAACATTTCAATGAGTTTCTCTGAAGTTGGAATGTGTCGGCTGAGGCCAGCGGGCAGACCTCCTGCAGATTTAGAAGCACAGGAGAAAACCAGGCTC
>CM060333.1:15217437-15222437 GCA_030674155.1 Stramonita haemastoma
GTATGCGCAATACGTTCTGCGTGCGTTCGCACAACTTGCAGATCACAGCAGTCGCCCCATTTCTCTGCCTGAAGTTTGCAAAATTGCTTTTCTCCCTAATCAAAAAGCACGTCGCCACAAGAACAGCGCCACCCAGAAAGCAAAAACATAGAAACTTTGTCTGTGTGTCTCTGTGTCTGTTTTTGTATCTGTGTCTGTATGTCTGTGTGTCTGTGTGTGTTCCTGCCTGTTTTGTGTGTGTTTTTCTGCCCAGAACATAGAAACTGCAAGAAACCCCTGACATGACAAACGTCTTCAGAGAGCGACACAGCTGTCGTTTTCTCATGGTCAAGCCTGCTGAATTATTGACTGACCACTGTTGGCCGAATCTACAGAGGACGAACCATCTGTCGTTTTTCATGAGTACGTGTGGGCTTGCATGTTCCTGCTCTTGTTCCAACAGTACAGGAGAAGAAAATTGACTGCCTCTTGTTGTATTGATGCTTGTAGTGATGAATTTCTTTGTGAAGAATCTTCCAGAGGCGTGTAGAGGGTTTGGGGGGGTGGTGGTTCTATCTGTGTGGTGTGTGTGTGTGTGTGAGTGTGTGTGTGTGTGTGAGTGTGTGTGTGTGTGTGTGTGTGTGTGGTGTGTGTGTGTGTGTGTGTGTGTGTGAGTGTGTGTGTGTGTGTGTGTGTGTGTGTGTGTGTGTGTGTGTGTGTGTGTGTGTGTGTGTGTGTGTGTGTGTGTGTGTGTGTGCCTATGTCCGTCTTGATTTCCATATTTCCATTGATTATTTTTATGTATGCATAATTTATAAGTTTACAAGGAAAGATTGTAACACCAGGCTTTGCCTAAAATCTTTAATCTTGCGTATCAAGGTCATTAACTTATTGATTGATTAATTGATTGATTGATTCTCTCTCTCTCTGCCTTTGTGTGTGTGTGTGTGTATGTGTGTGTGTGTGTGTGTGTGTGTGTGTGTGTGTGTGTGTGTGTGTGTGTGTGTGTGTGTGTATGTGTGTGTGTATGTGTGTATGTGTGTATGTGTGTGTGAGCGCGCATGCGCGCGCTTGTGTGTGTACGTGTTGCCAAAACATGCCAAAGCAAAATACAACTTTGCCAAAACCTCCACTACTGGCATCTATTCCCCTAGGACACTAACACTAAGCAGACAGCTGCTTCGGATGCAAAGCGAACAGCTGTGTCTGGCGACTTTCATATTCCAACAGACTTTGGAAAAACAAAAAGTACGCTTTTCTTATCCAGTCACAGAAGCTTTTTCTGTTTTTTTTTTCTTTTATTCCTTTATTTCGATTTAATTGAAAAGCATTCACGTGCTTTTTTTTTTTACATCTAGTCCCCGTGCGTATGCAATTTTGTAAAATTTTGTTATCCGTTCCCCACCGGTACACAATGGCCTTCTCTTCAAAAAAAAGCGCAACGGGTTTTAAACGTGTGCGCAAGATGTTCTGCGTGCGCTTCACACACGGTACCCACGGTTTATAGTCTCATCCGAAGAACTTTTAGGGGAAGTGGAGTCGGCACTGATGTTAACTTCAGAGGGAAAATTTGCTCTTGAACGAGATGCGAACTCGGGTCAGCAGATCACGAGCACATCACTCTGACCACCAGGCTTTAAGTCCCTCAGCTTTTTTATTTTATATTTTATTTTTATACCACTTTATGTCACAGCAGATTTCTCTGCGTGAAATTCGGGCTGCTCTCCCCGGGGAGAGCGCATCACCACAAGTGCAGCGCCTACCCATTATTTTTTTTTTCCTCAGGGATGGTGTCTAAACACGACACCTGTGTGCATGCTGGGTTTGTTTTTTTTTAATTATAATTTTGTCATCCGCTCCTACCGGCACACGATGGCCTGCTCTTCCGAAAGGCGGAACGGGGTTTTAACGTGTGTGCAAGATGTTTGCGTGCGTTCGCACACGGGGCCTCGGTTTATAGTCTCATCCGAATGATACCAGTAGCTGGCAAGAAAGTAGCAGTACCATAGCTGGCAGCGAGCTGCATGCTGCGAGGATTGGTGTCCTATTACAGACTTGAGCGCATGGGGACTCGATGCCCGTTTCTAGCGGAATATAGAAAGCCATTAAGAAATGAAATACTGCCCTCTGGAGATGTCTGTTGAAAATAATGCCAGCATAAATACAATAATTATCTGTGTACACTGCAAGCTATCAGTCTTGATCTCTCTCCACGCTAATACTTTCATTTGAACGATGGGGCCAGAGCAGACGATTGCTGTATAGATGGATGATGGATCTCTGGGATAACTTTCACCACAATGACTAGAAGTGTGATTATTTTGGTTATTACACTATTCATCTTTAAGTAACACTGTGTTTTATTTTTATTGCCAGTAACAGTGTCCTGAAATGCCTTCTTTTGTAAGAATGACCTAGTTGGGCTGTTTGACAATTTCATGACCCCAACAGCAGGCCTAGTGTAGTTTTTCTCCTCCTTCATAGAACGTTTAAACAGAAACTGTATTATTCGTCTGTGCAATACTTAAGATATGCCTAAGCTACATGCTTTCAGGCATACTCAAGACTGCTTTAAACAGCTATGCTTTTTCAGTGCAATGGTCAAAGCTACCGTAATGTCACTTCAGAATTCATTTTTGGAGAGGTACTAGACTTTATCTTCATCTATATCTTGATCCTTAGCTCGAAGTCTAATTCTGTACTGTATTGTTATTACGCTTTTGCTATTGTACTCAATGCTATGTTTATATTCTTCATTGAATGCTTTTTCACAGTTCAACACACTTCTACTCCAAAAGGTATACTGTTTTCCAATCTTTCACATCATCGCTATTTTTAACGATGTTTCTCTTGTTTTTTTTGTTGGGTTTTTTTCGTGTTCGTCAGACGGACAGTGCAGTTTCTGTGATGAAAGGCAGCAGTACATTTATATTTATATTCACACCACTTTAAGTCACACAGATTTTTTTTTTGGCGTCAAATTCGGGCTGCTCTCCCCGGGGAGAGCGCGTCGCCACAACAGTAGCGCCTACCCATTTTTTTTTCTTTTCCCTGTCTGCAAACTGTATTTGTTTCCCAATCAGAGTGGCTTTTTTTGCAGAATTTTGCCAGGGCAACTCTCTTGTTGCTGTGGGTTCTTTTACATGCGCTAAGTAATTTTGTGTATAACACGGGACCTTGGTTTATCGTCTCATCCGAAAGACTAGTACCGAGACCACCACTCGTGGTGTAATGGATGGGGGGAAAGTTTGGGACCCAAACGGGATTTGATCAACCGTACACTTCCGACCCGGACTTTTCGCTTTTTTGGCAGGCGCGTTACCTCTTGACCACCGATGAGAACATCTTGCACACACGTTAAATCCTGTTCCGCTTTTCGTAAGAGTAGGCCATCGTGCGCCGGTGGGAACAGATGACAAGATGTACAAAACTGCATACCACACGGGGACTGGATGTAAAAAAAAAAGGACCATGAGAGCTTATTCCATTATCCTCGATATAAAATGATAAAATAAAATAAAATGAAATATGTATAAAAAAAAAAAAAAATAATAATAATAATAATAATAAAATAAATAACAAAAGCACATGAGACTTATTCAATGGAATCCTCGATATAAAAGAACGAATATTTTTTTAAAGATAAAATAATAAAATTTTCCGCAGGTGCTGTATTCGCTGTACAGCTTCTTGCTTTGTCACTGGGTAGATGGGGTCAGGCCAGATCTCCTTTCAGAGTGCCTCGGAAGCTAGCAGGCAGAACTGAGACATTCATTTGTCCTGTTAGTCTGACTACCAGTCTTGCGAAGGACACAAACAGTGTTTTCCATTTCGATATTTCTGATTGCGGTAATGCTACTCTTTTCCTGAGTATCTATGACTGTCACCTGATGGTGTCTCAGACGTTTTGTCCTTGTCTGTGGTTTAAAAGGGCTGCAGGTGTTTGTTAACTGAGGAGGGTTTAGTCTGTGTCCTCAGAATTGTTCCAGACATAATGACCTACAGACTTATAAAGTATCCAGCTTTATCATCTTTCTAGTCTGTCTACCTATCTCAGGTTTTTTTCTGTCTCTGTTTGTCTTTCTGTCTGTGTCTGTCTGTCTGTTTGACTGGCTGGCTGGCTCAGTTTTTTTCTGTCTGTGTTTGTCTTTCTATCTGTGTGTGTGTGTGTGTGTGTGTGTGTGTGTGTGTGTGTGTGTGTGTGTGTGTGTGTCTGTCTGTCTGTCTGTCTGTCTGTCTGTCTGTCTGTCTGTCTGTCTCACTATCTCTGTCTATCTGTCTGTCTGTCTCACTATCTTTGTCTGTCTGTCTGTCTGTCTGTCTGTCTTTCTCTCCTCCCTCCCCCCCCCCTCTCTCTCTCTCTCTCTCTCTCTCTCTCTCTTATAAATCACTGTATCACCTCGCTTCTGTCAATTATCACTTCTCCAGTCCCCCAATCCAATTTTCACTTTCTGCACGCATTGTACACCGCCACCAACACCACCATCACCACCACAAATACCCCCCTCCACCCCCCCCCCCCCCCCCCCCCCCACTCCCATCCTTTTCCTGTCTCCGGCAGCAATTCTCGCTTTTCTCTCTCCAAGTCACGTCAAACGGAGCTCGAAAGTACCCCCCCCCCCCCCCCCCCCATCTCCCTTTCTCTTCTCCCTCCATCCCTCTCAAGATTGTCGCCAATCTAAGATTCTAAACCTATCATCTATTCCTCTCAAGACAGCCGACCATATGGTTCGTCGCTTCGTCCCAAGATTGTTGACAATCAGAAAATCTGTGTGGATTGTCTATCCATCTCACTCAAGATTGTCAAAAACTTTGAAAATCTAAATGGATTATCCTCTCAGTCGATCTCATAATTGTAGAAAATAAGAGAATCCAAGAAGATTGTCTATCCGTTTTGATAATGACAATAATTACAGAATTCATACTGATTGTCTATACGTCTCAAGATCGTCAACAATAGGAGACATAATATGGAGCAGTTGTCTATCTCAAGACCGTCAAAAACTAGAGAACCCTTTGGA
>CM060333.1:15224937-15235610 GCA_030674155.1 Stramonita haemastoma
AGAGTGAGTGTGCTGTGGCTCAGTGGAGACTGGGACCACACAGTCGAGCTTCATCACTTTACGGATGCGAATTTGAGAGTGTTGCTCAAATTACCTGACCAACACTGCAGGTGTCTGTATCTCTCGGGCCTGGTTGACGCCGGGATATATTATGACAGTAAGCGTAGAGAACAACCCTGTCAAGTAGTCTCAAAGCGGATGCACCTCCACAGCAGCATCATTACATCATCCTCATCATCATTGATCATCATGCAATAATAAAAATTGCCTCTGATTCGGTGGCCTCCGTTGCTCTGGTCTCATGGTGACCTCAGATTCGGTTTCCCCATACGCTTCTGTGCCTGTGGTGAATTTGTGTCAAAGCCTTTGGGGTTGGGGGTTCGTGGGGAGGCGGTCGTTGGAGGGACGTTGTGGTGGTCGCCACCTTGGGTGGGTGACTCACTCAGTCTGGCTCCGCGACTGAGCTAATACTGTCGTTAGTAGGGGGCTTAGTAGGTGGTGTCCTGCGTATGTTAGCTCAGAACAGGCACCACTGAACACCACCAAAGTGACCCAGCAGAAGTGCAGGGCCCCTCTGGCTGGCGGCCCCGCGGCGGCCTAATATTGATGAGCTCCCTGTGGACTCCCGACCCCGGGGGTGAGACACAACGAATCTGGGTATGGCTGTGGAGGGGAGATTGAGATGAGCGGCGTGGGAACAGCAGTACGGGAACGTCACAGAAGACGAGGCAGCAAAAAAAAAAAAAAAAAAAAAAAAAAAAAAAAAAAAAAAAGTGTACTTCATCTTCTTTATCTGTTCTACACAATGGACAAATCAAATCATTATTACTGAAGTCTCTGTATCTAAAATAGTGCGTGGCTAAATCAGACACACCTAACCTGAATCTGGTCAAAATATATTTCAAGTGCAAATCCATGTCAATTGTCAAATACAATTTCAATTTATGCGAATTGGAAAATGTTCTACACAGGCTGAATCGATCACTACTTTGAAGTAGAAGAGAGAGAGAGAGGAGAGAGAGAGAGAGAGAGAGAGAGAGAGAGAGAGAGAGAGAGAGAGAGAGAGAGAGAGAGAGAGAGAGAGGAGAGAGAGAGAGAGAGAGAGAGAGAGAGATTGGTGGGAGGGAAAGAGAGAGAGATTGGTGGAGGGAAGAGGAGAGGGGGAGGGGATGAGAGAGAGAGAAAGGGACACGAGAGAGAGGGACAGAGAGAGGGACAGAGATAGAGGGGGGGAGACGGGAGGGGAGGGGGGAGAGGAGGGACAGACACACATACTAATAAGCATATAGGCATATATATCTGTATTTGTAAAGGCAATGAGAGGCACAGACAGGCAGACAGACAGACACACACACAGACAGACACACAGACAGACAGACTAGCTAGACAGGACGGGTGAGAGATACAGCTGATGAAAGGAAGTCACAAAAAGAGCTTGAGGCAGATTAATTAAAGAGCAGGTGGATTGAGACACAAACGGGGAGAGAGAGAGAGAGAGAGAGAGAGAGAGAGAGAGGGAGAGAGAGAGAGAGAGAGAGGAGAGAGAGAGAGAGAGAGAGAGAGAGAGAGAGAGAGAGAGAGAGTCAGACAGACAGACAGACAGACAGAGAGAAAGGTTGGAGAGAGAGAGAGTGACAGACAGACAGACAAACAGACAGAGAACAGATGATAAAGTTTACAAAACTGCATACACATGGAAACTCAATGTAAACAACAACAACAACAACACACACACACACACACAACACACACACACACACACACACACACACACACACACACACACACACACACAACCCCCACACACAACACAACACAACACAACAAAAACACAACACGACACAACACAACACACACAGAATCGAAAAGTCAGCCAGGGCTGGTAGGCTAGGTTAGATAGAAGGAACACACGCATACATAATCATTCCATCTGCTGGCGACATACTAAGCATACATATTCCACGGCAATCTTGCCCGATGACTATCATTATCTTCCACTCCACAACCGGTTGCAACGGTTTCTGGGTGGGCAGCAGACAGGCAAGGCAAGGCAGTCAGGCCTCTTTTTTTTTTTCTGTCTTTCCTTTCTTTCTTCTTCTTTCTTTCTTTGTTTTTATACATTTTCTTCGCGTCTTTGTTCATTCAACCACCCCATTTCCTCTCTGACGTCACCGTCACCATGGAAACCATCGATCGTCTGGCGCGCTAGTGCCAATAAGGTCACCATCGCTGGAATGGCCGCTTCGCTGTTCATCTCTCTCTCTCTCTCTCTCTCTCTCTCTCTCTCTCTCTCTCTCTCTCTCTCTCTCTCTCTCTCTCTCCTCTCTCTCCTCTCTCTTCTCTTCTTCTTTCTTTTCTCTCGCCTTTTTTCCCTTTGCCTTGAACCCCGATCAGAGAGATAAGGCTACATTTCTCACACCCTTCCCACACACCCTCTTTTAGACATTTATTTTTTTCTTCTTCTTCTTTTTTTTTCGTATTCATTTTTTGGGGATCTAAACACTTACTTCTAACCTGGTGGGTTTTGTTGTTTTTTTTAGGTCTTTATTTTACTTTTGGATGATATATTGGGGGGTGGAGGGGGAGTGATAGAGAGAGAGACAGAGAGAAGACAGAGACAGAGACAGACAAGACACAGAGAGACAGAGACAGAGAGACAAAGACAGAGACAGAGAGACAGAGACAGAGAGACAGAGACAGAGAAAGACAGAGACAGACAGACAGAGACAGAGATAGAGAGACAGACAGAGACAGAGACACAGAGAGAGGCAGAGACACAGACAGACAGAGACACAGAGACAGACAGACAGACAGACAGAGACAGACAGACAAAGACAGAGAGACAGAGAGAATGAGAGAGAGAGACAGAGAGAAAACAATGATTCAGTTATCTTCGCGAGTTGTAAGTTGGCAGTCTGGAGGTTTTGACTTAGGCTAATGCTGATGCGTGCGCGTTCTTGGCAGAGAATATTGATTAGCGTGGGTCGCCTCCCCTGTCTTGGCTGCTGAATAAATAAATCATAGAGAGAGAGAGAGAGAGAGAGAGAGAAGAGAGAGGAGAGAGAGAGAGAGAGAGAGAGAGTGAGAGAGAGAGAGAGAGAGAGAGAAGAGAGAGACAGAGACAGAGACAGAAGACAGACGAGACAGACGACAGAGGACAGAGGACAGAGAGAACAGAGAGAAAGAGAGACAGAGGTGGAGGAGAGAGAGAGAGGAGAGAGAGAAGAGAGGAGAGAGAGAGAGAGAGGAGAGAGAGAGAGAGAGAGAGAGAGAGAGAGAGGAGAGAGAGAGAGAGAGAGAGAGAGAGAGAGAGAGAGAGAGAGGAGAGAGAGAGAGAATGACGGGAAAGCGACGCAAGGTTAACTGTCTTAATGTGTCTTTGATGTGTTTCATCAGGAAACGCTTGTTTTTTTCAGTTTGTATGTTGTTCCTACGCACAGGATGTTATGGCACAGAAAGAAAGTGAAAGAAAGGAAGAAGAGGCGGGAAAGAGGGAGGGGGGGAGAGAGAGAGGAGGAGAGAGAGAGAGAGGGAGGGATGGAGGGAGAGAGAGAGAGGAGGGAGGGAGAGGGGGGAGAGAGAGAGGGGGAGAGGGAGGGAGGTAGATGGGGGAGGGAGGGAGGGAGAAAGAAGAGAGACAGAGACAGAGAGACAGAGGGAGAGACAGAGAGGAGAGACAGGGGAGGGAGGGAGAGAGGGAGGGGAGAGAGGGGAGAGGAAGAGAGACGTGAGGAGGCAGAGGAGAGGCGAGGAGAGAGAGAGAGAGAGAGGAGACGGGGAGAGAGAGACAGGAGACGAGAGAGAGAGAGGAGAGAGAGACAGACGAGAGAGAGAGAGAGAGAGAGAGAGACAGCAGAGAGAGAGAAGAGACGCAAGAGAGGAGAGTTGTTAAGAGTATGTTCTAATTTAGACAGACCATTTACGTCAGTCTTAACCTCAAATCAGTTTTAAGTATGGGCGTTGACTCCGTTGTAATGTAACTAGACCAGGAACAGACAGACAGACAGACGGATAGACGGACAGACACACGGATAGACGGGACAGACAGACAGACAAACAAGGCACAAATAATCGATGACAACGAAACTGACGCAGACAAGCTTTAAGCAGACTGACATTGAATGACAACAAACAGATCGACAGAAAAGAAAGAGACACAGATGAAATCTGATGCTAGAAATTCGGTCAACAAAACCTCTTTTTAGTAAATGCTGTACACCTGCTTGCGAGTTTGATACACTTTTGTCAACAAATTTAGAAAATTGTTTGAAAAAGACAACAACAACAACAAAACGTATCAACGAATTTGCTGCAGGTGGGGGTGGTGGTGGTGGTGGTGGTGGTGGTGGGAGAGGGTTGTTTATTCGGGTGTCAGGAGATGAGAGTCATATGGGTGTTTTTTCTTTTGTACCCTGCCCCCCCCCCCTTTTTTTTTTTTTGGGGGGGGGTTGTTTGTTTCTGCTTTTTTTGTTTGTTTGCTTGTTGCTTTTTAGGGGAGGAGGATATAGACTTGTATATAGTTTATGAAATGCGTATCTCTAATTTCAAACAAACGTTGATTTTTTTTTTTTCTTATCTCTTCTCTCTCTTCCTCTCTCTCTCTCTCTCTCTCTCTCTCTCTCTCTCTCTCTCTCTCCTCTCTCTCTCTCTCTCTCTCTCTCTCTCCAGTGTGATGTATGCTTTGCGAAATGAGGGTTTCCATATTCTAGCAAAGATTTTGTTTGATTTCTTGAAAACTGTTTCGAAGCGGTTTGTCTAATTTTCCAATGACTAGATTTACAACAAAGTCTTCTCCGCATTTTACAATGAACTATTGCGTTATCAAGGTTGAACTCAATCCTTTTGCGGATTTTTTCGTATTGTTACCCTGAGTTCGGATATAAAAAAAAAAAGGAAGAGAACTACAGAGCATAAGCTTTAGTGTGAAAGTTGTTGCTCTGTAGATAACATCAGTTAAAAGATGTCAATTCCACAATACACACCTACCCCCCCCCCCCCCCACACACACACACACATAAAGCTCTAGTTTTTACTTTGATCTTACTCAATGTTATTGAAAAGTTTCCATAAACGTATCATAGACATACATGGAAAGCTGGCTATTCGTCTAGACTATCTTTTTATTATACGTTTTGAGACGGAATAACAGACAACTCTATAGAGAATATAATATCTATATATTTCACAAATGCTGACTTGACTGGATTAAGAATTCTCTTGGATTACAAGAAATGAGGTAAATCCAGCCGCAGAAAATATATGATCATCCTAATTCCCGGTTAGAAGAAGAGATGATTTCATCTTGGAAAGTGAATCATCATAATGCAACATTAATTCAAGACGTAGAAAGGTCCAGACATTTTTTTTCACAGCCTTTTTATCGGGGTTTGTTTTCCCCAGCAACCGCTTATGGAAACAACAGTAATGGTTTTGCTGTAATACATAACGTTTCCTTTATCAATATACACCGATGTCAGTGGGAGAACACGAATACCATATTGCCAACATTCAGAATCGATGACGCAGTAGGTTTTTGTTGGCCATTCCAGACCCCAACAGACATCAATAATGTATGCACTCGGTACGGCAATCGCCATTTTCTGGCATATTGTCTTTCCTCTCAGTCACTCACCGTGGACTAGGATCTGTCATTAACGCCCTGAGTGAATTAACGGGTACATGTCAGTGTTGGGTCAGGAATAAATCGACCTGCCTTGACTGGTTTGAACTGCTCACCATCTGTGAGCGTTCAGGTGCCAGAGAATCCTCAACCTTCTCGGTCATCAGGCCTCATCAACATAATGCTGCCAACGCTGCAAAAACACCCCCAGTGCGGCTAATTAAGGATCCCCATCGATGACAGACCGATTCCAAAGTGAAAAAGGGACTTACCTGAAGATTATCTACTGAAATCAGCCAGATGGGTTGGCGATATTTGAACGTGGCGGAGGAGAGAGAACAAGTGGTATTTCCACCACGACAGTTCGTTGGCACCACGCGCTGTTCTGTTCTTGCTGTGCTGTCGGCGACACTCGGCTCTTTCCGTCATCGATCGGTCCTGAATGATAATGAACAGGCCCCTGACTGTGAAGCTTTTGGGTTTGTTTGTTTTTTTTAACGTCTGTTTATTTCTTTTTCTTTTTTTAAAAATTTGATTCTCTCGAATAAGATTCATTACTCCTACCATGTGTGCATTGGAGAGAATAAACATGTCGTGTTAACAGTCCCCCTAAGCTAGCGTTCCATATGGAAGTGACGATGCCAGCTGCCGTAAGGCCCCTACCATGAAGAAGCGCTGCATGTCAATGTGCAGGGTTACTGGAGTGATGTTCGGAGATACATGCCTGCCCCGATCCGGACAGTGTGAACAAGCTCCCTCTGAAAATCCCATGTTGATGGCAGTCCCCTATTGATAATAACCCCCTGTTGATAACGATCCCTGTTATCCCCTGTTGATAACAATCCCCTGTTGATAACAATCCCTGTTATCCCTGTTGTCCCCTGTTGATAACAATCCCCTGTTGTCTCCTATTGATAACAATCCCCTGTTGTCCCCTGTTGATAACAATCCCCTGTTGTCCCCTGTTGATAACAATCCCCTGTTGTCTCCTATTGATAACAATCCCCTGTTGTCCCCTGTTGATAACAATCCCCTGTTGTCCCCTGTTGATAACAATCCCCTGTTGTCCCCTGTTGATAACAATCCCCTGGTGTCTCCTATTGATAACAATCCCCTGTTGTCCCCTGTTGTAACAATCCCCTGTTGTCCCCTGTTGATAACAATCCCCTGTGGTCTCCTATAGATAACAATCCCTGTTGTCCCCTGGTTGATAACAATCCCCTGTTGTCTCTATTGATAACAATCCCCTGTTGTCTCCTATTGATAACAATCCCCCGTTGGCGATTATCCCCTGTGATAACAATCCCTGTTGATAACGATCCCCTGTTAATAACACTCCCTGTTGATAGCAATCCCTGTTGATGACAACCCCCTGTTGATAACACATCCCCTATTGATAGCAATCTCCTTGTTGATAACAAACCCCTGTTGACAACAAACCCTGCTGATGACAATCCCCTGTTGATAACAACCCCCTGTTGATGACAATCACCTGTTGATAACAATCCCCTGTTGATAACACTCCCCTGTTAATAACAACCCCCTGTTGATAACAATCCCATGTTGATGACCACACTACCAAAACCGTAGTTCGTTGGTAAATGTTATTATGATCAGCATCTTTTTTCCAGTCTCATTACGCGTATCAAGACTAAAATGTAGTATTGGGTTTGTCCTTAGAAAAAATCAGAGCTGGTTACATTTTCATGTTTTATCATTATTGGTCTTCAATTTTACGTCTCTTCACATAAAAGTGAAATTAGACAACAACAACAAAAAAAACAAAAAAAGAGCTATGGGCATGGACTAACCTAAGAGTGTGCACATTTATGTGTGGAAGCATGTATGAAAGCGTGTATACAATCAAAGATGTATTTGGACCAGTGTGTGTGTGTGTGTGTGTGTGTGTGTGTGTGTACTAGGACAAGACCATAATCATGATGCTTCTGCAAAAAAAACCAAAAAAAACCCCTTAAATATTGTCAAAGTGCAGCGGTAAATTCTACAGAGAAACTAATTCTGTCGGAAAGTGTTTCCAAATCTCTAGCACTTAACATCAGAAACTCCACAGGTTGCTGACCCTTAATCTTCCTTTGTCATCTCGGGGTTTCAAAACCGGATCGAAAATGCATTTTTTATGTTCATATCTCCACTTCTGTTGTTTTGTTTGGTAGAGAGTGGGCAAGCCATCCAGTGTTACTTGATGGTGATTATAAGGGGCAGATTAGCTTAGTGGTTAGAACACTGCTCTCGTGATCTGACAACCAGGGTTCCAGTGCAGCCACCCCCATCCCAAACAGCCTTTTGAGGGGGATTTTATTTTTACCCTAGAGTTAATACCAATACCTACTCCACTTCCCCGAAAGTTCTTCAGATGAGACTATAAACCAGGTTCCGTGTGCAGACGACTCTCCTTCCTCTCCTCTCCCCCTCAGTCTTTTATCTCTTCCTCTACCTCTCTCATCTTCCTCTTCTATTTCTTGTCTTTCATCTTCTTCTTTTTTGTGTAACAGAGTGAACATTAGCCCATGTGATGTCCCATTCTGCACAGCTTCTCGGATGGGTACAGTTAGTCAGTTAGGATATGACCTCTAAAAAGAGTTGCATAAATTCTACCTTCACCATGAAGGCATAGAGTGTGCAATGGATGGCTTTCGACCACCACCCAAGGAAACAGAGCATCGCACAATTCGCAGGTGTGTCCGTTGTAACACAATGCTGCGACAGGGCTCTGATCGCATGGGAGGTAATCTAATTACCACCCCATCCTTTCATCTTTCTTCTTCTTCTCCTTCTTCTTCTCTTCTTCTTCTTCTTCTTCTTCTCTTCTTCTCTTTCTTCCTCTTCTCTCTTTCTATTTCTTCCTCATTTTCCACCTCCCTCTTCCTCCTTCCCCTCTCTTCCTCTTTTTTTTTTTTTTTTATATTCCACGCCAGATGTTGCCCCTGCTGTCAGCTAGGCGATAAACAACACTGATTAATTAATCAATCGATGGGTGTTTTTTTTCTGGCTTCTCTCTTCTTTATTTCTCCGATCTCTTTCCTCTTATCTTTTGTGTCTTTCTGTCTTCCCCTTTCCCCCCCCCCCCCCCCTTTTTTTACCTCTCTTTTCCTGTCTTTTCTTTATCCTTTTCTTTTATCGTTCCTTCCTTCCTTTTGGATTATTATCCCACTCTCGCTGTCTTTCTGAATTTTTTTTTTTTGGTTGTGTTTGGGGGGGGGGATGTTTCTTTCTTTTTCTTCTTTTTGTATTTCCCATTCTCTCTGTCTCGTTAAAGCTTTTATTTTATTTCTTTCCTCTTTTTAATCATAGATAGCTTTTTTTGTTTTGGGTTTGGCTTTTTTTTTTGTGTTTTTTGGTTGTGTTTTTTTTTTTTTGTGGGGGTTGGGTTTTTTTGTTTTTTGGGGGGGGGGGATTTGGGGTAGGGTGGGGGTGGAGAGGAGGGTTCGTTCTTTGACTATTTTCTCAGAGGTTCACTAATGGTGAGATTTTGCGTATGTGACCTTTTACCCACCATTTGGAGTAGCTGCATTCCGACTTCGGAATCTTAGTTTTATTTCTTCATAATTTCTTACCGTTTTTGTCCCATTCGTTCTTCCTTTAGGTTTTACTTTTATTTCCTCTTCCTTTCTTGGTACCTTTCCTCGTGTTTCTTTCATTCTCTGGGTTTTTTTTCCATTTCTTTTTTCCTACCCTTTTCTGTTCGGTCTTCATCCTTTGTTTTCTTTTTTTTTTTCCACTCGATTCCTCATTCCTGTCTTTTTTTTCAAAAACTTTTTTTCTCCATTTCTTCATTTCTTTTCCCCTTTTCTTTATTTTTTTCCATTTTTTTTATTCCATTCATATCTTCCTTTCTTTTCACCTATTAATCTTTTCTTCTATCGGTTTTTTTCTCTTACATTTTGCTTTCTCCCTCCCCCCCCCCCCCCCCCCCCCCCTTCCCTCTTTTCTTTTCTCGTTGTCCTTTCTTCTTTCTCTTCTTTGTATCTTTCATATTTCTCTTTTTTTTCTTTTTCCCTTTGTTTCTTTCTGTCCATCTTTCTTTGATTTTTTCCTTTTGTTTTTCTTTTTCTTTCTTTTTCTTCTGACCTTCCTTTTAATCTATCTTCCTGTGTTTTCTGTGGGGGTTTTAAATTATTTTCTTCCTCGTTCTCTTGTTTTCCATACTATTTTTTATTTCTTTCTTCCTTCCATTCGTTCCTAGAGCCTTCTGCCTTTTGTTTATAATTGTAGCAGTTGTGCCCATTGTAGGTTTACAACCATCATCATTTAAAAGAGGATTAAAGTGTACCCTCTTCCTACCCCCACCCACCCCCTGGAAAAACAACAACAACAACAAAACCAACCAACAAACAACCAAACAAGAAGAAAACAAACAAATAAACAAACGTAACAAACAAACAAACAAAAACACCGAAGAGACTATTTCTGCTGTTAAACCCTATTGATTCGATTCAACCACTTTGTTTTTGCAAGGTAAACTCTCTCTCTCTCTCTCTCTCTCTCTCTCTCTCTCTCTCTCTCTCTCTCTCTCTCTCTCTCTCTCTCTCTCACTCATCTCTCTCTCTTCTGCTACTCTCCAATTCTCTCTCTACCATGTCTTCTCTTCTCAGGTCATTAACACCTTTTTCTGTAGTCGTGTCAAACTGTACCTACTTACGGCGTAAACAACAATGATTTTTAGCGTGTGTGCTCGTTTAGTAACTGACTGGCTTGGCTGCGTGACTGACTTCTTTCTAAACTGCTGGCTTTAACTGCGTGAATGACTTCTTTATCACTAACAGGTTTTACTGCGTGATTGACTTCTTTCTCATTAACTGGCTTTCTTAAATGCGTGAATGACTTCTTTTATCACTAACTGGTTTTACTGCGTGATTGACTTCTTTCTAACTGGCTGGCTTAATTGCGTGAAATGACTTCTTTATCACTAACGGCTTGGTGCGTGACTGACTTCTTTGTCAACTGGCTTGGCTGCGGGATTGACTTCTTTGTAACTGGCTTGGCTGCGGGATTGACTTCTTTGTCACTGCTTGGCTGCGTGACTGACTTCTTT
>CM060333.1:15235710-15243210 GCA_030674155.1 Stramonita haemastoma
GCGTGTCCCTTGAACAGCACTTCTATTCCTTTCTCCACCTATCTATCCTGTAGTCTAGTTGACTGTTGGAGCACCACTGAAGATTTTACAACCAGCTTCCTCCACTCCAGCTTTTAGTTCAGGAAAATTTTTGCCGAAAAAGGGCTTTGGCAAAAAAGTAATTGCTTCAAAAAAATTTTCACTTGTTTATGTTTTGGTGGGTGTACTTGACCATCCCAAATGGTTTTGATAAAAATTTAGTAGGGGAATAAGATTTAATTCATGTTTGAAAAGAGTAGGTGCAGTGCAGCTGAGCTGAAACAGTATTTGCCCTGCTCTGCAAGCTGTTCTGGCTGTCTAGTCAGGAATTTGTACACTTAATTGAAACAGGCTTGTATAAATTACATTATTAAACTAAAACTTTTATACTCTGACAACCCAATCCTTTTTTTACTGGGGAGAAAACTAATGTAATTGCACTTCCAAATTGCAAATTTGTGAAAAGTTTACAGATAACATTACTGCAGGCAGCAAAATTTCAACATTGTGCAATCATTGTGAGTGTAATCATCTTAAACACCAAACTGCATTCATATGATGCAAAGAACATTATGTTTATACATACTGTTGTCCTTATAACTTATTTGCTTACCCACCCTCCTAAAAGTAGTGACACAAGCGTTTAAACAGTAGATTTTCAGTCTTACAAAACTGGCGGTAACAGGCATCACCTCACCCACCTTCCCCAACCACCACTCCTCCACACCCTCCCCTGCCCCACCCTCAAGCGCCTCCACATCCCGCCCCTCCCCCCCCCCCACCCCACCCACCCAACCACATCCCCCCTCCCCCCACCCCCCACTCTCCCACTTCCACTCCCCACCCCCCCCACCCTCCCCCACCCATCCCACTCCCTCCCTCCCCCTCCTCCCCCCACACCCCCTCCTCCCCTCCCACTCCCCCCTCCCACCCACATCCCCCCCTCCCCCTCCCCCCCTCCCCACCCCCTCCCCTCCCACCCCACCCCCCCCTCCCCACCCCCTCCCTCCCCTCCTCCCCCCACACCCTCCTCCCCTCTCCCACCCCCTCCTCAACCCCCTCCCCTCCTTCCCTCCCCCCCCCCCCCCCCCACCCCACCCTCCCCCACCCCCCTCCCTCCCTCCCCCACCCCCCTCCCTCCTCCCTCCCCCTCCCCTCCCTCCCCCACCCCCACCTCCTCCCTACTCCATCCCTCCCAACCCTCCCTCCCCCCTATTCCCTCTCCTCTCACCCCCTCCCCACCCCTCTCTACCCCCCCCCCCCTTCTCTACCCCACCCCTTCCCCACCCCGTCCCCACCCCCACCCTCCCCCTCCCCTCCTCCCTCCCCCATCCCTTCCCCCTCCCCTCCCTCAACCATCCCTCTCACTCCCCACCCCTTCCCCACCCCTCCTCACTCCACCTCACCCTCACTCCCCTCCCCTTCCCCACCCCTCTCACTCCCACCACCTCACTCCCCTCCCCTCCCTTCTCCCGAGCACAAACATGGGAAGACAGACACCACATCTCTCCGAAGCTTGGAGGATTAGAAGTTAAGGGCAGATCCCCCTACAGATCTGCTATTCCTAACTCACAGCTTAACTTATTGTCTTTACATTTTTGCAACTTATCATTAAACCAACAAGTTCAAATTCCAAAGGTGTCTTTTACTATATATTCACAAATTGAAAAACATTTAAGTCTACAATCATTTATTTTTGCCCTGTACTTCTTTCACACAGATCAACAGTAAGTCTACAATTTCATATAAAAACTGCTGCTTCATTTCCATGGATGAAACCTTTGATCTGGACTACAAAGCAAACTACAAACAATTAAAAGGGATGCAACTCTTCAAAGGATATGTAGCCTGAGAAGGGGAAGTAATATTGATATCAAGTAGCACACACACACACTTTCTGAATGATTTGGAACAATATTTATCAGAAATTGCTTCACACTGCATATTCAACTTTCATCTCATGGCAAAATGTTAACCAGTTATGTTCAACTTTTCCTTTATGCCCATGATACCATTTTATTCTCCACTACAAAGAAGGGTTACAAGATGCTTTAGACATTTTGGATACTTACTGTTCTCATTAGAAACTTGTTGTGAATCTAGTAAAAAACCCAAATGATGACATTCGGCCACAATAGATCTCGTAATAATTATGTAAAATAGCAGGAAAGGGTAATAATTATGTAAAATAGCAGAAAATCCCTTGAAGTTCTTAACAGTTTTAAATATTTAGGAATCAACTTCAGTAGCAGTGGTAGATTTGCAAAATGCAAGACAAACGCTTATGATAAAACTACTTAAGTCATATTTAATTGATAAGGAGTGCATGGCAAAAAGAACTACTACATATAAAATTGTTGTATGTTTTATTGTATTGATGTGAAATTGTGGGCACATGAAAATGTAATGCATGAAAAATGCTTATGATAAAGCTGATAAAGTCATGTTTAGCTTGATAAGGACTGCACAGCAAATAGAACTACATACACATGTGGTACTTGATTTATTCCATAAAATTGTTGTACTTGTTTTGTTGTATGGATATGAAATTTGAGGATATGAAAATATAGCAATAATTTCATAAGTTTCAGTTAAAGGTTTTAAAATCTAGTTTTCCTTTAACCCTCAGATTCTCTGAACACAAACTGCCCTAGATTTCGCATTCCATCATGAAATCAGGTCAGGTACACATGCTTGCTAGCCTTTTCCTCCTGTACAGACCAGCAGCTACAATTATTTCCAGATTCTCAGCAGGGATTCTACTTCTAGCCTGATAGAGCTTTGACATGTGGTAGCAATTAGTGATGGTCACAGCCTGATGAAAATCTATTGTGTGTAAATCCAAGCAAATCGGGATTCAGAGGGGGCAATTATTCAATCCCGGCAAATCCGGGTTTGGACTAAGAGGGTTAGTACTTGGAGAAACAGGCAGATATCCCTTGTCTAGTTTGGTCTCTGTTTAAATGGTGCATTTCTGGATGCAGCTGCTTAATTGGCAGTATGAAAAGCTGCCATCAATCAGCATGGCTAAATATGATTTTTTAAAATATCTTAGTACAAAGTGGATTTGACTTTGTGGGAGAGACAGTTATGTTCAAGTATTAATTTTCTTCAAGTATTTAAAAGTTCACATATCAAAGTTAAAATTTCACATATCAAAGCCTTCTTAATAGAAAATTTTGCTTATGAATGGAGAAGTGAGCCGTGGGATAATAGAAGATGCCTTTAGTATAGAAATTTGAAGATCGATTTTGGTAAGGAAAAATATATAATTTGTCTACCAGATATATATGTTTATGCTTTTATAAACATTTTGTTGTAGTTGTCACAAGCTTCCTATTGAGGATGGACATTTCCATAATATACCACAGGAATAAAGAATGTGTTCAAAATACAATATATCTGTTTTAGGGGATGAATTTTATTTTATGATGGATTGTCCCCACTATACAAATTTGCAACAAGATTTTAATCCTCAGCATTATCTTCAACCCTTGTCCAGTCATAAATTTTGATGGCTGATGAAATGTAAATCTCGAAAAGTTCTACTGTCTTTCAAAATTCATAGGATGTGCAGGTATTTCTGGAAAATTCATTTGTTGTCATTCACATCTGTACATTGTGCATTTTCAAGAAATTGATATAGTTTTAAAAATGTTTGGAGGTTTTAATGTTATTTGTTTGTCATTTTGTGATGAACTCATTTTGTGTTGGCGCTATTGGAGGATGCAATTTCTGTCTTTTTTGCCCAGTGGTTATAAACATACACTTTGTTTTGTTTGAAATAACAGATATATGATTGAGTTCTGTCCATTTGATAAAAGTTTATGATATCTGCCTGCATATCACTCACAAGCTGGTTTGGACCATTGCTGTTACATTGAATTGATGTATCATCAACAAATATTTGACATAAACAATGAAAATGCATAGGTAGGTTGTTATTATTAGAGATAGAGAAAAGAAAGTGTGGTAATCCGTATTTCACAGGGTAATAAGGTGGAACTCCTAGGCCCAATTTCAACAAGCTGTTGATGATTACTGAGAATTGGGAGTAAAATCTTAACGCTTGGTTGGAAATCTTATGGCATTTTAATTTTTGAATGAAAAGTTAAGTTATACTGCAGATGAACGTTGTTCAACAATATTTAGAGTTTTTGACACATTCTAGTGCCTGATAAAACATTTTTAAGGCAATATTACCTCCCTTTCAAAGGCTATTATAAAGAGTGAGATTCCCTTTCATTGTTTGAAGTTGCTGAGAATTCCAGAGAAAAGTCTGTATGTAATGGAAATGAAGCATCAGTTCTTACATAAAATTGTAGACTCTGCTGTTTAGTTATCTGAAAGGAGGTGTTGGACCAAAATGTTTGAAAATAAGCTTATATTTTCAAATTCTGAAGACATATAGAAAAGGACAGTAAGAGGGGAGATTGGAGGTGCGGGAGGGGTTGGGGTTGTGGTAGGAGGGGGTTGGGGGGGAGAGTAATAATAATTTTTAAAAGATACAAAAACAAACAGCAGCCCCCCTCCCTTTCCCCCTCTGGTTTGTTGTTTATTTGGTTGTTGATGAAGTGTATCTAATTGTTTGCCTAATTGCTGATACTTTTTAATTTGTTGGTGACTTGCATCAAGGTTTCAGAAACTGTAGCTAGCAAGATTTTCTGCATGGTTTTCAATGCTGTCTGCGTCAGGATAGCTGTCTTGCAGAAACCAGTGCCTTGAGGTCATTGTGAATGATAGCTACTGCTGCTTTGGTAAGACACATCTGTTCATCTTCAGCACTGGATTCGCTTTTCTCTTGTTAAAATTTCTTTAAAATACGGTCTGCTATTGTTCTGAGTGAAATGATATCAATTTTGTTATTAGAATGAGCAAACGCAATTTCATCATCATAGTGTTTTAAGAATTTAACTTTCATATGTTGTGCACAGTATGCATCATTCTGTGCGTCCTTAAGTAAGTTCTGCATGAAACACACTACATCATGCTTCTAGCATCAATGACTGTTTTATTGGCGTACATGGCACGGTATTCCTTATGTACAGAGTTCCCCACACATGCCCCTTTGTTGTTTTTTTTAACAGACAACTACAATGGTTGATCCTATGCACCTTTCTGGGTCACTTTACAAGGTGGTTTCTGTAATGCTGAAGTCTTGCAGTTGATACAAATATGTTCCATGATTTCTTGCAATAGACCAACATTTTAATATGTAGGTGTCACTTATGTTCACACACACACACACACACACACACACACACACACACACACACACACACACACACACACACACACACACACACACACACACACACACACTGAGTTTTCTCTGCCCCCATCTGATATTTATCACACACAAAAAGTACACCAGACTATACCAAAAACACGCAACATTGTTTCTTGACAAGCACAACCACACCACACCACACCACACCACACCACACCACACCACACCACACCCACACACCACACCCACACCACCACAAGATGACCCTGACCTTGATGTTGACCTTGACCCACTCCAAGGCCAAGGCCTGGTCCAGGAGGCCGTAGTTGCCAGGGGCCACCCGTCCCCACTGGACAGGAAGCCCAGCACAGCCAGCCTGTACTGGATGACGACAACGATGACGTCACCCTCCGTCACCAGCCGTGACGGCGTGTAGCCAGCGGCGCATTCCCCCGAATAGCCACCACCCGTGAATCCCACGCCATGCACTGAGCGGTAGGCCATGGCTGCTTGGGAAGAAAGTAGAGGTGTGGACCTGTACTAGGGGTGTGGAGGAGGGGGGGGGGGGGGGTAGGAAGAGGAGGAGGAGAAGAAGGAGGAAGAGGAGGAGGAGGGTGCAAGGATATTTGTGATATGAAGACGACGATGATGACGAGAGGAGGAGAGAAAGGGTGGGACGATGATGATGATGTTGAGGAGGAGGAGGAGATATACTCTCATCTCTCTTCTTCTCTCTTTCTCTCTCTCTCTCTCTCTCTCTCTCTCTCTCTCTCTCTCTCTCTCTCTCTCTCTCTCTCTCTCTCACACACACACACACACACACGCACACACACACGCACGCACCACGTACGCGCGCACGCACACCACACACGCACACACACACACACACACACACACACCACACACACACACACACACACACACACACACACACACACACTGAAGACAACAACACAGGCAATAGACAAGAAGAGAAGAAGAAGAAGAGAAGAAGAAGAAGAGAAAAGAAGAAGAAGAAGAAGAAGAAGAAGAAGAAGAAGAAGAAAAGAAGAAGAAGAAGAAGAAGAAAGAAGAAGAAGAAGAAAAGAAGAAGAAGAACAAGAAGAAGGGGGAGGAGGAGGAGGAGGAGGAGGAGGGGAGGAGGAGGAGGGGAGGAGAATACTCAAAAGAACAACTCACACACACACACACACACACACACACACACACACACACACACACACACACACACACACACACACACACAACACACTATCATCATCATCATCATCACATCATCATCATCATCATCACCACCACCATCATCATCATCATCACCACACCACCACCACCACCACCACCATCATCATCATCATGACAAACCTGACAAACAACGTAAACAGAAACGCAAACAGCACACACAACACAACACAACCACACCACAACACAACACAAAACACCACACAACACAACACACACACCAACCACAACTACAGCACTCACCACCACCGCTGCTCCTGGCAGCAGAAGGCAGGTACACGTTCAGGGTCAGACAGTCTTCACTCATAGCAGGGAAGGAGGGCAACACCTCCAGATCCAGCTGAGGACAGATGGCCCCTAGGGAACTGCCGTTGAACACACGCCCCGGACCCGGGCCTGGGTGGGGCACAGGTCTGGCAAACCTCCGCTTCCCTGTAGGGGGCAGGGCGAAGGGGATACCCAGGTAGGCATTGTAGGGTCCTCCTGAAGGACTGAGCATGTCTGTACCCGAGATCCGGCCCCAGGGTGCGTCCACAACGGGTGGAGATGCTGACGATGGTGATGGTGATAGGGATATTATGCAGAGAAACTGAAAGAAGGCTAGAGAGATGGGAAACTTCATTTTTTTGGTGGTTTTCTTTTTTGACTCTTCTAAAATAAAAATAAAAAGTTTAGTGTTAAACTTCAATTTTTTTTTCTGTTTCTTGCTTTTAACTGTACTTTTCTCACTTTTCACTGAAAGAAACTGGCCAAACTGATTTTAGTATATTTTTTTCTGGTAGATTGCAAGGCTTAAAAAGTTTGTATAGTATACGTCTTTTAGAATGTTCTTGCTTTCTTTTTTTCTTCTCCAAAATATTTATCTTTTTCTGTGTATCTAAGGATTTATTCACTCATTTTAAAAACATTTTAATTATCAAAGCTTTATTCACTCATCTTACAACATTCACTTGCTCTAAAAATCCCACTCTCTTTATGTCTCAACATCACAAACTCAGGGTATTTTCTCTGTG
>CM060333.1:15248210-15250710 GCA_030674155.1 Stramonita haemastoma
TTACAGTCGTATGACATCCGCCAGAGGGCATAGTCTAGATGTCGACAGAATGGGAATGTCCTGGATGAAGATCTAGATGGTGGAGATTTCTGGCCAAAGAAGGATAGGTTAGACTAGACCTACTGTCTTGATGACTGTGCCTTTTTTTTTTCTTCGTAGCGTCTCCCTAAACAAATCTCTGATGTGTCTGCCAGAATTTCCAGCTATCACGCTTGTTCCTCTTAGCTTTAAATTTGTATCATCTTTCATGTACTGCTGACTTGGGGCGCAGGTTTTTATGTGACACAAAAAAGACATTTTTCATGTCGACCAATTCCACAACCAGGAGTGCATTACAGAGACTTTCGTATTAGATCCAAATTCGGAGATTTTACGGGACTGATGTTGCTGATGGTTTTGTTGCTGAGTTTTCACCCTCAATGTGTTCGATACTTGCCGCAAAATTCACGTAGCTACCCCCTTTTGGATCTGCTTTACTCAGTTCATGCTTTCTGCGGCGCAATACTAGATCTAATTACTCCATTGGCTGGCCGGTCAATTTTAGACGCAACTTAGTGTGGTGATGACTTAATATCCTCTGGTTTCTCTGCTCCTACCATTAACCGTAAAAGTGCTCAAATCAATTCGAATGCAGACCTGACAAGACCCAGTGGAGACTGAAATGAATTTGCGGAAGGTGTTCTTAAAAAAAAGTAAGCTCAGTCTTACGCAGCCTAACACGTCGTCTGCGTTAATGACGTCAAAGTCAAGTCTGTCTCTGGTCTGTGTCACTTCCAAAGTGAGAAAACTGCGTCATCCGTGTGAGAGGAACAAGTCTGTGTTCAACTGAACTTGGCCTGCTCCAACACGGGTTTGGGAGAAGGAAGAAAGCGAAGGAGTACATCAGAAGCAGTTGTTGCTGTTCTGTGAGCTACTTCCAAGGCTTTCCCACAAACCCTGCTAGTGCCTTTTCCCCTGCAAACTGCACACAGTTCTGAAAGGCAAAACAGTTGAGCGCTCTGTGTAGGTGAGTAGTAGTACGGTGATTCCCCGCGATGAAGACTACGGCAAAGAAAACAGCTTCCCGGGGAACAAAGAAAAGCTCGGGTCGAGGTCGCCCCAGACTGTCACAGCCCGCCAAACCTTCCCGCACAAAGACTGCCTCAGGCGTAAAGAAAGCCGCGCTCCGAAAAGCACTCACCACGAAGCGTACCGGAAAAACGTCGAAAAAAACCACCAAAACCTCAGCCTGTAAACGAGGCAGCACGACAGCCAAAAGACAGCGGAGGAAGCACTCCAGACGGAGGTCGGACTATGAGCCTGAGGGCTCCCAGAGCGGCCTGTTCCGCCTCGGCCGGAGAGCGCTGAGGGAGGCCGAGGAAAACCTCCGCCACAGGCGCAGGCCGAAGAGGAAAGTGTCCCGATGCAGAGCCCCACCCCCACCCCCACCCCCAGTGAAGCGGAGAAGGAGAGCCAACAAGCGGGTGCCGGACAGACCCAAGCCGGACAGACCCAAGCCGTCCCGTCGGGCTGCGAGTCGATGCTGGGCTTGTGACGCCGTGACTGGCAACACAGCTCCCGCCCAGAAAGCCTCCGATGAAGAGACCAACACCACCACCCCTTCCCTCTTCCCCTGCGACTTCTTGTGATTTGTGTGTGTGTGTTGTGGTCAGTCTGCAAATTTTTTTTTCAGAGATTCTTTCTAATGTGCCATCTTCATGTCACTTGGAAGAAACTTTTTTTTTTTTGGTGGTGATTCTTGTCAGTCTGAATCATTCTGATAATTTTAAGTATGTACTTTTACCTAACCCGGTCAGCTTTTTGAAGTAATAAATAATGAAGTCATTCTTGTCATTTTTGTGTTCGTGTACCTTATTTCCAGTTGGGGTTTTTTGTGTTTTTGTTTGTGTGTTTTTGGTTGTTGGTTTTGTTTGTTGTTGTTGTTGTCAGTATCAAATAGCAACACCACCTGTGGAAATTCTCCGCAAGAAATTCCCTCTTTTCTACCCTTTTCTTTGTTTCTGCCTTGTTCCTTAATGTCACCACTTTGGTGTCTATTTTCTTACTTTTTAGCCCATTCTCCTGCCTTTTTCCCCCCAGAAGTACTTGAAAGACAATTCTCTCCCCTACTCAGGTCGGATGCGCTGGGACTTACTTGTCAGGCGCTTAACGGCAGCGGACCGCACTTTCGCTCATATTTTCGTTATACTACTCTATGTCATAGCAGATTTCTCTGCGTGAAATTCGGGCTACTCTCCCCGGAGAGAGCGCGTCGCCACAAGTACAGCGCCTATCCATTATTTTTTTCCTTTCTGCAACTGTATTCGTTTCCCTATCAGAGTGGCTTTTTTTCGACAGAATTTTGCCAGGGACAACTCTTGTTGCCGTGGGTTCTTTTACGTGCGTTAAATAATGATGTGTAACACACGGGACCTCGGTTTATCGTCTCAACCAAAAGACTAGCGCCCAGACCACCACTCATGGTCTAATGGATGGGGGGAAAGTTTTGGGCCCGAACGGG
>CM060333.1:15255710-15320710 GCA_030674155.1 Stramonita haemastoma
TGTTGTGTTGTGTTTATGGTGTGTGTGTGTGTGTGTGTGTGTGTGTGTGTGTGTGTGTGTGTGTGTGTGTGTGTGTGTGAGAGAGAGAGAGAGAGAGTGAGTCGTGTGGTGTGTGTGTGTGTGTGTGTGTGTGTGTGCATGCGCGTGCGCGCGCGCGCGCGCGCGCGCGCGGTGTGTGTGTGTGTGTGTGTGTGTGTGTGTGTGTGTGTGTGTGTGTGTGTGTGTGTGTATTGTATCTTCAGTTTAACGTCTATTCACATTTAGTGATATTAGACACGTGTGTGTGTGTGTGTGTGTGTGTGTGTGTGTGTGTGTGTGTGTGTGTGTGTGTGTGTGTGTGTGTGTGTGTGTGTGTGTGTGTGTGTGTGCGGGATTTCACGTCTTTCTACTTACATGAAAGTGATATTAGACATAGTGAAAAGAGGGGGAAATGAGCATGTTGAAGTATGTGAATGAAAAGAGAGAGAGAGAGAGAGAGAGAGAGAGAGAGAGAGAGAGAGAGAGAGAGAGAGAGAGAGAGAGAGAGAGAGAGATGTACGTGTGTGTGCGCGCGCGCGCGCGTGTGAGTGTGTGTGGTGGTGGTGGTGGTGGGTGTGTGTGTGTGTGTGATGTGGTGTGTGTGTGTGTGTGTGTGTGTGTGTGTGTGTGTGTGTGTGTGTGTGTGTGTGTGTGTGTGTGTGTGTGTGTTGTGGTGTGCTGTGGTGTGCTGTGGTGTGTGTGTGTGTGTGTGTGTGTGAGTGTGTGTGTGTGTGTGTGTGTGTGTGTGTGTGTGTGTGTGTGTTTAGATTTATTGTTACATATAGTTTTTATTCATTGTTTTTTATAATTTAAAAAAAGTACACCTTTTCCTAATTCATTGGTAACATACAATTTTTATTCATTGTTCTTAGAATTTTTTAAAACGTATCCTTTTTTAAACTTCATTGTCACTTTCCTTTTTTTTCATTCATTGTTTTTAGAATTATTAGAAAAAAAGTGCCCTTTTTTATTCACTGTTACCTACTCATTTTCATTAATTTTTAAAGTAAAATCGCACCCTTTTCAAAACTTCATTGTCACTTACTCTTTTCTTATTCATTCTATTTTATTTTATTCCACTTTATGTCACAGCACATTTCTCTCAAGATGTTCTGCATGCGTTCGCACACGGGGCCTCGGTTTAAAGTCTCATACGAAGGACTTGGGGGAGAGTGGAGTCGACACTGATGTTAACCCCAGGAGAAAAATCCCCTCGAACGGGAATCGAACCCGGGTCGTCAAATTGCGAGCGCAATGTTCTGACCACTAGGGACTCTTGACAGTGGCAGAAATTCTATTCGGCCGGTTCTTGTAGGCAAGTGCTGGTATCTGATGCAACATTCTTCAGATGACGATTAAACTCTCTCTTCTTCTTTTTCATGACCGGGATGGTCGTGGAGGAGACATGAGAGACTATTCTGCAGCCAGCCGTCGTCATCCAGCCCTGTCCTCCGCCTTCCGAATGAGTGTTGGACAGTCCAGGTGGGTCCACTCCTTGATGTTATCCATCCAGCTTTTGGTTTGTCTGCCTCGGCGTCTGCCACCTTCTAGCGTTCCTTGTAGGACTGTCTTGGGGAGGGTGTTGTGGCGTGTGACATGGCCGAACCATGCCAGCTTCCTTTTCTTGACAGTGGCTAGTAGGGGTTCCTGAAGGTCAGCCATCAGTGCGACTTGACTTCGCACATAGGTGTTTGTTTTCCTATCCTTCCAGGAAATTCCAAGCAGTCGCCTGAAGCATTTTGTCTCGAACGTCTGGATCCGCTTGGTGGTTTCAGCGGTCATTGTCCAACTTTCGCAGCTGTAGAGCAAGATGGAGATGACCAGGGATCTGAACAATTTGACTTTTGCTTTGAAGCTGATGTTGTCGCTTCTCCATATCTTGTTCAGTTTTGCCATAGCTGATGTTGCCATGGCTAGCCTGGTCTTGATCTCTGTGGTGGAGCGTCCATCTTTCGTGAGGGTAGCGCCAAGATATTTGAAAGCGGAAGAGCACCTGGCAGAAGAACAAGCTGGGTTCAGGGCAGGAAGGAGCACGGTAGAACAAATTTTCAGTTGCCGAATCCTGATGGAGAAACATCTGCAACATCAGAGGGACTTGCTACACAACTTCATTGACTTCAAGAAGGCCTTTGACAGAGTGTGGCATGCAGGCCTTTGGCAAGTCCTCAGGAAGTTTGGCATTGAGGAGGGTCTCATCCAGATCATAGAAGCGCTGTACAACACCTCCAGCAGTGCAGTTCTCCTCAACGGCCAAGTCGGAGACTACTTCAAGACCACAGTCGGCGTCCGTCAGGGCTGCTTGCTCTCTCCAACTCTCTTTAATCTATTCCTGGAGAACATCATGAGGGAAACACTTTACGACTTCCACTCTACCATCTCAATAGGAGGGCGACCCATTAACAACCTGCGCTTTGCTGATGATATTGATCTCATGGGAGGCAGCAACAAGGAACTCCAAGACCTTACCAACAGACTGGTAGACAGAGCAGGTGCATATGGGATGGAAGTCAGCACAGAAAAAAGTAAAGTATTGGTCAACAGTGCAAACGACACCACAGCACAGATCTACATGAATGGCCAGCAGCTAGAAGAAGTAGACGATTAAACATGTCATAGTTAATACCACTTATGCCAACCTTTACACAGCCATAGATAAGTTCTTTCCCATTTCCATGATGATATTGAAAGTGACACTGAAGTGTCTGTAGAAGACAGACAAAGTTTGATGTAACCTGTAACAACTCTTGTTAACTAGTGGTACTATGTAAACACTGATTTAATTTTCTGTCAATATCTCCTGGCATGGCACCACAACTCAAGTCCACGCACGTTGTCAGTCTGCTTCCAGATGTTACCAATGATTTACAGTTAGTTCCATCCACCTCTTGTTTGTCTAGGTCCTTACCTGGATGGCTGTCCTTATCACAGCTAGCTTCAACAGCACTGGTGACTTAAGCTGTCAGCAGGGTGTAGCTAGCCCCACTCTCCCTTCACTGTTGTGGGCTGTTTTGCTTCCTGCCATTTATTTATTTATTTATTTATTTATTTATTTATTTATTCATTCTTTATATCGAGGATAATTAAATAAGCACTCCTGTGCTTTTTTTTTTTTTTTTTTTACATCTAATCCCCATGTGTATGCAGCTTTGTCAATCTTGTCATCTGTCACCACCGGCACGCAATGGCCTACTCTTACGAAGAGCGGAAACGGATTTAATGTGTGTGCAAGCTATTCTGCGTGCGTTCGCACACAGGGCCTCGATTTATAGTCTCATCCAAAGGACTTTTAGGGAGAGTGGAGTCAGCACTGATGTTAACCCCAGGGGAAAAAATCCCCTCGAACGGGAATCGAACCAGGGTCGTCAAATTGCAAGCGCAATGTTCTGACCACTAGGCTATCCTGTCCCCTGCCAATGACAGGTGTGCTGGTGTTTTTCTTGTCATCTTCTGCTTTATACTTATTTCATGTCTTATTCATTTTCTAGTTAAGTCACAACAAAGCATGGAAAAAACGTTGCAATACAGACTTCTGATATATAAAAACTGGGGGTGGGTGGGGTGGGGGGTAGCCTCGTGGTTAGAGCGTTGAGATCGTGACCTGGTAGCGCTGGTTTGAGCTAGGGCCTTCCACTAGCCAACCAAACAACAGCCATTTAATCAATCAAACAACCAGTTAGCCATCCAAGAAACTGACTTGTCAGTCAAGAAGCCAGCTAGCCTACTAAGCAAATAGTAAACGTAGAACCAAGTTAAATAGCCAACCAAACAGCCCACTGGCCAACCAAGCAACCCACTGGCTAACCAAGCCACCAGTTAGCCGGGGATGGGGGGTGGAGAGAGGGGGGTTCCTTTGTCTCATTTTGTGTTTTGATGGGGGTGGGGGTGGGGGTGTTGGAAGGAGGGAGGTTGTTGTGTGTCTCCAACTGTATTTACTTCACTTCCTAATCTGTTGCAACAGACTAACGTACAGATATGTGACGCTCCACCACATAATGAGACGGAGTGCACCTGAGGTCAATTTTAAGTTATTGACATGTTATTACTGTGCAATAAAGTGGCTATCAAATACAAAAAACAGATTGAAAATCGGACAATTCTGTGCAACATTATTACAAATTGAAATGATAGACTGCAGGATGGGACAAAATGAGAAACGGGCAAGTTTATTTTAGTAACAGGTTGTCAGAATGAGTGCTTTCGTATTTTCAAAACACATTTAAAAGCAAAAGGAATAAAAATTATGCCTTGATATTTCATTATAAGGTAAATAAACAGAGCTAGTTTAATAATCAATCAAAATCTCAAAATTGACAACTTGACCCCCACCTGCCTTTAAAGGCTCCTAGCGCAAAATTGGGTAATGTGCTAAGCGACTCATTTCGTGGTGGAGCGTCACATATTTTTTGTGCTGTGTGTTACAAAAATTTGTTTTAACCCAACCAAGCAACCAGTTAGCCAATCAAACAACTCACTAACCAACCAAGCAACCAAATAACCAGCTAAGCGACACACAAGCCTACCAAGCAAACAACTCGCTAGCCAACCAACCAACCAGCCAAGCAAGCAAGCTGGTAGCCAGCGATCTCAGGGACCGATCTCAGTGTGCCGGTAGGAACAGATGACAATATTCACAAAACTTTTCACACACCGGAACTGGATGGGGGAAAAAGCTGATGAGTACTTCTTCCATTATCCTCGACATAAAAGAATAAATAAATCATATATATATATATATATATATATATATATATATATATATATATATATATATATATATATATATATATATATATGTATATATATATAAATATAATATATATATATAATATATATAATAAAGGGGAAAGAGCAGAGGAGGTATAGGCTACTGTGGGTATTAGCCCTAGCTGACCAACACATGGCCACAAAGGAAAGGAGAAGAGGAGGTATGGTATGGGCGAGTATGTCGCTAGGTCTACCTAGCTAGCTAGCTAGCTCCTAAAGCCAACAGCGCGTTAACTCCACCACAACAACAGTCCATAGCTTCGGGAGTAACAATGACAACATTGTCACGGTGCCTGGAGAAGAGAGAGAGAGAGAGAGAGAGAGAGAGGGAGAGAGAGAGAGAGAGGAGAGAGGAGAGAGGAGGAGAGAGAGAGAGAGAGAGAGAGAGAGAGAGAGAGAGAGAGAGAGAGAGAGAGATAAAAAATAAAAAAAGCAGGGGTGGGAAGACAGGGAGAGTGAGGGGAGGGAGAGAGAGAGAGAGAGAGAGAGAGAGAGGGAGGGGAGGGAGGGAAGGAGGGAGAGCGGAAGGAGAGTGAGAGGGAGAGAGAGAAAGAAAGAGGGAGAGGGAAAGAGAGACAGAAGAAGAGAGGGAGATAGAAACACATATATGGAAAGACAGAGATAGAGGAAGACAGAGAATGAATAATCTTTATTTTTCAAGGGTAACACAGTAAGTATTACATACTTACCCGGATAGACACAGAGAGACAGACAGACAGACAGACAGACAGACAGACAGAGTGTGTGTGTGTGTGTGGGGGGGGGGGGGATCCAGAAAGAAAATAAAACACTATGGGAATGGAGCTCTGTGAGGATACAGATTATCATTGGGTATTTCTGACATTTCAAACAACTTTCAAACACATGAAAATTCCTCAACTGGTTGGCTGGTTGGTTGGCTGGCTGACTGGCTGGTTGACTGACTGCTTGGTTGGCTGACTGGTTGATTGGCTGACTGGTTGATTCGTTGGCTGACTGGTTGCTTGCTTGCTTGATCTGTTGGTTGGTTGGGATTTCTTTTGCTTTATTTTGTGTTTTGTTGTATATCTCCAACTGTATTCACCACACTTCCTACACACTTCCTGGAGTTAACATCAGTGCTGACTCCACTCTCCCCCAAAAGTCCTTCGGATGAGACTTTAAAACCGAGGCCCCGTGTGCGAACGCACGCAGAACATCTTGCGCACACGTTAAATCCTGTTCCGCTTTTCGTAAGAGTAGGCCATCGTGTGCCGGTGGGAACAGATGACAATATTTACTAAACCGCATACACACGGGGACCGGATGAAAAAAAGCACATGATTGCTTATTCTGTTATCCTCGATATAAAAGAATAAAAAAATAAAAAAAATAACAACGTACAGATAAATATTTTGTGTGTGTGCGTGTGCTTTTTGGTTACTGTGCAGTGTGGGGAGACCTCGGACCTCCTCTATTCATTAACCTCATCATCATCATCATCAGAAGCCTGACAACACCACCACCACCAACAACAACAACACCAACACCAAAAACGACAACAGGAGAAGATGGGTAGTTTCATCGGCCACGTCATTCCAGGCTCCCTGTTCTTTCTCTTTGGCCTCTGGTGCGTCACGCAAGCGTTGCAGCGTCACTTCCGCTGTCGTCAGAGGAGACAACCCTTCTTCGCCACATTGACCTACTCCTGTGGATTCTGTCCCTTGGAGCGCGTGCGGAGTTTGCCTGTTGAGAGTCTGCTGAAAATCATCCTGAGCATTTTAGGGATTATTGTGGAGGTTATCGGAGGTGTGTATCTCGTGTGTGTGTGTGTGTGTGTGTGTGTGTGTGTGTGTGTGTGTGTGTGTGTGTGTGTGTGTGTGTGTGTGTGTGTGTGTGTGTGTGTGTGTGTGTTGGGGGGGAGGGGGGGTGTGAGTGTGTGTGTGTGGTGTGTGTGTGTGTGTGTGTGTGTGTGTGTGTGTGTGTGTGTGTGTGTGTGTGTGTGTGTGTCTGTGTCTGTGTCTGTGTCTGTGTTGTGTGTGTGTGTTATGGGTAGGTGTGTGTGTGTTGTGTGTGTGTGTGTGTGTGTGTGTGTGTCTGTGTGTCTGTGTGTGTCTGTGTGTGTGTCTGTGTGTGTGTTGGTGTGTGATGTGTGTGGGGGGGGGGTGTTGGGGGAGGGGGGTTGTTGAGGGCGGGGGGGGGGTGTTGGAAGAGGGGGTGTTGTGTGTGTGTGTGTGTGGGGGGGGGGGGGGTGGTTGTTTGTGTGTGTGTGTGTGTGTGTGTGTGTGTGTGTGTGGAGAGAGAGAGAGAGAGAGAGAGAGAGAGAGAGAGAGAGAGAGAGAGAGAGAAGAGAGAGAGAGAGAGAGGAGAGAGAGGAGAGAGAGAGAGAGAGAGAGAGAGAGAGAGAGAAATTCAAATTCAAATACTTTATTATGTCAAAGACAGAGAAATTCACTCTGTGTGTGCGTACGTGCGTGTGTGTGTGTGTGTGTTTGTGCGAGTGTGCATGCGCGCGTTCGTGTGTGTGTGTGTGTGTGCGTGCGTGCGTGTATATGCGCGCGCGTGTGTGTGTGTATGTGTGCTAAACAGACAGAGACCTTAAAAAAAAAAAGAAGAAAGAAAGAAGGAGAAAGAAAAAGAGTGAAAGAGCATACCAGCACAGCACGCCTGGGCATATGTGCAAAAAGCTTTTAAAAGAGTCCGAAAGGGTGTCCCTATGGCATGGTGTTATGATCTCGGATTTGTCTCTTTGTTTGCTTACTTGCTTTTCTCTCTGATTTTTCTGGTTGGCAAGTTGCTTGGTTGGTTTGGTTCGTTGATTGGTTGTTGATACTTTTTGGAAAAAAAAAAGGGGGGGGGAGACGGGGACCGCGGGAGGGAGGGTGGGGGTGGGGGTTGTATGTCTACAACTGCAAAATTGTCCTTGCCTGTTGCTCTCTCTCTCTCTCTGTCTCTGTCTCTGTCTGTCTGTCTGTCTGTCTGTCTCTCTCTCTCTTTCTCTCTCTCTCTCTCTCTCTCTCTCTCTCTCTCTCTCTCTCTCTCTCTCTCTTCTCTCTCTCTCTCTATTCTCTCCCTCTCTCTATATATATATGTATATTATATATATATATATTATATATATATATATATATATATATATATATATATATATAGATATAGAGATATAGAGATATATATATAGATATATAATATGATATAATATCACAGGCACCAACCACATCTCGCACTCACCAGTGATGGATTTATGTCAATGAACAACCTTTTCACTCTTATAATCAGGTACCGACCCAGTCTCACACCACCACCCGTGACTGATTCCTGTCTTATCTAGAAACACCCTTTTAAACTCTGTTTATCTCTCAGGCACCAACCACATCTCCCATCACTGCCAGTCATTGTAACTTTTATATACCTATATACTTATAACCACCAACCCATCCCGTTTTGCCACCAACACAGGCACCAACTACATCTAACACCACCACCCGTGACTGATTCCTGTCTTACCTATAAACACCCTTTAAATTCTGTGTATCTCTCAGGCACCAACCACATCTCACACAACCTCCAGTGAGTGATTTCTGTCTTACCTATAAACACCCTTTACATTCTGTGTTATAACACAGGCACCAACCCCATCCCACACCACCACCAGTAACTGACTCCTCTCTTACCTATGAACAGAACACCCCTTTAAACTCTGTGTATCTCTCAGGCACCAACCACATCTCGCATCACTGCCAGTCATTACATTACATACCTATATACCTATAACTACCAACCCCTCCTGCTCTGCCCCTATGTCTCTCAGGCACCAACCACATCTCACACCACCACCTATTGATTCCTCTCTTACCTATAAACACCCTTTTTAAACACTCCCCCTACATATCTCACAGGCACCAACCACATCTCGCATCTCTGCCAGTCATTATATTATATACCTATATACCTTATAACCACCAACCCTCCCTCCTAACTCTTGCTCTCTCACAGGCACCAACCCCACATCACACCACCAATAACTGATTCCTCTCCTACCTATATAAACACCCCTTTAAAACTCTGCCCCCTAGGTACCAACCACATCTCACTCCACCACCTGTAACTGATTCCTTAACCTATAACCACCAAAATTCCCTCTCTGCCCCTATGTATCTCACAGACACCAACCCCACATCTCACACCACCACCAATAACTGATCCCCCTCCTACCTATATAAACACCCCTTTTTAAAAACTCTACCCCTATCTCACAGGCACCAGCCACATCTCCCAACACTGCCAGTCATTATATTATATACCTATATACCTTATAACCACCAAATCCTTCCCCACACTCCCCCTAGATATATCCTAGGCACCAATCCCATCTCACACCACTCACCAATAACTAACTCCTCTCCTACCTATATAAACACCCTTAAAAACTCTGCCCATATCTCCCAGGCACCAACCACATCACATCATAACACCACCAATAACTGATTCCTCTCCTACCTATATAAACACCCTTTTAAAACTCTGCCCCCCAGGTACCAGCCACATCTCACACCACCACCAATAACTGATTCCTCTCCTACCTATATAAAACACCTTTTAAAACTCTGCCCCCCAGGTACCAACCACATCTCACACCACCACCAATAACTGATTCCTCTCCTACCTATATAAACACCATTTTAAAACTCTGCCCCCCAGGTACCAGCCACATCTCACACCACCACCAATAACTGGTTCCTCTCCTACCTATATAAACACCATTTTAAAACTCTGCCCCTATATATCTCACAGGCACCAACCACATCACACCACTCACCCAGTAACTAATCCCTCTCCTACCTATATAAACACCAACCCTTCCCACTCTACCCCTATCACAGGCACCAACCACATCTCGCACCGCTTCGACTCGATCGGCAACGCTCAGCACATCACCATGTACGTGTTCTTCCTGATGAGCGGGGTGGTGGACCTGCTGGTGCTGAAGGACCTGGCCCCCAAGGCCTCAGACTACGTGTCCTTCCTCCTGGCCCTGCTGGTAGAGGCCGTGCTCTTCAAGTTCCACGTGTACGGCAGGGACTCTCTGGACGTCCTGCTCCACACGCTGCTCGTCTACGTCCTCCTCGCTACCGTCGCTGTGGTGGCTTTGGAGGCTGCTTTTAGGTTGGTTAGTGTGTGTGGTGGGGGGGTGGAGGGGTGGGTTGGGGGGGTGGGAGGAGTGGGGAGGGGGGTGTTGGGGGTAGGGAGGTGGAGGGGTGGGGTGGTGGGAGGTGGAGGGGTGGGGTGGTGGGAGGGGGTGGGGGTGGGGGTTGAGGTGGGGTGGGGGGTGGGGATGTGTGTATGTGGGAGTGATGGTGAGAGGTTGTTGTGTGTGTTAGGGGGGATGGGGTTGTGTGGGGGTGTTGTGGGGGGGTGTATGGGGGGAGAGGGGGTGAGGGTAGGGGGGTTGTGTGTGTAGAGGTGGAGGTGGGTTGGAGGGGGGATATAATGTGTGTGTGTGTGTTGTGTGTGTGTGTGTGTGTGTGTGTGTGTGTGTGTGTGTGTGTTGTGTGTGTGTAGTGTGGTGTAGTGTGGTGTGGTGTGTGTATGTGTTTGTGTGTGTGTGTGTGTGTGTTGTCTGTCTGCGTTGTATATCTATGATGCTCGTCTCTTTTGTCCTCGTTGCCTCTATGCATGCACGCATAACAATAAGAATATAAAAAAAATACAAGAAGATATAAAAGAATAAATGAATGAACACTGACAGCTAAAAACTAAACGTCACCAGACAGGCAGACATCCTTGCTGCCCCTATAACCCAACAGACACACAGACATTAACACTGACAGCTAACTGAACGTGACAGGAAGACATCCTTGCTGCCCTATCACCCAACAGACACACAGACATTAACACTGACGGCTAACTGAACGTGACAGGCAGACGTCTTTGCTACCCCTATAGCCCAAAAGATACACACTTGACACTGACAGCTTAAAAACTGAACGTCACCAGGCACACGTCTTTACTACCCGTGCTCCGGGGGATGCTGATGATGCTGCAAGGCACGTGGTTCTGGGGCGTGGGCTTCATCCTCTACAACCCCTTGCCGGAGCCACGCCCTGGGACCCCGAGGACACCACGCCCTCATGCTGGCTGTCGTCTGCTTCAGCTGGCACCTGGCTGCCAATCTCCTTCTCGTCATCGCTGTGGGCGGGGCTACCTTCTGTTGCTATAGGAACAAGGCCCATACTCCAAGCTGACCACCGTGCCCTTGGATGTCCTTGAGAAGGGAGAGGAGGAGAACCTGTTCGTTAGAGGAGTCGAGGAGAGAGGATTGGGGAAGAGGGATGGAGTGAACGAGAACGGAACGTTGTTGTCCGGTCCTGGTGTGATGAGGATTATAGTGATTGTTATGAGTGACTGTTTACAGTGGTGGTGTGTTAAGGAAAATGGACGCTGAATGTGAATGACAAAGATTTGTGGCCATCAACTTTAGATTTTTTAAAAAATTGAAGTTGTAATCAAGATAGACATTTCCTTATTTGATTCAGAGTAAAGCAACGTCCATACTTTTTATTTTTAATTGGTTTTACTGTCTTGCAGCTAAGACGTGATAATTATTTTGGTTGCTTCTTCTCAAGCAAAGGATTGTTTTACATTCTCTCCCTTTACAACAGTGCATTTTTGTCGTATTTTGTCGCATAATATCGTATTTAGAGCATAATGATCTTTGATGTTGAAAACAATCTTTAAAAAAAAAAAAAACCATCACCTTTACTTTATTTTACATCGTATTATGCCAAGGCGTTGATTGATTTTTTTTCCCTTCGTCAATGCTCATTTCATTTCATACCACTTTATGTCACAGCAGATTTCTCTGCGTGAAATTCGGGCTGCTCTCTCCCGAGGAGAGAGCGCGTCGCCACAAGTGCAGCGCCTACCTTTTTTTTTCTTTCCTAGTTGCAACTGTATTTGTTTCCCATCAGAGTGGCTTTTTCTACAATAATTTTGCCAGGGACAACCCCTTTGTTGCCGTGGGTTCTTTAACGTGCGCTAAATAGTGATGTGTAACACACGGACTTCGTTTTTTGTCTCATCCGAAAGACTAGCACCCAGACCACCACTCTGGTCTAATGGATGCTCAGACAGCAATTGTTGTTGTCTGTCATATGAGCGAAAAACGTTGCGCTGCCGTTAAGCACCTGACAAGAGGGTGACAGGAAGAAAGGAAAGGCAGAAAGAAATAGAGGGATAGAAAAGATGGAATTCCTAGCACAGAACTTGCAGAAGGTTGGGATGCTATTTATAATTGGCCAGTCCAGATGATCGTGTGACGTGCCCGTACCACTTTGGCTTGCGTTTTTTCACTGTAGTTAGGAGCTCTTCATATAGACCGATGGCATTTTTATTCTAGTTTTCACTTCTTCATTAATGATGTGATCTCTGTATGAAATTCTGTATGTATAGACAGGCCTTGGGCGGAACGACCTACTACGAGGGTGGAGGACCATGGGGATTGGAGGAAGCTGGTTTCAGAATCTTCAGTTGTGCCCCCACGGTCCACAGGACTACGGGACAAGTGAAAGTGAAGGTTATTGACTGCTCAAGACTCCGGCTTTTTCTGAGTGTTCTGTTTATTTATTATATTCATTATATTTTTTGTTTGCTTGTTTATTTATTTATCAATTATTTTCATTTGTGCTTTTATGTTGAGCATAATGGAATAAGTACCAGTGTATTAATTTTTTATATCCAGTCCCTGTGTGCATGCAGTTAGATAAGTTTTGTTAATCCATTCCCCGGCACAAATGGCCCACACTTCCGAAAGACGGAACAAGTTTTAACGTGAGGGTATGATGTGTTTTTGTGTGCTTTTGCAAACGGGACTTCGGTTTATAGTCACTTTGTGTGTGTGTGTGTGTGTGTGTGTGTGGCGCGTGCGTGCGTGACAGAGAGAGGTGTGGTATGTGTGTGCGTGCGTTTCGAAGGTTTATTTTTCTTTAATTTTTCTGTCACTATCACATACATTATTATAAAGTGGTAAGAAGCAGAGTAATGAGCCTTCATGTATATAGGAGGACGGATTACCTCCCCGATTACTGCATTTAATTACGATTGGTCTCCTCCTGTTGGGGTCAGTGATATTTGAGATCCAATAAAAAATGTATATTATGTTTATATTTTAATGTGCAGATCTGGGTTCCCTGTTGGTGTGTGTTTGTTCGCTGGTTCCGTGCAGAAAGACTGTGTGTGTGTGTGTGTGTGTGTGCGTCTTTGTGTGGGGGGGGGGGGGGAGGGGAGAGTGTGTGTGTGTGTGTTGGGGCGTGCGTGCGTTGCGTGATACATATATATTTTGTGTGTGCATGTTACATTTGTTTGTGTGTGTGTGTGCGTGCTAGTGTGTGCGCGCGCGGGTAGTTGGGTGTGAATAGTTTGGGGTTTTGTTTTTTTTTTTTACTGTCGTAATATCTCTGTGACGTTCCTATCCTGCTGCTCTCCCTTTTTTTTTTATATTTCAATCTTCCCCCCAGCCATACTCACATTTGTTACGTCGCATCTTCAGAGTCAGAAGTCCACAGGGAGCCTATCACTTCGAAAGTGGGGGACGGGATGGCCTTGTGGACAGAACATTGCGCTCGCAATTTGACGACCCGGGTTCGATTCCCGGTCGAGGAGATTTTTCCCTGGAGTTAACATCCGTGCCGACTCCACTCTCCCCAAAAGTCCTTCGGATGAGACTATAAACCGAGGCCCCGTGTGTGAACGCACGCAGAACATCTTGCGCACACGTTAATCCTGTTCCTCTTTTCGTAAGAGTAGGCCATCGTGTGCTGGTGGAAACGGATGACATTTATAAAACTGCATACACACGGGGACTGTATGTAAAAAAGCACAAGAGCGCTTACCCCATTATCCCCGATATAAAAGAATAGAATAAAAGAATAAAAGAAAAATAAAAATAAAAATATCAACGTTAGGCAGCCGTAGGGCCACCAGCCAAAGGGACCCTGCACAGCTGCTGGATAACTCTGGTGGTGTTCAGTGTTTCCTTTTCTGAAACACACACACACACACACACACAGAACATCATCTTCAAAGCTTTCTACTGACGACAATAATCGTTTTTTTTTCCCCAAGTCAGACTGCGTGAGCCCGGGAGATACAGATACCTGCAGTATTGGTCAGGTAGTTTGAGCAACACTCTTAAATAAAATTGCATATGTAAAGTGGATGAAGTTCGACTGTGTTGTTCCTGTCTGCCCACTGAGCCCACAGCACACTCACTCTGGGTAGGAGCCGACCAGAGTCCGAAAAAATGCCAATGACTCTTATGGGATTCAAACCCGTACCCGCGACCTTCCAGCCGGTAACCCAATGTGCTAAACACTGCACCTTGGCAGCTGGTTAACTGTTTAAACTTTCTCCCACATAATCATAATCCAGCAGATCTTACACACATTGAATGTACTGTCAATGTCTTCATCAAGCCAAGTGTTTTCAAAATCTTTGTTTCAAAATCCCTTTGGGGTACTTTTTTTAAATGCATATACATAGACTTAAAATATTATCACAGAAGTCAAAATAGGACCTCTTTGGGATTCTGAAAATAACTTAGAAGGAGGAGACGAAGAAGAAGAAGAAGGACGAGGAGGAGAGAGAGAGGGGGGGGGGGGGGGGGCAGACGGACAGACAGACAGACGGACGGACAGACAGGCAGGCAGCTACGTAGGCAGGCAGGTATGCAGACAGACAGACAGGAAGGCAGAAAGGCAGACAGAGAAACAGACTAATAGGCAAGCAGAGGCAGAGAGAAACAGAAAAAGACGCTAATATGAGTATTACCAAAACACGGTAAACAAGTGCACAGGTTAAAAAGTCAACAAAATCCATTCAATAACAAAAAAATGACTGTAACGCCCCTCAACATTCACAACTTCTCACCCCCATCCCATACATTTCACCTTCCTTTTGCCCCTCATTCACAACACACACACACGCACGCATGTACGCACGCACACACACACACAATCATGCACACACACACACGCACACACGCACGCACACACAGAGACATACATACATACATGAGAAGGGGTAATAAAATTGATTTTTAAAAATCACATGCACACGGGACTTTGATTAAAAAACAACACGAAGCTTATTCATTGTCCTCGAAATACAAGAAACAAAAGAAACAACACTGAAATAAATCATGCACACACACATGCACGCACACAACAACAACAAAACAAATCAAAATAAAACAAAAAACCCACTGAAATAATTAAAGTACACACACACACACACAACACAACACAACACAGCAAAACACAACATAACACTCACACCTCCCACACACCAAACACCACCCCTACCCCCCTCACCCCATCCCTCCTCACCCCACCACCAAACGAATTTGCACCAAACTGTCGCACAACTTTGCCAAAGATGCGCTCAGAGCTAGAGAACCACTTGATAGTCCAGTGTCACCCACACATAGGGTCCGCCACGTCAAGCTATTTGTCTCACAAGAAATGCACGTCAGAAGAGAATGCACATAATTGTGTCACTAAGCAGTGGTTGAGGTCATCACCAAAAAAAAAAAAAAGCCACATCATAAGAGCATGTTGTTGCGTCACTAGTGGTGTGAGACGTCATCTTGTCATCCAAGTGTGTTCCAAGGCTTGTTGTGACGTCAGCCGCTCTTTGTCGTCCATGAGCAATAGTCTGCGTAGAAAGTCGGCCCCCTCTGCCCACACACAACAACATAGGATTCTGTGAGAATCAACATGGGAAAACAGAGTGGTTTTGAACTATGGAAAGAAATCATAATTATTAACTTTATCATGTACAATCTTAAGAAGGTGCAGCAGCAGCAAACACCAGAAGCAGTAAAAAAGCACCAAAAAACTTTCAACCCTCTCTCTCTCTCTCAAGCAGTAAAAAACTTCCAACGCTCTCTCTCTCTCTCACTCAGGGCAAGGGCCGGGTGAAAAAACAGTATGTAAATGCTTATTATTATGTAACCCTTGAAAAATAAAGATTATGTAGTCATTCATATTCTCTCTCTGTCTCTCTCTGTCTGTCTGTCTGTCTCTCTCTCACACACACACTATCTATTATATATATATATTATATATATATATATATATATATATATATATAATGTTTATTATCCTGAATAACATAATTTGCCTTGCCTTGCCTTGCCTTACACACACACACACACACCACATCGTTCAAGCCAATCCAGGCAAGAACAATAACAACAACAACATTTTAAAAAAATCTCAGTCATACCAGACGACACAGACACGTCATGGCACACGTCTCGACACACAGCCCGAATGATCTGTGCATACACAGCTCGGAGTGTCTTCCAAAGATGGCGGGAGCCTCGTTCTGGCTGAAAGGGCACGTGACCTGTCAGGATCTCGTACAGCACCACCCCACTGCGAGAACAAACGATGTTTGTTACTGGTGCTTACAGAAACAACCAAAATAAAAACAAAAAAACAAAATAACGGTACTTTTGTTTTATGTTTGGTAGAGACTATGATATACCACCTTTAATTTTTGCCTCTTTTCTTTCTGTTTTCATATAATTATCATTCTTGCATTCACACCGTGTGTACTAGGGTATCCACAGACATAAAAACCACTTTTTTTTTGTAACAGACTAGCCTCTCACTCAAAAGTAATGTAATTTTGCACAAATTTGGTAGGTTTTTTTTTCTTTTTTCAGTAAGCCCTGTACCCCCTTTGGCCTGTCTGCTAGCTTCCTAACCACAATATGCAATCCTGCAGTCAACATTGTACGAACAACAGCAATCCTCGTCTGATGATCATTTCCAACTTTTTCGTGACTACTTGGCATTGCTCTTTGTCCTTGATCCCCCAAAAAACAGTACACAGCGCATTTTTTTTATACAGTAAAAAAAATATGTGAAAATCAGCAGGAATCTTTTTGACTAACACCTATATAAGATACTACATGACCTGGAAGCTAATTATAGAGTGTAGCCTAAAGTTAAACTATTCAAATTAGTACCTAAATGGAACAAAAGAAATAAAGGCCGCCCCATGGTGATGGAATTTTTTTCATCACTCTTATAGAGCTTCAAGGTTCATCAATGGTGAGGTGGAGGGGGATGCTTCTCTGCCCCTCTCTCTGCCTGTCTAGTTGTCTGTCTGTCTACCTGCCTGTCTAGTTGTCTGCCTATCTGCCTGCCTGCCTAGTTGTCTGTCTCTCTGCCTATTTATCTGTCTACTGCCCGTCTATTTGTCTGTCTACTTGCATGTCTATTTGTCTGTCTACTTGCATGTCTATTTGTCTGTCTACCTGCCTGTCTATTTGTCTGTCTACCTGCCTGTCTATTTGTCTGTCTATCTGCCTGCCTGTTTGTCTATCTACCTGTCTGCCTGCCTATTTATCTGTCTGCCTGCCTCTCTGCCTATCTACTTGTCTGTCTGTCTGTCTTGTCTGTCTGCCTACCTGTCTCCCTATTCGTCCGTCTATCTGCCTGCCTGCTTCTCTACCTATCTGTCAGCCTGTCTGTCTGTCTACCTGCCTATTTTTTTCTGTCTTTCTGTCCGCCTGCCTATGTATCTGTCTGCCTGCCTGCCTGCCTGTGTGTCTGTATGTAAGTGACACTGCCGTGAGCTGTGTGAGGACTCACAGGCTCCACATGTCGACAGGAGGGCCGTGCTGCTGTGACTGTGCCGTCATCAGTTCAGGGGCCATGTACAGGGGGCTGCCACACGGCTCCCCGCTGTACCCGCCCGGCCCCACCCTGCTGCTCAGCCCCAGGTCTTGGTGGGGCACATACACACACACACACACACATACACGCACACACACATAGATATATATAGATATATAAATATATATATATACAAGCACACACACACACACACTCTCTCTCTCTCACACACACACACACAGGGTAGTGGAATAATGATGATGGTGGTGGTGGCGATGATGATGATGATGATGATGAGTGCATCATTTAAGGCACTTCTCATGGCAATGGTCCTGAAGTTGCAGAACCTGAGTTCAAATCTTGGTCAAAATACCCCCCAGTATGCACTCTAGGCTTCTCCAGCGAATGGAGGTTACACAGCTGGTAAAACATCTAAAATGTGATTTTGTTTTTTGTGTGTTTTTTCCTTGCATGCTAGCTTGTTTTTTTTGTTTGCTTGTTTTTTGTCTTTGTTTGTTTTTGTTTGCTTGTTGTTGTTTTTTTGTTTGCCTGTTTGTTTTTTTGTTTGTCTGTTTGTTTTGACCAGTGTGTTGCAACGTATATATAAATGTTATAAATGTCTCCACAAAACAGCACCCTCCTACCTCTGTGAATGTCTTCACGTGTACACACCTTCTCGTTCCCTCCGCTCGGCTGCAGATACCTTATCCTTAAAAATTCCGAGATTCAACCTATCTACCGTTGGCCGCCGCTCTTTCTCTATTTCTGGTCCATCAATCTGGAACGACCTCCTCTATCCTTCGGCAAAAGCCTACATATGACACTTTTAAATCCAACCTCAAGACACACTTGTTTCAAACCTAAGATTGTTGTCTTCTGTTTTCATCTCCTATTTGTCCCTGCCTTCAACATTTGAAATTCCATTCACCCTGTCAAAATGTATAACCTCTATAAGTGTGTGTGTGTGTGTGTGTGTGTGTGTGTGTGTGTGTGTGTGTGTGTGTGTGTGCGTGCGCGCGTGTGTGCTTTCGAATTTGCTAGAATTATTTATTGTCATTGATTGTTTGTTGTGAGGGTCGAGTGCAAGCGCTTTGATTTGTTTTTACAAGATATAGCGCTATATAAATTCCATGTATTATTATTATTACATAGAATGTTTCTAACAGGGTGATAGTCCATGGGAAAAGTGAAGAATAACACACAAAAAAAGAAAACATAAAGAAGAAAGAAGAGAGATTAATGTGAAGACAATAATAAACGATGTATAAACTCTGCAGTTTGGTGTGGTGTGTTGAAAACTGTCACAGAAACTACTGCTACATACCCCATCCTTCACATCCACCCCCAACCTCAATAACAAATCAACATGGAAAAATAAAACAAACAACTTCTAGCGAGAATCCTCCGTCCATAAATGTATAAAGGGGCAAAACTCAGAAGAGGGCGTACACTGTACAGGTTCATTTCCCTTGGAACAAACTACACTAATCATAGTTTGTTTCAAGGGAAATAAGTCGATTTTGTCCTTTCTTCTTTTGTAAGAAGTATTCGAACCTAAATTTCTCTTTATGTACCCCGTGAAAGGGTAGAGCTTGGGCTACATAATTATGACACTTTTTCCGTAAATTACACACCACAGGTACTTTGTATATTAGACTGTGTTATGAACATTACAAAAGCAACTACACTGACAATTTTTTTTACAATTTCTTTCAATCAAAATTTAGTTTTAAAACAGGGCATCATTAGATCAACCATCACTCTACCGACTCAATCGCACAAGTCACTGGTTTAAATACCATTCCATTCTGATAGGGGGACGGGATAGCTCAGTGGTCAGAGCACTTGCTTTCCACCAGCCAAGATTAAGCTGCATCGAGTGTGGTTACCTTGGCTTCAGTACAGTCCCCCCCAGCTGTAAATGGGTACCTGCCTTCTTTAGGGTCAGGGAAGGTAAAGCTGCGAGGGAGAGGAGATGGGCGCCGCCCTCAATATGCTGGCCCCTAGAGAAGCTGAGGTCTCTGACGCCTCGCTCCCCTACGACCACACAGGTTATGGGACACCTTTACCCCATTCTGATGCCTCCCCTTGGTTCCTAAATCAGACACCTTTGCTGGGACATAAACACAATCACAACAATAGCAACATGCGTATCATTACTGAAATAAATACAACTAATGAATCTGACCTAAAATTACATCCCTGAGGCATCAACTATAAGCCTAATTCTTATAGATTCATGAACATTAAAAGACAAAAATTAATGTAGTGGGGGTAGGGGGTGAAGAGAAAGTGTAATAGAAAGGAAGACAAAATTATAATGCGTGTGTCTCATCACAAAAGTCAAAACAAGAATCAAAGTGAATGTTCAGTTTCATAATAAGGAAGGTGTGTGGGTGTTTGTACTCACCGATGAGTTTGACACATGTCCAGTTAGCACCTGACACCATGACGTTTTCCGGCTTCACGTCTCTGAAATACAATGACAGGCATGTAGACAGACAGACAGACAGACAGACAGAGATCACTAGACAGACACATTGAGACACCACAAGTAAACAACAGACAAATACGTTGACAGACAGACTGATACAGGAACACCTCGCTAGACAGACACACATTCAGACACCACAAGTAATCAATATACAAAGACTTGGACATGTATGTAAGAATACAATAATGATAAAATATTCATGGGTACACAGCTCAAAGTACTGCAAGGATATAATAATACTAAAACATTCATGGATACTTGGCTAAAGCACATACCTGTATGTGCGCGCTCTTATTATTATACACTGACACATATGTACATGCACGCACCTGGATGGATCCCTGACCTCAAATTTTCCTGTGTTGTTTGCCTGCTATTTTTTTTTTTTAATGTGAAGAGGCTAGTTTTGTGTTTTTAAGTGGACTTGCTACACGGAGGTAAAACTCTCTGAGTATGAAAACTTCCTGTGGAAAAAAAACCCCTTCTCCTTTCCTTCACCAGGTGGGCTGCCAAATACACGGACTGCAAATCGCAAAACAAGCTAATCCAAATTGACATTGCCTGTCGTCTTTGTGAGCGTAAAAATCAGGTAAAAACAACAGGATTTCCCAGGAAAGTTAAGGGGTATTCGTTCTTCCGTTCGTAGTCTCAAATGAGTTTTGATTTATATCATTTCTTTTTATTGCCATTATTTTGTGTCGTGTTTTCAGGTGCGTTTATAGAAAACGATGTGCTAAACAAGTTTAAAATAGGTTCAAGTTACTGTTTGACGGGTTTATGTGGTTGATCGTCTTCATCCAGTTAAAGACAAGAAGACCATTTAAGGACATTGTAGACGTAGAGCAGAAGACCACAGCTAAAATAAGCCCAGATACTTATACTCCTTGGCAGGCAGACAAATAGAGACCAGGCCAGTAGATACACAGACAGACAGATAAGCTGATAAAAATTATGTGGGTGGATGGACAGATGGACCTATGGACAGACAGACAGACACACAAACTTAATCTATAGGAGCAAGGACAAACAGCCGAAATGCCTGACATACAGACACATGGGGAGGAAAAGGTAAGCAGCAAAAAAAAAAAAAGTACTTGAAAACAGAAATAGCAATGTTGCCCTCAACACAGGTATCTGGATAAGAGAAAGGGGAAGAAATGGATAGACAGACTGATCAGTTAAAAACTACATAAAAAAGTGTGTGTGTGTGTGTGTGTGTGTGTGTGATTTCAAACACTGTGTGATTTTCAACTCTTTTGTGGGAGTGTGTGTGCGCGCACGTGTGCATGCGTGGTGAGTGTGAGCGTGTGCGCGCGTGTGTGTGTGTGTGTGTGTGTGTGTGTGCTGCTGTGCTGTCGCAGTTGTGGTAATGGCGTGTGGTGTCCGACACTGACGGTGCACAATGTCCATACCATGCAGGTAATGCATGTGCGCTGCCACAGTGACTGATCTACAGTTGTCCATCCTCTTCGAAGATTGTCCTGCACTCATGTGCCATGTTAGCCGGTGACTGACTGATCTGATCTGACTGTCTGTCTGTCTAGCCTGCTGCATGCTGCTTGCCTGTTGTCTGATCATGAATGTCTGCATGCCTTGTGTTGTGTGCTGCGGCGTGCGTGCGCACGCGCGTCTGTCTGTCTGACTGTCTGTCTCTCTCTCTCTTCCCCCCATACAAACATACTTCAGACTACATATGTGCGCATTCATAACAAACGCGTGTGCTCGCACGCGCACACACACACACTTTTCCATCACCACCATCTGCACCACACCATGTCACATCACATCACAAAGTACGGGACATCACAACACAGCATATCAAAACAAAACATTTCCCAATGCAAAACACACACACACACACACACACACACACACACACACACACACACACACTCCACACAAACGTATACACACTTGTTTTTCAGCACGGATCGTAAAGTGCGCCCAGTCACCATCTCCATGACCACATAGAGGTGACGCGGCGTTTCTATCACTTCAATCAGGCTGACAATATGCGCATGGCGTACGCGCAACAGTATTTCCGTTTCCTGCCGGAACTGCTTCTCCAGCTGCTTCCCTTTCTTACCAGCTGTCCTCATCATCGTTTTAATGGCGACCTGAAACAAAGAAGCCAGGAGAGAGGAAAGAGAGAAATGAAATTACCAATATGAGACAAGAAGAGAAACAAATAATAAAAAAAAAAACCATATAACTCGAATGTCAAGGATAACACTGATTATCCACTAACTATGGATTTCTGCTGAATATGAGTTAATTTATAGGGTTGGCATAATTGTAAAAATTTCAACCAGATAATTTGTGGAGGCATATTTTTTTTTTTACTGCTAATATCAAAATGTCATAGTTTGCTCACTGTTATCCCCATAATTCCTCTTTTATCATCTTCTACCCAGCAACGCTCACAATTCCTGTAGATGTCTCTAAGATAGCTAGCTGGCTATCAGCTTTCAGCTGGCCATGCTGTCGCTGTTTTAATTCCCTATGGACTTTTAGGGGACGGGATAGCTCAGTGGTCAGAGCACTCACTTTCCCCAAGCTACAGCATCGAGCGTGGTTACCAAGTAGATGGGTGACCCTTTGTGCGCCTAGGTTTCAGTATAGTTCCCCAGTTCACCCAGCTGTAAATGGGTACCTGCCCTCTTGAGGGTCAGGGAGGGTAAAGCAGTGAGGGAGAGGAGATGGGCGCCGCCCTCAATCTGCTGGCCCTTAGAGAAGCTGAGGTCCCCTGATGCCTTGCTCCCCTTCGACCAAATAGCTTATGGGACACCTTTACCTTTTCTTTTTTATGGACTTTTAGAGCCTATTGAAACCAAATCTCTTTGTGGAACTTTTCCCTCAACTCTGACTTTGGCCTTTTCCTTTTCGGGTTGTTCCAATTTCATCTGGTAACATGTCAGCTACATTAGTTAACACTGTATATAATGTTTCCGACATTAACATTATATCCATCACAACACAAGATTATGCAACAAAATACAACATAATAGTACAACACAACACAGCTCAATAGAGCACAGAACAGCACAACACAACACAGCACAACGCAATACAACACAACACAGCACAACGCAATACAACAAGCAGCACAACACAACACAGCACACACAGCACAACGCAATACACACAACACAACAACGCAACACCCAACTCACTGTCTCTCCATTCCTTAAATCCACAGCCTGTCTGACCAGAGAGGAGCGACCTTGACCCAGGATCCTGCCCAGAACATACTGGTTGACCGTTTTGGACTTGTCAATGGGCTCATAGTGCTCCTCGAACAGTTTCTCCAACGCCGCCATCTTGACCTAAGTTCTCAGCATCGCACGCGCAAGATGCGCGCGCAACCTCCCGTCACGTGAGTGTGCAATTTCAGGTGATGGGAGATAGGAGTGTCCTCCTGTGGCGAGTTGTGGATGTCATGATGTTTTGACTGAAACAAGCAAGGAAGAGAAATGGATGGATTATTGTCCCTGCCTCGTAGTTTGTTTGTATGTTTGTTTTCGTTGTTTTTTTAGCTCTTTTTTGTGCTTGATTTTGTATTAATTACATAAACACGATATTGCTATATAGTTATCATCAAGCTGGAAAATAAATAAATAAATAAATAAAAGAATTTTACAATTTTGGCACAAAATTTCCCCTGTTCACACAACCATTCCAATGCAAAGCGAGAAAAACAATCCCCCAAACAAACACTTATCGGCAGCAGCATCTGCACTGTCTGTCAAGCTGTTGCCCCAGGGAAACCTTACCGAACAGGATGTAAATATGTCTTTGCTTTTGTTTTTCCGATGTTTTCATCGGAATCCCTCTTAGACTTGTAATCCCTATTGAGTCATTAGCTGCGGTCTTTTTTTTTGTGGTGTGGTCAAAGGTATTCCTCTTTTACTTGTAATCCTTATTGAGTAGCTAACTGAGGCCAATGGTTTTTTTCTGATGTGGTCAAAGGAATCCTTCTTAGACTTGTAATCCCTACTGAGTCACTTGCTACGGTCTTTGTTTGTGTTGTTTTTCTGTGTGGTCAAAAGAATCTGTCTAGGACTTGTAATCTCTTTGAGTCACTTGCTGAGGTCAGCCAGGTTACCCATAGGTCACAATGTATGGCAGGACATGTACCAAGAATATCCTCAAAGTACCTGATGACATTGCCAAAAATCTTGGAACTTTTCCCGTGATCATTTTCTGTGTTTCTGTTTTTCTCTCTTAGTTTGTCGACCTGTCTTTGTCCTCGTGTGGGTGTTGTGTGTGTGTGTGTGTGTGTGTTGTGTGTGTGTGTTGTGTGTGTGTTGTCTGTCTGTCTGCCCGCCCATCTCTCTGTTTACATGTATCTCTCTTTCTGTGTATGCGTTTGTGTATCTATATGCTCGCACGCACTCGCGGACAAACGCTCCCATGTACATGACCAAAAAACCACACAAAATTCAGGCACAAAATTCCCCCTGTTCACACAACCAGTACAATGCAAAGAGCGGGGTAAAAAAAAAATCCCCCAAACAAACACTTATCGGCAGCATCATCTGCACTGTCTTTCTTCAAGCTGTCGCCCAAGGGAAACCTGATATATACTGACCGAGTCCACAGCTCCCAGCTGTCGTGTCATACAGCAGTTGACTGACAGCTCTAGCTCTCTGTCAGCCTAAGTGGAAATCTGAGAGTTCTGCATACACCAGGAACAAAAAACACGACTGTCTTTTTGCGTCATACTTTGCAGTGTAGATAAGACGGGGTGTATATCATGTATATGTACACACACACGCACGCGCAGGCGCACGCAAGCACACACACACACGCGCACGCAAGCACACACACACACGCACACACACACAAACACACACACGCACCACGACACACACGCACGCACGCACACCACACACAAAACGCACTCACGCACACACACACACACACACAGAGTTGGTTTGGGAGATATAGGGTGAGAGGATTGTTTGATCGCGCCTTGCAATACAGACAGGGACACTTCTTGTTGCATACCTAGAGCACTTTATAGAGATATAATGATAACAGATTGTAATACAGTGTGTCAAAATTTGCACTAAAGACGGATGTATAGATATTTGAGTGTGTGTGTGTGTGTGTGTGTGTGTGTGTGTGTGTGTGTGTGTGTGTGTGTGTGTGTGTGTGTGTGTGTGCGTGGTGTGTGTGAATTCACATGACACAAAACTCCAACTGTCACCACGCACTCTACTAAAAAAAAAAAGAAGAAAAAAAGAAAGAAACTACAGCACAAACAAACGCAGCACTAGTTCCAACACTAAAGCACACATACTGGAACCAAGACGTCTCACCAAGCCTCACCTACAATATCAGGTACATGAACACACCCGACAAAACTATCTCAACCTGTGTGAGTACCCTGTACCTAAAAGCACAATTGTTGTCAAGCTGTACACATACAGAAAACTACCGCAGTACAAACATAGCACTGGTTTTGTCACTAACCAAACGACAGTGGAACCAAGAGGTCTGCTGGATCTCACCTACCTATCAAATAAAATAATTAACGCGACAGACGCTATAGCCGAGTGGTCAAGACCGTTCGACTTCAATTCCATGGGGTCTATGAGGTCATGGGTTCAAATCTCGGCAGCGTCTGGTGAATATGAAGGGGTGGGGGATTTTGAGTATCTCCCTCAGGTCAATTTCATGTTTAAACTTGCCAGTGCTAAAATTCCCGTCGTGTGTATGCACATGCAGAAGATCAAATATACACACTAAAGATCCAGTTATTTATTTATTTATTCTTTTATATCGAGGAAAATGGAAGTTTTGTAAATTTGTCATTTGTTCCACCGGCACACAATGGCCTACTCTTCTGAAAAGCGGAACAGCTTTTAACGTGTGTGCAAAATGTTCTGCGTGCGTTCGCACACGAGACCTCGGCTTATAGTCTTATCCAAAAGACTTATGCCAGCGTTCAGTGGGTTACGGACATACGAACATACCCAGCATACATCCCCGAAGTCGGAATTCAGCTACCTTCAAGGTGGGCAAAAAAACGGTTTGCAAGCAAAATCTCACTATTGGTAAGCCTCGGAGCTGTAGCCAAGGAACGAAAAAAAAGTAAACATATCTGACGACGCTATGCCAACTTGTGTAAATACACTTTACACAAAAGCAATCATCGTCACTATGTAGACACAAGGAAAACTACAGCACAAACACAAGCCTGAATCTATCACTAAACAAAGAACTGTGAAACCAAAGTCTTCAAGTCTTCCATACATTTTAGATGTCTACACTACCTCAACTAGTGGGAAAAAATACACTTTACACAAAAAAACTGAGTATAGTCACTCAACATACATAAAAGAAAAAACAACACAACACTGGTTCTATCACTAATGCGAAGACGAACAGCACCGAGACGCCTGTCCAAATCTTACCCACATACACATCAAATAAATGAACCGAGGTTGATTACACTTATCTCAACGTGGGTTAGTTAATACCAGTTCACAGGGAAACCCTGGAAGTAGGTCCCACTGTAATGTACATAAAAGAAACATACGTACAGTACAAACACAGCCCTAGGTTTGTGTGTATCGTATCACTAAAGCTGAGAGACCTACAGAACCAATACAAAAGGTCTGCAAATTCTTAGCGACATATCGGACTAGGTAGTAGATAGGTGACTGGAGCCCGCCTGGCTAGCATTGTCTCTACTGGTCAGTGTAGATAGATAGATAGATAGATAGATAGATAGATAGATAGATAGGTAGATAGATAGATAGATAGATAGATAGATAGATAGATAGATAGATAGATAGATAGATAGATAGATAGATAGATAGATAGGTCAGGCAGTTAGCCAGCTGTGGGTAGGATATAAAGTGCCAGAGTTATTACTTTTGGTATGTGTCTCTTCTGGTTGTGCCAGATTTCAAGAGTTCAGGGGTCAAGCTGAAGGAGGAATGAAAACTGAGATGAGGGAGAGGGAAAGAAAGGTGGGGTGGGCGGTGAGGAGGGAGGGGCACAGAGAGAGACGGGAGAGACAGGAGGGGGAGAGAGACAGAGACAGAGACAGAGAGAGAGAGAGAGAGAGAGAGAGAGACTGACAGAGATAGAGACAGAGACACAGAGCTAGACAGAAACAGAGCAACAGAGAGAAAGTGAGAGAGATAATGGAGAAAGATGAGGGGAGAAGACTGAAAGAGAGAACAAGAAACAGAGACAGACACAGAAACACAGAGAGGAGACAGACACAGACAGAAAGAGATACAAAAAGAGAGAAATAACAATGCAGAAAAAGAGACAGACGAATGGAAAGGTAGGCAACAAAATAGGACAGACACATTCAGACAGAAAGAGATTATAGGCACGCATGCACGCCCATGCAGGCGAGTGTGTACACACAAACCACACATTCTTGCGCACGCGTGCGCTCGCTCTCTCTCTCTCTCTCTGGACGGATAGCCTAGTGGTCAGAACATTGCGTGGCAATTTGACGAACGCACGCAGAACATCTTGCGCACACGTTAAATCCTGTTCCGCTTTTCGTAAGAGTAGGCCATCGTGTGCCGGTGGGAACAGATGACATTTACAAAACTGCATACAAACAGGGACTGGACGTAAAAAAGCACAAGAGTGGTTTTTCCATTATCTTCGATATAAAAGAATAAATCAAATCAAATCAAATCTCTCTCTCTCTCTCTCTCTCTCTCTCTCTCTCTCTCACACACACACACACACACTCACACATTGTCCAACTAACCATTCAAATGGCTATGAATTATTAAACGGTCATTAGTCACAGGCGTGTGAGTGTTATTTAGCATTCCTTTTCTATGCATGGTCTTTGGTTTGTATATAATGGCATTTTGAACAAGATGGAGCTTGCATGTGTGTGTGCGTGTGTGTGTGTATGTGCGTGTGTATGGCGTGTGTATGTGCGTGTGTATGTGCGTGTGTATGTGCGTGTGTATGTGCGTGTGTAGTGCGTGTGTATGTGCGTGTGTATGTGCGTGCGTGTGTGTGTGTGTGTGCGCGTGCGTGCGTATGTGCGTGCGTGTGTGTGTGTGTGTGTGTGTGTGTGTGTGTGTGTGCGTGCGTGCGTGCGCGCGCGCGCGTGTGTTGTGTGTGTGTGTGTGGTGTGTGTGTGTGTGTTGTGTGTGTGTTGCTTGCTTTGGTCAACAAGAACAAAAAATAACCGTTCTCTTTAGCTTGAAAAGTACCACTTGAACACGCTAAAGTATAATATAGGCAATACGCATAATGTAGCAATACACATAGTGAAGACTGTAGTGAAGAGAATAATGACACTGCATAAATGAGGCACTTCAGAACTGTTATCGATACAGCATTGTATATCATTCTCTGTATCTTCTGGCGTGCTTTCAGATGACTTGTGTGGATTTATGAAGAGCTGTATTCAACGATGTTTGTCCTTTGACTGGCATTTACAAAACGTTCCTGCCATTTTCCCACGACTCAGACATGTTCTTGTCAGTGTCTCTGAGGTACAGGCCTAAATACCATAACACAGCCGGCTTTTGAATCATTGAGGTTTTCACACAGCCCCAGCGTCGCAATTCTCAGCTCACACTGAGCGCCACAATATTAGCAAATTGCATGCCCCTGATGCCACCTGTAGGTCTACGTTTACTATCTTTCTCTGATATTCCTACTCATGGAATTCCACTTTACAGCTTAGTCTTTAGTGATCGACTATGATTCTCTGACTAGGAGGCTTGACTTGCACAGTCCTTATGTGCTGCTGCAGCCCTGGGGGCTAGTTGGCCTTTGAACGTCTCCAACGCTGACTGTCCTAATGCCTTCTTGGCGGAGAAAGTGGGGTGTGCTGTGGGCAAGGCATCTCCGCTATAATAAAATTTCTGCCCAATTTTCGAAACAGAAGCTGCCTCCTCTGTTGTTTTGGAGGTCCTTGTCGAACACCACGGACAAACATAAAAAAAAGAATTCTTAGAGTACATGATTTTTTGTCTTAATGTAGACTCAGACAAAAACAACACAAAAAGAACAACATCAACTGTCCTCCCAGTTTTCATGTACAAATGAATCGATTACCTTTTGCTTATTTTCGAAATATATTCAGAACTGCAATTTATGTCCACGCTGCTTAATGCACAGACTTTAATCTTTGTGGAACGAAGGACATTACAGCAAAAGAGAAAGAAACAAACAAACATACAAACAAACAAGGGGAATGAAATGAGAGAAAGAAAGAAAAAAAGAAAGTGAAACTGAAAGAGAAGAAAAGAAAGAAGAAACGAGAGAAAAGAAAAGAAACGAGAGAAAAAAAGGAAAGCCAGTAGAAGACACAAAAAATACATCGAAGAAAGACAGAAAGAGGAAAACAAAACAAAGAAAACCAAACGAAGAAAAAGAATGGGAAAAAAGAAAGTAAAAAAAATCGAACACAAAAAACAAAAACCTATCAAACAAACTAACCAAAAAACACACACAAATTCCGTATCTGTAGGCCACGGTGTGCCGGTGAAAACGGATGACAAAATTTACAAAACTGCATACACACGGGGACTGGAAGTTTAAAAAAACCCAACCCACATGAGTGCTTATTCCACTGTCCCCGAAATAAATAAATAAATAAATAAATATCTTACCGGAGCTTCTGTCTCTAGATCTACAGTCTTCACGTCAAATCAAAACACTGAACTACGTCACAGCATTAGCGTAACTTTGGCACAAGCCTGCTCAGACTTGCACCATCACTAATCATCATTCGTTCCATTCTAAAGACCCCAGGCTATTGATACGTGAGCGTGAAAGAAAGCACTCTCTCTCTCTCTCTCTCCCCCCCCCCCCCCCCCCCCCCCCCCCCTCTCGTGGCTCTGTCAAAACTCATGTTCTCTCTCACTATGTCTCTCACTCTCTGTCTCTGTCTGTCTGTCTGTCTGTCTGCCTGCCTGTCTCTCAATTTCAATCTCAATCTCTGCATGACAGAAGGCACTCAATCTCTGTCATCAATGGTCTGTCCTCTACCACGGCTTTCAACACGGGAAATCTGAAACTCTTCGATCTCTGGAATATTGATGACCTCGTAAATCAATGCAACCGGCAGGGCTTAAAAGGTAAGTTCTTTGGTGTAACGACTTGGGGACGGATTCAGTCAGGTGTGTTAGTGAGTGTGTGTGTGTGTGTGTGGGGGGGGGGGGGGGGAAGAGTTGTGAGTGTGGGGGGGAGGAGTGTGTGTGTGTGTGTGTGTGTGTGTGTGCGTGTGTGTGCGTGTGCGTGTGTGTGTGAGAGAGAGAGAGAGAGAGAGAGAGAGAGAGAGAGAGAGAGAGAGAGAGAGAGAGAGAGAGAGAGACAGACAGACAGACAGACAGAGAGAAAGTCAGACATTCAGTCAAACAGACACAGAGACAGAGACAAAGAGAGACAGAGATAGCAAGGAGTGAGAGCTCTATACGAGCTGTGTTCTTGAATATGTGTGTGTGCGTGTGTGCGCGTGCGTGTGCGTGTATGCGTGTGTGTATGCATGTGTGCGTGTGTGTGTGTAGGTGCATGTGTATGTAAAATGCATGGTTGCATGCATGTGTTCGTGTAGGGGTAAGGGGCAGATGCGTGTCTGCATGAACATTTTATGCGTATGTGCATACACAATTATGTGTTCGTGCTGGGGTAGAGCCCACTGCTTTTCGCGCATCATAGTTATTCTTATGGTGCAAAAACCAAAGAAAGGCAAAGGGAAGGAAGGAAGAATGGAAGGAAGGGAAAAAGGAAGAAGGAAGGGCGGATAGATGGATGGATTGATGGATGGATTTTTTTTAAATAAAGAAAGACAGACAGACAGACAGACAGAAAGAAAGAAAGTGAAGACAGACAGACAGACAGACAGACAGAACAAAAGAAAAAAAGAAGAAGGAACGAATCAATGCATCTTCATTTCAAAAAAAAGAAGAAGACACAGAGAAAAAGACAAAAAAGCAAAACAAACAAAAAACAATAATCAAGAACAATACAAGAAGTACACAAGAATTAAGAACCTAAAAAAATAAACAAAGAAGCAATCAAACAACAAAGAATGAAAGAAAGATTCCATTGTTTCCTCACAACGACCCGATAAACAATGTTGCTAGAAGTCAAGTCAAGTCAAAACATATCAATATCACACACACACACACACACACACACACACACACACACCCATTGAAGGGCAAGCGTAAAAGTACAAACTGACACTATTACACTCACGAATTGCAATGAATCCCTTTCAATAGTGTGATAAAAAAAAAAAGGTATCCGCATGCTGCACTGTGTTGTTCAGTATTATATTATGTTGTTTTGTGCTATATTTATTGTATTGTGATGCGTTGTATTGCAATGCACTGTATTGTGTTGCATTGTATTGTATTGTACTGTATTGTAGTCCCCAGGGCGGTTCGGGGCTCTATATGGCAACATTCTCCTACAACGGCACTGGAGCCAAGCGTATCCACGATTACCTTTACAATGGATCATTCCAGCGACGTTGAGAGAGAAGGAGGGGGTTGCCGCAAGGGTCAGCTTTCCCTCCATACTTACTTGCCCAGGCTTTGCGGTCTAGAGACTAATGGGTGCCTACTACTGTAGAGTAGTGCGTTGTATCGTAATACAGTGCGCCGTTTTATGTTGCATTCTATTATACTTGTAATCTACTGCATTTTATTGTGATGCAATGCATTGCATTGTACTGTGGGGCTTACTGTATTGCATTGTATTGTTCTCGTGGCTTTTTTTTGTTTGTTTTGTATTATATTTTATTGTACGCTACTTTCACTCACAGATTTTTCTGCGTGAATATTAAGCTCTCTTAAAGAAGAGTCTAATTGAAGTCATCAAAGCTCTGTACGAGAACGCAGAAAGTGCAGTTTTTATGAATAATCACGTGGGCGAGTTCTTCAAGACCACGGTTGGGGTTCGCCAGGGCTGCCTTCTCTCACCTGTACTCTTCAACCTCTTCCTCGAAAACATCATGACAGAGACACTGCAAAACCACCACACTTCCATCTCCATTGGTGGAAGACCCCTTTGCAACCTCAGATTTGCAGATGACATTGACCTCATGGGCAGCAGCAAACAAGAACTGCAAATCCTCGCAGACAATTTAACAGATCGAGCGAGCGCATACGGCATGGAGGTCAGTACAGAGAAATCAAAGATCATGGTCAACAGCGCGAGTAATGACATCACGGAAATAAAGATGAATGGAGAAACACTAGAAGAGGTGAGCCAATTCAAATACTTAGGCTCCATCCTAACAAAAGATGGCACATCAAACAATGAAGTGAAAGCTCGCATTGCAACAGCAACATCTGCTCTAGTCAGACTCGAGAAGATCATCAGAAGCAACAACATCAGCTTCTGCACCAAATACCACCTTTACAAATCCCTCGTGATATCTATCCTCCTATATGGCTGTGAATCATGGACTCTGACAGCAGAGTTAGAGAGGAGAATCCAAGCATTCGAGAACAAGTGCCACAGAAGACTCCTCAAAATATCATACAAAGAACACAAGACCAATAACTATGTGAAAGAAGAAATCAAAAAGCGTGTGGGCCCCCAAGAGCCTTTGCTCTCCACCATAAAGAGGAGAAAGCTGATGTGGTTTGGTCACACCACAAGACACAACACCCTAGCAAAAACCATCCTGCAAGGAACAGTCGAGGGCAAGAGAAGAAGAGGCCGCCAAAAGAAATCATGGGTTGACAACATCAAAGACTGGACCGCCCAACCCCTGCAACACCTCCTACTAGCCACACAGGATCGTGAAGCATGGAAAAAGATCTCTGTTGCGTCTTCTCTCATGTCCCCCCTACGTCCTTTGGGACATGGGACTGAGTGAGTGAGTGAAAGAAGAGTCTGTTACCACACGAATAGCACCGCCATTTCAAAAAAAATTCATGTATTTATTTCCCAAGGAAAGTGGCTTTTTCTGCAAAAAATTGCCATAGGAGACACTATGCCCAAAGACTGATAGACGGTTGCTGAGACAGCTCAAAGGAAGATGGATGGCCACACTCCAGCCCTGCCGGAGACAAGACAGGAAAAGAAAGGCAGGGGAGAATTAGGGAGTGCAGCCCACGGAACACCAATCCATCTTCCCCTTTGTTTAATGTTTATTCGCCCAGAGGTGATTCAGACACTTCTCTTCAGAGTGATTTATGTTGGGGGAAAAAAAAACTAAAAATAATTAATCATCAAGAAGACGACGACGATGATGATGATGATGATAAAAGGGTGTAAAAGTCTGTCTGTCTGCATATGTATGTATGTATGTATGTATGTATGTATGTATGTATGTATGTATGTATGTAGTGTGTGTGTGTGTGTGTGTGTGTGTGTGTGTGTGTGTGCGTGTATGTATGTATGTAGGTGTTTATGTATGGATGCATGCATGCATGTATGTTTGTATCATGCACCCCTCTCTCTCTCTCTCAGACCTGATCAGACCCCTCCAAAAAATCGTCTTTACTCTAGAGCAAAGTTTCGCTCAAAATATTCACGTCTAGCATAGCATACAGAAAGGACACCAGTTTACAGTCCCTTCCACAGACATGGGTGTGCATACGTTAATAAGACTGTGGGCAGTGAATGAGGTAAAAAAGCGAAAAATGTCATGACTATGACTCCAGGCGAACGTGACTGGGTGAAAAGGACAAGAGATAACACCACACAAGACATTTGTTTTTGTGTTGTTTTTTTCGTTCCTGCGCTAGAGATTTGGGGATCCACATTGGTGAGAGTTTTGTGTATCTATCTATCCCTTAGTGGCGGGATAGCTTAGTGGTCAGAACATCGCGCTCGCAATTTGACGACCTGGGTTCGATCCCCGTTGAGGAGATTTTTTTCTCCTGGAGTTAACATTAGTGCAGACTCCACTCTCCCTAAAAGTCCTGATGAGACTATAAATCGAGGCCCCGTGTGCGAACGCACGCGGAACATCTTGCGCACACGTTAAATCCTGTTCCGCTTTTCGAAAGAGTAGGCCATCATGTGCCGGTGGGTACAGATGACAAAACTGCATATACACGGGGACAGGATGTAAAAAAGCACACGAGTGCTTATTCCATTTTCCTCGATATAAAAGAATAAAAAAAAAAAAAAATTAGTGTGTCTTCATTTTAACGTCTATCCACTTACAAATGATTTTAGACTGGAGAAGGGAAGGTGATAGAAGTGAAATATAAGTGTGTGTTTGTTGAGTTGAATGAATGATTAAAAAAAAAAATAATAATAATAATAATAATAATAAGACCACCCACATCTGACCATGAGAAAATCATTGAACAGCACATACAAAAGAAAACAAAGGAGAAAAGATAAACTTGGGTAAACTCGCATGCATGCATGCATGCGTGTGTGTGTGTGTGTGTGTGTGTGTGTGTGTGTGTGTGTGTGTGTGTGTGTGTGTGTGTGTGTGTGCATTTATGTGTATTATGCTATTACAGTCTATAATTATCATAGGTAAAAACAAAGTGACATTTGAACAAGAGAAGTGCTAACTTTTAACCTAAAGCAAATGAGCAACTGGACTTTGAGGCAAAAATTCATCCAAAAGACTTTTAGCGGTAGAGTGGAGTCAGCACTTGATGTTAACTCCTAGAGGAAAATATCTCCTTACACAGGATTCGAACCCGGGTCGTCAGATTGCGAGCGCAATGTTCTAACCACTAGGCTATCCCGTCCCCCAAGCAGTTTACAAGTTCAGTGTGCACTTGATGCACTATAAGTATAACGTTTAAAAATCGCCTCCACGCTCAAAGACAGAGGGGTGATATCGATAAAGGCAAGAGTCGAAAATGACGTAATTTTAAAAATATCATCACAGTAGCCCTTACGTCCAAGATGACGTGAATCAGTATGACTTTTTCAACTGGTTGGTAGAAAGAGCAGCAAGGAATTGGCCAAGAACAAGTGGTGTGTGCGTTGTGTTGTGTTAGTGACGAAGTAAACAATAAAAAATAAAATGTAAGTGTTACCGTAACACTCCTGCCTGGCCTCACAAGTTGTGGAGTGCCAGACTCCTAGTATTTTCCAAGTTCATCTGAACCTTGCAACACAAGTAAAGTGAGTCGCCACCATTCCCTAAACAGCTGAGGCCTCACCTACTAGTAACTGCTGCGAATTCTTGGCAGAGTAACTTACGTGCAGGGTTATGACAAGGTGCCAACCGGCGGCTCCTCTGAAGACCTGCGTATGGAGTGAGGGAGTGGAGGAGGAGGGAGGGGGAGAGGGAAACAGGAGGGAGTGCTTTTTAGTCCTTAGTTCATAGTCTGGGTTCCAATCGTTACTTTTTTATTCTCTGCTGGTGATACAACTATGATCAGGAGAGGACGAGAGGGATAAGAAGGATGCTAATGGTGGTGGGTGGTGGTGGTGATGGGTGGGTGGTGGTGGTGGTGACGATGTTGATGATGATCACGATGACAGCGATGCGACAACAGCAATGACGACGACGGTTATTACAACAAGAAGAAGAAAGGGAAATGATGATGATGATGATGATATTAACGATAATGGCTACGACGGCGACGACGATGATGATGATGATAGCGACAACGACGACCACGCAAGTGTACATAAAAAAAAAAGGAAGAACTATAAAAAAAAAAAAAAAAAAAACAACGATCAACCCATCACATCAACAACAATAAAAAATAAAAATTATATATCTATATCTAAACTACAATGAACACTGTGACACCCCCCCCCCCCCAAAAAAAAAAAAAAAAAAAAAAAAAACATAAAACATAAAAATGCCGCCAGCATTATGAATATTTGATATGTTACGGTGTGGAATATAAAAAAAAGTAGTATGCACTGCTACTGAACAACAAAGGGATGTTTTTTTTCTCCTTTTACTTTTTCCTCTAAGTGTCAGCCTGTTGAAAACACTGACCTATCAAAAATTAATCCAGAAAAAGAGGGGCCTTTTCTGTAAGCTAGAACAACAATGCTTTAGTACACAGCCCGTACAGTTTTGAAAGCAGACAGAGAGACAGAGAGAGAGAGAGAGACAGACAGACAGACAGACAGAGAAAGAGAGAGTGAGACAGGGCTAGGCAAGGCAAGGCAACTTTGGCAAGGCAAATTCTTTTATTTCGAGGATAATGAATAAATGAATAAGCACTCGTGTGTTTTTTACATCCAGTCCCCAGAGAGACAGACAGACAGACAGACAGACATAGACAGACAGACAGACATAGACAGACAGACAGACAGACACAGATAAACAGATAGATATAATATAGTTCATTTCTGAGTGCGCGGAGTTACTGAGGGTGAAACCACAGTATACAGCATACCATAAAATTTGCTTTTCAATACATACAAAATGGTTATAACTATTTGTACGCATATTCTGGCACCAACATGACACATACATACATGTACACAGACACATACATGTACACAGACATACATGTACACAGACACATACATACATGTACACAGACATACAGTACACAGACACAGACATACATGTACACAGACACATACATATATGTACACAGACACATACATACATGTACACAGACACACACAAGTACATGCCTTCGTGCACACAATGCACATACGCGCCTGCGGTCGCCTGTGAATGTGCACACAGATATGCTCACACGCCAGAACACATACCTATAAACCTACACTCATACTTGCATACATGCGTGGTGGCCCGCACGCGCGCGCGCATTCACACGCACGCGCGCGCGCATTCACACGCACGCGCGCGCACACACACGCACGCGCGCGCACACACACGCACGCGCGCGCACACACACGCACGCGCGCGCACACGCACTGAGATAGAGAGACAGACAGACAGGCAGGCATACAGACAGATAGAAACTGACAGAGACAATCAAACAAATAAGAGACAAAAAAAGTAGCACACAGAAAGACACAGACAAACGCAATCTTACCAGACATAATTTCACAAACAATTCTTAAATTTAATTCAATCAATCTTTCAATCCTTTCCACATAACAAAAAATGACAGCACTAACATTCCAACAAAGCACACACACACACACACACGAGTGCTTATTCCATTATCCTCGATATAAAATAATGAAATAAGTATAAAATAAAATAATGAAATAAAAGAAATAACACACACACGCGCGCGCGCGCGCATACACACACACACACACACACACACACAAACACACACACACACATCGAAAACTCCCACAAGAGAAAGCACATCTATAGACTTTCCGGAACACCAATACGGCAAATACCTTCCCACAATAGAATAAAGTCAGGATTCACTCACCATGCAAACTGGGCCAAGAAGTCAACTGTCACACACGACTAAACCTCGTCACATCAAGAGTGCAAGGATCAAACCCTCAGCTCCCCCCCTACTACCACTGACAGCAGTCCTCTTTTCCCAGCCCTCTCTCTCCCGCTCAGTGCCAGATCAATGTATCAACTGCTATGAGAGCTACCCTCCACAATACCATATCTACACTAGGGCCTAGGGGCTGCGCGACTGTGGGAGCTAGGCCCTAGGCCCTAGCCCGCTTTACGCGAAGCGATCTACCCACGAGGCTGGATTATTGAAGGTTGATTATACTTTCGTATCCTGGTACTAATGTAATGCAGGAGCGATTTTGGTTGCTTGAATAGTTTAAAAGGAGTTTTTGTTTTTTGTGGGGTTTTTTGTTGTTTTTTGTGGGGGGTGCGTGCTGTTGGTGTTGGTTGGTTGGCTGGCTGGATGGGTGGGGGGTTGGCCGGGTGGGTTGGTAGGTTGGGTGGTCAGTTGGTTTGCTGGTTGGCTGGGTGAATGAGTGGGTAGGTGAATGGGTGGTGTGGTTTGGTATTGGTTGGTTGGTTGACTGGGTGAGTGGGTGGGTTTTTGGCGGGGTTGGTGGATTGGTGGTAGGTGTGGTTGGTTTGGGGGGGTTGGTTGGTTGGTTTGGGTGGTTGGTTGGTTGACGTTGCAATGAAATCTAACTTCAGCACCATTGCACTGTACAGTATGTATTGGAGTGAATTGTATTGTATGATAGGGGACGGGATAGCTCAGTGGTCAGAACACTCGCTTTCCCCCAGCCAATGTTAATTAAGAAGCATCGAGCGTGGTTACCAATTGGATGGGTGACCGTTTGTGCGCCTTGACAAATACAGTCCCACCAATTCATCCAGCTGTCAATGGGCACCTGCCTCTATAAGGTCAGGGAAGGTTTTTGTTTTATATCTGTTTCTAAGTGTATTTCACTTTTAGGAATAGATACTTCAGATTTACCAGAAGACATGCTTGTCCAACAAAAAAAAAATATATATAATCAATATCCGACATCTTGTAAAACGACCATTTTTTCCCTTGACCACAACCCCCCACCCCTCCTCCTTCCTATACCTTGCCTTCATTCATTCTACACACTTTTCTTCTCTTTAATTACAGCTTACATCTAACACATTTCGCCAATAGTGAAAACAGTTTAGGAACGGCCCAATGTTACACAGCTGCCAAGTGTAATGAAGCGAAACGTCTACACTTAGCCGGGGAATAGGTTCCAGACTTGGTCTCACTGCTCTGTTCTGTACTTAGGCCTAATACCATTGCCTTTTGAGCCGGCTTTTTAGCTGTGAGCGTATGTGGCTTGACTCTCTGTGTGTGTTGTGTGTGTGTGTGTGGGGGGGGGGGGGGGGGGGGGGGGGGGGGGGTGGGGGGGGGTGTGTGTGTGTGGTGTGGTGGTGGGGTGGTTGGGTGTGGTGGGGTGTGTGTGGGTGTGGGGTGTAGGTGTGGGGGGGGAGAGGGGTAGGGTAGGTGGAGAGAGAGAGAGAGAGAGAGAGAGAGAGGAGAGAGAGGAGGTGAGTGGTGGGTGTGTGTGTGTGTGTGTGTGTGTGTGTGTGTGTGTGTGTGTGTGTGTGTCGTGTGCTGGTAGTACATCTATTTCCCACATTACTTCGATGAAGCAGAAAACAGACGTAACGTGTAAGCATTGAGAAAAAAAAAAGGAATAGATAAAAACAAATTGTGCCTTATTTAGTTTCGGTAAGAATTCAAACTGGTATGCCCTACAGTAGGGACGGGATAGCTCAGTGGTCAGAGCGATCGCTCTCCCCAAGCTAAGCATCATCGAGTGTGGTTACCAATTGGATGGGTGACCTTTTGCGCGCCTTGGCTTTAGTGCAGTCCCCCCCCAGCTGTAAATGGATAGCTGCCTCTTTAGGGTCAGGGAAGGTAAAGCAGCGAGGGAGAGGGATGGGTGCCGCCCACAACATGCTGGCCCTGAGAAGCTGGGGTCTTCATGCCTAGCCTCCCCTACGACCATATAACTTATGGGACACCTACCTTTTACCTACAGTGCATCTCTCTTGGTGAAGGAAAAAAAAACGTCATGAAGGAAAGATGATAGAGAGAACATGACTTTCTGATGACGCAAATGAATCCATGACCCTTCCTGGGTGACATTGTAGGTCCCCTTGGTTGTAAGGCATAAAATTGGGCAACAAAGTTTCCCGAAAGAAGATTGGTGATAAACTTCGGGAAGGGAAGCAACTGCTGATATACTCAACCTATAAGATTATGCAGTTGTTTCTCCTCACGAGTGACACATTCACAGATACAGTGATCGTTATTTTTGCCTTGTTATAGTTTACAGACCACACAACTGTTTGGAGCATGTCATGCCTAACATCAAAACCATACATAATATTAACTGTAAAAACGTCAAAACCGTATCACGTTAGCTCCCATGCTAATCTGTGTTATTTTATGTGGTAAATATTTTTAAGAGCATTAATTATGTCGTATTCTATAGGAACTGGGGGTAATTGGTTTTGCATATAAGATAGAAGAACGCGATATTTTTTCTCTTAAGACATGATTTAAAGAAGCTGTCCTTTCCTGAGGTACAATCTTCACGACCCTGAAGTCGCTTTGAAGAGGTTTTCTCTAACAAGGATTTCTTGACTGAAGGTCTTATAAAAACTTCAAGAGACGGCTTTGAATTTCGTGCATCTTTTTCCGCTGCTTTATCAACTTTTTCATTACCATAGAGACCAATATGAGTGGACCCCCCCCCCCCCCCCCCCCCCCCCCCTCAAACAAAAAGCAGAGAGTGTGTCAAATGATTTATATTGATAGTAAAATTGGGTCTTTTTTCAGTGTTAACATATTCTAACCCCTGAAAAAAAAAAAAAGATATCACAACAAAAAATGCCACTTTAAACAAATTTCGTACCAGATTTACCAAGTATTCTAACCCTGATAAGACAGCAGCAAGCTCAGGTGTAAATATTGACAAACTCTGACCACCACGAAAAAGTCAAAGGTTTTTCAACTTTCGGTATTGATTTTGTGAAAGCTGCAATTGTCTTGATCTAGAACTGACTCAACTGTGAAAATTATGGAGATGATTGTGGTAGTTTTTTTTAGCAACGGTAAAAATGTGTGTGTGTGTGTGTGTGTGTGTGTGTGTGTGTGTGTGTGTGTGTGTGTGTGTGTGTGTGTGTGTGTGTGTGTGTGTGTGTGTAGTAGTAGTAGTAGGCCTAGTAGTAGTAGTAGTAGTCGTCTTCAATTTTACGTCCTTCCACATAAAGTGATACCGGACAGGGGGTGGGGGTGGGGGGGGGAGCATAAAAATAAAATATAAAAAGATAGAATTTAAAAAAAAAAAAAAGATAAATGGATGAATGAAGAGAATCAAAGATGGGAAATATATGCAAATATAGCAATAATAAAAAAAAAAACACCAGAAAAACAAACACAAAACCCACAATAAACATATGGAATAATAATACTAATAAATATCAAAATGTTGATAAACTAAAGAGAGAAAGGGAGAGAAAAACAAGGATAATGATGAGTGATATATGCATTAAAGTATATACTTAAATATTCATTTTTTATTTTAAAAAGGAAATTTGGTGTGTGTGTGTGTGTGTGTGTGTGTGTGTGTGTGTGTGTGTGTTTTGTGCAAGTTTGTAATTGTGGTTGAAGTTATTCTCATTACATAAAGCGAAACTGTATGCTAAACATTAAATTGACAGGGAAGAGTAAAATTCAAAATAGAACAATGATGTAACTACAACAAATGCCCTATGGGACCTAACAATAAACCCTTAGCAATAGCAAACACTAACTTGACATCATCCAGAACTTGTTCAAGGGAAGTTTCGGTAAAACTAGGTAAATAAGGTTTTAAAGTCTTGCATTCAAGTACAATATAGGTATTTGAAATATTGTTTCCACATAAGCATTTAACATCCTTGCTAAATTTTGTGACAAAAGCGTTTAATCGGACTTTCTCTGACCACATTTGTATAAATCTTTGACTGATGTATACTTTTAAAGACACTTTTTATCTGGTTTGAACCCATTTTGCAAACTGTTCTTTTTTGGTACATACGTGGCGGACCTTTACGAGCAATCTAAACTTGATAAAATGAATGTAGATTCACAGAAAATGGTTCCACCTTGCCCCTCTTGGGAAATGAATCAGGCATATTTTGATATCAATTACACAGACATGAAGAAGGATGAAAATCCTAATGTTTTGACAGCCACAGTTAGATCATATATTCATGACAACTACTGTAGTTATCTTAAAGTGTACACTGATGGTTCACTTCTGAATAATCACCAAGCTGGTTCAGCTTTTGTTATACCAGCACTCAAAGTAGAAAAATCATATTTTATAGGTGTAAATCTGTCAGTATTTACAGCTGAACTGGTTGCAATTTTAATGGCTTTAACATATGTGCTAGATAACCCATATTGGTTTTTCCATGTCTTACTTTGTGTGGATTCTAAATCAGTTTTATATGCCATAAAATCTGCAGATTACAAGAATCATTCAAAACTTAGATATAAAACACACAGTCCACCTTTTAAGTTTAAGAGACATATTTGTCACTCTTCTTTGGGTTCCTTCACACATTGGATTGTACTCTAATGAATGGGTTGATTGGGCTGCTAAGAGAGGTGCGAACAGTGAGCTACATATTCCTTTATCAAAGAAGGATATCATTTGTTAGAACAAGCATCCTTAAGCAAGTTAAATGAAATGATACAAAAAAGAACAGTTTGCAAAATGTGTGTGTGTATGTATGTATGTGTGTGTGTGTGTGTGTGTGTGTGTGTGTGTGTGTGTGTGTGTGTGTGTGTGTGTGTGTGTGTGTGTGTGTGCGCGCGCGCGCGCGCGCATATATGTGTGTGTGTGTGCGTATGTGTTGCTACTGACCCAGGACCAGATTTAAAAAAAAAGATTTTTAAGAAAGAAAATAAAGCTAAAGAAAAAAATGGCGGCGGAGGAGGGTACAAAAGAATGAATCCATGGGTACAGACAAGCTTGAATGATAACATTGATATGATCAAAACAGTGCATGAATTTATTGATAGATCCAAAAGATTTTAGAACAGAATTTTTTTTTTTTTTTTTTTTTTTTTTAAGGTGAACGGGTTCTGTATGTAGTGCTCTTCCTGACGAGTTGAAATGTCATATCCTTTTTTTTTTTTTTTTTTTTTTTTTTCTTTTTTACCGATATGTAGCCTACAGTTTTTGTTTTTCTATAGCTCAAAACAGTAAATGGGAATAAACCTTTGTGAATCTTGAAATGTAGGAAGTTATTGGGCTTAAGTAAAGTGCAAAGTTTTTATTTTTTCCCTTGGTCCTATTGGTTCTTAGTGTGTCTGTGTATTTTTTTTTTGTTACACTGTTTGTTTACTTCAGTTTGGTAGTGTTGTATAATGTGTTCAATTTTCGAGTGATGGTATGTGTATAACTATGGAACATTGCTTTGTTTATTATATATATATATATATAATGATATATATATATATATATGATATATATATATGTTATATATATTAATGATATATATATTTAATGATATATAATATATATATATCATTATATATATATATATATAATGATATATATATATATATATATATATATATATATATATATATATATATATATATATATATATATATTATATATATATATGTGTGTGTGTGTGTGTGTGTGTGTGTGTGTGTGTGTGTGTGTGTGTGTGTGTGTGTGTTTGATTTTACGTCTGTACACTTAAAGTGATATTAGATGAGGGAAGGATGGGAGGGGGGGGGAGCAATAAAGAGATGAGGGTTTAAGGGGGGGGGGGGGGGAGTGTGTTGATAATTATGTGCATAAGAAGACTGATCACAAAACTATATAACTAGAATGTTGCAAATCATGGCATAAGAAACGCGAATAACAACAACAAAACATCGAACAACAGAGAACAATGTGTGTGTGTGTTGTGTGTGTGTGTGTGTGTGTTGTGTGTGTGTGTGTGTGTGTGTGTGTGTGTGTGTGTGTGTGTGACTTGTCTGCATAAGCATCATAACTACATTAAATCCCCATAGGGTGGGGGCTGAAAAGAAGCTGTAGCTTAATGCCTTTCCTCTGCTGTATCGATGTTTGCTAAAGTTATATGAATATTGAATAAACCATGTTTAATCCAATGAGTCTATGCCGATCATGGGACCCGTGGGCAGGGGAGCTCTTGATCAGTGAGATAGATGGGCAGATCCATCGATCCATTGATGTACGAAAGCAGAACTAGAGCCCCCTTCCCCCCTTCTTTTCCTGGCTCAGATGCAGACGACAGATGGGAGTCAGGGTATTTTCCTCAGTCTCCATCACTTGCCTGTCACCTCCGAGCTTGTTCCTACTCTCTCTCTCTCTCTCTCTCTCTCTCTCTCTCTCTCTCTCTCTCTGTCTCTCTCTCGGTCGAGGACATTTTTCTCCTAGAGTTAACATCTGTGCTGACTCCATTCTCCCCAAAAGGCCTTCGGATGAGACTTTAAACCGAGGCCCGTGTGCGAACGCACGCCTGAACATCTTGCGCACACGTTAAATCCTGTTCCGCTTTTCGTAAGAGTAGGCCATCGTGTGCCGGTAGGAACAGATGACATTTACAAAACTGCATACACACGGGGACTGGACGTAAAAAAGCACAAGAGTGCTTATTCCATTATCCTCGATATAAAAGAAAAGAATTTTTAAAAAAATTAAGTCTCTCTCTCTCCCCACCCACCCCCCTTGCAAAGTGTAATGTCTTAGTTAACCCCACCCACAGGTCTTTCTGGCACCGTTCAATCTCCAAATAACGCGTCATAGTAAGAAAACTGCTTTGAATACTAATGCTTTCTCTGAAATCTACACCTCAGTTAGGGGTATATTCGTCATTACGCCCAAGTATTCATACACTTCTGAGGGGTGAGGTGGAGGAGAGAAGAAAAAAAAATCCTGAATGGCCCATTCAATATAGATCTAGATCTAATTGTTGATCGCTGACTCGATCATGTAGATTTGCCTAACCGGTTTCGGGGATCAAAAAAAAAAACAAACCTGCCGGAAAGCGTTCCGGGTTAAAATACAGCACCGAAGGTATTCAATACTACACTGACGTCGAGTATTCAGGTAAAGCCTCCTCCGATTGCATGTTTACACTTGTAGGCGCTAGGCACTGTCGCTCCACGCCTGACATAATTATTATTTTCTGTTCAGATGTAGTATAACCTGCAGCGGCTCGGTGGCTTCGACACGCCAGATTGCGTGTGCCTACGTCATTTTATGATCTAGGTATCACCGATACTCTTTGCGCTTGTTATATTATCCGTCTTCTGTCCTTGCGTCTTGTGTTCTGTTTGTTACTGTTCTTGTGGTCTCGTTTTTTTATTTCGTTTAGGCCTATTATTGTTGCTGTTAGGTAGTGTTTTTGTTTTTTTTAATATTCATGTAATCCCTGATGAGGGCGAGGACTGGATGAAAAAAAAGCAAAAAAAAAAAAAAAAAGCACAAAATGTGCTTATTCATTATCCTCGAAAAAAAAGAATTTGACTTGGATTGACTCTCTCTAATATATATATATATATATATATATATATATTATATATTATTTATATTATATTCATACATGCTGCATGCATGTAGCATGCATGTATGCATGCACATATACATGTAGGCACCCATCAGTCTCGGAAGACTATGGAGTTACGCTCTAGTCGTTAGAGTGCAAAGCCTGGTAAGTATGGATCGGGGGCAAACTTACAAAATACCCAACACAATTAACAGCTTAGGCATTTACCATCCATGTTATTTTAACAAGTAAGTCGTAAAATACACAATGCTCTCATCTCTAGTGCTTGCAATGCCACAATCCAGTGAAGATCTGTTATATAAACAGGATTCTTCATAAATCAGTATAAAGATTTTTGCATTGACAACAATAGCTACAGGCGACTACAGAAAATTTGTATTTGGACAAATTTCTTCTGCAAGTCAGAAAAGTAAAGCCATCACTAATAGAGGAATTGCTATTTAAGTCAAGCTCTTTCCACTAACAATAGTTCTTACAAAGCCTGTTCAGTCAAACATTTTGGTTCTTCCGACTTCTGACTGAACGACAGGCAGTGGGAACTTATAAACACGTTTTTCAACTTAACATGCTACAGTCAATATTTCTACCCATAAAAAAGGCCTCGTTTTAACAACATCACTAAATCTTGAACATATAAATGCTTATGAAAAATTAAATAAATGTCATAGATCTCTTCTGTTAAACTTTTGCCAATTATAAACAGCTATTTACATACCTCCATTGCAGGGTCAATCGTAAACGTTTTGGGTGGAAGGGCGAGCAGCACAGTGTCCACAAGTTCATCATCACCTTCCACTAGTCTCTGTTGCACACTCAGTGTTCCAAGTCCTCGTCACTGTCAGACTTCCTGGTGGCACACACCGTATTCACTTGTCCATCGTCCCCGTCTTAGGCAGGAGATCCTTTTCGATCTACGTCCGTTCGGCGCCACCTGCCACTGGCTGCACACTACGCGTCGTCACCACTAGGTGCAGGTCTGACCTCCAGAAGTCCTGGATCTCGTTTCTGCCCACATGGTTGCGATGGTAGACGTGTTCACCAACGTGAAGGGCGTGATCCGAGGCTCTTGTCAGTGAAAACTCTCCCGTTTGGTGGCAGTCTCCTTCAGCTGCTGGTAGGCTTTCTGGGGAGCAGGTTCAGGACCACCTTTCGGTCATGGAGCACCATGGTTGGAGGGAAGTCTGGTGAGGGCGTCTGCAGGGTTCGTCTTTCAGTCCTTGCTTTCTTATGAGGAAAGCATTTGCAAGAGAATGCTCGCTTCTTTCATCTGCAACTAACACCTTGACCTCGTGGATAAAGTCGTGGACATCCTCCCCAGAAAACGTGGTTAGGTCAGGAGGATCGAGCTGTCAGCTGGCTTGGTCTTCTGCCTGGAGCCCGCTGTCAGGCATCATGCGTTCCCTGGTCTTGCTGTAAGGCATCATGCGTTCCCTCCGGACTGGACTGATTCTTCCGTCACCCAAATGTTCCACCTTCCCTAATCCTGCTCGCAGCGCCACTTGTGATGGTACCGAGAGGTAAGGAAAAGACAGTTTAGGGAAAGAGTGGAACGACAATTCTCAAGCAACGAATCTCAACAATTGGGCAACAGAAGATCAGGGGAAGACGGTAGCTGGCTGGTCATTCTTTATTCGTTCCTCAGCATTCAGGTAGAGGTGATGACCCACGTTTGAAGACTAATGTAGTAAAGACAAAAACGCTAACTGAACGATACGTATTTAAAAATACAAAGTGTCTCACAATTTACAGGTGAGTCAGAAAATAGCACTACGCAGCGACAAGATTGTATGGAATATTATCTAATCAAGTCTCCTGTCGCGCTAAGTCTAGCACACTACATCTAGCATACAAACAATGTTATTTACAAAATCTCTTACTCACTCACACACACACAAACACACACACGCACACACACACACCGCACGCATGCACACACACACATGCATACACACATGGGAGATAATCCCTGTCACGATAAGTCTCACACGCTAGATCTACCGCACCTGGTATTAGATCTACCGCACCTGGCTACAAATATATAATTCTGTCATCCGCTCCTACCGGCACACGATGGCCTGCTCTTTTGAAAGGCGGAACGGGGTTTTAACGTGTGCGGCACACGCACAGAGAGAGAGGCAAGGCAAAAAAAAACAACAACAACAAAACACTAAACACAGAGAGTCGAAGGGAAAGCACAAGACAATCACCCAAACAAAAAGAAAAAGGAGTAAGCTCCCTTACACCGCATATCGCCTTTTTCTTTCTCCTTTTTTTTTTTTTTTTCTGACTCCCTCCTCGAGCCTACCCCCACCTTGCTGGACTGAAAATTCATGAGTCGGACTTTGAACTGTCGTTCCACCTGAGCGCTATTTCGGGTCGCTTGTGTGTTGAAGGCCTTGCGAACCCTGCACACGCTGTGATACTCTCGCCTAGCCTAGCTTAGGCCTAGCTCAGTCCAAGCCGAGTACAAGCGTGCAACAGTCGTCCACTAAGTAGGCTAGGCTACTGGCTGTCAGAGTGCGTTGCATCCTGTTTCAGTGCAGGAAGTCTTCGGTAAGTTTGTCTGAAAAGTTCATGTGTTAAAAAAAAAAAAAAGTGCAATGATGGAAATAGCGTAGCATGATTATGTGTTGATGGCATTGGATCGTTAGATGGGCTTGCGGGCTAGAGTGAACGAATAGAAACGGTAAGCCTGGCGGAATACCATAACACATCGTTGTCGTGGTGATAGTTTTGGTTGGCTTCGTGGGTTACCGAGTGTTGTAGTAAGTATACATGTATGCCTTAGCCTAGATCTGTTCCGTATTAGATTATCTGTTAGTTCCAGAGATCAACTGGCGTCGAATTGCTGCAGATGCTGTTGTTTTAGATTATGCTTGCAAATTTCCTGGCGGAAAATATTCGTAAACTACGCGAACAGTTACAGACTTTGTGCTAGGCCCAGTGGTGCCTATCGTACATGTTTTTAGAGGAATAGGCTAGCCTAAAAAGTCGACGATTAGTGTCTTGGACAGTTCGATATATGTGAAAAAGGTTGTGGGGAGTGATTAAACTTGCATCAAACAAGTCCGACAGCAATCCGGTTCATGTGTTACATTCATGATTTATAATTCAAAAGTATGTGAGAGTACTAGGTAAAAAACAGTGTAGATTCTTTAACAAAAATCCTCAGATGCAAAGCATGTCTGCAGTACAAAGAGATGTAGGGACACAAGTTTAATTTGACCTATAGGTAGTGCAAATCAAGGCTAGATTAAGATATTTTTGTTTGATTTTAGCCTGTGTTGAATTTTTTCTCATCATTTTGTTTTGTTTGATTTGTTCATTGTTGTTGTTTTTGGTTACAGGATAGAAAAAGTGAGAGCTCTCTCACACACACACACACTCACATAGTGACATACAGTCTCTCTCTCTGTCTCTGTCTCTCTATCTCTCTGTCTCTGTCTCTCTGTCTCTCTGTCTCTCTCTCTCTCTCTCTCTCCTCTCTCTCTCCACACACACACACACACACACACACACACACACACACACACACACACACACACACACACACACACGTCAAGAGTTAAGATTAAATTCCTTTCACCACTTTTGGGGTATGGAGGATGACCTGTGTGTGTGTGTGTGTGTGTGTGTGTGTGTGTGTGTGTGTGTGTGTGTGTGTGTGTGTAGAGAGAGAGAGAGAGGGGGGGGAGAGACAGAGACAGAGAGAGACAGAGACAGAGAGAGAACCAGACATAGTGAAAGAGAGATAAAGTACAGACTACAGTTTCTTGTTGGAGAGACATTGTGTATATGGGTGAGTGTAAACGTGTGTGTGTGTGTGTGTGTGTGTGTGTGTGTGTGTGGTGTGTGTGTGTGTGTGTGTGTGTGTGTGTGTAACTTTGTTTTGTGTGTGTGTGTGTGTCTGTGTGTGTGTGTCTGTGTGTGTGTTGTGTGTGTGTGCCTGTGTGTGTGTGTGCCTCTGTGTGTGTGTGTGTGTGGTGTAGAGAGAGAGGGGGAGGGAGGGGGAGAGAGTAAGCGCGTATGTGTATGTGTGGGTACATCACCCTGTGTCACACAGTGTGTGTCTGTCTATCTCAGTCTCTGTTTTAGTACTATCTACCTACTTGGTGTGTGTGTGTGTGTTTACAAGTGTGTGTGTGTTTACAAGTGTGTGCATGTGTATGTGAGTGTATGTGTGTTTGTGTGTGTGTGTGTGTTGTAATGTGTGTGTGTGTGTGTGTTTGTGTTGTGTGTCTGTGTGTGTGTCTGTGTGTGTGTGTTGTCTGTGTGTGTGTGTGTGTGTCTGTGTGTGTGTGTGTGTGTGTGTGTGTCCCGTCACTTACAAGTCCTGAAATGAAAAGCTCTATAGTAAAGTATAAACTGAGTGCATAACATTTTACACAAAAGATAGAAAAACTGAATTTTTTTTTTTAAACTATCAAAATAGACCAGAAGTGGTCAGAAACAGAGATAACACAGACACCCAGCATGCAATCTGTGGCATGGCAAGGATGGGCTCCACCAAGTTCCACAACTTTGTGTCTTGTCCCAAGTCACATTGCCTGGACATGTGAACTATTACTGCACAGAAATCATATAACTTTTTCACTCAGTGACTGTGTCACACGAACTGGCAAACCTGACCTAAGTAGAGTACTGTTGATAGAGGCAGTCAGTTCGGTGCATATGTCTGTCTCTAAGCAAATTTGGTAGAATGATGCACTGCATACCAATTTTTTTTTTACACATACACACACACATACATACACACATATACACACACACACTCTCACACACTTGTAAATTATTATAATTATGCTTCTCTCTCTCTCTCTCTCTCTCTCTCTCTCTCTCTCTCTCTCTCTCTTCTCTCTCTCTCTCTCTCTCTCTCTCTCTTACATTACAATTTGAAGACCCGGTTCGAGTCCGGTCGAGGAAATTTTCTTCCTGGAGTTAACATCAGTGCTGACTCCACTCTCCCCAAAAGTCCTTCGGATGAGACTTTAAACCGAGGCCCCGTGTGCGAACGCACGCAGAACATCTTGCGCACACGTTAAATCCTGTTCCGCTTTCGTAAGAGTAGGCCATCGTGTGCCGTGGGAACAGATGACAATATTTACAAAACTGCATACACACGGGGACCGGATGAAAAAAAGCACATGAGTGCTTATTCTGTTATCCTCGATATAAAAGAATAAATAAATAAATAAATAAATAAATAAATCTCTCTCTCTCTCTCTCTCTCTCTCTCTCTCTCTCTCTCTCTCTCTCTCTCTCTTTCACACACACACACACACACACACACACACACACACACACACACACACACACACACACACACACACACACACACACACACTGTACACACACAAGTTTTCACATTGCAGACAATGTAAACATACTGGGTAGTACTGTATGTGTATATATATATATATTATAATATATATATATATATATAATCTCCAGTAGAAAAGCAAAACCTGTCATGTCACTGTGTTTGTATTTTAAACATTATTGCTGCAGATCCACACACATGCTAACAAGTAGTACATGCCATGTCATGTGCCACTTTACTGTTTATTTATATATACATTGTTTACACTGGGTGTTACACTTTTACAGTGCGCAGCATATGGCATATTAGCAGACTACACAAAGCTTTAGAATGAATGTTCAATTTTTTTTATTTTTTTTTTCTGTAGACATGCCTACAACATGCTAAATCAAAGCATGAATCTTGATTATAACTGTTTACAGTATCATGTATACAGAGCGTGCTGAAACAGTATAAAACTGTATTGGTAACCCTCCATGGGCATAACATTAAACATTAATGAAGAGGAACCAGGTTTTATGAGCAAGGGAGAGATGGGAAGGGGAGGTTTATTTAAATATGACTACTTGCAGCTTGCACAGCTGGCAGTTTGTTTTGCCTGTTGTTAGTGTTCCAACTATTATTGACAAGAAAATCAACACCAACACCCAGCACTTTTCTCTCGCTGTAGTTAACCTCACAAGCTGTCATCACTATCGTGTAACTACAGAATCTTAGCCAGTTTGAATCTGGAAGTGATTTTGTTGGTGTGTGTTTTGTACAAGTAGGTTTGGGGTTTTTTTCAGGTGTTGTTTCTTGACTAGAGCTTTGAGGTTCACCAGTAGTGAGATTTTGCTATATATAATATATAATATATGTGACGCTCCACCACATAATGAGATAGAGTGCATATGAGGTCAATTTTTAGTTATTGACATGTTATTAATGTGCAATAAAGTGGCTATCAAATCAAAAAACAGATTGAAAATCGGACAATTCTGTGCAACATTATTACAAATTGAAATGATAGACTGCAGGATGTGACAAAATGAGAAACGGGCAAGTTTATTTTGGTAACAGGTTGTCAGAATGAGTGCTTTGGTATTTTCAAAACACATTTAGAAGCAAAAGGAATAAAAATGATACCTTGATATTTCATTATAAGATAAATAAACAGATCTAGTTTAATAATCAATCAAAATCACAAAATTGACAACTTGACCCCCACCTGCCTTTAAAGGCTCCTAGCACAAAATTGGGTAATGTGCTAAGCGACTCATTTCGTGGTGGAGCGCCACATATATGTAATGCTCCACCACGAAATGAGATTTTTTTTTTATTATAAAAATTTCGTCTGTCGAATTTTTACTATAGTCTAATAAAGAAAAAAAGAAAGAAAGAGTCGCTTAGCACCTCACCTCTGCTAGGTGCTATTTTAGGCAGGTGGGGGTCAGGTTGTTCATTTTGAGATTTTGATTGATTATAATACTGTAGCCATCATTCTACCTTTAGTGAAATATCAAGGCGTAATTTTGTTTCCTTTTGCTTTAAAACATGTTTTTTAAATAGCCAAGCTCTCATTCTGACCACCTTTTAGAATGCTAAACTTGTCAATTTCTCATTTGTGTCATTTTCTGCAGTCTGTCATTTCAAGAACTTAGAATTGTCCAATTTTCAATCTGTTTTTTTTTTTTTTATTGTATAGCCATTTCATTGTAAATTAATAACATGTCTATAACTAAAAATTGACCTCATGGTGCAATGAGACTCATTATGTGGTGGAAGCGTCACATATTGTATGTATATTATATATATGCAACAGTATACCTACCATTAAAGTAGCTGCATTTGACTCGAAGAAGGAAGTGAATAATAACTGATAATTTTTTCATTGAGCACTGCTGTTGAAGCTTGGCTGAGGACAGGCAGAGAGAGGGCGAGGTCACAGCGACCAGGTCAGTGAAGGAGAACAAACCAGAAGTCTTTGTTCGCCCACCTGTATAGAACCAGACTTTCTGCTTTAATGCTGGTCATTAGCCCATGCTGAAGTCGGATGTGCTGGGCTTGACTTGTCAGGTGCTTGACGGCAGCGTAAGACATTTTTCCTCTTGAAATTGACACAGTTGTTGCTGTCTGGTTTTGGATGAAGAAGATGAAGATTTATTAGTAGTTAGTTATTTAACCTTTAGCTGATTTGTTTTATGTAGTTATTACTATCGTTGTTGTTGTTGGTATTATAGCACAGTTAAAAGCCCAACTGATCAGCTGTGGAAGACTGTGTGAAAGGTGTTACGTATTTTTTGGGGGATGATTTCATTGATCCGTACTGTGTAAATCATGTGTTGCTTGTTTGGTGAAACCTCGGCTTATCCATTTACCCTCATTAAATTTCGAGTTTCAAGTTTCGAAACCTTTGGCAGTGCACATTGTGTGTGTGTGTGTGTGTGTGTGTGTGTGTGTGTGTGTGTGTGGTGTGCGTGCGTGCGTGCGTGCGTGCGTGCGTGCGTGCGTGCGTGCGTGCGTGCGTGCGTGCGTGCGTGGTGTGCATGCGTGTGTGCATGTTGCATGCATGCGCGCACATGCATGAGATATAAAATCATATAAGTGTACAAAGCAGGATATGTCTTTTTTTCTCAGATACTTAAAATATTTTGAACATCTTTTGTTACTTTTTTGTTTATCTAGATTTTACACAAGGAACTTTGCAAACTTTTTTAAAAACTCATATCAGTGCTTTATTGACTACAACACACAAACCCAGCATAACTCAGTCAAGGGTCCAGGACCCAGTGCTAAAATTAGCACACCCCTTTCCTTTGACCAAGTCTTAAGTTTGGTCAGTTTCTGCTATATTTAGTTCCAGCTGGGATGAAATAGATAACAGCTGAGAGGAGCTGAAAGTTGGGGAAAACTGACAGCTGTGGATGGCATGTTTATCAAATTGATGTTTTGTTTTTTGACAGAGTGGAAGAGGGCAGAGGACTGACTGGGCCTATCAGTGAGTTGTGAGGAGAAGGAAGGGCAAAGATGGCGGAGGCACATTCGGCAGTGGCGTTTTCCTTCAGAGTGACTCAGGATGGCGTGGATGTCAACCTCAACCACGAGGCCTTGCACGCTGTGTGGGAGAGCGGCATCGTCTCCTGGAAGAAACGCATCGGCAAGTGGAAGGTGTGTGGTGGTAGATCTATCGGTCTGTGTTCCGTGTGTGTGTGTGTCTGTGAAAGTGTTGTTATTGAGCTGTGAGAATAGAGCATTATAGAGCATCGGCAAGTGGAAGGTGTGTGGTGGTAGATCTATAGGTCTGTGTTCTGAGTGTGTCTGTGAAAGTGTTGTTATTGAGCTGTGAGCATAGAGCATTATTAGAGCATCGGGAATTGAGGTGTGTATAGGTAGATCTATAGGTCTGTCTGGTGTGTGTGAAAGTGCTGTTATTGAGCTGTGAGCATAGAGCATTATAGAGCATCAGGAAGTGGAAGGTATGTGTTGGTAGATCGATCGGTCTGTGTGTCTGTGAAAGTGTTGTTATTGAGCTGGGAGCAATGAGTATTATGGAGCATTGGTTATCAGAATTAACAAAGTTTTATCAATTATTTCTTTATCCGTTAAATCATAGTTTTATTAAATGTTTCTTTAGTTTTATCTGTAATCCAGGTTTGTTTGGGTTATTTTTAGTCATCTGATGAAATTATTGCGCGATACCCTACTCTTCCAAAAGATGGAGCAGGTTTGAATGTGTGCACAAGATGTTCTGCATGCATTTGCACATGAGACCTCAGTTTAAAGCCTCCTCTGAAGGACTGTATGGGAAGTGGAGTCAGTACTGAAGGAGAAAAATTCGTTAGAACAGACCCCTCAGTGGTGGCTTGAATCACAGGCTTTCAGATCGTGAGCTTAACACTGAAACCACTAGGCTAGTTATTCCACCCCCACCCCCCTCCCCCAGCATGTGTTTATAATATTTCAGTTTGGTTGCATTCATAAATGACAGTGTCGTTTGGGTTATACAATGGATTGGCTGAATACATTTACCCTGTTCCACAGACATGTCTCTGCATGTGGGGAGAATGGGCCAGAGTATGTTACAATGATGTGACACAGCGTTGACTGTGTCTCCCTGACCACAAATGACCCAGTGCACTATCACACAAGTAGGCAGACTACTGACTGATAATCCTAGTCACACGTAACACCGACACAATCATAGTCACACGTAACACCGACACAATCATAGTCACACGTAACACCAACACAATCATAGTCACACATAACACCAACACAATCATAGTCACACGTAACACCAACACAATCATAGTCACACGTAACACCGACACATAGTCACACGTAACACCGACACAATCATAGTCACACGTAACACCGACACAATCATAGTCACATGTAACACGGACACACACAGCTGTGACGCTCTTAAATGTCCACACACATAAGGAAGCCCTCGTCAATATGTATACATACATGTGTGCAGACATGCAGATGCTAGTAGGCATATAATTATAAATGCACGCTTGGTAGACGTATTCACGGTCTCTCTGAATCTGATTGATGTGCTGAAGTTTGAAACTGCTGCGTTGGTTCAGTTTATTTGCCTCCATAAACATGTTGCTGTCTTTCTCAATTACATTTTGCTGTTTTTGTGTTAGTTTCTTTTATGTTTATGGTGTGGTTCTTATGGGGTAGTGGGTAATTAATTGGTCAATTTTTGTTTTTAAGGGGGTGGGGAGGAAAGAAGAGGCAAGAGGGGTGAGGTTTGGTTGTAATGCGTAATTCGTTAAGAAGTGGAAGGACTTTAGATGTTGGTGTTTGCTGTCAAGTTATAATCACTGTATGACACCAGGTGATTGGCTGGACTATAACCCTGAAAAAAAAAAAAAAAGCTTTTATCTTGGGAGCAGGGTAACCTGAGGTTGCTCTTTTTTTAAAAAAAAAACCATTATTTCATTCTGTTGCCTAATCTTCTCGCGTGTAGTTTTATGTCATAGCTGGGCTTCAGCTCTGGACTTGGACTTAGGTCAAGTGCTGTAGTGTAGGCCCAAGTCCATTGCTGTGAGTGTCAGGGGAAAGGAAAGACTGAAGAAGAAATGATTGAGCTTATCACTGCTATCAGCCTTGCAGGGGGTGTGGAGAGTGCAAACCTTCAGTCTTACTCTAAGCTTTACACCCACACACACCCACACGTGGGCACGCGCACACAAGCACACACACGCACGCACGCACGCGACACACACACACACACACACACACACACACACACACACACACACACACACACACACACACACACACACACACACACACACACAAGCATGGGTTTGGGGGGACTGCTTGTTTCTTTTGATCAGCAATAATGGTGGTGTTTTGGGGATTTTTGTTTTGTTTGGCTAGTTGTTTGTTTTATGAACAATAGTATCTTATGAAGAAATGAGTGAGAAAATAAACTGAACTAAGGCAATGAGAAGTTCTGCATTTTAACCGAATAGTTTTGATAAAATTGATTGCTTTTCTCTCTCTTTTTTTTCAAACTAAAATCAGAGACAGGATAGCCTGTGTGGTTAGCAATGTTGCACTCATGATCTGACGGATGACGTCTCTGGGGGACGGATAGCCTAGTGGTCAAAACATTGCGCTTGCAATTTGACGACCAGGGTTCGAGTCCGGTCGAGAAGATTTTTCTCCTGGAGTTAACGTCAGTGCTGACTCCACTCTCCCCAAAAGTCCTTCGGATGAGACTTTAAACTGAGGCCCCGTGTGAAAACGCACGCAGAACATCTTGCGCACACGTTAAATCCTGTTCTGCTTTTCGTAAGAGTAGGCCATCATGTGCCGGTGGGAGCAGATGACATTTACAAAACTGCATACACACGGGGACTGGATGTAAAAAAGCACATGAGTGCTTATCCCATTATCTTCAATATAAAAGAATAAAATAAAATAAAATGATCTAGGTTCACACCACTACCAAAATGCCCTTTAGTTAAAGGGATTTTTCCCCTGGAATTAACATCAGTACTGACTTCACTACCCCCAAAAAGTCCATCAGATGAGACAATAAACAGAGGTGTCATAAACAAATGCACGTGGATCGTCTTGGTTCATAGTTTTAAAACCCATCCCACCTTCACAGGTGAGAAACTGAATAAGAAGATTATATTGTTTTACCTGAGAAAAGAAAGGGTTAATTAAGCAGATTTTTTTTTTACAGTTACAGCATATACTGTAGGACACTTCCTAGTTAAGTGCACCCTGGGTTTTGGTCAGTCTTCCAATGTGGGATTCTGTTTTTAAAGAAGCCTTGATTAAAGGATTAACAGTCACTTCCTAGTTAAGTACATGCTGTAAATACATGTTTTGGTCAGTCTTCTAATGTATGATTCTGTTTTCTTTGAAATCCTTGATTATGGGATTAACAGTCACTTCCTAGTTAAGTGCACACTGAAAATAGGTGTTTTAGTCAGTCTTCTAATGTGCGATTCTGTTTTTTTGTTTTTTTAAACTCCTTGATTATGGGATGAACAGTAAATCAAGCAGGCACAGTGTACTGTATAGCATAGGCCTCACTTCCTTGTTCAGTGCCCTCCTGTACGTACAGGTCTCTGTGTGTGTGTGATTTGTTTAATCCCGGACGATCAGGAATCAACAGTTTATGATCATGAATGTATAAACAGGTTCAGTTTATAGCACTGACCTCACTTCATTGTTCAGAGTTTTCTGTATGCACGTACAGGTCTGTGTTTTGGGTCAGTTCCCCCAGTGTATGATTTGGTCAAGCCTGGATGATATGAAATCAACAGTTTATGATCATAAACAGGTTCAGTTTATAGAGCATGTGTGCACGTATATATTTACATACATGCATTACATGAATGCCCCACTTCCTGGTTCAAATGCATTCTTTACTTCGCTGTGGTATTGAACGTCTGTATAGAGAGAGAGAGAGAGAGAGAGAGAGAGAGAGAGAGAGAGAGAGAGAGAGAGAGAGAGAGAGAGTTGTCTGTTTATCTGTCTGTCTGTCTGTGTTCATGTTTTATATCTGTGTATGAATATAACCTCAATATATCTCTGTGCGTGCGTGCGTGCGTGCGTGCGTGCGTGCGTGCGTGCGTGCGTGCGTGCGTGCGTGCGTGCGTGCGTGCGTGCGTGCGTGTGGTGTGTGTGTGTGTGTGTGTTGGAGAGTGAAAGAGAGTGGAGGAGAGGAGAGTCTGTCTCTGTCTCTGTCTGTCTGTCTGTCTGTCTCTCTTTCTCTCTCTCTCTCTCTCTCTCTCTCTCTCTCTCTCTCTCTCTCTCTCTCTCTCTCTCTCTCTCTCTCTCTCTCTCTCTCTCCATGGTAAAGGTGTTGTTATCGTCATTGTTAACTCTTGATGAATGTTTTGACACGCACTATCCAAACTGTTTTATTAGATTCAGATATTATGATTATATGTAGCACATGAGAGAATGACAGACAGTTCATTTTCAGAATGGATGATTTTCATGCAGCGTTTCAGTTATTGTCATGTGGACTTTAATGCTCATGGAGTGGTTGTCCATTTTAGTTTATTCATATCTGTTTGTTTTTGTGTTTTCTGACATGTGACACTTAAATTTATTATGATGTGGACTTTAATCTTCATAGAATGTCTGACAGGGCTGTTTTGGTGGGGTTGTTTTGTTGTTTTTATGTTGGTTCTTTTTTGTTTTTAGGGGTGGTGGTGGTGGTTTTGTTTGCTTCTTTCTTTTTTTTTTTTTTCTTTTTTTGCTGCCTTATCTTCTGTGACATTCCCATCCTACTTTTCCCACGCCACTCATTTCAATCTCCCCACCACAGCCATACTCACATTCGTTATGTCTCATCCCCTGGGTCAGAATCCAGCAGGGAGCCCATCAGTATCAGGCTACCATGGGGCCACCAGGCAGAGGGGCCCTGCACTGCTGCAGGGTCACTTTGGTGGTGTTCAGTGGCACCTGTTCTGAGCTAACAGCAGAACAATTTTCACCATGGCATTCAAAGAATTTTTTTCTTCTTTTTTCTTCTTCCAGAACAATTTTGACAACAGTGTTCATAGATTTTTTTTTTCTTTCAGAACAATTTCCACAACAGCATTCATAGAATTTTTTTTTCTTTTTTTTCTTTCAGAACAATTTCCACAACAGCATTCATAGAATTTTTTTTTCTTTTTTTTCTTCCAGAACAATTTCCACAATGGCATGTTCCCAGCGTCTCCACTGTCGCTGCTGTTTGTGGTGACCCTGCTGCTGGCCTTCAAGGCAGCCGGCATCGACGTCTCCATGGGAGCCATCAGCTTCCTCCACAGGCACACCCCATTGTAAGTCCCTGATGAATGCACACCCCATTGTAAGTCCCTGATGAATGCACACCCCATTGTGAGTCCCTGATGAATGCACACCCTATTGTGAGTCCCTGATGAATGATTTAACGATGAATGCACACCCCATCGATGATGAATGCACACCCCATTGTAAGTCCCTGATGAATGATGAATGCACACCCCATTGTAAGTCCCTGATGAATGCACACCCCATTGTAAGTCCCTGATGAATGCACACCCCATTGTAAGTCCCTGATGAAGGATTGAATGATGAATGCACACCCCATTGATGATGAATGCACACCCCATTGTAAGTCCCTGATTTAGGATTAGATGATGAATGCACACCCCATTGTAAGTCCGTGATGAATGCACACCCCATTGTAAGTCCCTGATGAATGATTAAACGATGAATGCACACCCCATTGTAAGTCCCTGATGAATGATTAAACGATGAATGCACACCCCATTGTAAGTCCCTGATGAATGATTAAACGATGAATGCACACCCCATTGTAAGTCCCTGATGAATGATTAAACGATGAATGCACACCCCATTGTAAGTCCCTGATGAATGCACACCCCATTGTAAGTCCCTGATTTATGATTAAATAATGAACACACACCCCATTGAGGATGAACGCACACCCCATTGTAAGTCCCTGATAAAGGATGAATGCACACCCCATTGTAAGTCCCTGATGAATGATTAAACGGTGAATAAATAAAGACATCTATAATCCCTCAGGGACAGGATTTCCTGGTGGTTAGAATGCTAAGCTCCCATCCTGATGGCCAGGGTTCAAGCCACTGCACGGGGTCACCCGCTGAAGGGTATTTTTTCCCCTGAAGTTAACACCCATGTAAACTTCACTCCCCGGAAAAGTCCTTTAAGGTACGACACGCGTCAAACCTCATTCCGCCTTTCAGAAGAGTGGTGGAGCATTACGTGCCAGCATGGAACGGATGACAAAATGCTACTTGCTCTAGACGTAAATTTTTTTTTTTTTTTTTTTTTAAGCACTAAGTATTGATTCATTATCCTCAAAGTAAAAGATTTCAAAATGAAAAGTTAAAAAAATATATATATATAAAAATAGGATACTGAGCAAGTTTAGTTTGTTTGTGGTTTTGTTTTTGGTTGGGTTTTTTTTTGGGGGGAGGGGGTTGGTTTGGTGGTTTTTAAAAAAAAATACTGTTGTTGTGTGTGTGTGTGTATATAATATATATATATATATATATATATATATATATATATAATATATATATATATATATTTGGGTCACTCTTCTGAAACCTGTACAATTTTGTTACATGGTTTGGGAAAAATCAAAATCTGCATATGATGCTGTTTTCAGTTGTTTTTAAGAGATTTATGATTGCTTGATCAGGTAAAATCAAAAGTAAATTGATTACTCTCTGAGAACTTTAAAAAAACAATACTTTATCCAATGAGTTGAAAACGTTCGAGCATAACAGATGACACCATAAGAAGGAAATATTTTTTATTTTATATGCAGAAAAAGATTTCATTTTAACATGGCAGAACCAATCAGCGCATAGTCTCATCTAGAAGGGGAGAGAAAATGATGTTATGCATTGGATTCCTTAATATTCTTCCACTAAACAGCCTCAGGGATTGAATTTGAGAAAATATAATCCTTTTGATCGTCTCGGTTGTAACGTGATTTTTGAGACACCACTGACATAATTTTTGTTGGAGTGCTTATTGTATAAAAACTTTCCGACTTACAAGTCTGTTAAACATCCATAATTCATAAGAATAAGTTTTATTTTGAGAACAAATGGAAAGTAGGCTGCTCACACTTGATAAGACTAGAAGTTTCATTGCACAAGGCAGGTCATGAATGCGACACCGCGGTTACGCGCGAACCTTTTTTTTTTTTTAATTTAAAAAGTCGTGTGTTAGAATCCAAATAAGGTATAAAATGCAATATAATTGTTTGCATGTTTGGTCATCTTTAGTTTTCAGTGCAGCTGTTCTATCTAATTGGTACCTGAAGTTAGAATTTTAGCAAATGCAAACCACTCCTACGGCAATGTAACAAAATTGAGATTGTAAATGGTGGATTTTTCAAGAAACAAATCAGTTTATGGATGTAATTCCTAGTTGTAGCACATAGTTCTTGATTGTGCTGATAGTTGTACCACTTTTGATTAAATATGTCAAGTTACACACCCCAAAACAAATTAGAACAATTTTTATTTGGCTATGAATATGACACCCCTCTCCTGCATAGGTTTCAGAAGAGTGACCCATATATATATTTTTTTTTTTTTTTTTTTTTTTTTTTTTTTTTTTTTTAAAGCACTAAGTATTGATTTATTATCCTCAAAGTACAAGATTTCAAAACGAAAAGCTAAAAAAAAAAAAGATATAACAGTAGAATACTAATAAAGTTTGGTTTGTTTGTGGTTTTCGGGGGGGGGGTTTTGGGGGGAGGAGGATTTTTTTTGGTTGTTTCTTTTAACACTGTTGTTGTTGGTGGTGTGTGTGTGCACAGCATCAACAGCTACTCCTACACGGTGGGTCAGTACCTGAGCACGGTGCTGTTCTCGCTGCTGGTGTGGGTGGCAGGCATCCTGCTGATCCGTTACTGCCTCAAGCTGCTCCTCACCTACCACGGCTGGATGTACGAGATGCACGGCAAAATCTCCATGCGCACCAAGCTCTGGCTGGTCAGTTTGGGGGGGGGGAGGGACGGGGGAAGACAAGAAGAGGGGGGGGGGGGGTTGTTAACCCCTTCGCTGCTATCATATTTTGCTCTTGAAGGCACATGCTGGAAAAAACAGAGAGAGTGTTGTTAACCCTTTCACTGCTATCATATTTTGCTCTTGAAGGCACATGCTGGAAAAAACAAGAGAGAGTGTTGTTAACCCTTTCGCTGCTAACATATTTTGCTCAGGCACATTCTGGACAAAACAGACCGAGTTCTTGACAAACTGTGATCGTCAACTGAGCATTGCGGGGTTTGTTAACCCTTTCACTGCTAACATATTTTGCTTCTGAAGGCATATGCTGGACAAAACAGAGAGAGTGTTGAATCGTGATGAACTGTGATCGTCAACTGAGCATTGTGGGGTTTGTTAACCCTTTCACTGCTATCATATTTTGCTCCTGAAGGCATATGCTGGACAAAACAGAGAGAGCGTTGAATTGTGACGAACTGCGATCGTCAACTGAGCATTGCAGGGGGGTTGTTTACCCTTTTGCTGCTATCATATTTTGCTCCTGAAGGCACATGCTGGACAAAACAGAGAGAGAGTTGAATCGTGACAAACTGTGATCGTCAACTGAGCATTGCGGGTGGCAGATACTATTACGAACGCTGTTTGTCAACAGCGCAGTAAAGAGGTTAAGCGGGTGTCAGTGTTACAGGTTGTGTTGGAGGATACTGTTAGTGGAAGGTGTTGATTATCGGGTTTCGTTGAATGATAGTTTGTTTGCAGGAATCTCTGATGTGTGTTTTTGTTGTTGTTGTTGGTTCTGGGTTTTTTTGGGGGGTATGTGTTTTTGGGGAGAGGTTTTGTGTTCAAGTGTTTGTATGTGAGTAGATATCTCGCACACACACACACACACAACACACACACACACGCACACACACACACACACACACACACACACACACACACACACACACACACACACACACACTCAGTCACCAACGAACAACTTGGTATCCCTTTTACCTAAGACTCCTGGTCTGAAGATGTCATACCTCCCAGGTCTCCTTGTGTATTTATCTGTCTTGTATGTGATAGAAAAACTATTAGTGACAGATGTCATGTGTTGTGATGTGATGTGATGAGATGTGTTGCAGGGCTCCATCCATATGTATGGTGGACACATGTTGAACGGTTACCATTCCTCTCTTCAGTGTCACACTGACAGACAATATTCAGCAACAGATGTGATTTGTTGCGATGTGGATATGATGGGATGTGTTGTGATGTGGTGTGATGTGACATTGATGTGATGTGTTGCAGGGCTCCATGTGTGTGTTTGGGGAACATAAGCCCAGGTTGAACAGTTTACAGTCCTGTCTTGAGTGTCACACTGACAGACAATAGTCTGTGACATAATATATGGATGTGTTGTAATGTGTTGTGGTGTGATGTTTGGTGGTGTGATATGTTGTGATGTGATGTGATGTGGATGTGATGTGTTGTGATGTGATGTGGATGTGATATGTTGCAGGGCTCGATTGGTGTGTATGGAGAATATAAACCCATGTTGAACAGTTACCAGTCCTGTCTTCAGTGACACTGACAGACAAAATTCTATGACATGTGTGTTGTGATGTGATATGATGTGTTGTGATGTGGACGTGATGTGTTTTGATGTGTTGTGTTACAGGGTTCTATTCGTGTGTTTGGAGGACGAAAGCCCATGTTGAACAGTTACCAGTCTTCTCTTCCCAAGCTTCCCGTGCCTTCCCTGCAGGACACACTCAAGCGGGTTGGTGACTGGCTGCATTTGTGTTTCTTTCTCTCTTGGTCGCAGTTGTGGTTTAGATAATGGTGCATGTAACTCAAGCACCCTCTGCCATGTGCCGCTGATTGAAGTAGGGATTCATGTAACTCGCGGGTCATGTGTTGCTGAACTACTTTCTCTGTACTTATTTTTATTGTTGTTGTTTTCATTCAACAGCTAGAGTTACGAGGTTCACCAGTGGTAAAATTTGTGCGTATGCGACCATTTTTCCTCACCATGAAGCTAGCTGCATTCCGACTTCAGGGATATAGGTTGGGTATGTTCGTGTTTTTGTAACCCACCAAGCACTGACATAAATGACTGGATTTTTTGTGTGCATATTTGATCTTCTGCATGTATATACACATGAAGGGAATTAAGATACTGGCAGGTCTGCTTTTGAAGTTGACCTGGAAGGTCATAAAAATCCCCAACTTTTAATTCACCAGATGCTGTCAAGATTCAAACCCAAACTTCATGGACTCATAGAATTGAAGTCAAATGGTTTTTAACTCTCAGCTACAGAGCCCTGTAAGTTATGGTTTAAGTGATAGTTTATGTAACCAGAGCACCCTGTGCCTTGTGCTGGTCATTTAGATAATGATGGATGTAACTGGCAGATCATGTGTGCTCAAGTACTTTCTCTGTACTGAAATAGGATTTGTATATGTGTGTGATGAATGTGTGGGTTCTGAATGCAGTCTTCACATTTATGTAATTGTAATGTATAAGCATGTTCTTTTTTTTTTTCATTCCTCAAGCATATGTGTTTTAGGGGCCTCTTTGTTTTCTTGTTGTTGTTTTTCTAGAAAGAGGGGGGGGGGGGGGGGGATTATTGTTTTGTGTTTGGGGTTTTTCTCTTTTTTTTTGGGGGGGGGGGGGAATTTTTGTTGAAAAATACTTTCAATTATTTCAATTGTCTTAAATAGCCAGAGGGAGGGGGTGGGATAACCTAGTGGTCAGAGCATTAAGCTCGTGATCTGATGGCCCAGGTTCGAGCCACCACTGAGGCACCCATTTTAGGGGATTTTCTCCCTGAAGTTGACATCAATCAGTACAGACTCCTTTCCCTGAAAGTCCTTTGGATGAGACTATAAACTGAGGTCCTGAGTGCGAATGCATGTTGAATATCTTGTTGCACATGTCAAAACCCGTTCTGCCACAAGATAAAGATTGGTCTGGCAAGAGTCCAGAGAAAATGCTGGTGGTTGTTGTGTGCTGCTGAGACTAACTCACTAAAGAAAATGAGAAACTAACTAAAGAAAATGAGAAACTAACTAATGAAAAGGACAAACTAACTAAAGAAAATGACAAACGAACTCAAGAAAATGACAAAATAACTCAAGAAAATCAACTCAAGAAAATGACAAACTCACTCAAGAAAATGACAAACTCACTCAAGAAAATGACAAACTAACTAAAGAAAATGACAATCGAACTAAAGAAAATGACAAACAAACTAAAGAAAATAGCAAACGAACTAACGAAAATGGTGCTGGTGTGTGTTGTGTGCTGCAGAGACTAACTCACTAAAGAAAATGAGAAACTAACTAAAGAAAATGACAAACAAACTAAAGAAAATGACAAACGAACTAAAGAAAATGACAAACGAACTAAAGAAAACGACAAACTAACTAAAGAAAATGACAAACTTACTAACTAAGGCAAATGCTGCTGGTGGTGTGTGTTGTGTGCAGTACCTGGAGTCAGTGCATCCCCTGATGGAGGAGGAGGAGTACGGGCGCATGGAGAAGCTGGCCAGGGAGTTTGGCAGTGGGCTGGGCTGCAAGCTGCAGAGATACCTCGTCCTCAAGTCCTGGTGGGCCACCAACTATGTAAGCCTTTAACCCTTTATTGGCCACCAACTATGTAAGCCTTTAACCCTTTTCGGGCCACCAACTATGTAAGCCTTTAACCCTTTTCGGGCCACCAACTATGTAAGCCTTTAACCCTTTATTGGCCACCAACTATGTAAGCCTTTAACCCTTTATTGGCCACCAACTATGTAAGCCTTTCACTTTAACCCTTTTCGGGCTACCAACTATGTAAGCCTTTCACTTTAACCCTTTTCGGGCT
>CM060333.1:15325710-15328210 GCA_030674155.1 Stramonita haemastoma
TCTCCTCTCCCTCGCTGCTTTACCTTCCCTGACCCTGAAGAGGCAGGTATCCATTTACTGCTGGGGGAACTGTACTAAAAGCAAGGCATGCAAATGGTTGCCCATCCAATTGGTAACCATGCTCGATGCTGCTTAACTTGGCTGGGGGAAAGTGAGTGCTCTGACCACTGAGCTATCCCGTCCCCTTGTAGAGTTACTGCTTATTAAATACACACACACACACCCACTCACAGGCCATTCACCTTTCAGTTTCTCTGCCCAGCAAGGAAATAAACAAAATGATTTTGCTGTGCCCAGTAAAGGGTTAATCACTTGACACCACAAACTTCTAATGCAGCACCGAGCAGTAAAGCGAAGTATGTGACATTTATACCCTGGCACTTAACCAATACAGAAAGGGGGGAGGGGAGGAAATAAAGAAAAAAGCCACAGCTTGATGTGAATCCTCTCCATTGTGTAACTTTCCAGCAGTGTTCCCTAGGCCTTTAATTGAAGGTGGCTAGTCAGAAGGTAATGAATGTCAGCAGGCTGCCATATCAGGTATGCCTGCCTAAACAAAAACACACCTGGCAACAGGTGTTCATTACACTTTTTATCAAGCTATGCTATGTGCTGTCCTTTTTTTTTTTTTTGCTTTGCTTTATTTTGTTGTTGTTGTCGTTTGTTGGGCTTTTGGAGGGGAGGGGGGGGGGGGGGATTGATGAGGGGGGCTATTTTTAGAGACATTGTTTTGGGAGGGGGGGAGGGGTTTTCTACTCCCTACATCTTTGTACTGTGGCAGTTTATCATCATCAGCATAATAATGTGGAAGAATTATTGCTTTGCATGAGTTTGTTGATAATCATAGAATGAATGCCATCTACATCATAGAATGAATGCCATTTTGATCATTGAATGAATGCCATTTTCATCATTGAATGAATGCCATTTTCATCATGGAATGAATGCCATTTTCATCGTAGATTAGATTCAATGCCATCTACATCATAGAATGAATGCCATCTACATCATAAAATGAATGCCATTTTCATCACAGAATACATGGCACTTATATCACAGAATGGATGGATGGTATTTACATCATAGAATGGGTGGATGGTATTTATATCATAGAATGAGTGGATGGTATTTACAATGCTGTGTTGTGCTGCAGACACGCTACAGCACTGGCCAGAATCCAATCACATCGCTGTTTACCACAAGGGCCGCTACTTCAAGGTCTACATCAGACATAAACGACGCATCCTGGAACCTGTGGAAATTGAGGCGTAAGTTGTATGTGTGTGTGTGTGTGTCTTCATTTTAACGTCTATCCACTAAAAAGTGATTTTAGACAAATGATTAGCATGGAAAAGAGATTGAAAAAAAAAAAGTCGGTGTGTTTGCATGGACAGGTGAATGTAGGATAATAGAAAAAACAACAACAAAAAAGGGTGGGTGTGTGGCGCATGTATGTGTGTGTGCGTGCGTGCATGCGTGTGTGTATGTGTGTGGAGGAGAGAGAGGGGGGGGGGGGGGGGGGGGGGGGGGGCAGAGAGAGAGAGAGAAAGTCAAAGTTAATTTTTTTATTGGTTGATGGTACATTGAAGAAGCAATGCATTTGCATTTTTTTTTTCATCAGGCCATCTATCTAAAAACACAACATCATCAATAACCACAATAAGTACACTATGAGACAAGAAATGAGACCAAAACCAAGCTAACAAAAACAGTGTTTGTCTGGTGAAAGGCAATAGAGAAAAAAAAAAAGAAAGGCACTGGGAATTTATTCCTCAGTTAGAACTCCCAGGTTCAACAGTGGTGAGATTTTTGTGTGTATGACCGTTTTTGCCCATCATTGATTAAATAAGGTAGCCGCATTCTGACTTCAGGGTAATGTTTAAATGCAACACCAGTTTGCATGTAATTTTTTTTTTTTTTGTCATCTGTTTTTACTGACACTTAATAGCCTACTCTTCTGATAGGCCGAACAGGTTTTAACATGTGCACAAGATGTTCCTGCATGTGTTTACACACAGAACCTTGGTTCAATGTCTCCTCTGAAAGACTTTTGTGGAAGAGGAGTCAGTACTGATGTAACTCATGCTTAACTTGAGTTCTGTAACTGAGGCTTTAGTGTAACTGACACTTTACTGTAAGTGATATTTTACTGTAACTGACATTTTACTGTAACATCTATTATTTTACTCTGACTTTTTACTGTAACTGACATTTTACTTTTACACTAACCAACCTTTTACTGTTACTCTAACCGACATTTACTCTAACTGACATTTTACTGTTACTCTAACCGACATTTACTGTAACTGACATTTTACTTTTACACTAACCAACCTTTTACTGTTACTCTAACCGACATTTACTCTAACTGACATTTTACTGTTACTCTAACCGACATTTACTCTAACTGACATTTTACTGTTACTCTAACCGACATTTACTCTAACTGACATTTTACTTTTACACTAACCAACCTTTTACTGTTACTCTAACCGACATT
>CM060333.1:15330710-15353210 GCA_030674155.1 Stramonita haemastoma
TGTAAAATGTTTGTGTGTACCTTGTCAAAATGACATCACTATGCTGTAAAATATTTGTGTGTACCCTGTCAGATGTAATGTAAAATGTTTGTGTGTTCCCTGTCAGATATAGGTGTAAAATGTTTGTGTGTACCCTGTCAGATATAGGTGTAAACTGTTTGTGTGTACCCTGTCACAATGACATCACTATGATGTAAACTGTTTGTGTGTACCCTGTCACAATGACATCACTATGATGTAAACTGTTTGTGTGTACCCTGTCACAATGACATCACTGTGATGTAAACTGTTTGTGTGTACCCTGTCACAAAGACATCACTTTGATGTAAGCTGTTTGTGTGTACCCTGTCACAATGACATCACTATGATGTAAACTCTTTGTGTGTACCTTGTGACAAAGACATCACTATGATGTAAAATGTTTGTGTGTTCCCTGTCAGATATAGGTGTAAAATGTTTGTGTACCCTGTCACAATGACATCACTGTGATGTAAGCTGTTTGTGTGTACCCTGTCACAATGACATCACTATGATGTAAACTGTTTGCGTGTGCCCTGTCACAATGACATCACTATGATGTAAACTGTTTGTGTGTACCCTGTCACAATGACATGACTATGATGTAATCTGTTTGTGTGTACGCTGTATCACTATGATGTAAACTGTTTGTGTGTACCCTGTCACAATGACATCACTATGATGTAAGCTGTTTGTGTGTACCCTGTCACAATGACATCGCTATGATGTAAGCTGTTTGTGTGTACCCTGTCACAATGACATCATTATGATGTAAACTGTGTGTGTGTACCCTGTCACAATGACATCACTATGATGTAAGCTGTGTGTGTGTACCCTGTCACAATGACATCACTATGATGTAAGCTGTTTGTGTGTGCCCTGTCAGAACGACCCCACTTCCCTGGACCGGTATGGACGCGCCATGCTGCACGGGACTGGCTACGATCGCTGGTTCGACAAATCCTTCACCCTGGTTGTCTGCCCCAATGGCCGGGTCAGTCTGTCAGCTGGAGAGTTAGCTGCCTCTTGTTAGCTGTTTGAGGTGGGGGAGGGGGGGGAGGAGGGGTTCTGGTCAAAAGAGAGGGATGTGTCGGGGGGGAAGGGTTGTTGGTGGGTTTTTCTTTTTTAGGGGAAGATAGAGTGTTGGGTTGTTTTTTTGAGGAATGAAACGTGTAACTGAGATGTTGTGGTGTTGTTGTTGTTGATGCTTTTCTTTCTAAAAAAAACAAAAATGTACAAGTTCAGAACTAGTGTAGCACCCATACATGAAATGAGTACAAGCTGCTGCTGTTGGTGTGTTTTATAAACCAAAAATTTCATCATTGAATACTTTTGAAAAGTAATCGGCTTTGTATCAAGCCGTCTGTAAGGCAGCAGAAGAAGGCGAAATGTCTGACAGAGCTTTTCTCCATTGTTGGACTTGTCAGGTTTAATCCTTGGGAGGAGAGAGGGGGGGGGGGAGGAAAGATCGAATAATAATGAGGATTCTTTCACGGATGAAGCAAGTTTTTGAAGAGAACCTTCCAGTTCATGCAGAAAGTAGTTCTCCAGAATAGAATGGATAGTCTCTCTCTCTCATCCCTTGTGTGGGCAACATCTCTAGAGACTCGGAACCACTTTCCAGATATCGTAAATGAAAAAAAAAAACCCACAATTTGTTCACTTGAGTCTATATAAGCTTTGTATGCTTCCATGGCAATAAACGATGTTCTGTTCTGTTCTGTTATGTTCACAGATTATACATAAGACTCTTTCACCACTGGAAATTAATGTTCTTTGGAAAAAAAAAATTGTTAAAGATCAGCATCTTAAAAGAGAGCGGCATTCATCATGTGTAGGAATCCACTCTTAGAAATTGAGGAATCTGTTTTTTTTATGTTCCTGACATCTATGCCTTTGTAACAGAAGGAAAGAGTAGATTGTTTGAAGGACTGCTTTTGTTGTGGATTTTGGTGTTGGGTTTGTGTGTTTGTGCTTTTTGTTTGTTTTTTGTTGTTGTTTGTTGTTCATTGAGTTGTTTGTTTGGGTTTTTTTGTTGGTTTGTTTTTTTTGTTTCTTATTTGTTTTTGGAGGGGGATGGTGTTAGTAATCTGCATTAAACAAAATTCATTAACGTTTTTGTTTGTTTGTTACAGATTGGTTTCAATGCTGAACACTCATGGTGAGTTTTATGATTCTTTCCTTACTATATGATAGGAATAAATTGTGTTTGTCCTCGAGTTTTGTTTGATGAGCTGTGGTGTGTGGGCGCAATCACTTATTCATCAGAAACATTATTCAACAGGCATATTTTGGTTTGAAAACTTTCAAAGAATAGAAATGTGGTGGTTGGTTTGGTTTGTTTGGGGGGGGGGGGGGGGGGGGGGGGGGGTTGGTGGGGGAGGGAGGGAGTTCATTCTTTGATTAGAGTTGCAAGGTTCACCAATGCTGAGGTTTTGTATACATATGCGACCCTTTGCCCAACAATGAGGTAACTACATTCTGACTTCAGGAGTGCTAACAAAGCACCAGGTGTGCATGTTGGTTTGTTTGGATTTTTTTAATTTTTGTCATCCGTTCCTACTGGTACTCAATGGCCCACACTGCTGAAAGGCTGAACAGGTTTTAACATGTGCGCATGATGATGCTCTGTGTGCATTGGTGCTCAGGACCTCGGTGTATAGTCTCGTCTGATGGACTTCCAGGGAAGTGGAGTGGGTGCTGGCATTGACCTCAGGGCAAAACTCCTCTTGAACAGGCGTCTTAGTGGTGGCTTTAACCCATGCCCCTACACCACGACTTGGATTCTCTCTACCCACAAGGCAATCTCCCCCACCACTGCCATCCCCTCTTCCCCCCTCCACCCGTGTCTGAGTGCTGCTTGATATTGTTGTTATTGCTGTTGTTGTTGGACTGATAGATTCACATGTTGTTTCTTTGTTTGTTTGTAGTTTGTTGGATTTTTGTATTAAGTTGTGAATTTGTTTGTTGAGTTGTGAATTTGTTTGTGCTAAGATTTGAATGATGTATTTGTTTTCTTTCTTTCTGTGTTGTTCTAAATGATATGTGAGTTGTGTTTGTTGTTTGTTCTGAATTAAATGTGAGGGGTGTGGTTGCAGGGCGGATGCACCCATCATGGCTCATATGTGGGAGTACTCCATTACTGACGAGTATTTCAAACTGGGGTAGGTGTCCTGGTGCTTTTGCGTGTAGGTTGAGGCCGTGTGTGTTTGTATTACAGTACAGGCTTTAGCTATATAATGTCCTCTCTCTCTCTTTCTCTCTCTCTCTCTCTCTCTCTCTCTCTCTCTCTCTCTCTCTCTCTCTCTCTCTCTCTCTCTCTCTCTCTATCTATCTATCTATCTACTGTCTATCTATCTATCTCTCTCTTTCTCTCTCTTCTCTCTCACCTTTTTTTTTTTTTTCATATCCCATTTGTTCATTTGGTTTGTAAATGTCTTGGTGTTTTGGGGTTTAGGGTTGTTTGGGTTTTTTTTTCTTTTTTATAAGCAAGCTTTTTTTAATGGGTTTTGGAGGTTTGGATTTGGGTGTTTTGAGGGGGGGTTAGTGGTGTTTGGAATGGGGCAAGGTGCTTTGCTCTTACAGAGCATTGATGTTTGAGAGGGTTGAGTCTTTGTACTAGAATGAAGAAGAGCCAGTTAAAGCTCAAGATAGATTGGTAGGAACTTATGGAAAAGAACTAAAAACAGTTGCTAATTTATTGCATGATTTTTGTGTTTTATTTCATTGGTATACTTTCCTCTATTTTAATGATTCACATTTTGCCTGGGTCATTTTCATTTTTTGCTGTGCTTGTGGGTGTTGTTCTAACATATAATGATGATAATCATGATAATGATGGTAACAAGGAACAAATCAGAGTACTTGCAGCTGGCAAATTTTGGCAAACACAAGATTTCTTCAAATGCGATAGAGAATATTATTAGATTTTTATTTCAGAAAGAAAAGAGAAGAAATTATTTAAGGAGAAGGACTTTGAATGATGTAAGAATATTTGGTTGAAAAAGGTGAGATTTGAAGTACGATTTGTAACTTTGGAATGGTGGGCAGATAAGCCTAGTGGTTAGAGCGTTGAACTCGCGATCTGACAGCCCAGGTTCAATCCACCACCTGATGCAGGGGAGGGGATTTTTCCCCTGGAGTTAACATCAGTACTAACTCCACTGCCCTGAAAGTTCTTTGGATAAGACAGTCAACGGAGGTCCCATGTATGAAAGCACGCAAAAGATCTTACGCGCACGTTGTACCTCACCATAAGCCAGTTGTACAATTTGTGTCCTTCAGTGGAGAGTGAGAGTTGTTATACCAGGAGCTTGTTTTGGCTGAAGACAGTCTCCGCATAACATAATATTACCAAAGTATAGCAGCATTTTGACACAGTCTGTGGTGCTTTGCTTAGGTCAGTAACGGATAATGCTGTTGGCCTGTGGTAGGTCTTGATTCATTTGTGTGTGTTTCTTTTTGAGCATGTTTGTGTTGCATGTTTGGGAGGTTTTTTGTTGTTGTTGTTCATTTTTTCATCCTAAACCGTGAAAGGGAGAGGTAAAATTAATGTACACTATATTTGTTCTGATCAGCACACAGTAAGTAAAGTTTGAATCTTTTTCACTTTTATCTTAAACTGTAGTGATCTTCAACTCTGCATCCACTGCTTTATGTTCTAAACCAGGAGGGGAAGTGCACTAGGACTGGCTGGCTTGTTGCATTTGGGGCTTTATTGACTGGGGGCAGGACAGCTTTGATAGGATTGACTGCAGGAATGTAGAGCAATGCCACGCATATTTTGAGCATTTTACCACTTTTTTGGGGGGGCCCTTTTTTTTTTTAAACTGGCACCTATGTAAATGTATTTCAGTGTTACAAAATGCTTAGAATGTAGGGTACATTGCTGGTTTTTAAATATTGTGATTTCTGATACAAAATCATGTAGGGTACATATTTTCAGTATTATGCTGGTCCCTAGAGAAGCTGAGGTCTCTGCCACCTTGCTCCCCAATGACCACATAGGTTATGGGAACACCTTTACCTTTTACTTGAGTTGTGTGGACTATTTCAGTGAGAAATATTTAGTTAGTGGCTGCTGCATGCTGTGTGGTGTGTTGCATGCTGGTCAGAGCATGTGTTCATGATCGTTGTTATACTCAACCTCTTCAACTGAAACGCATGCTGTGACACAACTGTGGATTGATGTGATCACATTGTTGATGCATGGAAACTTTGCATCTGCTCTGAACACCATTGATGCATTCAAGCTTTGCATCTGCTCTGAAGATCATTGATGCACTCAAGCTTTGCATCTGCTCTGAAGATCATTGATGCATTCAAGCTTTGCATCTGCTCTGAAGATGGTTGATGCATTCAAGCTTTGCATCTGCTCTGAACACCATTGATGCATTCAAGCTTTGCATCTGCTCTGAAGATCATTGATGCATTCAAGCTTTGCATCTGCTCTGAAGATGTTGATGCATTCAAGCTTTGCATCTGCTCTGAAGATCATTGATGCACTCAAGCTTTGCATCTGCTCTGAAGACATTGATGCATTCAAGCTTGTGCATCTGCTCTGAAGATCATTGATGCATTCAAGCTTGCATCTGCTCTGAAGATCATTGATGCATTCAAGTGTGCATCTGCTCTGAAGATCATTGATGCATCAAGCTTGCATCTGCTCTGAAGATCATTGATGCACTCAGCTTTGCATCTGCTCGAGATCTGATGATTCAAGCTTTGCATTGCTCTGAGATGATCAGGTGGCTGCAAACCTGACATGTCTGTCCATGAATAGTGTGATTTGGATTACAGAATGACTTAGGCGCAATTTAAGACACACAACTGCCCCAAACAAAAAGCCTCTAGGCAAAAATTCTTGACGTTTTTTTTTTTTTCTATTGCTGCATGAATGACTTAGAGAAACAGATATCAAAGGGGAATGCTTTGTAACACAGCTTTGGAAAAAACAAACATGGATGCAGACTTATTTTGGTTCAAAGCAGGCATGTTGTTTTTAAAGTACATAAATTTGACAATTAAACGGTCAACTTTTGCATCTTAGTATCCACTGCAATTATCTTTTAATTATAATACTTCTGATTTAGGATTTTTTTTCTTCTTGACTTTGTATGCCCAAAGACTGGCAAGGGGTTACTTTGATACGGTTTCTTTTTCTTGTGCCTTATGTAGCTGAATACACCATCCACAAAATTCAGAAAACACTCTCCCTTATGCTACAATAATTCACGACAGTTTATAACATGAAAGGGCACTATTAATTAATTCTCTGTACCAAACCTATACAAAATAAGTTTTATCACTTTATGTTGGTTCACACTTGTTTGCTTTGTGATGGTATTGCGTATTGTATGTAGTGTTTATTCATATGCATTGTGGTTTGCCCTGACATTTTTGCTTGTTGTAGATTTTGTTGGGATTCCTTTCTTTCTTTTTTTTTTTTGGGCATTTTACATACCTGTAGAACTGATTGTTAACTTTGTTTTGGAATTTTTGCGTTACTTTGGTCTTGGCTCTGTTTTTGCCAGATATTTGAGGGGAGGGGAGTTTGTTTGTTTTTTAGCCCAGCTGAATGTTTGATACATATTAGCACAACCTTTTTTTGTGACTTTTATTGCAGAGATCTTCCCTTGCTGTCATGTTATTTCTTCTCTCTCTCTCTCTTCTTCTCTTCTCTCTCTCTCTCTCTCTCTCTCTCTCTCTCTTCTGTCTCTCTCGTCTGTCTTCTCTCTCTCTCTCTCTCTCTCTCTCTCTCTCTCTCTCTCTCTCTCTCTCTCTCTCTCTCTTATATATATATATATATATATATATTATAATAATATAAACTGCAGCAGCATTTTGCTAACCTTGCCAGAAGATGGTAACTTTTTGCTTGCCTTTTTTTTTCCTTAACAAAGAAATAAAGAAACAAATGGATTCATGTTAATCAATACTAACAGCTTTGAAGATGGTGGGGGCATGTTCACAAAGCTGATTGCTTTAGGGAGGGGTAGTACTTGGGGATGAGGGGGGGGGGGGGGTTGGTTTGGGTTTGTTTTTGGTATCTGTCTTCGTTATTTTGTTTTTCTCTATCCTGGCTAGAGCTCTGAGGTTCACCAATGGTCAGATTTTGCATATGCGACCATTTACCCACCATTAAAGTGGATGCATTCCTTTTTTTTTTTTTTGGGGGTGGGGGGGGGGGGCAGTTGTTGCTTTGGTTGGGGATTGGGGAGTTTTTTTTGGCAAGCTTGGGTTTCCTTGTTTGTATTTAGTGTGCAGTGGTTTTTTTGTTTCTTTTTTCTTCTTTGCTTGTTTGTTTTGCATATATATAGTTTTGGCATTGGCAGGTATGCACATTTTTTTCAACATTTTTTTTTCAGTTTCAGCTGTCAAAAACAGAGATGCTTTTCTGTTGTAGTTATTGTTTGTTTGAAATTTTGTAGTTTTCACTTTCTTCCCATAAAATCCACAAATCATTTATTGACTTTATTTTTAGGTGATTGATTTCTGTTGCATATTGCTTCAGTTCAGAAGTTAGCTTTGATTTAGATTTAGCTTGAATTAAAGCAGTTTAAAATTTTTGTTTATGTGTTTTCTTTTTGTGTTGGGTTTTTTTGTTAATTTGGCTTATGAGCTGGTTTGGGTTTTGATGGGAGTGGTGGATTGTTTGGGTGGAGGGGGGGGAGGGTTCTTTGGTTGGGTGATGGTTGTAGTAGGGTTTTTTATGTTGTTTTTTTTTGTTTGGGGGTTGTTTTTAAGGGAGAAGGGGGTAGGTTGGAATATTTTCTTTGATGAGAGTTTGTGAATTGTATTCCTTGTCAAGTGAAGAAAAAAATGGAATTTTTATGCATTGGGTGTTTAATTTTTTTTATATTTTATATAGATTTTCTGCATAATATTCCTACCAAAGTACCACCTGAGTGTTCTTTTTCACACCAGGAAAACTAGACAACAACATTCTAACAACATCATCCTGTGATTAACATGTTTGACATAAAAAGAGACTTTTTTTTTTTTTTTTTTTTACTCTTTTGTTTCAGTTTTGTAAAGGAAAAGTGAAAACAGAGGTTTAATTGGTTGTATTTTGTGTGGTGACCTGACTGAATGGCTGCTTGTGCTGTGGAGCACTCAGATTATTGCAGTCAACTGACTCAGAAGGCTCAACTTATCAACTGTATGATAAACTTTGTTTAACAGATCAGTGGAAACTTTTTTATAAAAATTCAGTTACATAGTGGAAACATTTTTTTTTTTTTTAAATCAGTTATATGCATCAGCTTACTTCACTGGTAGTGGCGGATGTCATAGCCGTGGTGAAGACCGTTGGACTTAGTCCTGTGGGTCCATGTTGCCATGGGTTTGAATCCTGATGGCACCTGGTGAATTAAAGGTGGGGATTTTTCCATCTCCCAGGTCAACTTCAAGTGCAGACCTGCCAGTGCCTTAATTTCCTTCATGTATATGCACATGCAGAAGATCAATTATGTGCAATAAGGATCCTGTAATTCATGTCATCTTTCAGTAGGTTATGGAAACACAAACACACTCAGCATAAATCCCCAAAGCTGAATGCAGCTACCTTCATGGTGGGCAGAAACGGTCACATACCAAAATCTCTTTTGGTAAACTTCGAGCTGTAGCCAAGGAAAGATGTGGTAATGTGAACAAGCAAAATTGTTGATGCTGTTATCCGTTAGTGATGGGAATGTTATCCATTCCCCAGATACCGTGATGACGGGCGATGCAACGGCACTCTGGTGCACCAGCCTCCCAACCCTATACGTCTGGAGTGGGACTTTCCCAAGCCTGTGAGTTGATGCTGGAGGGTGAAGGGGATTTTTTTTGGGGGGGGGGAAGGATAGGGAGGAAAGGATGAGGAGGAGAACTGTTGGGAGATTGAGTGTGCTTTGAAAATTCTCTCTCTCCTCTCTCTCTCTCTCTCTCTCTCTCTCTCTCTCTCCTCTCTCTCTCTCTCTCTCTCTCTCTCTCTCCGTCCCATCTTCTCCTCTATTTCTTCTCTTCCCTCCTCTCTCTCTTTCTCTCTCTCTCTCTCTTTCACTTCTTGTCTTTATCAGAGCATCATTTCTTTCTCTTACTGTTAGTTTGAATTTTTCTTTGTTTTTGGTTGGTTGGGATTGGGTTGTTTTTTTGTGTGTTTTTTTTTTTTACAGAATATGTTGAAAGATTGTATGGATAGAAAGCTGTATTTTAAAACCGTACAAAGTAAGTCTTCTTTGCATATTTTTTTAGTTTGTGATTGTGCCTTTTTTGGCATCATGTAGTTTTAAGGTAGTTTTTTGTTTTGTTTTGTTTTAAGACAAGAGCAAGTTCTGAAGTGATTGTGTTAAGAAGCATTAGACAAGAAAATATACTGCCTGTGTTTATTCTGTCTGTATTTCTGCTTTTATATGGTTATGTCAGTCTGTCCTCATTTCTTTCTGTCTGTCTGGCTCTCTCTCTCTCTCTCTCTCTCTCTCTCTCTCTCTCTCTCTCTCTCTCTCTCTCTCCCTCTCCTCTCCCTCCCCTCTCTCTCCCCCTCTCTCTCCCTCCCCCCATCTCTCCCTCCCCCCCCTCTCTCTCTCCCCCCCCCCTCTCTCTCCCCTCCCTCTCTGTAAACTAATCCAGTATGTCCTGTGGTGTCCTGTGGTCAGTGTCTGGAGTTGATCGAGTCCAGTCGTCTGGTGGCCAGTCAGCTGATTGAGGATGTGGACTTTCACCTGATCATGTACCGCGAGTATGGCAAGGGCTTCATCAAGACCTGCAAGATCTCCCCTGACGCCTACATCCAACTGGCCTGCAGCTGGCCTACTACAGGGTGAGTGAGGGCGCTGCTCCCGCTGTCAGCACTGTGTGTTGTTTTGTACTGTATCATGTTGTGCTGTATCATCTTGTGTTGTGCTGTGTTGTACTGCTCTGTACCATATGTGACGCTCCACCATGAAATGAGTCGCTTTGCATCTTACCCACTTTTCCTCTAGGAGCCATTAAAGGCAGTTTGGGGGTCAGGTTGTTGATTTTCATATTTTGATTGATTATTAAACTTTAGCCATTATTCTACCTTGTAATGAAATATCAAGGAATAATTTTTGTTTTCTTTGCTTTAAAAACGTGTTTGAAAACACCCAAGCCCACATTCTGACCACCTGTTATGACGCTAAACTTGTCAGTGTCTCAATTTGTCATTTCCTGCAGCCTATCATTTCAATGTGTAATAACTTTTCGGGAAGTGTCCAATTTTTCATTTGTTTTCTGTAGTGGAGATCCCTTTTATTGCAGATTAGTAGCATGCCAATAACTAAAAATTCACCTCTGGTGCAATACGACTCACTATGTGGTGGAGCATCACATATTGTATTGTATGGTGTTTTCCTGTAAACAACTTTCACTCACACCAATGTTCTCTGCATAAAATTCAGGCTGCTCACCTTGGGCAGAATGTGGTCACAAGTGCAGTGCCACACATTTTCTTTTATTTATTTTATTTTTCTATTATTATTTCCTGTCTATAACAGCACTCAATGTCTAGTTAATAGAGGAAAAGTTTGGACACAAATTGGGATCAAACACACGCGTCTCTCTTTGTAGATGGGTATGTTACCTCAAGACCACCAATCTGCCAGTGTGTGTGTGTTGTGCACGTGTGTGTGTGTGTGTGTGGTGTGTGTGTGTGTGTGTGCATGTGCATGTGCATATGCTACAAGTATGAAAAAGGTTTCATCATGACCTGTCAAATCTCCTTTAGAAATTCACATACAGCTGGCACTTCAACTGGCCTTCTGCAGGGTAACTGTATATTTTGCACAGAAAGCGAATGGAGATAGATATCTGTTATTTTCTATTCCTATTATTGATTTGTTCATGTGTTTTTTTTATGTATGTGTTTTTTTAATTTCAGTCGGCTGGCAAGTTCTGTCTGACGTACGAGTCCTCCATGACGCGTCTGTTCCGGGAAGGTCGCACAGAAACAGTGAGGTCGTGCACCAAGGACACCTGTGCCTTTGTCAAGGCCGTGGAGGCCAAGGCTGATGTGGGTTCATTTCCTTTTTTCCTTTTTTCTTTTTTTTTTTTGTTGGGGGGGGGGGGGGGGGGGGCATTTGGTAGCCTCACTTGCATGAAGATCATGGAGTTTTGTCTCCAGCAAGGCCAATCATTATGCAGTGACCCCTGACCTGCACAACTCAAGACTACTTTAATGTCTCAAATTGAGAAATTATGAGCAGCATTTTAAAACTACAATCACACTGCATGCATTGTTAAAAACAAAACTTAAAAAAGCAACACAATATCTTAAAATCGACAACACCCTACGTCACATGCATTCACCTCTCTCCCGTCCAATCATGACTGGTGTTTTTTGGGGACACCAGTACTCTTCCAAAAGGCAGAACAGGGTTTGTTAATGTCTGCACAAGATGTTCTGCATGCATTTGCAAAGAGGCTTTGGTTCAGAATCTCTCATCATCTTGTCAACATTTTGCCATCTCAGAACGAGGAGTTGATACGACTGGCCCGCAAGGCGGCAGACAGTCACCAGCTGCTGTGTCGTGACGCCATGACAGGGCAGGGCATTGACCGCCACCTCTTCTGCCTGTACGTGGTCTCCAAGTATGTGGGCCAGGACTCCCCCTTCCTTGCCAAGGTGCTCAGCGAACCATGGCGCCTCTCCACCAGCCAGGTAGGACCATCTGTCTGTCTGTGAGTGAACCCTGTGACTTGTTTGGGGTGGGGGGGGTGTTAAAGGATGCTGGTTTTTATAGGTCTGTGCCATCCATCCCTGTTGGCCTGTACTGCTCTGTGAGAGCTGGTGCAGGTGATGTCCATTCTTTTTTTGTGTGCAGGGGGGGAGGCACTTTACCCCCCCCCCCCCCCTCCCCCGTACTTTTTCTGTCCAGTCCTTTTTTTGTTGTTTGTTTTGTTTATTCCTCGGCTAGAGCTCTGAGGTTCACCAGTGGTGAGATTTTTTTTGTATGTGACTTGGTTTTTCTTTACCTTCCCCACCATTTGGGTAGCCACTTTCCAACTTTGAGAATGGTGTCTAAACATGACACCTGTGTACATGCGGGTTGTTTTTGTTTTTTATTGGGGGGGGGGATGTTACCATCTGTTCCTACCGGGCATGAAATGGCCTAGGTACTCTTCCAAAAGGTAGAACAGGTTTTTGATGTCTGCACAAGATGTTCTGCATGCATTTGCAAAGAGGCTTTGGTTTAGAATCTCATCAAAAAAACTTTGACATTCGATTCAATTTTCTTGCTAAACTGGGAAGAAAGGGTAAGGCTAGATTCAAACGTAGAACCTCCTGGTTTACTTGCTTGGCCGGTGAACGTCTTAACCATCCTGCCACATTCCTTCTTGTCTTGTTCAGTGTTCCGGTTTTTTACTGTTCTCATGCTACTCAGTGACACCAATACACCAGGCTGAGGTGTGCTTTGTCATCACACCCTCTACAGCTAGGAGTCTGCAGCAGAGGCCTGTGTGGGTGGATAGTGTGCTGTTTTTGAAGTGACATGACTTTGCTCCAACTTTTCCCCCCATCCACTAGACCTAGATTGGTTGTCCGGGTGCTAGTCTTTTGGATGAGATGATGAACTAAGATCCTGTGTACAGTATGCATTCAAGCGCTCATAAAAGAGCCCAAAACAACAAGCGAGTTTTCAATGGTAAAATTCTGAAGGGAAAAACCTGTTCTGGTAGGGAAACAAAGACACATGCTGACAGGATTTTTTTTTTAAGGGTGGTACAGCTTTTGTGGCTCTTCCTTGGGAGGGCACCCAGATATCAGGCAGAAAAATCTACCAGGATTTAAAAGCTGTAAGCATTACATGTGGGGGCAGGATAGCTAAGTGGTCAGAGCGCTCGCTTTCCCCCAGTCAAGTTAAGCAGTGTTGAGCATGGTTACAAGTTGGATGGGTGACCGTTTGCACGCCATGGCTTTAGTACAGTTCCCCCAATTCACCAAGCTGTAAGTGGGTACCTGCCCTCTTTAGGGTCAGGGAAGGTAAAGCAGTGAGGGAGAGGAGATGGCAGTCACCCTCAATATGCTGGTCCCTAGTGAAGCTGAGGTCTCTGATGCCTCACTCCCCTACGACCACCTAGGTTATGGGACACCTTTACCTTTTATCTTTAAACATTACATTACAATACAATCCAGTACAATACAATATACTGATAGATGAAGCTCAGTCATTCACCACAACAACAAGAAGCATGATGTGTGATGTGACCTGAGGTGTGTGTGTGTGTGTGTGTGTGTGTGTGTGTGTGTGTGTGTGTGTGTGTGTTCACAGACGCCTCACCAGCAGACAGACAAACTGGACCTGAAGAAGCATCCTGAGCGCGTCTGTGGTGGAGGGGGCTTTGGGCCTGTGAGTACACCTACACCCCTCCCCTTCTCCCCTTCACCCCTTCACCCCTGTGATCTAAGTCTGTTGTAGTTTGGCAGAAATGCTTATCATTCCTGTGGTCTGAGTGTGTAGTGTGTTGTTAGTTTGGCAGAAATGCTTATCACTGTGAAAACGCACTGGTTTGAAGTTGACTCTTGTCATCAGAAGCCAGGCTACAGGGGTGTCTGTGTTAAGATTTATGTATCTTTAAAATGTACCTTATCTCTGTTCATTAGAAACACCTGTGTTCAGATTCATGTATCTTAGAAATGAATCTTATATCTGTTCATTATAAACAGATATCAGAATTTTGAATATGGGTTTTGGCAGGTCCCTTTAAAAAAAAATTCATTTCTCTCCATCAACAAAGTAAAAAGGTGTGCTTCAGTTCTAATTAGAATTTTACTTTCATTGTGGTTTGTGTTGCTGTTGTTTATCACAGGGTTTTGTTCTGTGTTATATGATGATAATCATTTCTAAATCCAGTAGTATTGATTAGATACCTTGCACTGTCAAAATGTATGTACATTATTTCATCATCAGTATGATGCAGTATTACGTTGGTAATATGTGCGGTGTATGTACATTTTTTTATCATCAGTATGACACCAGTATTACAGAGATGATATGTGTGGTGTACGTACTTTATTTCATCATCAGTATGACACCAGTATTACATTGGTGATATGTGCAATGTATGTAAATTATTTCATCATCAGTATGATGCAGTACTACATTGGTAATGTGTGAGGTGTATGTACATCATTTCATCTTTAGTATGTCATGTGGTATACACATGGATGAAGTGTTGGTGTTAGATCAGAAGCTCGACGCTCTCAAACACAATTCTTTTCTATCCCCAACACCAGTATTACAGAGATGATATGGTGTGTACGTACTTTATTTCATCATCAGTATGAACGTATTCATGGTGTGATATGCTGCATGTATGTAATATTTCATATGTGATGCAGTACTTGGTATGTGTGAGTTATGTACTCATTATCTTAGATGTATGTGGTTACAGCATGGATGAGTGTTGGTGTTAGATCAGAGTGTGCTCTCAACACATTTATCTGACCACCCCAATGTGGCCAGACAAATATGACTTGTCCACTCATACACAGGAGAATGTGTTGCAGGTGGCTGATGATGGGTACGGGGTGTCCTACATTGTTGCTGGGGAGGACACCATCTTCTTCCACATCTCCTGCAAGAAATCCTGCTCCACCACCGTAAGTCAGCTCTGTGTCTACTCCTCTTCCTTCTCCTTCTCCTCCTCCTCCTCCTCCTCTTCCTCCTCCTCCTCCTCCTCTTCTCTCTTTCTTCTCTGCCTTTCCTTACCAGGTGGGGTTGTGCATTGCCCTGTCTTCCTTTGTTAACAGTGCAGGAGGTCTGCCTGCTGGCCTGGCTGGTGCGTTCAGACTTCAGAGCAGCTCTTTTTTTTTGTACACGATGCATGCTGGGTATATTTGTGTTTCCATTACCCACTGAGTGCTGACTTGAATTCAGGGATTTTTAACCTACATACTTGTCTTGAGTTTATGTATATACACAAGAAGAATAAAAGCAGTGGCAGGTCTGCACTCTGAGTTGCCGGGAAGATTGTAAAAAATCTCCATCCTTAATACTAGATGTTGATGCTGAGATTCAAACCCACGACTTCATGGTCCCACTGGATTGAAGTCAGATTGTCTCAACCTCTTGGCTATAGTGTCCATATGAGGATGGTCAAAAGACATTTAAGAGGGTGGGGGGGGGGTGTAGTGGACAAAGTCACGATTACATTGTCGTAAATTTTATTTGTCTGTTATCTGTTATTATTGTGTGTGTGTGTGTGCATTCCTTGTGTGTGGTTTGTGTTGTGTGTGGTGTTGTTGTGTGTGTGTGTGGTGTGCATTCTGTGTGTGTGTGTGGTGTGGGTGTGTGTGTGTGGTTCATGCATATGTTTGTATCTGTGCATGTGTGTGTCTGTGTGCAGGGAGCCCACAAGTTTGGTCGACTGATCAAAGAGACGTTCGCCGACATGAAAGCCATTTTTGAGAAGAAGTGATGTTGTCCATGGACCAGCTTTCTGCCGGGTCTGCTTGCTTCCTTCCTCCGCTGTGTATGCCTGATCACATGCTCCTGAAGACACTCTCAGAGAGAGCAAGAGCAAACTGCTTCAAATGCTTGTGTTTATCATTGGTTTGATATTTCTACTGTGAAACTTTGATTTGTGGGGGGGGACTGAAAGCACTGTCTATTATTGCGCCATTTGTGATTTTCTTTGATCAGGGGTATGTGAAAGTACTCTCTATCACTGCTCCAGTTGTGGTTTTGTTATACATGTTTTATGAATAATCTATAAAAATCCATCCATCTCTTTATTAATTTTGTCTGCAATCTGTGATTATGTTTTTTTGCTGTTATCGTGACATTTTATTTCATCAAGTGCTGATTTGCTGATGAATGCAAAAACTTTTGACCGGACAGATCATGTAAAACCGATAAATTTTTTTTTGTTTTGTAGATGATGAGTTGTAATGGATACCTCCTACAATCGTGTATTTATGAGCATTACCAACTGTTATCTCAGGTGTTGCAAGTGTTTATGGAAATCACATCTACAAAAAGAAAGTATTTATTTTTTACTAACTAGATTAGTTGTGTTGTTCATATTGTTGACCAAAAAAATTGCCTTTTTTTAAAGATGAACAAAATTACATCAGAAGTTATAGTATAGACTGGGGAAACTGCATAAAAAGTGTGTCCGCTCTAAAATGTTGCTGGTCACGGCAATGAAAGGATTCATGTCAGTTCACTTTCATGCAAAGGCATGTTTTACACTTTTTTTTTAAAAATCATGTAATCCCAGTTGCAAGTTTTGAGATCAGTTCAGCCTGTACATGGTTTTTTTTTTTACAAGCTGAAATATGGTAGAAGATGTAACAGGAGTCAGATGATGTACTCTATGTCTCATCTCTGAATATGCAGTCCTGCTGTTAAAATCATGAAGGGGGGGGGGGGGGGTTAGGGAGTGGACAGTGGCAGCGTGAAATGGCCAGCATCTGTTTGACGCTGCTGTCACTGAAGCAATGCCTGGACCTCCCACTTTACACCATCACTGTGAAAAACCATACGTGCTGTGCATTTTACCAGTAAGGACTCCGTCTGTACATCAGAACCAGTTCACGGCTAATCCTTCTTGACGTATATACTCATAAAAAGCAAACATGTTATCATCTGTTGTTTTTTCTTCTTTCTTTTTTTCAACATTATTGGTATGTGTGTGTTTTGAGTCTTTTTCAAAATTGTTGTCTGAGATTTTGCATCAAATAGTTTGGCCAACCGATCAAAGGTGCAGTCAGTTGTGAAAATCAAAATCAAAAGAAGAATGTTTGACCTAGCTCATTGCTCAAAACCATGTTGGTGGGAGAAGGGGGGGTGGGGTGGGAGGGCGTCATTAGAAAATAAGAGAGCTGAGCTGTATGTACAAATCCAGAACTATGCTGTATCTTGGGTACAAGCAAAAACAACTGAATCAAAAGTGCAGAGATGTGATTTTGTAAAAGACCCCGATAAAATCTGGACTGAAAGACGAACAAACCAAAATGTTTTGGAAAAACAGAACAAACAACTTGAACTTTTAGGACTGGTTAGAAAAATGAAATGTTTTGGACATGCCACAAGACATCAGTGCCACCATGTCGTGAAGACTGTGTGGCCCAGGGCAAAGTGGAGAGCAAGAGACGACAAGGAAGACTCCCTGCATAGAGAACATAGCCACGTGAATGGAGTAGCTGATAGATTGAATGTGCAGAAGGCTGAAGACAGAAGGGACAGCTGACGTGGCATGAATCAGTGACTACCATTAAAAGTGATGTTGCCAACAGATGAACTGGGAACCATGGTCGTGTTCAGAGCCCTGAACACAGCCACCCCATGTCACAGTCATCAAAGACTGTTGGTCATAAGTCATTCTTATGTTCAATATCAGGCTTCAGATACTCATTGTTCAGCTACTTCAAACAGTGTTACAAATGGTACCAAAAACAACAATACAAGAAAAATAGCATTGTTTGGGTTTTTTTTTATTGTGCATAGATGTCAGTTTTGTATGCCATCATTCGTGCTTGGAAAGGAAACATGTTCTTTAATGACCACTTTGTTATCAGAAAAATTGAAGAGGAGGATATTGATATGCTCACCTGATGTTTGGATTGTTGACCATTTCAGAAATCACCACCATTGTAGCGCTTCATCTGCCATGGGTTTTATTTGGGGGGTTTTTGTTGTTTTTTTCTTGGGGGGGGGGTCATTGAAAAGGATTCAACCAATTTTGTTCAGAGAAAAAAAAAAGTTCCAGATTTTTTTGTTTGGATGGTGCTACTCAGCACCAGTCCAACTTTTGGGTTTGTTTGAGGATTTTTTGGCTTTGTTTGTTTATTTTTGTGTTGGTTTTTTTTTGTGTTTTTTTTTTGTTTCTAACCATCAGCTGTGGTTGGCAGTTCACTTTTCTAGAACTGTCCCACCCCATGTATCCAAACCTTTCCCCCTCCTTTTTTTTTTTTCTTTTTGTCACTCTTCTCTCAAAAGCTTTTATCCCGTCTTGACTTGCCCCCACACCTGCATGTCTTCCTTTTGAGGATAAATGGTTTCGCATCTGCTGCTTGCTTTTCTTGAGGGGAGGGAGGTGTTTGGAGATTTTCCTTTTGTGTGTGCGGAAAACTGAACAGTAGGCAGTATAAATGACGGTGGTGTGGAAACCTCTCAAAACTGGACTTTCTGGCTGGAATTCATGGGTCTCTTTGAGGCTGTGTGAATGAACTACCACAACAGAGCACAAAATCTATATTTCTGTTTTAACGATGAAAAATGCTGATATGTATGGGTTTATGTTTTTCCTTGAAGAAATGCTTATATACAGATATATATATATATTTTTGTAACAAAACTACTGGACCTATGGTTGATGTATAGGTGTTGTTATTCTTTGAATCTGAAGTGAGAAAATGTCTTTTTGCATGACGTCAGATTGAGGTGAATTTCAGCTTTTTTCTATGAAAAAAAAAATATGTGAAGATGAACTGTTGGCTATTCTACGTTCTGTCGCTGCACAAACTGTTCAGAATCTCATGCTTTGATTCTGTTATCTTCTCTTCAAAGATGGTATCATGTTGAACTGAAAATGCTTTGCTAATGATTCTTGTTATGTTGTTGTTGTTGTTTTTCGTCTGCTGTTGCCATGTCTTGCTTAGACATTTAGCAGTTGTAAAAAAAAAAAAAAATTTTAGTATTCCTGTGGAATTTTTTTTACTTTTGTAAATGTTGCATATAAATTCCCATACATACACGTGAGCAGTATAATCATACTTATATGCATGCAGACACAAAACATACTTGGGCACTCACATTCTCTCTCTCTCTCTCTCTCTCTCTCTCTCTCTCTCTCTCTCTCTCTCTCTCTCTCTCTCTCTCTCTCTCTCTCTCTTCTCTCTCTCTCTTCTCTCTGTATGATTTATTCATGGATTCTTTTGTTCATCTGTTGAGTCTTTTTTCTGGTAAAATCCACCTATTTTAGGATTGCAAAGGATACTATAATCTTATGTTTTGGTATTCTTGACAAAAGTAGCTGTGTTTTACCCTCCCAGTTTTGCTAAAAATTATCCTGACCATATTTATTCACAAATTTCAGGTAATATCGTGAATTCCAAATGACTGCTGAAAATTCTCCATGATCACAGAACTGTGCATTACTATTTTCTGTTAAATATGAAAAAAAAGACATTACAACCAGAAACTGATAACAGAAAGGAGCTTTTTGATTGGTTTGTGTTGTCTCTCCCTTGACCAATCACAGCTTTTCTTGTTTAAAGAAGACTTTTGGCACTGAGATAGCAAAACCCCAGTCATTCTCAGATGAACAGTATTGGAAAAAGTGCTTTAGATGACAAAAGTGATGGGAAGTGACCAAAACCAAGGCAGAGAGATGTTCTCTTCAAAGTATCTGAAAGTGCAGGGAAATTTTTAGTGTGTATTTTGGGGGATGTAAATGTTCTCTGCAAGAATTATGACACGAGATTTCAAGCGAGCTATTTGCAAAAAAAATCATGGGTAACATCAAAGTTGTTGTTGTTGTTATAAATTTTGGATCTATTGATGAAGTACAAGGTTTTTCTGTGGCAAATTCCAGATTGTTCATCACCAGGGTAAACCGATCTTGTAACAGAATGAGAAAATAATGCCTTTTTTTGTTGTTAGCCAGTTTCTCCACCCCCCACCCCCCACCCTTTCTTTTTCTCTTTTTTTCAACAGTTTGTTAAGAGTTTTCAACTAGCCCAGGAATATGGAGTATTGTTACTTGCAGTAGCATCAGAACAAATGTCAGAGAAATTGTAGCAATTACTGAAGTTGTTGTGTTTTTTTTGTTTTTCAGTAGCCATTGTTTCGCATAATTTTTTCCAGCTTTTTTTTTTTTTGCCACGTGTTTGTTTTGGTTGTTGCTTTTTTATTCTTCACACAGTTGATCAATCATATCTTGCTTTGAGTGTACTGGAAAGCCATGTTGTGTCTGTTACCGATCACAGATTTTAAACAAATTTTGTTGCTGAACCAGTTTGTTTTCTCCAGTGCACATTCTTTGTTGATTTCTTTGCTTTACAAGTTGCGAGTTTACTAATATTTTGAACATTTGATGTTGCTTCTGCTAATATATTAACAATTCTTTTTTTTTGTCTGTAGATATATTATTACCTTTGACTAACATGTTCATGTTTTTGTATAACTGCTTCGTTAATCTTTTGGAATAAAACTCAACTAGTTTGGGAGTTTTATGCGTGGATTATGTGTATGTGCACGTGCTGCATAATCAATTCATTGACATGAATACTGGTTATATATATAATGACATTCCAGTGTGTGTCAATTCTTCTTGTTCATACGCTTTTCTGTGAGCTGACAGAGGTAAGGGAAGACTGCTGATGTTGGTTTTTGACATGTCTGTTATCCAAATCTATACTGCTTTCAGTGCCAGGCTGTGCGCTAGATGCCAGAAGAGGCTGTGATGTATCTATCTATCTATCTCATTAACTTTACCTTTTTCTGCTGTTATTATACATATCACTGTCTGTAATAACAACAACAATAAAGACATGATAACTTTCTGTCGTTTGTTTGTGTTTGCTAGCTTGTGTCTGCATCATGCGAATCTCGACAGCGTGAATGAACTGAAACGTGAGGGGAGTTTTTAATTTATTTATTCTTTTATTACGAGGAGAATGGAATAAGCACTCTTGTGCTTTTTTTTTTTACATCCAGTCCACATATTTGTACGATTTTGTCATTTTTTTTCACCTATTCCCACCAGCACACTACTCTTCTGAAAGATGGAACATGTTTTAATGTGTGCGCAAGGTGTTCTGCATGCGTGTTTGCACATGGGATCTCAATTTATAGTCTCATCTGAAGGTGTGGTCACTTAACAAGAACATCAATGACCATGTCATCTCTGAGAACCTGCTGTGCCAAGTCTTGAGGCTTCAGAGCCAGAGCAGACCATGATAGGGATGGACTTGCCAGAAGCCAGAGTACAGCTGCCTAGGTGGTGCAGCACTTGGAAAGAGTCACACATGCAAACTCCTAAAACTGTGTGTACTTTCAGTCTCACAGTAGTTCCCAGGTGAGATGAGCGAGTCGACATATTCTGGTTGACCCTCAGAGTGTTAAGCTGGGGAAGGTGCAACAACAGCAAATGAGACCCCCAATCACCCCCCCCCCCCTCCATCCACCCAACCCAAAAAAACTACAAAAGATTTCATAACAAGTGAGACCCCCACCCCCACCCACCCAACCAAAAAAAAAAACTACAAAAGATTTCATAACAAGATTCCATATCGCAAAGTCAGTTTTAATTATGAAGTCTGTTATTGCTACAAGTGATTGTTTGTACAAAGGTGACGGCTTTGATTATGGCCTTCGTGGTCAGTGAGGCTCCTCTATGAATAGATGAATAAATGAATGGCCAGACAAACAGTTCATTGCCAGGGTGGTGGTCATATATTTCTGATCTTCAAGGCATACAGTCGGCCACAGACATAGGTTCCTCTTTTCTCTACGCCCTCTCAAGCAGTTTTGCTGAGAAAATAGAAGGACCCATTCAGGTGTACTTTGTCAGTGTAGTCAAATCAAAATTTGTCCTGGAGTCAGTACTGAAGTGTTGGCTGAGGCCAGTGGGCAAACTAGACCTCCTGCAGTTACAAGTGCAAGAGAAGATTGACCCTGCACTACGCCTCCTACAACAATAGAAGTAGTAGTAGTAGTAGGCACCCATCAGTCTCGGAAGACTATGGAGTTGTGCTCTACTCTTTAGAGCGCAAAGCCTGGGTAGGTAAGTATGGAGGGCAAGCTGTTACCCATGCTGCAAACACCCCCTCTCCACGCAACTGGAATGATCCATTGAAAAGGCTGTAGCCGATACGAATGGTTCCAGTGCCGTTGCTGGAGTCGCCAGAACATTGCCTTATACAGCCCCGAACCGCCCTAGGGCTCCAACTCCCTGATTTTTCCTCAGGATGGTGTCTAAACACAACACCTGTGTGCATGCTGGTTTTGGGTGTTTTTTCTTAATTTTGTCATTCGCTCCTACTGGCACACAATGGCCTGCTCTTCCGAAAGGCGGAACGGGGGTTTTAACGTGTGCGCAAGATATTCTGCGTGCGTTCGCACACGGGGCCTCTGTTTATAGTCTCATCCGAATGTCTTTGAGATTCAGTTCGATTTTGTCTTTTTCGTCAAACTGGGAAGAAAAGGTGAGGCTGGGAATCGAACCCAGAACCTCACGGTTTACTTGTTGGCAGGCGAATGTAGGAGCCGGCCGGAGTCCGAAAAATCCCTATGACTCTTATGGCAATCGAACCCGCGACCTTCCAGTCTGAAACCCAAGGCGCTAGCCACTGCGCCAAGGCGGCTGGTAAAGCCAGACTTTAAAGGTGGGTGAATAGCGCCAGGTGAAGAGAGACATTCACTGGAAGTGGAACAGACGATGGAGTGGCAACTTGCTCAACAAGTAGTAGGCTACCTAGCATGCCTCATACGTTATACACCTCAGAAAACAGTAGAAGTCTTGGCAGGA
>CM060333.1:15363210-15388210 GCA_030674155.1 Stramonita haemastoma
CGCGCGCACGTTAAATCCTGCTCCACTTTTCAAAAGAGTAGGCCATTGTGTGCCGGTGGGAACAGATGACAAAATTGACAAAACTGCAAACACACGGGGACTGGATGTAAAACACATGAGTCCTTATTCCATTATCCTCGATATAATATAAATAAGTAAAATCTCTCCTCTCTCTCTCTCTCTCTCTCTCTCTCTCTCTCTCTCTCTCTCTCTCTCTCACTCTCTCCATCTCTCTCTCTCTCCTCTCTCTTCTCTTCAAAATGTGCCTAACAAAAGTATTCCTACTATGTTGCAGGAAACAGAATGACATGCCAGTCCAGCTTCCCTAAAGGACCTGTTCGGAACACCAACATACTCCACTAGCCCCTGAAATCTGATTTTTCATTTCTTTAGTTTTTTGGTTGCTATCTATATTAAAACAAATTTTTAAAAGATTAGTTACACCACCACTTCTTCCATAATCATCATCAAAAGACTACTTAACACATCCATCAACAGCCTAATATCATGGCGCCTGTTTCCGAATATTAGAGGAAGAAAAGAAAAGGGGGAACAGATGACTCTGAACAGTTCAGCAACATAATCCTCCCTTTTCCTTGCATAGCTTGAGATTACCACGAGAGTGGCGCCATGGTGCTAGTGAAATCATCCCGGGTGGGGATGGGGGTGGGTTGGGTGGAGTGGAGGGGGGTGGATGAGGGCAAGGTGTGCAGCGTGGCCTGGCAGAGGCAGCATCTGCATCATCAGCAGCGCAGCACACGTGCCGGCATCAAGATGGCCGCTCAGGGAGGAGAGGCTTTGCCTGTGGTGGAGTTGCGCCCCTTCACCAAAAGGGTGAGTATGTATATGTAGTATGTAGTGTGTGTGGTGTTGTGTGGTGTGTGTGTGTGTGTGTGTGTTGTGTGTGTGTTGGGGGGGGGGGGGTGTTGGAGGGTAGTGTGTGTGTGTTATGGGGGGGTTGGGGGGTTGGAGGGTAGTGTGTGTGTTGTTGTTGTGGTGGTGGTGGCGGTTACAGTTTGATGGTATTCTTTTTGTTGTTTTACTTGCTGTTGGTATTGTGTTTGTGAGTAGAGTCTTTGATGACCCATATTTCAAAATTGTCCTCTGAAAATTAGCATCAATCTTTGCTGTGGGCTTATTACGAAGTCAGAAGCCCAAGAGATGATTTTAGCACTGTTTCGTCCCATGTGGGGATGCCAGAGACCCTTAAGTATCAATAACATCCCCTTCTCGTAGACATTCTGGGCTAGGAATTCCTGCTTTTCTATCCCTCTCTTTGTTTCTGCAGTGTTCCTTTTCTTCCTCTTGTCATCTGCCTGTCTGTTTCTGCCTTCTTGGTCCATTCTCCTACCTTTCCCCCTAAAAGACTTAAAGGATAACAATTCTCTTCCATGCCGAAGTCGGATGCGCTGGGCCTGATTTTCCAGGCACTTAGCGGCAGAGCACCGCAATTTTTGCTCCCGTGGCAGATAACAGTATTTGCTGTTTGAACGTTCCGTGAAGAAAAAGAATATACCGGCATCAGTCAAAGTCATGAACTGAAAACAAGTATCTATCTTTGCTTTGAGCTTATTTCAGAGTCAGAAGCACAGGAGATGGATTTAGAATCGTTGCTTGCCTTTTCCGCAATCGGATATATAAAAAGAATAATATATAGAAGAAGAAGAAACAGAAACAGAAGAAGAAACAGGAGCTAGCCACCGATGCCGATGCTTGTGGAGAGAGTGCCTTGTTCTTTTTTTCTTTTCTTTTTTTAAGTAGACATTCTCAGTAGAATGTGATAGACAAAAGAGAAAGAAAAAAAAAACACCTGAGTCGTCAATTCCTTTGAAGTGATAGGGCAGAACCCTCCCTCGGCATTCTACACTGTGTACTGATCACAGACAAAGCCAAGTCAGACAGACGAGCAGACGAGACAGAGAAGTCAACCGTGTCCAAATGGCACCGTTAGTGCCCCCCTGTGAGTGTTAGGTCTGAGCAGAAGGTGAATTTTTCTCTGCTTTCTGCAAAGACAGGAACTGAGGTGTGACTGAGTGTCTCTGATTGTTATTGTTCATGCCTACAGGTCACCTGTCTGGACTAAAAATTTAATGTCCACCCTGTCTATCGTTAACTGATTCTGTGTGTGTGTGTGTGTGTGTGTGGTGTGTGTGTGTGTCGTGCGTGCGTGCGTGCGTGCGTGCGTGCGTGCGTGCGTGCGTGTGTGTGTGTGTGTGTGTGTGTGTGTGCGCGTGTGTGGTGTGGTGTGTGTGTGTGTGTGTGTGGTGTGTGTGTGTGTGTGTGTGTGTGTGTGTGTACAAAAAACAAATATGTGTGAAACAAAGATAGGGAGATAGAATGGCTGTATAAAAAAAAGTTTTGTCTGACCCAGACAAAATTTGCAATATATATATAATATATATATATATATATATATATATATATATATATATATATATATATATATATAATTAAACCAAGAATTATAAAACAATTTGGTCTTATGTTTTAACCCAGACCTAGTCTATTCACCAAGCACTCTTTGATGGAAAGTGTGTCTCATAGGCAATACATGGTGAAATGATACAACAAATGTACCCATGCAAATATATACATTAAGTCTATAGCTGAGAACCACAAAACAATACCAAACCTGACAGGTACCGCATCACACAAATCTAACACAACACAAATCTAACATAACACAACACTGCATCTCGCTGGTGCCTGCAAAAGGCTCACTTTTCATGAAGAAGAGCAATTAGTGTACACAGATGTAGTTAAAAACCCTAGCTGTTTTTCCAGTGTAATCCTTTGATAGGGTATGCAAGATATGAAAACATTTTGATGGATTTAGACTCCCAATGTCGATTCATTAATTTAAGGTCTCCTCTCTCCGTCCTTTTCATTTCAATTCCGTTCCGTTTGTCTTGGTTTTTGTTTTAGGCAAAACGAAAAGAAATGCACGGATATACCTTTTGTACATTATAAAAAACCGTTACCGTTAAGTGCTACCCCAAAATTAAGCATTTCTTTTTCATTCTCTTGATTTTTTTAAATTTTTGTTTTGTTTAGTTTTTGCTCTTCAGCGTCACAGTTCTGTTTTATGTTTTATTGTAGATCTAGATCTACCAGAGTGTCTCCTGAACGTCAAATTTATTGTAGAAGGCTGACGTATATTTCTGCAGTAGAGCAACAAATGGCAATGAAAGCACGCCACTATGGTGCCATGAACTTACTGGGGGACTGGGAGGGCCTGTGTTTACCACTCTATAGCCAGACTTTCTGTGGCATTTCTATGGCCTTCAACCTCCCACCTCGACTTTACTGTGCTGTTAAACCAAGGCCACGCTGGGACCACGCTCTCTTACACACAGTATGCATCAATTAAAAAAAAAAATTTTTTTAATGAATCGGCGGTCCACTAGCAGCATAGCCTACCCACTATCATACCACTCTCTTTAGTTTTCAAGACGGGTCTGTATACCAATACCAGTACCAATACTTTATTATCTTGTTTTCTCTGTTTATTGAGATAATGAAGTGTTGGTACTATGGTATTGGTATACCTGTCTTGAAAGCGAAAGATAGTGGGTTTTTTGTTGTTGTTGTTGTTGTGTTCGATTTTACGTCTGTTCACTTTTAGTGATATTAGACGAAAACAAAAGTCTTATTCAAAACCATGTGCAAAAAACACCAACAATTTTTGGACATGCAATAGGAATAACAAAAACATAAAAACAAGTCATAACGTTAAGGCAACAGTAACAAATGTCCTATGGGACTGTGACAGAACCTATCACACTAGTGGGTTTGTTTCCCGTCTGAAGGCAGACTTTTCTCCAGTTCCCTAGAGCATGAGTGGCGGTCTGTATGCTGACATCTTGGATGAGCACTGTACCCAGGTCACATATGCAACATGCATTTAGCGCGCATAAAAGAAAGAACTGACGGTTGGTAACAAGAGAAAGAGTGAGGTTTTGCAAATAGCCTATTATGAAGAGGATTGTTGCAACATTCATCATGTCGAGGATTTTGTTAATCGTATCATGTGAGATTGTTGCAATGTATCATGTAGAGATTGTTGAAATCGCTACATGTGATGGATTGTAGCAAATAGCAATCATGTAGGGATTGTTGAATAGCTATCATGTGAGGATGTGGCAATATTCATCATGTAGAGAACAGTGGAAATGCACAGAGGATTGTTGGAATGCAAGGATTGTTGGCATTTAATGGCCACAGAGCACTGCCAATGCATAAGGATTGTGCCAAACAGAATGTTGCAAAGCAAAGAGGATGTTGGCTAGTGCAAGGATTGTTGGCTAATGCAAAGAGGATGTTGGCATGCAAAGAGTTGTTGGCTAATGCAAAGAGGATTGTTGGCTAATGCAAAGAGGATTGTTGGCAAATGCAAGAGATGCTGCCAAATGCAAGAGATTGTTGGCTAATGCAAAGAAGATTGTTGGCAAATGCAAAGAGGATTGTTGGCAAATAGCCATCAGGGCTTAAGCAGTGAGGCTCCCGCACACAAGCAGAGCAGCACGTGCTGGCTGCCAGGCGATGTAATGCACACAGCCCCGTCTCCTCACCTCAGAATGAGCTGGCCTCCCTGTCCTGGGGCAACAAGACTTCTTCTGTCACTGGCATTGTAAGTGTATTAGTGTAGTGTAGTGTTGTGTAGTGTAATGTAGTAAAATGCAGCAACCTTTCTCTGAATGCAGAAAATGGAACACCACTGCTGAACTTCTCTTGCAGTGTTGGGATTCCTAGACGTGAATCCAGGGCAGTGGAATCCACTTACAAGGAAGATTTTAACAAATTCTACAGTGAATACTGGAGTTTGCCTCTCATCTTCTGGAAACATCGTAACCAGACTGACAAAAATAAAGGCCATGCATATCCTATAGTATGATTAAGAATTGCCATGGTTGGTATATTACTAAGAATTGTCATGGTTGGTATATTATTAAGAAATTTTGAAGTTAAATGATGACTGATGCGATAACACCGTGATAACATGCTTACAAGCTTGTTCTTTTTCCCTTCTTGTCGTGACGAAATATCAGGGAGAAGGACTGTGAATGTGAGATATATTAACGTATGGTTATGCATTTCGTTGTGAAATATATATCGAGTGTTTTTTAATACAACTCGATAAGAAGATATGGCACCTGTTTATCTTTACCTCATACTATAGATAAAGATATGATAAAGAACTGATGCACCGTATTTATTTTCATAGTGTAATTGTACACATTTTTGCTTGTTTGTGTGTGTTTTCTTCTTTGAGTCAATTGTGTGTGTTAACTTTGGTATGCTGCCAGTAAAAGTGATGAATCAAATCATGTAGTTGAATTTCAATTGAAATTCGTCACATCTGCGAACAAGTTGTAATGTTAATTCAGAGGGAAGGGAAGTTGCATATGTGTTGTACTTGTAATCATTTTTGTTTTATACGGTATGATTCCACGGGTTAAATGCGTCATTCAAATAGTCTTGTTATAAGAGTTCTCACCCCTCTACCATTCATCTTCCAATCATACGTTTACAAGTCACATAGCTTGGTGCTTGTACATTATCAATGGGTCCTCCAAACTTTTCACAACAAATGGATAACCGAAAGCCATTTGTTGTCCAGCAGACCATACCAGCCACCTGACAGGCCAAAGAAATATACATCTCTCTCTTTGAAGGCTTGTTAACAGGCTGTCTATCCATGGTCATTTCACAGGCATGCCCCATCGTACGTATCTAGACTACTAGACTTAGCATAGCAAAGTAAACGACGTTTTGCACAATTCGCTGGTGTCTCTCAAAATAGTAACATTTTCATAGCCAGGAGAGGTGTCTGTGGTAAGGGAAGTAATTAGGATAATTTATTCGCTCCCTCCTAGCCCCTCCCTCCCCCCCCCCCACCCCCCCCCCCCCTCTTCCGCTCTCCCGTCGCTAGCGCGCTGTACACACACACACACACACACACACACACACACACACACACACACACACACACACACACACCACACACACACCATTATCCTCGATATAAAAGAATAAAAAAATAATAAATAAATGAATAAATAAATAAATGAAGTAAACACTATAACACCACACTACACTACATTCAGTCCCATATCATTTTTTTTTCCAATGAAGTCAGGACTTGTTGGAAAGCATTGCTTAATCCAGGGATTTCACCTGATTATTCAGTCTGTAATATTAACGGACCACCGCTTTTTCGCCTACATCTGCTTTCTCCTTCTTCTTCTTCTATAAGTCTGTTGAAAAAAAAAAACAACCCAACTCATGGTTCAGGTTACATATGGGTCACCCACCCCCACCCCAAAGAAAAAATTTTAAAAATCATTTATCACTATTGCCAGTACAAAGAAAGAGAAGAGAAAGGACGGAGGGGGGGGGGCGTTTAGTGAAATATAAAATACAAGAATAATGAATATTTAACACATACACATATGTACGCATAGCGCGCGTGCGTGCGTGCGTGCGCGTGCGTGTACACACACACACACACACCACCACACACACACACACACACACACACACACACACACACACACACACACACACAACACACACACACACACACACCACACACAACACACACAACAAACAACACACAAACAAACAACAAACACGCACCGCACACACACAATGGTGGGGGGGGGGGGGGGGCTAGGATGCTTTTTCAAAAAGATATTGCTTCTTCCTAGCTCTCAACAAGACAACTGTACATCTGTTTTGCTTTGCTTCTCGTCACAAAAAGTAGAAATGTTGATAGATTGATGGAGTGAGCGCTAATTGATTAATTGATCGATCGATTGATTGATTAACGTACATGCGCCATAACCCGTGAAAGACTATGCTAATCAAAAGAAAAGAAAGGAGTTATACAAGAACACGAAGCTGGCCTGTTACTGGGTCATTCTTGTCAAAAATGAATGATACAATAACAATAATAATAATAATAGGAAATCAATTCAGCCACTTCACGTTGCGAACACTTTTGCTCAGGCAGACCTCGATAGCAATCTGGTCATTTGCATAAACACTGAGGGGAACAGAACCGCTACCGCACTACTTGGACAGAAACCTCACACCAGTTTGCCATACATTCTGTCAACACTGTGTTTTTTTACACGAACACTCCACCAGTGCTCCCAAATCTAAATTCGTAGTTTTATTGCATGCATAATTATCATCATCGTTTTAATGTCTGCTAGAAATTTGACAAGAACACGCGAAGTAGGCCTGTGAAGTACAAGTGCTTTGTGCTTGTAGACAACTTTCACCAATATCTTTGGTCATTTAGATGAATTTTACACACACACACGCACGCGCACACGCACACACTTATGACTACACACACACACACACACACACACACACACACACACACACACACACACACACACACACACACACACACACACACACACTTGCACTCGTACACGTACATTAGGCACTGATAATAGAAAACAACATTATTTTAATCTGCTACCCACATGTTTTGTCCCCAGACTAACAGCAAAGACTTAAGCCGTGTTCCACTAGGAATCCACATGAATTTTACTGTCTGTCTGTCTGTCTGTCTGTCTCTGTCTGTCTCTGTCTGTCTGTCTGTCTGTCTGTCTGTCTGTCTGTCTGTCTGTCTGTCTCTCTGTCTCTCTGTCTCTCTCTGTCTCTCTGTCTGCTCTCTCTGTCTCTCTGTCTCTGTCTCTCTGTCTCTCTCTCTCTCTGTCTCTCTGTCTCTGTCTGTCTGTCTGTCTGTCTGTCTGTCTGTCTGTCTCTCTCTCTTCTCTTCTCTCTCTCTCTCTCTCTCTCTCTCTCTCTCTCTCTCTCCTCTCTCTCTCTCTCTCTCTCCTCTCTTCTCTCCTTAATTTTACACAGCCGTCTGCCTTGACACATGCTCCAAGTCCAAGCCCTTGCGGTACCAGAGAAAAATGGGAGGGGGAGGGGAGGAGAGGGGGGTAGGGGTTAGTCTTTTTTTCTGGTTGAGTGCTCCTGGTTTTTTTGTACCTGGAACAGGACTGAGAGGCAGTGAAGCGTGACCTGTCTTTTGTTCGCCGTAGTAAAGGTGTGAGGTCAATCATGGCTAAAGTCTACCCCCCCCCCCCCTACCTTCTCCTTCCCCTTCCCCTCCTCCCCCATCTGTGTCTGTCTGTCTGTCTGTGTCAATCTGTCTGTGTGTGTGTATGTGTGTCTGTCTGTCTGTCCGTCTGCCCCCTCTGTGTGTGTGTGTGTGTGTGTGTGTGTGTGTGTGTGTGTGTGTGTGTGTGTGTGTGTGTGGTGTGTGTGTGTGTGTATGCAGTCTTTCCTTCTCACATGGCTCTTGTTTACATGAAAACGCTTTTATAGAGCCAGTAGAACAAAATTATGCGAGAAATACAGACAATGAATTGCGTGGGTGGGTGGAGAGGGACAGAGAGAGGAGGAGGGGAAAACAGAGAGAGGAGGAGGGAAACAGACAGACAGACCCAGAGAGAGAGAGAGAAGAGAGAGAGAGGAAAAGAGAGAGAGAGAGCTCAAGTGGACTGCTGACTGTAACACGCAGACGACACAGGACTGGAGGTTTCTCCAAATCAGCGTACTGACCAGTGTGATGGCTTAGCGCTTAGATCTAAGCCTGGGTTCGAGTCTCCTCAAAGACAATTGACTGAATCCTGGGCTTCAGACACTTCATAACTAGACTCTTATACTGTTATGTGGGGGGGGGGGGGGGGGGGTGGACGGGATAGCCAGGTGGTCACAGTGATGCGCTCGTGATCTGGTGACCCGAGTTCCAATCTCTTCAAGAGGATTTTTCCTCTGGAGTTAGCATCAGTGCCGGCTTCACTTCCCTCCCAAAAAATCTTTCGGATGAGACTGTAAACCTAAATCTCGTGTGCGAACGCACGCAGAACATCTTGCACACACGTTAAAAACCCGATCCGCTTTTCGGAAGAGTAGGGCAATTTGTGCCTGTAGGAACAGATGACAAAATTGTCAAAACTTCATACACATAGGAACTGAATGTAAAAAAAAAAGAAGAAAAGCAGCGAGTGCTTATTCCATTATCCTCGAAATAAAAAAAAAGAATAAAATAAAACTGGATGTAATGTTTGAACAAAATATGAAATGTAGCTAACCTGTCTTTGATTATGATTCGTATCAAATATGCCTGTCAGTATTGTAACTGCCCTTCAGGGATGATTAAAAGATTTTTAACTTGACTTGACTCGACTAAAATAAATAAAGATCACATAACTAGATGTCATCAATATCACCACCAACACCAACAACACAGGTATGCTGGCTGTTGTTACAGGTGTGGCGGCGAGAAAAAAGTCTGCCCAACTTCAGCCAGCAGCCGACAGCCAAGGGCGACTCAGGCACGGACTCTTCCCGTAACGGAGGCATTCCCCCGCCCCCCAACCTGGGCCAGTTCCTGAGGGAGCTGAGGGAGCAGCGGAGGATACGTGACGCCAGCAGTCGGCACAGTGTGGACTCCCTACACCGCCTGCCCCTCAAGCTGCACCCCAAGGCGGAGTTCGGCTTTGACGGCGACACCCTGGCCGAACACCGGCAAGACCTCATCCCCAGCTTCGTGTCCAGGCAGGACCGATCCAAAACCACGCTAGGGGAGGACGGTGGACTTCCTGCACCCTCAGGCTCTGGTGTTGTCGCTGCTGCCGGCACCACCAGCGGTAGCAGCAACGGTTACGAAGACGCAGCGAATGCACCGGGTACTGCTCAAGACCCTCCTGGAGGTCTGGTGCGGGAATCCAGCAACCTGATGGCGGCCTACACCCCGCGACAAGCCGCTGCACCACCAGAACGTGTGTCTGATGGGCGACAAGATCACGGTCACCCAGCCCGGGCGCCGGCACCTGGCCTACCTCAACCCCTTCCCCCTGTGCCGCCAGAAGCAGGCCTGGCACTCCACGCGCCTGGAGAACTCCCCCACCAGCCTCAGCCCGCGGCAGAGAGTCAACATCTCCTTCCTGGCCAGGGACGGCAGAGCCTTCCCCATCCACCCCAAAGACCACCTCCCCGCCCAGGACCTGGTTCTGGCCGGCAGTCTCATGCACACCGTCAGCAGGATCCCGCAGCCAGCAGCCTCCTCCTCTACCGCGGCGCACAGACACACCAGCCCCCACAAGTTCCACCAGAAGCTAGGGGCTGCGCAGGACTCCTTCCTGGCGCTGAACAGAAACGGCACCCCCACCATCGTGGAGCAGAACCTGTCTTTTGATCTCGAGGTTCGCCTGGAGCGCTGCCGGCGTGAGCGAAGCTTCGCCGCCGTCAGTGAGGTCAACGCCCTGACTCCCAGTCACTACCTGTCCTACGACAGCCAGCCCACGCCCGGGGAAACCACCCTCATGAAAGCTCGGGAGGCCAACAAGTCTCAGGACAGAAGGAGAGCAGCAGCGCACAGGAAGAACGGCCCGGACAGGTCCCTGACCACGCTCCCTTCCTTCCTGCACCAGCAGAGCGGTTTCCGTGGCGACACGGAGGACAGCCCCACCTCCAACAAGTCTCAGCACGGAGGCTCTGACCCCAGCTCTCTCCGGAGAGCCGCCCGAAGGCTCCGCCAGACGTGCCGACTCCTCCAGACCTCTCTCCCAGAACATGACGCACTCCGTCCAACAGCTGCCCGTCACCTACGGCACCCCCAAATCCAGCGCCAAGGAATCGCACAGGGTGTCTTTCCTGGACACCGTGCCCACGGACAGCAGGGAGGACGTGGACTCTCTGGTGGAGTCCACGGACGAGTACCAGCGCCCCCTGAGCGACACTGCCGCCACAGAAACCGTGCACGTGCGGAACGACCAGACCCCCATGTCTGCCGACAACAGGGCGCGACTCTTGCCCCGCTATGACGCCTATCTGGAGGTCATCCAGACTGACCGGGAGCACGTGGAACACACACAGGCCGGGGAAGAGGAGAACAGCAAAGACCTCTCCTTCTTGCAGAGTCAGGATGGGGATCAGGGGGCGCAGCAGGCGATGCAGACGACAACTCCTGATGCTGAAGCAGCTGTCAACAGAGAAGCAGACGTCAGTATTTCCAACAGTCTGGATCAGTCTGCTTTGAGCTCCATGCTCAGCTCTTCTGGGGGGCCCCGGCAGAACGGATCTCAGGGGCATGATGCTGCTGCTCAGAGAGAAAAGAACTCGGCAGACTCCCTCTCAGCCAAAACACCGCCTTCTGTCCCCAGTCAGTCTGCAGATGTCAACCTAACAGTCATAGACAGTGGACAGTGCGAACAAAATCAGCGTAATAGTGACCGTCAGGGTTCCCCCCAAACCAGCCAACAGGGTCTAGAAGAAAAACAGGCACCAGAACTGATCGGTGTTGACTTGAACGTCGCTTCCTCCGAACGTGCGGACAGTAGGAAAGATACAGAACAGCAGGGTCTGCAATCAGAATCTCTAGACAACAAAGCCCCACAAAGAAGAGCCAAGAAAGTATAGCGATGTCTGGCGACTCCCAGACTTCACAGGGTGTCAGTCATTCGAGCGCCAACACTTCAAAGGAGTCCGGTGACCTTTCGAGCACAGCAAAGGACCACCCAACCTCAGCAGAACACGCTACCCTGGCTACCCATGACAGACCAGCACAGGAGGGATTGCAGAACCTACCTTTGAACGAAGATGTCTTCACGGAGAATGCTCAAGCAATGTTCTCCGTGTCCTCAATGGACGATACCAAAAGCACCAGCTCAGATCCAAAGAATACGACGAACTCCGTCACTGAATTTTCCGACATCAATACCACGATCGATAACATCTTCCCCCCTGACCACACTGAAGCCAGAAGCAGCGAGCCTTCACAGGGCAGAAACGGTGAGAAAGATGGTGTTTCTGCGCAGCACAAGGCAGAGCACGAAGCAGCGAGCAAGGCTACTGACAACGTGAGACCCCAGTCCCAGTCCGGGAAAAGTCCCAGTTCAGAGAGGCCTGTCAGCTCAGAGCAGCCAGCAGCGTCCTCCATCAGACCACAGGGCGACATCCGTGCCAGTGCCAGCAGTGCCAGTGCCAAAAGTCGCAGTGCCCGCAGTGGTAGTGGCAATGACATAGGTGGCAATGACACTGACAAGAAAAACATTGTTAACAATGGTGATATCAATGAGAACAGTGCAGAGAGTACCCACAACACGAATGCCAACAATGGTGATATCAATGACAACAGCGCAGAGAAAAGCAGTACCCCCAACGCGAATGCCAACAATGGTGATACTAATGACAACAGCGCAGAGAACGTCACTACCAACGCCAACACAGACGTTGTTCCAGAGGACGGTGACAGCGAAGCGCTGAAAGGCGTGGAGACCATGGTGTCTGTCACCATGGACAGGGCGGAGAGTGACAATGCCTACGATGCCTCCAAGACCTTCCTCACCACAGCCAACGTGGATTCCCAGGACTGGAAGGACATGGTGACGGTGTAACCCTGCATAGTCCCCCGGTAACAGCTGTTAGGGCAACACCTATCTGCATTGTCAACTACCAGACTTCACCAGAGCCTGATTTCAGTCATGCAGAGCCAACCTAGAAGGTCACCTTCTAGCACATCTAGATGTAGCACATCTGAGCAAAAGATCAAACCCTTTTGACGCATTTATGATTTCGTTTGAGAACTTATGCCTTTTCTGTGATAAAACTGAAAAGAAAATCGTGTGAAAAGACGAAGGCAACATCGGCACATTGCTGTATTGCAAGGAGTCACCATAATTATGACCACATACATAAACTTGTGAATCTGCCAAACTTTTTTGTCAGGAGATATATCGACCACCTAGGGATTTGAGGAATCGGTATGCTGTGTTGGTCTGTCTGAAGTGTGTATAAAAGGCAAAGGTGTCCCGTGACCTGTGTGGACGTAAGGGAGCGAGCGAGGCATCAGAGACCTCAGCTTCTCTAGGGGCCGGCATGTTGAGGGCGGTGCCCATCTCCTCTCCCTCTCTGCTTTACCTTCCCTGACCCTAAGAAGTGTGTATGTTGTGGGGAATAATCCACCTTCTAAACCTGACACGTCTTTGGGAAGTGCTCTATGATCAGGGAGCTAGTCTTTTCTCCCCCTTGGTTTAATATCTATTCGCTGCTAGGTGACTCAGACAAGAAGCGTGTCTTATATCCTTCTTGGTTTAATATCTATTCGCTGCTAGGTGACTCAGACAAGAAGCGTGTCTTATATCCTTCTTGGTTTAATGTCTATTCGCTGCTAGGTGACTCAGACAAGAAGCGTGTCTTATATCCTTCTTGGTTTAATGTCTATTCGCTACTAGGTGATTTGGACAAGGAGCATGTCCTGTTGTGTGAAGTATCAACCAGTTCACAACTGTCTTCAGAACATCTCATAGTCATGAAGTGCATCATTAACCAAGGATTGGTTACAGGGAAGGAGAAACAGAAAACTCGGGGTTACTTACATAGTTCCTGTCCAGACAGATTCAAGAAGTAGGTTCTTGTGTGTTTTCAAGTTCAGATCCTCGTCTCGGCAGGGTGTGTAGGCCCCAGACTGTCAGTGACTCCATTGTCGCAGCTGTGTCCAACACTACAATATGTCGTGATAAACCAAAAGGAACTCTCAATATATCATCGAATGAAAAAAAAAGTCAACAACATTTAGGACTTGAAACGGAACAAACCCAAATCAAACCTCCTGCTTCTAAAATGATCACGACTTTTTCGCAGTTCATTGAGTTACTGTGAAACCAAAAAAATAAATGGAGAAAATTCGTTTTTATCTTCTTCTTTTTTTATCAGTTTACCATGCCGATTTATCAGAATTACAGAACTCTTGTGAATTTCCTGGTTATTAGACGAGCAATAAAATGCTATGTAGTCAGTTACCTATCTGCTCAACCAATAAGCAAGGAAACAGAATGTAGAACGTATTCTGTACTTAGAAATCCACACAGTACACAAAATATTTCGAAACCACAGAATGACAGTTTGGTGACAGAACGATAATGACAGTTTTGGTGACTGAACGACAAACTAATGGTGGGAAAATTGGGAAATATTATAACGAACTGTGATATATTTTCTTTTGAATTAAGCGAACGCATATTTTTGTGGTGTGTGTGTGTGTGTGTGTGTGTGTTGTGTGTGTGTGGTGTGTGTGTGTGTGTGTGTGTGTGTGTGTGTGTGTGTGTGTGTGTGTGTGTGTGTGGCGTGCGTGCTTGCTTGCTTGCTTGCTTACCGTCAACTTTTTCGATTGCGTTTGTATCTGCGTTTATGTGACCTACGGAGGAAGCGACGGAAATGATTGGTATGAACATAGGTCTGTGTACACACGTGCTTGTGTTTATGTTTGGGGTGGGTGGAAGGGGGGGGGGGGGGGGGAAGTAGGGAGGCTGGACGCGCGCGCACGCGCGTACATGCGTGGTGTGTGGTTGTGTGTGTGTGTGTGTGTGTGTGTGTGTGTGTGTGTGTGTGTGTGTAAATCAATGATTTCATTGGTTTTTCTTTTTTTCTGATTTTCTGTTTTCAAATCTCTTTATTTCGCTTTTTATCGCAATTGTTTTGATGTATGCATTCTATTTTAGTCTCCTTTGCAAGTATTTATCGCCAAGAGATATTGACTGCCCTGAAAGAATTTATAATTATAACTATAATGAACAACAGTGACAAGTATTTGACAGATTATTTTTACACAAAATCCGGCCGTTAGGATAGCCAAGCTGTTAACAGACATCTTTGTTTTGGAAGGTCTTTAACGATTAAGGTTTGAATGTTTTCGCTTCTGTCTTTATTTGGGCAATAGTTTTTGCTTATTTGGTAAAGGTTGAGTGATAAACCCACTTTTTGTGTGTATGGAGATGAGAATTCTTATGAATACGTTTGTTGCAATAAAAATGATGAACATAAGATTATTATATCTTTACAGAGGTGGTTTTTAGTGTCAATTATGCAATCTTCGTAAATTCTCTCTTTTTCTCTGTGTGCAATTGTGGACTGTCTTTCTCGATATTCTCTCTCTCTCTCTCTCTCTCTCCTCTCTCTCTCTCTCTCTCTCTCTCTCTCTCTCTCTTCTCCTCTCTCTTCTCTCTCTCCTCTCTCTCTCTCTCTCTCTCTCTCTCTCTCTCTCTCTCCCCTCTCTACTCTCTCTCTCTCTCACTCACTCACTCACTCCCTTCATGTTCTGTTTCCATTTCCTTTCATAGCCTTCACCATATATTATAATCTTCTACATATATACAGATCTCTATAAAACCAGCAACAGCCAACCAAGCCAGGCAGCTAATCCTCTTAGGCCACCTAATACCCCCAAAGCAGCAACCAAGTGCAGAAATAGACGACAAGTGCCCTCCCGGGTGCAAAAAACCGTTGGGACGGGTATAAGTCCCTTTTGATGGCCAGATTAGCGCAATCGCAGGTGGGCAGTTTCTTGCCGCTGGGCAGTGTGTGTATTCCTGTTTTCTTTGGATTGATTGCAAGCACTTTGAGCGATGGATTGAGTATGTGCCGTAGCTACGCGATAACGAATGAGTTAATTAAAAAACAAAGGAAAAAAAAGTTCTATATTGATGGTTGTGGATAAAAATGGTCGCATATGTGAAATTTGACGATTGGTGAATCTTGGAGTTTAAGGCATGGGATGAAAACAATGGTGTGTGTGTGTGTGGTGTGTGTGTGTGTGTGTGTGTGTGTGTGTGTGTGTGTGTGTGTGTGTGTGTGTGGTGTGTGTGTGTGTGTGCGCGCGCGCGCGCGCGCGCGCGTGTGTGTGTGTTATCTTATTTATTATTTTTATTCTTTTATTTCAAGGATAATGGAATAAGCACTCATGCGCTTTTTTTTTTTACATCCAATCCCCATGTGTATGCAGTTTTTGTCACTTTTGTCATCCGCCCCGCGCGCGCGCGCGCGCGCGCGTGCGTGTGTGTGTGTGTGTGTGTGTGTGTGTGTGTGTGTGTGTGTGTGTGTTTTGTTTCGTTAGTAATTGATTGTTAAGTACAGGATAAGCAGTTGATATCACTTAGTTAACATTTTTGCACTTTGTCCTCTTTTTTTCATTTATTTTGTCTCCTTTTTCATAATTATGTTTGTCTTTAATTTTCTGTATATGAAAAATGAAAGCTAAAAAATAAAAAAGAAACCTTGTGTAGAGATTGAAGAAGATTATTCAGGGTATTTTTTGTTTCCTTTTAAAGGCGCAGGGGGTGGGGGTGGGGTTCACAGTTCAGAGGATGAGACATGCAGTATTTTCTATGATCTACAATATCCTTAGTAATGTTTCTGTTCACCATCAAAGGTTTTCTAATCTGCGTTTGCTGTGTGGCAAATGTGTTTAGCTCCTTCGTCTTTTTTTTTCAGCCCCGGAAGTAAGATGTCTACTACATATATCAGTGCCTGCTTAAGGACACGTGCAAGCAGGTACACCCCTTCTTGCCCCCCCCCCCCCCCAACCATGTGCGCTCGCGCGTGCACACACACACACACACACACACACACACACACACACACACACACACACACACACACACACACACACACACACACCAAGATGTATTTATTCACTGTGTCCCTCCATGTAGCTTAGGCCTGCCACATGATTGAGGCAATGAGGAGAGAGTTGCACAGTGCATACATGTCTTCTTCTTATTCAGTGTATTATACATATCTTTCTTGTTCTTTCTTACTTTTCTTTTATTCCTTTATTTCGAGGATAATGGGATAAGCACTCATGTGCTTTTATTTTATATTTACATCCAGTATCCGTGTGTTTTGCAATTTTGTACATTTTGTCATCTGTTCCCACCGGCACACAATGCATGGCCTACTCTTCCGAAAAATGGAATAGGTTTTATCGTATTCGCAAGATGGTTCTGTGTGCGTTGGCACACGGGACCTCTCGCTTTACAGTCTCATTGGAAGGACTTTTGGGGGAATTGGAGTTGGCACTGACATTGATTAACTCCATGTCTGCTAGTTGTTCATTTTTTAAAATTTTTATTTTATTCTTTTATATCGAGGATAATGGAATAAGCATTCTTGTGCTTATTTTTTTTACATCCAGTCCCCGTGTGTATGCAGTTTTGTAAATGTTATATGTTCCCACTGGCACACCATGGCCTACTCTTACGAAAAGTGGAACAGGATTTAACGTGCTCAGTGTCTGTATGCCTGCCTGTCCCCCTGTGCCATTCGAATATACATGATATGGGTAAACTACTCAAAATACCGCTACGTTCACTTAAAAAGAACAACACGAAAAAAACAAAAACAAACCAACAACAAAAAACCCAAAACCCAACTTCACTACGTAAGTAGGGACAGAGCAAACATGATATCCGAAACTAATGTACGTCTGCTAGACTAGTACGTGCAGTTGTCAACAACTCTCTCCCCGTCTTTTTACCGTAGTAGTCCGGATCAAACCAACGTCAAAACCGTCCCCCAATATTTACCTTTCCTCACCTCCCCCCCCCCCCCCCCCCCCCCCCACTCCACCTCCCTCCTCTTCCTCCCTAGGCTGTTACCCATGGCTACACAAAGACAACATGGGGCAAGAGTTTGGTTTCTTCATACCCTTTTAGTGGGGCCAAAAACGGCCGAACTAACGGCTAGTTTTCTGCTTCAAAGAAAGACTAACAATTTGCCATTATTGTTATACCAAGGCGGAGTTTGCAGGGTCTGTTTATTGCTTTTTTTTTTTTTTTTTTTTTTTGGCCTTTGCTATGCTTCTGGCAGTAATGAAAATGATTGCGGGTTCTCTCTCTCTCTCTCTCTCTCTTCTCTCTCTCCCTCTCTCTCCTCTCTCTCTCTCTCTCTCTCTCTCTCTCTCTCTCTCTCTACTCTCTCTCTCTCGTTAAAACCTGTTCCCCTTTTCGGAAGAGTAGGCCAGTATGTGCCAGTGGGAACGGATGACAAAACTTAAAAACGGCATACACACGGGGACCGGACTGGATGTAAAAAAGCGCATGTGTGCTTATCCCATTAAAATCGAAGGAAAAAAATAAAATAAAATAAATAAAATCTCTCTCTCTCTCTCTCTCTCTCTCTCTCTCTCTCTCTCTCTCTCTCTCTCTCCTCTCTCCTCCTCTCTCTCTCTCTCTCTCTCTCTCTCTCTCTCTCTCTCTCTCTCTCTCCTCTCTCTCTCTCTCTCTCTCTCTCTCTTTTACGCGCCATGGATACCATGGATGTAGTAACATTTGTGGATTGGTGGTCTAGACGTAACCCACATGCCTGGACAGCGAGGAGTGTGGATTCGATCCCTGTTTATGCCTAAACTTGTATGTATCCTTATCCACAGAACTTGAGTGGTGGTCTGGGTGCTTGTCTTTCGTAAGAGACGATAAACCAAAATCCCATGCATAAAACCCATTTCCGCGCACGTGAAAAAAAAAACAACCCATGGCAATAAAATGTTGTTCCTGGCAAAATTCTGTAGAAGAAGCCACTCCAATAATAATAATAATAATAATAATAATAATAATAATAATAATAATAATAATAAATACTACAAAAAAGGTAGCACTGCACTTGTAGCAATGTTCCTCCCTCAGAAAGAGCCATCCAATTGTTATGCAGAAAAATCTGCCGTAACTGAAAGTGCTATACAATGCAATACAATACAACACAGTACAATACAATGTAACACAGTGCATCACAGTACAACACAATACAAAACAGTACAAATACAATACAATACAATAATGCAACACAGTACAACGCAATATAATACAGTACACTACAATACAATACATGTACACTAGACATCACTGTCGTTTTTTATTTTTAAACCTAGCAATACTGTAAAACATTGATTGTGCCTGTGGGAGGACGATATCTGATAGCTTTTCTCCCCGGTGATGTATTTGAAGGTTTTCCACCACTCCCTTCACACACAAATATCAGTCAATGGTTGTTGTTGCTTTTTTTTTTTTCGTTCCTGGCTGGGCAAGAGCTCCGAGGTTCAGTAATGGTGAAATTTTGCGTAGAGGTGGTGAAATTTTGCGTATGGGCCCCCCCCCCCCCCCCACACCCCCCTGTGCTGGGACCCGGGCCCTCCCCCCCCCCCCCCACCCCCTATTTAGGTAGCCGCATTCCGACTTCGGGGATGGTGTCTAAAACAACACCTGTGTGCATGCGTTTTTTTTGACATTTTGTCATCCGTCCCTACTTGCATGAAACAGCCTACTTTTCCGAAAGGAAGAACGAGTTTTTGTGTTTTTTTTTTTTTTTTTACGTGTGCACAAGTTGTTCTGCATGCGTTTGCACATAGGGTCTCGGTTTATAGTCTCATCCGAATGATTTTGACATTCATTTGATTTTCTTTGTCAAACTGGGATAAAAGGACAATGCTGGGATTCGAACCAAGAACCTCATGGTTTACTTGTTAGGCAGGTGAACGTCTTAACCGTCATGCCACACCTTCCTTCGTGGGTCAATAAATGATCTTCGGACCTCTACCCCACCCACCCAATCTCAACCACTCTCCCCCAACTAAGTGGTATTGGTCACAATCCTGGTCCTTCATAACTAATGCTGTTGGTCAGTTATGTCATATTGCTGTAAGCTAAGTGTCGAGCGTGGCCTACATTAGAATATTGTAGAGTTGTATAACATTATATTGAGATTGTCTTCAGCCATGACAAGCTCCTAGCATAACAACCTGCTCTCTCTTTCTTTCTTTCTATCTATCTATCTATCTATCTATCTATCATCTATCTATCTATCTATCTATCTATCTATCTATCTATCTATCTATCTGTCTGTCTGTCTGTCTGTCTGTTCGTCTATCAACCCCTTAGTCTGGCGACCGTGGGGGCACCCCTGAAGACTTGACAACCAGTTCCCCTCCATTCCGGTCTCTGTTCTGCCTTTCTTAATTAAATTTTGTTGAGTTCTAGGCCTGTCCATTCGCTGATGTCCTCCCATCTCTTCCTTGGTCTGCCTCTTTTTCCTGCCTACTTAAAAAGAAAAAGCCTCTGAAGTCGGATTATAGCAGCTGATGTGGCGAGGTACTCGAAAAGAGTTAAGCACGCAAACTTCTCACCCAGTATGTACTTTCAATCTCACAGTGATTCCCAGGTGGGATGAGGGAATCAGCCGCCGCTGTAGTCTAGTGGTTAGGGCGTTGGACTCGTAATCTAAAGGTTGCGGGTTCGATCCCAGCTTTCGGCTATGGCGTTGTGGCCCTTGGAAAAGGCACTTTACAGCTATTTTCCACCCCACCCCAGGTGTAAAAGGGGTAACCAACCTTGTGTTGGGGTTAACCCTGCGAAAGACTGGCGTCCTATCCAGGGGGGAGTCTATGACTCTCAGTCGCTTAACACCACAGAAACCGGGGATAAGCACCGGCCTGATGAGCCTTAGGCTCGGGACAGACTTTCACTTTAACTTAACTATGAGTGAATCAGGAAGGCATGTTCTGTGTGACTCGGGAGGGTGTTAAAGCTGGGGAACCGTGACACCAACATCACCAGCAACATCATCATCATCAACAACAACAACAATAACAACAACAATAACAGCAACAATAACAATCTCTTCGTCAGTTCCTGTCTTGTGCCTCTTGTGCTTATCAGTGAGGCGAATTAGAAGCCATGGTTATGCTGGTGACTACCTCCTTTGGGACTGCCTGAAGACTGAGGACAAGAAATAAAAAACAGATGTACTTTAATGAGAAGGAAGACCACGACGACGATGATGCTGATTTTTGGTGGTTATGATATTGGTGAGTGTAATTTCCCAATTACCAACACTTCATTTATCTCAACAAAGAAAGAGAACTCCATGTGGGTGACAATTCCTATGTATATATATATATATATATATTTATATATATATACATATATATATATAGAGAGAGAGAGAGATTAGATAGAGAGAGAGAGAGATTTAGATATAGATAGATAGATAGATAGATAGATAGATAGATAGATAGATAGATAGATAGATAGATAGATAGATAGATAGATAGATACACTCTCTCTCACTCACACACACACACACACACACTCTCTCTCTCTCTCTCTCTCTCTCTCTCACACACACAACACACACACACACACAAAACACACACACACACACACACACACACGCGCGCGCGCGCGCGCGCGCGCGCGCGCGCGCGCGGACAGACAGAAGATAGACAGACAAACAGACAGAAACACCTAAGGGGGGGGGGGGGGGGGGGGGGGCTGTACTGTGTACTTACTGGTATTGCATTGACGTGTTAGGTGCAAGGGTTTGCAGAAGACAATGAACTAGGAGGAGGGAGGCAGGGGGGGGGGGGCAGGCAAACAACCACGACCAATTGATCCCCACCCATTGTGTGCGAATGTCTTTACTATGTCGTGTTGACTTACAGCTATTTGCACCTGTAAATTTTGAAAGGAATATTGCCTCTTGTGCACATAGTGTAGGAAAAGTGAGACAAGTTCTTAGAGGGGGGGGGGGGGGGCACAGAGAGAGACAGAGGCAGAGAGAGAGACGAGACAGAGAGACAGACAGAGAGAGACAGAGACAGAGAGAGAGAGCGGGGAGAGGGAGAGGGGAAAGAGACAAAGACAGAGAGAGACAAAGACAGAGAAGGAGGGAGGGGGATGGTGGGGGAGGGAGGGAGAGTGGGGGGTAAAGAGAGAGAGAGAGAGAGGGGGGGGGGGCTGGTGGAAGGTAGAGAGTATGGCTAAATGGTGTCAGAATTTTTACGAATCCCCCCAAAAAAAACAAAAATGAAAAAATAAAATAAAATAAATAAATAAAAGTAATATTTGTAAGATGAAAATTTCAGAATGGTGACATGGACTGCACAAATTCATCAGAGGAGAATGTCAATATGGGAAGTATGTCGGCCCTTCACTCCTTAGGCTACACCGAAGACGAGTTTAGAATGATAATACCTACCAGCATAGAACATTCTAGGATAAATCAAAGAAAGAAAAATCAATGATACACGCACGTATACGCACAGACGTGTAAGCACCCCTGCGCAGACACACAGAGATACACAAGACACAGACACACACGCACTATACACAACACACACACACAACACACACACACACACACAACACACACACACACACACACACACATTTTATGATGACTTTTTTTTTTTTTTTACTACCAGAGACATTTTTTTCACCGTGACACAACTCCCACGACACTGACATAATTATATTCTTGACCTCTTTCTCCTGTTGGCGGGACAGGTCAAGCTGTTTGTGACCGTGGGGCGGGAAAGATCAAAGACATGGACATTGGAGTCAAGGGAAATCCCTTTGATTGATGATAACTCCCACACTGACTGATCTGCTAAGAAAAACAAACAAAACTTGGATCCACGTGGCAAATGGACGATCAGCAATAGATAGAGGTCCTTGTTTGGTTACTAATCAATCAAGCAATGTTTTTTTCCTTTTTTTATATTTTTCATTCTTCATTTCCTTTATTTTTTTAGTGATTATTTTGATGTTGTTTTTTTGTGTTTGGTGCTGACTTTTTTTTCTCTCTCCACATTATGAAAAACAAAAACAAAAATCAAACAAACAAAATGGTTAGATATGGTGGGTTAAGAGCATTAGAGCTTCTTTTTTTTTTACCATTAAGGTTGTAGTTTTAAATTGTTTCATTTGTTTTATTTTGCTTTTCTGTTTGTTTTTGTTTTTTGATAGAATCTTTGCATTTTTCTGTTGTTTTTTTCTTGTTTTTGTTGTTTTGTTATCCCAACTCTCTCGTCCAAGAGGGTTGTACCTCAGTCAGCGTTGGAGATTGCTCTCCAAAGGCCAACTAGCCAGCCCCCAGGGCTACAGCACATAAAGGACTGTGCAAGTCAAGCCTCCTAGTCAGAGAGTCATAGTCGATCACTAAAGACTAAGCTGAAAGTGGAATTCCATGAGGGGAAAGAAACCATGATCAACAGCCTCCCCCATTGCGTTGCCCCCCCGCGTCGATGGTTAATCACGAACTGTGATAAAGCCAGGTTTTAGTTTTTCGTATGTTTCTTTTTATTTACTTGTGTAGTTTTATTCATGCAGTTTTTTTTCTTTCTTGTCGTATTTGTGCTGACGATTTTCTTCCTAGTTCCCTTTTGTTTTTGTGTTTTTGTCTGGTGTTGTTGGGTTTTTTTTGTTTGTTTGTTTGTTTGTTTTTTAAGGGGGTTTTGTTTTTTTATATTACAATGACAGCTTCTGATAAGTCAGCAGTTTTACCGATTTGTGAGATCTGTGTGTGTGTGTTGTGGGGAGAGAAGAGAGGAGAGGAGAGAGGGGAGAGAGGAGAGGAGAAAAAAGAGAGAGAGAGAGAGATTAGAGATGTTGAGGAGAGAGAGAGAGAGAGGACACACACACACACCACAGAGGAGACGAAAACAGGAGGGGACAGAGACAGAGAGACAGAGAAAGAGGATTTGGTTGATAATTTATCAAAAATCTTTATTCCCTTTGGGGTGCAAATAAGTATTAACTCTTTTTCATCCGACTTTGCCTTAGAAGGGGATTGAAACTTATTAATGCAGGACGGGGACAGAGAGGGGGGAGGATGAGAAAAAGAGAGAAAGACAGAGACAAACAGACAAAGAGAGAGGGTGGAAACAGAGAGGGCAGACAGAGGGGAGCCCGGACACAGAGAGGACACAGAGTAAAAAGAGACAGAGAAAAACAGATAGACAGACTGACAGACAAAAAGGGAGACAGAGACAGGACAGACACACAAATACAAGACAGACACACAAACACAGCAGAAGACAGACAGACAGACGGACAACACACACACACACACACCACACACAAAACACACACCCCACACACACCCCACACACCACGAGGTCCCACATTTGCAAAATGTAGGTGCCCCACTGGGGGAGGGTATACTGTATGCAGGTGTCTATATGGGGGTGTTAGTTTCTGCTGTTTAGATATTATAAAATCTTTTCTATCTCTTTTCCTTTTGTTGTGGGCGGGTTTCAGTTCCTTCCCCAGAGGTCAAGGGTTCTGCAAACAACCCCATGCACTGAGTGTGTTTAAAATTTGGCTAGAGGCTTAAGCCTGCTGCACAAAGGGTTTTTTAATCATTTTATTTTATTCCATTTTTATGTCACAGCAGTTTTAAATCTCGTGAAATGGGCTGCCCCTTCCAGGAGAGCCCCGTCGTACAAGTGCAGGCCTACCTTTTTTTTTTTCTTTTTTCCTGTTTCTGCAACTGTATTTGTTTCCTATCAGAGAGGCTTTTTCTACAGATTTTCCCGGGACAACCCCTTTTTTGCCGTGGGTTCTTTTTCGTGCGCTAATAAGGGGGTGTGTAACCACGGAACCTCGGTTCATTTGTCTCATCGAAAAAACTAGCGCCCCAGACAAACCCATTTTGGCTAGTGGGGGGGGAAATTTTTTTGGCCCAACGGGATTCGAACCCCCGCACACTTGCCTGGGGTTTTCGCTTTCTAGGCAGGCGCCCTTACCTCTAGACCACTGGTACACCCATCACCAAGGGTGACGTTGGTCGCGGCGCGCGCCCCGCGCGCCCCCGCCGCCCCTATATATATATATATATTATATATATATATATAAGTGGTTTGCACGAACATGCGATATACAGTTATACTTCAGCTTACTACAATTCCAGAGGCACAGGTGATACAGAAATGACAACACAAACACAGTATACCACAAGACAAAATAATGCCATGGACTGCAATACAACACAGTAAGTACATTAAATCAACAGACTCAAATAATGTATGCGTTTGCATAAACTTCATACATACATACGATATACAGAAAGACTTCATACATACATCGATATACAGAAAGACTTCATACATACATACGATATACAGAAAGACTTCATACATACATACGATATACAGAAAGACTTCATACATACATACGATATACAGAAAGACTTCATACATACATACGATATACAGAAAGACTTCATACATACATACGATATACAGAAAGACTTCATACATACATACGATATACAGAAAGACTTCATACGTACATACAATATACAGAAAGACTTCATACATACATACGATATACAGAAAGACTTCATACATACATAC
>CM060333.1:15393210-15401323 GCA_030674155.1 Stramonita haemastoma
GTTACTGGGGTCATAGGCCGCAGGACCCGGGGTGGACGTGCTGAGAGAAGGAAGCTTGGTCCGACTCTTCAGGGTAGTGGCCGGAGCTCTCTTTCGGGTGGTGGTCAAGTCTCCGGGACTGTATTCCGCAGGACCCGGGGTCTTGGCGAAGTCGTGGGCGAAACCTTTAGTCCCGGTGCCTTTACTGTGCAAGGTGGGGGCCGGTCCGCTCTTGAGGTCCGGGGCGCGGGAGCCTACGGTTCCTGGGATGCTGTAGGTGTTGGGGGCGGGGAGGGCGTCCCGCTTCTTGGCGCGGTGCGGGAAGCCGAAGCTGTACATAGGGGCGGTTTTCTCCCAGGGGATGTGCGTGTTGGGCACCGTGTAGGCGGAAGGCGCCGGTCCTTTGGAGATCATGCTGTCTGTGTAGGGCAACAGGCAATATGACAGCGTGTGAAGGAGGATTTATATAAGAGGGGACGAGAGAGAGGGATGAGAAAAGAGAGAGAGAGGGGAGAGAGAGAGAGAGAGAGAGAGAGAGAGAGAGAGAGAGAGAGAGAGAGAGAGAGAGCGGGGTGGAGGGAGAGAGGGAGTGTATGTAATATCGTCATAAAAAAAGTTGCTCTCTGATTTTTAACTTGTAGGTTTTGTTGTTATTATTGTTGTTGTTGTCGGGTGTGGGTTTTTTTTCAATTTTCTTTTAAACATTTATGTTTTTTCATCAAAACAAGCTTCCTCACACCCAGCACAAATTAAACGTAGCTACATTCTAACATCAAGTATGACGGACGCTATAAAATCGCTCGACTTCTGTCCCATAGATTCATCAAGTTGTGGGTTTGAATCTCGGCAGCGCCCAGTGAATTATGGGCTTTGGATTTTCACAATCTCCCATGTGAACTTTAATTGCACACTGCCAGTGCCTCAATTTTCTTCGAGTATATACACACGTCAGAATCGGTCAAGCCATCGGGCTCTTTGAAGATCTCCTGACCATAGTCAAAAAACGCAAACTGAAGTGGTATGGGTACGTCGCAAGATCAACAGGGCTTGCCAAGACGATTCTGCAGGGAACTGTGCAAGGCGGGAGAAGGAGAGGCAGGCAGAGAAAGAGATGGGAGGACAACATCCGAGAGTGGACGGGCCTCAGGCTGAGTGACACCCTGAGAAAGGTCGAGGACAGAGGGAAATGGAGAGAGCTGGTTGCGAGGTCTTCCGTGGCGCCCCTACGGTCTAAACAGACTATGGGATAGAAGAAGAAGAAGAAGAAGACGTACACACGTTAGAAGATCAAAATATTAATATGCACGCTTAAGAACCCGTGATTCATGTCAGCTTTCGGAAGGTTACGGAAACACAGACATACCCAGCGTACACCCCCGAAGTCGGAATGCGGCTACCTTCATGATGGACGAAAACGGTCGTATAAAAAATCTTCCCATTGGTGAACATCTGAGCTCTAGCCAAGAAACGAAAAACTAGAAACCGAACATAAAAACATATTTATTTATTTATCTGTTCTTTTCTTTTATATCGAGGATAATGGAGTAAGCACTCACTGTGCTTTTTTACATCCAGTCCCCGTGTGTATGCAGTTTTGTCAATCTTGTCATCTGTTCCCACCGGCACACGATGGCCTACTCTTACGAAAAGCGGAACAGGATTTAACGTGTGTGCAAGATGATCTGCGTGTGTTCGCACACGGGGCCTCGGTTTATAGTCTCATCCGATGGACTTTTGGGGGGAATTGAGTCAGCACTGATTTTAACTCCAAGGGAAAAATCCCCTCGACCGGGAATTGAACCCGGGTCGTCAAATTGCGAGTACAATGTTCTGACCACTAGGCTATCCCGTCCCCCAAACGGACATGGCATTCGTTTTTTCAGTTTCAGTTTTCACTTCGGGCGAGATGCTACCTCTAGTATAACGCTTAGTTCATTATATAACACGTTACACTTCCTCTGCCCGGAGTGACGCTTACCTAACTGCTTGATCACTTGATTTATCATCCTGTAGACCTGTCAATCATTTCCGTATGACAGACCTGCTGACTGCTCACACGCTAGTTTGCTCGAGCATGCGCGTGTTAATGATGATGATGATGATGATGATGATGACGATGACGACGACAAGTGTGTCTGTATGTGTCTGTGTGTGTCTATGTCTGTGTCTGTTTGAGTCTGTGTGTGTGCGCATGCGTGCGTGCGTGCGTACGTATGTGTGCGTGTGTGTGCGTGCGTATGTGTGTGTGCACGTATGCGTGCGTGCGAACGTGCGCACGTGCTTGCGTGTGTGATGTAACAGATATAATAATCAAGCGGAACACATCCGTCGTATCTTCCGTCATGGAGCCATAAAGGGAGATAAGCAGTTCACTGCCCCGAAAACTGCAGTGCTCTGCTCTTGCTCTGCCTCAAAGGCTGACTGTGTAATAAGTGAAGGGGAGGGTCATTTGCCTTTATGATTATTGATGATACTGATAATGATGATGATGATACTACTGCATGCACAGTATGCATGATTGAAATCTGTTCAGTGATGTCACTGCCACTGATATGTCAGCCTGTTCCTCCGTGGGGATGCCAAGGGCCTGTCAGTATGAATAGCATCCCCACCTTCTGGAAATTCTGGGCTAAAAAATTTCCTCTTTTCTATCATTTTCGTTGTTTTTTTGTTTTTTGTATCTTGTTCCTTTGCTTCCTGTCACCTTCTTCTTGTATAGTTTCTGCCTTCTTGGTCCCTTTCTCATTTTTTTTACTGAAAGACTTGAAAGATAACAATTCTCTCTTATGCCGAAGTCGGATGCGCAGGGCCTGACTTGTCAGGCGCTTAACGGCAGTGTGACGCATTTTCGCTCATATAACAGACGAAAACAGTTGCTGTCTGAGCGCACGACGAAGAAGAAGATAAAGAATATGTAAGCTGCTGATGTTGTTGCTGTAGTAGTAGTAGTAGTAGTAGTAGTAGTAGTAGTAGTAGTAGTAGTAGTAGTAGTAGTAGTAGTAGTAGTTGTTGTTGTTGTGTTGTTGTTGTTGTTGTTGTAGGAGGAGGAGGAGGAGGGGTAGGAGGAGGAGGAAGGAGGAGGAGGAGGAGCAGCAGCAGCAGCAGCAGCAGCAGTAGCAGCAGTAGTAATGGTGGTGGTTGGGGTGGCAGCATCAGATGTTGTAACATTAAGAGCAGGAGCAGCAGTAGAAGCAGAACCATTAAAAAAAGAAAGCGCTAACATGAATGACATTGAAGAGAATAATTCATCAACCACACAAAAAAAACAAAGACACTACTGTAGTAGGCACCCATCAGTCTCGAAAGACTATGGAGTTGCGCTCTAGTCTTTAGAGCGCAAAGCCTGGGTAAGTAAGTAAAGGGGGCAAGCTGTTACCCATGCAGCAGAGCCCCCCCCCCCCCCCCCCTCTACACGCCACTGGAATGATCCATTGGAAAGGCAATGACCGATACGAATGGTACCAGCACCGTCGCAGGAGCCACCAGAACGTTGCCATATACGTGGACACTACTGTAACCTACCATGATAAAATCACAGAGACCATCAAATCCACTCTCCCTCGCGACGGATGATAGTTCATGGTACACTCCCTACATCGAACACCTCCGCTGGGACTAGACTATAACACAACCAAACACCCACACCACTAGGCCTAAGTCCTCACCCCACACGGTCCTTCGCGGTCGGCCAGTGATGGAGTAGGAGGGGCTGTGGCCTGTTCCCCGGGGAGTCAGGCCTGTCTCCAGCTTGTACTGAGGGCCGGGGTTCCCTCTGTGCTTCCTCTCTGAAACATCATCACATACACACACTGTTATCAGCATCCTACACACTGTTATCACTGACACACCATCATACATTGTTATTACTAACACACCATCCTACACACACTGTGCGTGCATGTGCGTGCCTGCTTGGATGTGTGTATGCGTGCGTGCGTGCGTTTTCTATGAGTGTAAGCGCAGAGTATGTGGAGATAATTATGTGTTTGTAAGTGTGTGTTTCTCTCTATGTCTGTCTGTCTGTCTGTCTCTGTCTGTCTATCTGTCTCTCTCTGATGTTCTGTCTGTTGGTCTGTCTGTCGGTCTGTCTGTCTCGGTCTCTCTGTCTCAGTTGGTCTGTCTGTCTCTGTCTCTGTCTGTCTGTCTCTGTCTTCTGTCTGTCTGTCTGTCTGTCTGTCTGTCTGTCTGTCTGTCTGTCTCTCTGTCTCTGTCTGTCTGTCTGTCTGTCTGTCTCTCTCTCTCTCTCTCTCTCTCTCTCTCTCTCTCTCCTCCTCTCTCTCTCTCTCTCTCTCTCTCTTCTCTCTCTCTCTCTCTCGTCTGTCTGTCTGTCTGTCTGTCTGTCTGGGCATACTCAAGCAAACTTATATAATCATGTACACATGGGGACGCATCTATCTATCCACGACTATATGGAATATCTTGCGCACATTCCGCGTAATAGACGAATCTCTGCTGATGCAAGCTGCCTGTCCACACCAACTCGTTCTAACACTTTTAGTTGGGCAGAGTGGGAGGAGAGAAAAGAAGGCAGAGGCCGAAAAACTTAACAAACCAGCATCACCTCTCACCTCCACTCATCCCCAGTGTCAGAGTCAAAAGCGCCATCCAGTATTGCACAAAGCAGGGCATTGCTCTTACCTTCAGGACGGGTGCCGAAGGAATAGCCGGGTGCCCTGAGGCGGGTGGGGTCATGGTTGACCATGCCCACGGTGGTCGGCAAGGCGTGCCCCGTGCCCCCTAGTGCCCCTGCCCCTCCTGCACACAACACGGGCACACACAGACCTGTCTTTATCATGGGATGGAATAGTGAAATGACTACAGCACAGCTTTCAGGGAAACAGGCATTTTCAGATGCAAAGATGTGATGTTTAAACACAACATGGATTGAATACACACACATACACACACAAACACACACACACACACATATGCGCGCGCGCGCGGACACACACACACACACATAAACACACACATAAACACATACACACACAGACATATACATAAACAATTGTACATACACATAGAGATACATATGTGTGTGAATGCGCACGTGCGTTCGTGCGTGTGTGTGTGTGTATATATGTGTATATGTGTGTATGTGCGCGTGCTCGCGTGCGTGTGTTCATGTTTGGACCCTGGCAAGTGCATGACGAAGGAAAATGTAGTAAATTCTTATAGTCAGTTTACCTCAAATCAAACTTAATACCCACCACACACTCATCTTCTTGTTAGCTGAGAGATTCAGAAACTGAGAGGAGCCAAGAGGAAAGAAACTTAAACTGGTTCGTTAAACAGACAGACAAACAGACACACGCACACACACACACACACGCACCTACGCACATACATACACATACACGTTTGTGTGTCTGTCTCACACAAACAGACAGACAGACATACAGATAGACATACAGACAAACACAAAGACAGACAGACAGACAAACAAAAAGACAGACAGACAGCTAGAGAAAAGGGTGAGAGACAAACAAACGAAAGGAGAGTTACGGGAACACATAGACAAACAGATAGACAGACAGACAGACAGACAGACAGACAGACAGACAGACAGACAGACAGACAGACAGACAGACAAGCAGACAAACAGACAGACAGACAGACAGACAGACAGACAGCTAGAGAAAAGGGCGGGAGACAGACGTACAAAGGAAAAGAGAGAGGGCACATGGACAAAAACAGTGTGAATGTAAGACATGATGACTTTCCTCGGAGCTGAATTAGTCAGTCAGTCACTCAGTCAGTCGCACAGACCTTTTCCACCAGTCAAGAAAGAGAAAAAGGTGAAAAAACACCATGCAAGTTGTATGACCGTACCTTTCCCTTTGTATTTAGGGACAGAATAAGGCGTATCTCTCTTCTGTTCTGTTCTGTTCTGGTCTGGTCTGTTCTGTTCTGTTCTGCTCTGTTCTGTTCTGTTCTGCCCTGTTCTGTTCTGTTCTGTTCTGTTCTGTTCTTGTCTGCTCTCTTCTCTCTCTCTCTCTCTCTCTCTCCTCTCTCTCTCTCTCTCTCTCTCTCTCTCTCTCTCTCTCTTTATTTATTTTATTTTATTTTATTTTATTTATTCTTTTAAATCGAGGATAATGGGATAAGCACTCAAATGATTTTTTACATCCAGTCCCTGTGAGTATGAAGTTTTGTAAATCTTGTCATCTGTTCCCACCAGCACACGATGGCTAACTCTTACGAAAAGTGGATCAGGATTTAACGTGTACGCAAGATGTTCTGCGTGCGTTCGCACACGGGACCTCGGTTTATAGTCTCATCCGAAGGACTTTTGGGGGAGTGGAGTCAGCGCTGATGTGAACTCCAGAGAAAAAAATCCCCTCGAACGGGAAGCGAACCCGCGTCGTCAAATTGCGAGCGCAATGTTCTGACCACTAGGCTATCCCGTCCCCCTTTGTGTGTGTGTGTGTGTTGTGTGTGTGTGTGTGTGTGTGTGTGTGTGTGTGTGTGTGTGTGTGTGGTGTGTGTGTGTGTGTGTGTGTGTGTGTGTGTGTGTGTGTGTGTGTGTGTGTGTGTGTGTGTGAAAGAGAGAGAGAGAGTGAGTGAGAGAGAAAGAGACAGAGAGAGAAAGAGTGAGACAGAGAAAGAGAGAGAGAGACAGACAGAGAGAGTGAGACAGACAGGGACAGAGAGAGAGAGACAGAGAGAGACACACAGAGAGAGACAGACAGAGAGATAGAGACAGAGACAGAGAGAGACAGACAGACAGAGAGAGACAGACAGACACACAGAGACAGAGAGACAGACAGAGACACAGACACAGACAGAGACACAGAGAGGCAGAGGAGTGTGTAGGACCTGCCGTAGTTAATCCCCTGACAAACACAAGTTGTTCTCCTCATCCGTGCAGGCAACACAGGCTCAGCATGCCAAGAAGGCTGCCCAGCTCTGTGTAGTGTGCTCCACAGCATAGCACAGCACAGCACAGCACAAGCACAGCACAGCACAAGCACAGCACAGCACAGACAGACAGACAAGACAGACGGAGGGGCAGACAGACAGACAGACGGAAGACCAGACAGACAGAGGGGCAGACAGACAGAGAGGAAGGGCAGACAGATAGAAAAGACGTTTTCTGTCTGTCTGTTTATCTGTCTGTCTGTTTGTCTCTGTCTCTCAGTCTCTCTGTCTCTGTCTCTCTCTGTCTCTCTCTGTCTCTGTCTCTCTGTCTCTGTCTCTCTCTCTTCTTTCCTTCCCTTTCTTCCCTAATAGTTCCAATTTCTGGAGATGATTTGTTAATTTCCCATTTTCATCATGTGATCTGGTGACGTGATTGTACCATCATAAATATCTGGAGATGATATGGTGACTTTACTGTACCATCCCCAATTTTCTTCAGATAATCCGGTGACATGACTGTACCATCCCAATTTCCTGGTGCTGTTGAATGATGAGCTCGTTCTGACATCCTCCTATTTCACTGTCTTCATCTGTCTCCTCGGCCAGAGCTCCAAGGTTCACCCGTGGTCACATTTTGCGTATGCGACCTTTTGCCCACCATCAAGGTAGCCATGATCCGACTTCAGGGTTTGCTGACTAAACACCACACCAGTATGCATGCATTAAAAAATTAAAAAAAAAGAAGAAAAAAATTGTCCTCCGCTTTTTACCAGCACGCGGCGGCCTACTCTCAGGAAAGGCGGAACAGGTTTTAACAAGTGCGGAAGATTGTTCTGCGTGCATTCGTTCGTAACACGGGACCTCGGGTCATAGTCTCATCCGAAGGACTTTCGGGCGATGTGGAGTTGGTACTGATGTTAACTCCAGATGAGAAATACCCTCAAACGGGTGTCTCTGTAGTGGCTTGAACCCTGTGTCGTCAGATCGCAAGCTCAACGCTCTAACCACTAGGCTATCCTATCCTATCCCCCACAGAGATATCGATTGCTGTGCCTTTCTCACAAGGAGTTGTTGGCTGGATGTGGAAATGTGCCGTTTGTTTCTGTTGAGTCACTGTGGTAAGAACTACACTCTCATGGGCTTTGCCTTGCTCTGACAGGCGTTTGTGATGTATGTATGCATGTGTGTGTGTGTGTGCAGTGTGTGTGTGTGTGTGTGTGTGTGTGTGTGTGTGTTTGTGGTGTGTGTGTGTGTGTGTGTGTGTGTATTTTAA
>CM060333.1:15406423-15408923 GCA_030674155.1 Stramonita haemastoma
TGGGATAAGCACTGATGTGCTTTTATTTTATATTTACATCCAGTATCCGTGTGTTTTGCAATTTTGTACATTTTGTCATCTGTTCCCACCGGCACACAATGAATGGCCTACTCTTCCGAAAAATGGAATAGGTTTTATCGTGTTCGCAAGATGTTCTGTGTGCGTTTGCACACGGGACCTCGCTTTACAGTCTCATTGGAAAGACTTTTAGGGGAGTGGAGTTGACACTGACATTAACTCCATGTCTGCTAGTTATTCATTTTTTTAAAAATTCTTTTATTTCGAGGATAATGGGATAAGCATTCTTGTGCTTTTTTTTACATCCAGTCCCCGTGTGTATGCAGTTTTGCAAATGTTATATGTTCCCACTGGCACACCATGGCCTACTCTTACGAAAAGCGGAACAGGATTTAACGTGTTCAGTGTCTGTATGCCTGCCTGTCCCCCTGTGCCATTCGAATATACATGATATGGGTAAACTACTCAAAATACCGCTACGTTCACTTAAAAAGAACAACACGAAAAAAACAAAAACAAACCAACAAAAACAACAACAACCCAACTTCACTACGTAAGTAGGGGACAGAGCAACATGATATCCGAAACTAATGTACGTCTGCTGGTACGTGCGAGTTGTCAACTAACTCTCTCCCCGTCTTTTTACCGTAGTAGTCCGGATCAAACCAACGTCAAAACCGTCCCCCAATATTTACCTTTCCTCTCCCCCTCCCCCCCCCCCCCCCCCCACCTCCACTCCACCTCCCTCCTCTTCCTCCCTAGGCTGTTACCCATGGCTACACAAAGACAACATGGGGCAAGAGTTTGGTTTCTTCATACCTTTAGAGTGGGGCTGAAACGGCCGAACTAACAGCTAGTTTTCTGCTTCAAAGAAAGACTAACAATTTGCCATTATTGTTATACCAAGGCGGAGTTTGCAGGGTCTGTTTATTGCTTTTTTTCTTTTTTTCTTTTTTTTTGGCTTGCTATGCTTCTGGCAGTAATGAAAATGATTGCGGGTTCTCTCTCTCTCTCTCTCTCTCTCTCTCTCTCTCTCTCTCTCCCCTCTCTCTCTCTCTCTCTCTCTCTCTCTCTCTCTCTCTCTCTCTCTCTCTCTCTCTCTCTCTCGCGTTAAAACCTGTTTGTTACCCTTTTCGGAAGAGTAGGCCAGTATGTGCCAGTGGGAACGGATGACAAAACTTAAAAACGGCATACACACGGGGACCGGACTGGATGTAAAAAAGCGCATGTGTGCTTATTCCATTAAAATCGAAGGAAAAAAATAAAATAAAATAAAATAAATAAAATCTCTCTCTCTCTCTCTCTCTCTCTCTCTCTCTCTCTCTCTCTCTCTCTCTCTGTCTCTCTCTCTCTCTCTCTCTCTCTCTCTCTCTCCTCTCTCTCTCTCTCTCTCTCTCTCTCTCTCTCTCTCTCTCTCTCTCTCTCTCTCTCTCTTTTACGCGCCATGGATACCATGGATGTAGTAACATTTGTGGATTGGTGGTCTAGACGTAACCCACATGCCTGGACAGCGAGGAGTGTGGATTCGATCCCTGTTTATGCCTAAACTTGTATGTATCCTTATCCACTAGAACTTGAGTGGTGGTCTGGGTGCTTGTCTTTCGTAAGAGACGATAAACCAAAATCCCATGCATAAAACCCATTTCCGCGCACGTGGAAAAAAACAACAACCCATGGCAATAAAATGTTGTTCCTGGCAAAATTCTGTAGAAGAAGCCACTCCAATAATAATAATAATGATAATAATGATAATAATAATAATAATAATAATAATAATAATAATAATAATAATAATAATAATAATAATAATAATAATAAATAATAATAATAAATACTACAAAAAAGGTAGCACTGCACTTGTAGCAATGTTCCTCCCTCAGAAAGAGCCATCCAATTGTTATGCAGAAAAATCTGCCGTAACTGAAAGTGGTATACAATGCAATACAATACAACACAGTACAATACAATGTAACACAGTGCATCACAATACAACACAATACAAAACAGTACAAATACAATACAAAACAATACAATGTAACACAGTGCAACACAGTACAACGCAATGCAATACAGTACACTACAATACAATATATGTACAATACACATCACGGACGTATTTATTTTCAAACCTAGCAATACTGTAAACATCGATTGTGCCTGTGGGAGGACGATATCTGATAGCTTTTCTCCCCGGTGATGTATTTGAAGGTTTTCTACCACTCCCTTCACACACAAATATCAATCATCCTTCGGATGAGACTTTAAACCGAGGCCCCGTGTGCGAACGCACGCAGAACATCTTGCGCACACGTTAAATCCTGTTCCGCTTTTCGTAAGAGTAGGCCATCGTGTGCCGGTGGGAACAGATGACAATATTTAGAAAACTGCATACACACGGGGACCGGATGAAAAAAAGCACATGATTGCTTATTCTGTTATCCTCGATATAAAAGAATAAATAAGAATAAAATAAAAATAAAAA
>CM060333.1:15413923-15416423 GCA_030674155.1 Stramonita haemastoma
TTTCATCCGGCCTTTGCCCTTAGAAGGGACTGTACTTAATAATGCAGACAGACAGAGAGAGGGGGAGGAGAGAAACAGAGAGACAGACAGAGACAAACAGACAAAGAGAGAGGGTGGAAACAGAGAGAGGCAGACAGAGAGAGACCGAGACACAGAGAGAGACACAGAGAAAGAGAGACAGAGACAAACAGATAGACAGACTGACAGACAGAAAGAGACAGAGACAGACACACAACATACACAGACAGACACACAACATACACAGACAGACAGACAGACAGACAGACAGACAGACAGACAGACAGACAGACACACACACACACACACACACACACACACACACACACACACACACACACACACACACACACAGGTGCACAGTGCACAATGGTAGGTGCACACTGGGGGAGGGTATACTGTATGCAGGTGTCTATATGCAGGTGTTTATTTTCTGCTGATAGATGATCTATATTCTATTCTATCTATCTCTCTGTTTGTTGTGGGCGTGGTTTCAGTTTCCTTGCCAGAGGTCAAGTGGATCTGCAAACAACGCCATGCACTAGAGTGTGTTTGAAATAGGCTAGTAGGCTTAAGCCTGCTGCACAGAGGGTTTTTTTTTCCATTATTTTATTTTATACCACTTTATGTCACAGCAGGTTTATCTACGTGAAATTCGGGCTGCTCTCCCAGGAAGAGCGCGTCGTCACAAGTGCAGCGCCTACCAATTTTTTTTTCTTTTTTCCTGTATTCTGCAACTGTATTTGTTTCCCTATCAGAGAGGCTTTTTTCTACAGAATTTTGCCAGGGACAACCCCCTTGTTGCCGTGGGTTCTTTTACGTGCGCTAAATAAGGATGTGTAACGGAACCTCGGTTCATCGTCTCATCCGAAAGACTAGCGCCCAGACCACCACTCATGGTCTAGTGGATGGGGGAAATTTTTAGGCCCAAACGGGATTCGAACCACCGCACACTCTGACCTGGACTTTTCGCTTTCTAGGCAGGCGTGTTACCTCTAGACCACGGGTACACCGATCACCAAGGGTGACGTTTGTTACGCGCGCGCGCGCATACACACCACACACACACACACACACACACACACACACACACACACACACACACACACACACACACACACACACACACACACACCACCTGTACATTTATCAACAAGTTTATTGAGCAATCAAGGGAAGTAATCGAAGAGACAGGGAAGGCGAGAGCAAGAAATGATTTACGTCTCGTTGTCTCGCTGAAAACGTTTGCATTCTCTCAAAGAGTAAGGAAGAAAATGAATCAATACTTTCCAGTTGTAAAAAAAAAAGTGTATGTGTCTTATTATGGTATGCGTTTCCCACACAAATGATTAACACATGTTGAACGACATCTGTATGTATAGCTGAATATGTATACGTGTGTGTGCGTAGGCCTACATGTGTTTACAAATAAATTATTTTCATATATCAAAGATAATGATTGTTACTCTTAGGTAAGTCTATGTGATGGGTGGTTGACAGCGCAGTCCCTAAATCGATACCTCTGCTGGAACCTTAATATAATGAAAACGAAACAAAACGAAAAAAAAAAACCCAACCAAGCAATGGCTTTTATGCCAAGGTACAAACAACCAACAACTGAATTCCTCTTGGAGTTCTCGTCTTCTCGAAGTATGCCTTACCTTATTTGAATCTTTTGTGTCAGGATTCTTGCTTGGGAATGAGTTATTTTGTCCCAGGTATCAAGGTATTGTTTGAAATTGTTCCTTACATCCAAATGACATGCATGATATGTTGGAGTCATCCATACCACCCGCCATTGCTTGCATATTCTTGGATGACCGATATATGGCTGGCATTCCTTCTTCTCTTCGCTAAAATTGCGATGATTCCTGTTCTCTTCTTGTTGATGTGTTTCTGGTATGTGTTTGTGGGTTAAAAAAAATATATATTACAGACATAAACAGCGCCTACATATCCATGTCAACATACATACAGCACAGATACTCGCAAAGATGCACGATTTGCACCTAGTTTGGGCATCAACGGAACGATAGCATGCCTATTCATTTAAGAGGACCATTTTTAACCCACCACTGGAACATGAATGGTGGTCTAGGAACTAGTCTTTTCAGGTAAGAAAATAAATCGGTGTTTTATGTGTCACATGCATGTAGCACTGGTTCAAAACTCCAAAACAAAGACATTATTATCATTGTTAGCCATATTCTTAGTTTCAGTTGTTTTTTTTAAATTAAAAATTAAAAAAAACCCAGCCTCCTCTTGTAGGCAGATGGTTATGCCGACAGGACAAAAGAAGTAATAAGAACAGATGTGGCGCCATACAAACTGTGACTAATACACGTTCCTTGAGCAGAATCGTACAAAAATTTTTAGTAGAGCAAATAACGATAATGGCGACCATCAATGTCACTTAAGACAAAAGAATACAACACAATACAGTACAATACAATAATATTATATAATACAGTACATTACAAGA
>CM060333.1:15421423-15436237 GCA_030674155.1 Stramonita haemastoma
CAGGCAACATGCAACAGCGCCGTGAGGGAGGAATTAAGAAGGGTTTTAGATAGATAGATAGATAGATAGATAGATAGATAGATAGATAGATAGATAGATAGATAGATAGATAGATAGATAGATAGATAGATATAGATAGATAGATAGATAGATAGATAGATAGAGACAGACAGACAGACAGACAGATAGACAGACAGACAGAGGGGGGGGCAGAGAGAGAGAGAGAGAGAGAGAGAGAGAGAGAGAGAGAGAGAGAGAGAGAGAGAGAGAGAGAGAGAGAGAGAGAGAGAGAGAGAGAGAGAGAGAGAGAGAGAAGAGAATGACAATGACGATGACAATGACAATGATAAAAGTTTATTGTGATAAGCAAGATGCCCATTCACAAGGGGACAGTGGGAGGGGGGCTGGGCAAGACACACAAAATGTCATATACTGAGAACTTAATAAATTCTAGACCAAATAGTTATCATAGCATGGAGAGAGAGAGAGAGAGAGAGAGAGAGAGAGAGAGAGAGAGAGAGAGAGAGAGAGAGAGAGAGAGAGAGAGAGAGAGAGAGAGAGAGAGAGAGAGAGAGAGAGAGAGCGGGGTGGAGGGAAGGGGAGTTAGTATGTAATATCGTTATAAAAAGTGGCTCTCTGATTTTTACCTTCTGGGTTTTTTGTTATTGTTGTTGTTGTTGTCAGGGTTGGGTTTTTTTTCAATGTTCTTTTAAACCATTTATTTTTTCCCATCAAAACAAGCTCCCTCACACCCAGCACAAATTGAACCTAGCTACATTCAAACATCAAGTATGATGGACGCTATAAAACCGTTCGACTTCAATGCCATAATATTCATAAAGATGTGAGTTCGAATCTCGGCAGCATGTAGTGAATTATGGGCTTTGGATTTTCACAATTTCCCATGAGAACTTTAATTGCCCACTGCCAGTGCCTCTATTTCCTTCGAGTTTATACATACGCAGAAGACCAAAATATGCACGCTTAAGAACCTGTAATTCATGTCAACTTTCGGAAGGTTACGGAAACACAGACATACCCACCGTACATTTCCGAAGTCGGAATGCAGCTACTTTCATGATGGACGAATACGGTCGTATAAAAAAATCTCCCCATTGGTGAACACCTGAGCTCTAGCCAAGAAACGAAAAACTAGAAACCGAACATAAAACATATTTATTTATTTATTTGTTTATTTATTTATTTATCTATTCTTTTCTTTTATATCGAGGATAATGGAGTAAGCACTCACTGTGCTTTTTGACATCCAGTCCCCGTGTGTATGCAGTTTTGTCAATCTTGTCATCTGTTCCCACCGGCACACGATGGCCTACTCTTACGAAAAGCGGAACAGGATCTAACGTGTGCGCAAGATGATCTGCGTGTGTTCGCACACGGGGCCTCGGTTTATAGTCTCATCCGATGGACTTTTGGGGGGAATTGAGTCAGCACTGATTTTAACTCCGGGGAAAAACCCCCTCGACCGGGAATTGAATCCGGGTCGTCAAATTGCGAGCACAATGTTCTGACCACTAGACTATCCCGTCCCCCAAACGGACATGGCATTCGTTTTTTTCAGTTTCAGTTTTCACTTCGGGCGAGATGCTACCTCTAGTATAACGCTTAATTCATTATATAACACGTTACACTTACTCTGCCCGGAGTGACACTTACCAAACTGCTTGATCACTTGATTTATCATCCTGTAGACCTGTCAATCATTTCCGTATGACAGACCTACTGACTGCTCACACGCTAGTTTGCTCGAGTATGCGCGTGTTAATGATGATGATGATGATGATGACGATGACGACGACGAGTGTGTCTGTATGTGTTTGTGTGTGTCTATGTCTGTGTCTGTTTGTGTCTGTGTGTGTGCGCATGCGTGCGTGCGTGCGTACGTATGTGTGTGTGTGTGTGCGCGCGCGCGTGCGTATGTGTGTGTGCACGTATGCGTGCGTGCGAACGTGCCTACATGCTTGCGTGTGTGATGTAACAGATATAATAATCAAGAGGAATACATCCGTCGTATCTTCCGTCATGGAGCCATAAAGGGAGATAAGCAGTTCACTGCCCCGAAAACTGCAGTGCTCTGCTCTTGCTCTGCCTCAAAGGCTGACTGTGTAATAAGTGAAGGGAGGGTCATTTGCCTTTATGATTATTGATGATACTGATAATGATGATGATGATGATACTACTGCATGCACAGTATGCATGATTGAGATCCGTTCAATGATGTCACTGTCACTGATATGCCAGCCTGTTTCCCCCGTGGGGATGCCAAGGGCCTGTCAGTATGAATAGCATCCCCACCTTCTGGAAAATTCTGTGCTAAAAAATTCCTCTTTTCTATCATTTTCATTGTTTTTGTCCTGTTCCTTTGCTTCCTGTTACCTCCTTCTTGTATAGTTTCTGCCTTCTTGGTCCTTTCTCTTTTTTTTTCCACTAAGACTTAAAAGATAACAATTCTCTCTTAGGCCTAAGCCGAAGTCGGATGCGCAGGGCCTGATTTGTCAGGCGCTTAGCGGCAGCGTGACGCATTTTCGCTCGTATAACAGACGAAAACAGTTGATGTCTGAGCGCACGACGAAGAAGAAGATAAAGAATATGTAAGCTGCTGATGTTGTTGCTGTTGTAGTTGTAGATCTTTTTGTAGTTATAGTTAAAGTAGTTGTAGTAGGAGGAGGAGGAGCAGCAGCAGCAGCAGCAGCAGCAGTAGCAACAGTAGCAGCAGTAGTAATGGTGGTGGTTGTGGTGGAAGCATCAGATGTTGCAGCAATAAGAGCAGGAGCGGCAGTAGAAGCAAAACCATTAAAAAAAGAAAGCACTTACATGAATGACATTGCAGAGAATAGTTCATCAACCACCCACACAAAAAACAACCAAAGACACTACTGTAACCAACCACGATAAAAGCACAGAGACCATCAAGTCCTCTCTCCCTTGCGACGGATGGTTCATGGTACACTCCTTAAATCGGATACCTCCGCTGGGACTAGACTATAACACAACCAAACGTCCAAACCACTAGGCCTGAGTCCTCACCCCACACAGTCCTCCGCGGTCGGCCAGTGATGGAGTAGGAGGGGCTGTGGCCGGTTCCCCTGGGAGTCAGGCCTGTCTCCAGCTTGTACTGGGGGCCGGGGTTCCCTCTGTGCTTCCTCTCTGAAACATCATCACATACTGTAATAAGCATCCTAGACACTGTTATCACTGGAACACTACCATACACTGTTATTACTAACACACCATCTTACGCAAACTCTGTGTGTGTGTGTGTGTGTGTGTGTGTGTGTGTGTGTGTGTGTGTGTGTGTGTGTGTGTGTGTGTGTGTGTGTGTGTGTGTGTGTGTGCGCGTGCGTGCCTGCGAGCATGTGTGTATGCGTGCGTGCGTGCGTGCGTGCGTGCGTGCGTTTTCCATGTGTATGTATATTTTATTTGTATAAGCACAGAGTATGTGGAGATAATTATGTGTTTGTAAGTGTGTGTTTCTCTCTATGTCTGTCTGTCTGTCTGTCTGTCTATCTGTCTCTGTCTGATGGTCTGTCTGTTGATCTGTCTGTCTGCCTGTCTGTCTCGGTCTCTCTGTCTCTGTTGATCTGTCTGTCGGTCTGTCTGTCTCGGTCTCTCTGTCTCAGTTGGTCTGTCTGTCTCTGTCTGTCTGTCTGTCTGTCTCTGTCTGTCTCTGTTCTCTCTTCTGTCTCTGTTCTCTCTCTCTCTCTCTCTCTCTCTCCTCTCTCTCTCCTCTCCCTCTCTCTCTCTCTCTCTCTCTCTCTCTCTCTCTCTCTCTGTCTGTCTGTCTGTCTGTCTGTCTGGGCATACTCAAGCAAACTTACATAATCATGTACACATGGGGACGCATCTATCTATCCACGACCATATGGAATATCTTGCGCACATTCCGCGTAATAGACGAATATCTACTGATGCAAGCTGCCTATCCACACCAACTCGTTCTAACACTTTTAGATGGGCAGTGGGAGGAGAGAAAAGAAGGCAGAGGCCGTAAAACTTAACAAACCAGCCTCACTTCTCACCTCCACTCATCCCCCAGTATCAGAGTGATCCAGTGTTGCACAAAGCAGGGCATTGCTCTTACCTTCAGGACGGGTGCCGAAGGAATAGCCGGGTGCCCTGAGGCGGGTGGGGTCATGGTTGACCATGCCCACGGTGGTCGGCAAGGCGTGCCCCGTGCCCCCTAGTGCCCCTGCCCCTCCTGCACACAACACGGGCACACACAGACCTGTCTTAACCATGGGAGGGAATAGTGAAATGACTACAGCACAGCTTTCAGGGAAACAGGCATTTTCAGTTGCAAAGATGTGATGTTTAAACACAACATGGATTGAATACACACACATACACACACAAACACACACACACACACACACACACACACACACACACACACAACACCACACACACACACACACACACACACATATGCGCGCGCGCGCGGACACACACACACACATAAACACACACATAAACACATACACACACAGACATATACATAAACAATTGTACATACACATAGAGATACATATGTGTGTGTGAATGCGCACGTGCGTTCGTGCGTGTGTGTGTGTATATGTGTATATGTGTGTATGTGCGCGCGCTCACGTGCGTGTTCATGTTTGGACCCTGGCAAGTGCATGACGAAGGAAAATGTAGTAAATTCTTATAGTCAGTTTACCTCAAATCAAACTTAATACCCACACCTCATCTTCTTGCTAGCTGAGAGATTCAGAAACTGAGAGGAGCCAAGAGGAAAGAAACTTAAACTGGTTCGTTAAACAGACAGACAGACAAACAGACACACACACACACACACACACACACACACACACACACACACACACACACACACACACACACCACACACAACACGCACGCACGCACGCACCTACGCACATACATACACAACACGTTTGTGTGTCTGTCTCACACAAACAGACAGACATACAGACATACAGACAAACAGACAAACACAAAGAACAAACAAAAAGACAGACAGAACAGCTAAGAAAAGGGCGGGAGACATACAAACGAAAGGAGAGTTACGGGAACAGATAGACAGACAGACAGACAGACAAAACAGACAGATAGACAAACAGACAAACAAAAAGACAGACAGCTAGAGAAAAGGGCGGGAGACAGACGTACAAAGGAAAAGAGAGAGGGCACATGGACAAAAACAGTGGGAATGTAAGACATGATGACTTTCCTCTGGTGCTGAATTAGTCACTCATCAGTCAGTCTGTCACACAGACCTTTTCCACCAGTTAAAGAAAGAGAAAAAGGTGAAAAAACAACATGCATGTTGTATGACCGTACCTTTCCCTTTGTATTTAGGGACAGAATAAGGCGTATCTCTCTTCTGTTCTGTTCTGGTCTGGTCTGTTCTGTTCTGTTCTGTTCTGTTCTGCTCTGTTCTGTTCTGTTCTGCCCTGTTCGTGTTCTGTTCTGTTCTTTCTGCTCTCTCTCTCTCTCTCTCTCTCTCTCTCTCTCTCTCTCTCTCTCTCTCTCTCTCTCTCTCTCTCTCTCCTCTCTCTCTCTCTCTCTCTCTTTATTTATTTTATTTTATTTTATTTTATTTATTCTTTTAAATCGAGGATAATGGGATAAGCACTCAAATGATTTTTTACATCCAGTCCCTGTGAGTATGAAGTTTTGTAAATCTTGTCATCTGTTCCCACCAGCACACGATGGCTAACTCTTACGAAAAGTGGATCAGGATTTAACGTGTACGCAAGATGTTCTGCGTGCGTTCGCACACGGGACCTCGGTTTATAGTCTCATCCGAAGGACTTTTGGGGAGTGGAGTCAGCGCTGATGTGAACTCCAGAGAAAAAAATCCCCTCGAACGGGAAGCGAACCCGCGTCGTCAAATTGCGAGCGCAATGTTCTGACCACTAGGCTATCCCGTCCCCCTTTGTGTGTGTGTGTGTGTTGTGTGTGTGTGTGTGTGTGTGTGTGTGTGTGTGTGTGTGTGTGTGTGTGTGTGTGTGTGTGTGTGTGTGTGTGTGTGTGTGAAAGAGAGAGAGAGAGTGAGTGAGAGAGAAAGAGACAGAGAGAGAAAGAGTGAGACAGAGAAAGAGAGAGAGAGACAGACAGAGAGAGTGAGACAGACAGGGACAGAGAGAGAGAGACAGAGAGAGACACACAGAGAGAGACAGACAGAGAGATAGAGACAGAGACAGAGAGAGACAGACAGACAGAGAGAGACAGACAGACACACAGAGACAGAGAGACAGACAGAGACACAGACACAGACAGAGACACAGAGAGGCAGAGGAGTGTGTAGGACCTGCCGTAGTTAATCCCCTGACAAACACAAGTTGTTCTCCTCATCCGTGCAGGCAACACAGGCTCAGCATGCCAAGAAGGCTGCCCAGCTCTGTGTAGTGTGCTCCACAGCACAGCACAGCACAGCACAGCACAGCACAGCACACAGCACAGACAGACAGACAGACAGACGGAGGGGCAGACAGACAGACAGACGGAAGACCAGACAGACAGAGGGGCAGACAGACAGAGAGGAAGGCAGACAGATAGAAAAGACGTTTTCTGTCTGTCTGTTTATCTGTCTGTCTGTTTGTCTCTGTCTCTCAGTCTCTCTGTCTCTGTCTCTCTCTGTCTCTCTCTGTCTCTGTCTCTCTGTCTCTCTGTCTCTGTCTCTCTCTCTTCTTTCCTTCCCTTTCTTCCCTATAGTTCCAATTTCTGGAGATGATTTGTTAATTTCCCATTTTCATCATGTGACCTGGTGACGTGATTGTACCATCATAAATATCTGGAGATGATATGGTGACTTTACTGTACCATCCCAATTTTCTTCAGATAATCCGGTGACATGACTGTACCATCCAATTTTCTGGTGCTGTTGAAAGGTGAGCTCTCTCCGACATCCTCCTATTTAATGTCTTCACCTGTCTCCTCGGCTATAGCTCCAAGGTTCACCCGTGGTCGCATCTTGTTTTGCGTATGGGACCGTTTGCCCACCATCAAGGTAGCCATGATCCGACTTCAGGGGTTTGCTGACTAAACACCACACCAGTATGCATGCATTAAAAAAAAAAAAAAAAAAAAAAAAATTGTCCTCCGCTTTTTACCAGCACGCGGCGGCCTACTCTCAGGAAAGGCGGAACAGGTTTTAACAGTGCGGAAGATTGTTCTGCATGCGTTCGTTCGTACAGGGACCTCGGATATAGTCTCATCCGAAGGACTTTCGGGCGAGTGGAGTTGGTACTGATGTTAACTCCAGGGAGAAATCCCTGAATGGGTGTCTCTTACGGTGGCTCGAACCTGTGTCGTCAGATCGCAAACTCAACGCTCTAACCACCTATGCTATCCTATCCCCCACAGAGATATCGATTGCTGTGCCTTTCTCACAAGGAGTTGTTGGCTGGATGTGGAAATGTGCCGTTTGTTTCTGTCGAGTCACTGTGGTAAGAACTACACTCTCTGGGGCTTTGCCTTGCTCTGACAGGCGTTTGTGATGTATGTATGCATGGTTGTGTGCGAGTGGTGTGTGTGTGTGTGTGTGTGTGTGTGTGTGTTGTGTGTTGTGTGTGTGTGTGTGTGTGTGTGTGTGTGTGTGTGTGTGTGTGTGTGTGTGTGTGTGTGTGTGTGTGTGTGTGTGTGTGTGTGTGTGTGTGTGTGTGTTGTGTGTGCGTCTGGAGTGTGTGTGTGTGTGTGTGTGTGTGTGGTGGTGGTGTGTGTGGTGTGTGTGTGTGTGTGTTGTGTGTGTTAAGTCTGTGTCTGTCTGTCTGTGCGTTCTGTGGTGCGTGTTTAACTCTGTGTGTTTGTTGCGCGCGCGCCGTGATGCGTGCGTGTGTGCATTGCGTGAGTGCGTGCTGCTTGTGTGCATGCGTGCATGTTTGTGTGTATGCCTGCGTGCATGTGCGCGTGTGCGTGCGCGCATACGTGCGTGCGTGTGAGCGAGTGTGCCTGTGTGTGAATGTGTGTATTCATGTGAAGAAGGCGAAAGCGCTGGTATGATTTGTGTGCTCGAGACGCCTCGGCGCATATTTGTCCGTGTGTTCGGACAACAGACGTATACCAGACAACAAACACACAGGATCAACGCAAACCCCAGGACAACACTGTCCCAAACCCTCCAGCCCCCTCGCTCCGTGTCATTTCATAGGGAAAGGGCAACAGCCGTGTAAGCCCTAGCCAAATATTTCTCAGGGCTGCCAGGCCTGAGAGCTAGCCTAGCTCTGATCGACCTAGCCTGCCTGCTTTTTTTTTCCCCCTCCCTATCAATCTGTTAGCATGGTTGTGAACACAGATATCGGGGGCTAGAGGTATCTTCTTCTTCGTCGTAGTTGAACGCTCAGAACATCTTGCGCACATTTAAATCCTGTTCCGCTTTTCGTAAGAGTAGGCCATTGTGTGCCGGTGGGATTGGATGACTTTACAAAATTGCATGCACACGGGGACTGGATATAAAAAATGAGTTCTTATTCCATTATCCTCGATATCAAAAAAACTACGTTCTCCATAGAGAAAAATAATCTTGTCTGCTGTAGCGCCTGACAATTTCAGGCCCAGCGCGTCCAAATTCGGCGTGAGAGAGAAATGTTATCTTTGTACTATTTTTGGAATTAAAAAAAGGCAGAAGAATGGATCAAGAAGGCAGAAAATAGACAAGAATGGGGTAACAGGAAGAAAGCAGAAACAAAGAGAGGGATAGAAAAGAGGGAATTTATGTTGCAGAAGTTTTAGAAGGTAGGTGAATGTTATTAATACTGACAGGCCCCCGGCATCCCTGTAAGGAAACATAATAATGATAATTATGATAAATGCAATTTTTATGGCGCTTAACATAGCAATATAGAAACAGTACAGTATGTTCCGGCGCTTAAAACACACACACACCACACACACACACACACACACACACACACACACACACACACACACACACACACACACAGAGAGAGAGAGAGAGAGAAGCAAGAGACGAGAAGAGCAGAGAGAGAGAGAGAAGAGAGAGAGAAGAGAGAAGACAGAGACAGAGAGAGAGAGAAAACAACGTTCTACACTCTCCAGCCGCCATGGCGCAATGGTTAGCACCTTGGGTTACTGACTGGAAGGTAGCGGTTCGAATACCACAAGAGGCACAGGACATTTTTTCGGACTCAACCAGCTCCCACCCAGAGTCAGTATGCTGTGACTCATTGGGAAGACTGGGACCATACAATCGAACTTCATTCACTTTATAGATGCGATCTTGAAAGTGTGGCTCAAATTACCTGACCAACACGGCAGGTGTCTGTATCCTTCGGGCCAGGTTGACGCTAGGATATATGTGAGAAGAAGCATAGAGTACAACCCTGTCAAGTATCTCAAAGCATATGTACCTCCATAAGCAGCATCATTACATCATCCTCACTATCATTGATCATCATGCAATAATAAAAATTGCCTCGGTGGCCCCTGTTGCTCTGGTCCCATGGTGACCTCAGTTTCGGTTTCCAAAATACTTCTGTGCCTTGGTGAGTTTGTGTCAAAGCTTTCAAGTTGGAGGTTCGAGGGGCGGTCGTTGGAGGGACGTTGTGGTGGTCGCCACATCAGTAGGTGACTCACTTAGTCTGGCTCCGCGACTGAGCTAATACTGTGTTAGTAGGGGGCTTAGTAAGTGATGATCCTGCACATGATATCTCAGAACAGGCACCACTGAACACCACCAAAGTGACCCAGCAGCAGTGCAGGGCCCCTATGGTTGGTGGCCCTATGACGGTCTGACATAGATGGACTTCATGTAGACCCTGAGGATGCGACAAAAGAACCTGGGTATGGCTGTGGCGGAGAGATTGAAATGAGCAGGTGGGAATAGCAGGACAGGGATGTCACAGATGCTGAGACAGCAACAAAAACGAAAGTACAACAAAAACAAGGACACAGCATTATCACATCAGACATCAGCCAAATCACTGGAAGATTTTTCTTTATCTTTTATACCACTTTAAGTCACGGCAATTTCTCTGCCTGAAATTTCGGCAGCTGTCACCGGGAGAGCGCGCCGCCACAAAAGCAGAACCACCCTTTTTTTCTTTCCTGTCTGCAATTGTATTTTTTCCCTATCAAAGTGGCTTTTTTCTATAGAATTTACCAGAGACAACTCTCTTGTTGCCGTGGGTTCTTTGACGTGCGTTAAATAATTTGTGTAACACAAAGCACCTCAGTTTATCGTCTCTTTCGGAAATTGTAACACCCAGACCTCCATGGTCTAATGGAATGGGGAAAAGTTTTGGTCCCAAACAGTAGATCAAACCACCGCACACTCCGACCCGGACTTTTCGCTTTCTAGGCAGATGTGTTACCTCTAGACTACCGATCCACTCTGGTACTGTGGTCAGTGTGGCATCAGCCTCGTCACTGGAAGATCCTGTGGTCACTGTAGCATCAGCCTAAGATCAGCAGTGAGGGCAAAGGCTATCGGGATGCTTGCATAGTACAGGGGGGCAGGGGAGGGAGGTGATGAAGTGAAGTGAGGTCAGTGAGGTCAGGTCAGGTCAGGTGAGGCCAGGGAGAAGCACGTGGCCTATCGACCTCTGCCTCCGTCATCGATCCAGCAAACTGTGCTCTGTGTATGTATCGAACGAACCGCACTTGTCCAAACTGCCCTCTGTCAGGAAACGTGCTGGTGAGAGCTTGTAGCTTTGGGGGAGAGAGAGGAGAGAGGGAGGGAAAGAAGGGGCGGGAGGGGAGAGTGAGACAAAGGGAGTGAGAGAGAGAGGGAGAGAGGGAGAGAGAGCGAGGGAGAGAGAGAGAGAGAGAGAGAGAGAGAGAGAGAGAGAGAGAGAGAGACAGACAGACAGACAGACAGACAGACAGACAGACAGACAGACAGACAGACAGACAGACGGAGCGACAGAGACAGACGGACAGACAGACAGGGAAACAAAGACAGAGACAGACGGACAGACAGACAAGGAAACAAAGAGACAGACAGACAGACAAACAGAGAAAGAATAGAAGAAATGGGAAGAAAAAAGGGTCGGGATTGGGAATTGTGCGGAATGCTTGTAAGAAAACACATAATTTAATAGAACGAATGTTAAAGACAGATCAAGGGTAGTTTTTCTTATTTGTCTTAATCAATCTATAGCACTCTGATAAACTGTAATGAATGCCGTGCCGTAAAGATGAACAGTGGAATAATATAGCTTTGTAGCGCATATCATTTTTATTTTTCAAAAAGAGGGGGAGAGGGGAGGGGGGCGACGGAACCTGATTCTCTTGAAATAAAATACCATCTTCTTCTACGTCAAACGCTCAGATAGCAACGCTTGTTGTCTGTCATATGCGCCAAAATGCAATGCGCTGCCGTCAAGCGCCTGACAAGACAGGCCCAGCACATCCATCGCCGGAAAGGGGAGATAATTTTTTTTTTTTTAGTCTTTCAGATAAAAAAAAGACAAGAAAATAAACAAGAAGGAAAAAAATTAACAAGAAAGAAGTGACGGGAAGAAAAAGGGAACAAGGTAGAAACTAAAGATGGATGGAAAACGAGGGAATTCCTAGCAAGAATTTCCAGAAGTGGGGATGGTCTTTGAATACAGAAGCCCCCCCCCCGCCCCCCCCCTGGAATTTCCACTGGGAGAAGAAAGATCCTTCGGATGAGGACTATAAACGGAAGGCCCCGTGTGGAACGCACGCAGTACATCTTGCGCACACGTTAAATCCTGTTCCGCTTTTCGTAAGAGTAGGCCATTGTGTGCCAGTGGGAACAGATGACATGATTAACAAAACTGCATACACACGGGGACTTGATGTAAAAAAGCATACGAGTGCTTATTCCATTATCCTCGTTATAAAGAAGAAAAGAAGAAGAAGAATGATGATGATGTGATGAATGATGATGATGATGATGATGATGAAAGATGATGATGATGATATGATGATGATGATGATGAATGAGATAATATAAATAATAAAATAATAATAATAATAATAATAATAATAATAAAATAATAATAATAATAATAATAATAATAATAATAACAATAAATAATAAAAATAATAATAATAATAAATAATAAAGACCATGTCAATACAGAACCTCCTTCTCTCAGTCGCTGTCTCCATCCATCAATCAAGCCAATGGCGCACAGTTCACTGGTCAGTTTGATGACCCCATAGTTCCGTGATGTTCTTTCTTCCCAGCACTTCCCCGGCCTGTCTTCCTGATTGAAGTGCTCTTTTTTTGTGTGGATCGCATCTAGCTAGATGTTTGATAACCATGGGTTCTGTTTTACACCGGAAAATTGCATCTGTATTGTGTGTGGTGTGTGTGTGTGTGTGTGTGTGTGTGTGTGTGTGTGTGTGTGTGTGTGTCTGTCTGTCTGTCTGTCTGTCTGTCTGTCTGTCTGTCTGTTTCTGTCTGTCTCTGTCTTGTCTATCTGTCTGTCTGTCTGTCTATCTGTCTGTCTCTATCTGTCTGTCTGTCTGTCTCTGTCTGTCTGTCTTGTCTTCTCTCTCTCTCTCTCTCTCTCTCTCTCTCTCTCTCTCTCTCTCTCTCTCTCTCTCTCTCTCTTCTCTCCTCTCTCTCTCTCTCTCTCTCTCTTCTTTGGCTAAACCTCAAGGTTTACCAACGGGGAGACTTTGCTTATACGACTGTTTACCCACCCTTAAGGTAGCCACATTCCCACTTTAGGGATGACGTCCAAACACAACACCAGTGTGCGTGCGTCTTCCTCCCTACCCCCCACCACCCCCCTTTTTTTTTTTTTAATTGCCAATTGTTCCTACCGGCACACAAATAACCTACTCTTCCAAAAAGCGGAACGGGTTTTAACGGGAGCGTTACATCTGCTGCGTGCCTTTGTACACAAGACCTCGGTTTATAGTCTCATCCGAAGGACTTTCGGGCGAGCGGAGTCGGTTCTCATGTAAACTCCAGAGGGAAAATCCCGTTGACCGGTGTCTCGGTCTAGGCTCGAACCGGCGCCGTCAGATTGCTAGCTCAACGCTTTAACCACTAGACGACCCCCCCTCCTCTAGACTGCATCTTGCACATAGCAGTTCAGTCTATCATCACAACCAAAACACAAGAACCCACATTGTGTAAGTCAAGGAATGAAGGCGAGGGAGAGAGAGAGAGAGAGAGAGAGAGAGAGAGAGAGAAGAGAGAGAGAGAGAGAGAGAGAGAGAGAGAGAGAGAGAGAGACAGAGACAGAGACAGAGACAGAGACAGGACAGACAGACAAGACAGACAGACAGACAGACAGAGACAGACAGACAGACAGACAGACAGACAGACAGACAGACAGACAGAACAGACAGAACAGACAGAGAGACGGAGACGGGACGAGAGACAGAGAGACAGACAGAGAGACAGAGAGACAGAGAGACACAGAGAGAGATTACTTGACTAGCTGGTCTTTCTGTTTTACTGCACATAGCCCCTGGCTGCTGCACTGTAGGCTGTATTGCACTGTACTGCACAGCTATAAGTGTTGTCCACAGGATTATAAAGTGTGTCCTCATTTGCATTCTCTCTCTCTCTCTCTCTCTCTCTCTCCTCTCTCTCTCTCTCTCTCTCTCCTCCTCTCTCTCTCCTCTCTCTCTCTCTCTCTCTCTCTCTCTCTCTCTCCTCTCTCTCTCTCTCTCTCTCTATCTATCTATCTATCTATCTATCTTGGAAAGGGTAAGGGCGAGGACTGGATGTAAAAAAGCACACGAGTGCTTATTCATTATCCTGGAAATGAAAGAATTTGCCTTGCCTTGCCTTGCCGTGCCCTGCTGTGCCGTGCCTTGCCTTGCCCCCCCCCCCCCCCCCCCCCCCCTCTCTCTCTCTCTCTCTCTCTCTCTCTCTCTCTCCTCTCTCTCTCTCTCTCTCCTCTCTCTCTCTCTCTCTCTCAAAATATTTTTGTGTTTCTCAACTTGCTTTACTTGTATAAAAGCCTGGTGCATCAGAGTGCAGCAAAGTGCGTGGAATGGTGTGTAATAAAGAATGTTAACAGTTTTGCTTTTCAAGAACAAAGCAAATAATGAAGAAGCAAGACATATAGTCCAGTGGTTAATGCAAGGATATTGGGCAAAACCTGGAAATGAGAGCGACAGCATGTTTCTCAGGATGCACATACTTTGGACATTCCTGTACAATACTCGCATCTGTTTCACCCACTTTTTAAATACTTTTTTTCTATCATGCAGACAGGTCTCCTGCTTGATTATATAAAGCCAGAGAAACGTTCCTTGTTTGTTTTTCTCCTTAGTTTTATTAATCCATGTTATATTCACCACTTATTATAGACCATGACAAGCATAACCTTTTCCTCCCAACTTAACCACAAGTATCATATCCCCTCCTCCTATCACCCCAACCTCCACTGTTAAACCTCCTTTGCCTACCACCTTTCTCCCTTTCCCTCAATATACCTATCTCCCCCCCTACCTATTCCCCCTTTCCTACCTATTCCACTCCTCCTCCACTCTCCTATCCCCCCCTCCTATCTCCCCCCTCCTACCTCCCCCTACCTATTCCACTCCTCCCCCCTCCTATCCATCTCCCCTACCTATTCCACTCCTCCCCTATCTCCCCCCCTCCTATCTTCCCCCTACCTATCTCCACTCCCCCCTATCTCCCCCCCTCCTATCTTCCCCCTACCTATTCCACTCTCCCTCCCTATCCCCCCCCTCCTATCTCCCCCCTCCTATCTCTCCCCCTACCTATCTCCCCCCCCTATCTCTCCCCCCCCCTCCTACTCCCCCCCCTACCTATTCCCCCCCCCCTATCTCCCCCCCCCCCTCCCCCTCCTATCTCCCCCCTACCTATTCCACTCCTCCCCTATCTCCCCT
>CM060333.1:15436337-15458837 GCA_030674155.1 Stramonita haemastoma
TGTGTGGGTGTGGTGTGAGTGTGTGTGGTGTGTGTGAGTGTGTGTGTGGTGTGTGTGTGTGTGTGTGTGTGTGTGCGCGCGCGCGACCATCATCTCAGTCCATAATTTCCATTGGTAATTGGTCAGCGACAAAAGTTGGCAGTCCCTGACTGCTCAACAACATGAAAATCTTTTGGAACGCTCTCAACTAGTCCCCTTGACACAGCAAAATGGACTGGTTTACCCACTGATACAGGTATAACTCACATGCTCCAAATATTGTATTTAACAGTCAAGATTTGTTTGAACCGTATTATACGAATATTTATCGTTTTAGTGTATATAACACTGCAATAGTACTGATAGGGGTCGTATGTTCTCTTTCAGCGTCTGAAAATGCAAAACAAACAAACAAAACAAAAACAAAGAAGAATAAGAAAGAAGAAGAGAAAGAAGAAGAAGAAGAAGAACAAAGCAATGAGCACTCTATGCCGCATTTGCCAGACACACGTCTGTCCTGGCAAGTTCCATCGGTAAAAAGACTGTATTTTGCCTCACTGGCCCAGATTTGTTCAATGCCGTGAATGGATCCCATCTCAACTGGACCGCGTCGATTCCTGTATTTTTAATTAAACGTTCAGCCATTCTTACCCACCCACTTATGACATGACATTCTCCTTAAGAAACCGAAACTGACAAGTTACCTCGCAGACTGCTTGTTCGGATCTTTACATATATATATATATATATATATATATATATATATATATATATATATATATATATATATATATATATATATATATATATATATATATATTATATGTAAAAAAAAAAAAAGGGGGGGAGGGGTGGGGGGTGGGGGTGGGGGGCAGAGGTTGAGAAGGGGAGGGGGCGGAGGGGGAGGGGCGTGGCACCGCAGTTACGGGTGTACGCACTGCAGTGCTATGTCACAGACTGGGGGAGAAGCTAGCATTTCGCCTTTGTTTTGTTGAAGGCTGTGAACGTGTGAACACGAACACACACATGCACGCACGCGCGCGCGCGCGTGCACACACACACACACACACACACACAACACACACACACACCACACACACACACACACACACACACTTATTTTTTCTCTAATCCCTGTTTGAGCCTCTCAAAGTCACATGGCCAAGCGCCATCTTGCCATAGAAATATTCGTTTGGCCGTGTCAGTCAACCGGACTCTTCACTGGCTGCAGAGATAGCAGGGATCGATTTTGCATGTAGGATTCCATCTGAGATCTCCAAACAATGGGTGAGTACAGGCTAGATCTTTTTAATTTTTTATCAAAGTGTTTGCTTTGTATTTATTTCTTTGGGATCGCCCTGTGTTTACGGAAGTGTAGAAAAAGAAAACGGACATTCGTTGCGGTTCTTGCAGATCAAATACCGTCTTTGCTGCACCGATGCTGCTGTTCAGGAGGAGATTATCTTTTTGAACTTCAATTTCCTTGTTCTTTATCTAAAAGTGACGGCTTTTGTAGCCATAATTCGAACCGTTACACCTGTTTTAATTGATCTTCACTGTAATGAATAAAAAGCTGTTCGATTTTGTGTGTAAAACATGCCCCAAACTCGCCAAGCGGAAGGGAGGGAAGATCAAGATGATCTGTCGTCTGCTCCTTGATTTACCGGAAATTTTCATCTGCTATTTTCGATTAGTTTTGTTGTGAAAGGGTATTTTTCTTTTATTAAATTGGGGGATCATTTAACATGTAAGAGATATTTCTCAAAGTAATAGTAGCTGGATTTTTTCAGTTGGATTCAATTCATCCGAATTTTGCTTGTAGTAAACTGTCATTCATGCCAACAGTTCTGTCCCTTTTCATCCACGCAAATGATAGGTGGGGTTCTGTAAAGGGTCATTTTATTGCTTATTGTCCGAACTTGGAAGCGCATTATGCCTCATCTTGCTATCATATCTGATCATAAAAGATAGGAACAGACATTATAAGTAATTTTTGATGACAGTGAAGTTATAGACTGATTCATGAAACATTTGATTTCTGTGTATATACATTGGTTTGAATATAACAATGTTTCCCTAAGGCTAATGATTAACACTGTAATAGGTAGGACTTTTTTCATTATCTTCTTGGTCAACATAACTGTAGGTTTTTTTTATGCCTGGTGGATAAGTTATTTTATTTATAATCAGTTTGGTCTTGTGGTACCAGTACCCAAAATCCTAAAGATCCCTGTGTGTTCAAAAGAAGGGAAGAATATTGATTGTCAGTATCAGCAGTAGAAAAACATAGAGGTTTTGATCTAGATGCATTCCTGGTTTTCAGGCGCCACAGAATGTGATGCTTTTAGGACTGACGCACTAGCTAGAATGAGGCTTTTCAGTTTTTGTTCAAGACTTTTTGCTGTCCACTTTTCCTGAGAGTTTTATATGATTTTTTTAATTCTTCAGAAGGATTGCATTCATAACTAACTGTTGTTACATAACCATACTCAGTTGCTGCCATTATGATTTTTTACAAAGTAATAGAGAGAGGAGAGAGAGAGAGAGAGAAGAGAGAGAGAGAGGAGAGGAGAGAGAGAGAGAGAGAGCGTGCGTGCGTGTGTGTTTATGTGTGTTGATAATATGAATCTTGTGGGATTGGGAGTTGGGTATATATTATCTATCTATCCCTTAGCCTGTCTATCATAAGTCTGTCTATCCTTAGTTATATAATATATAATAGATAATATATATCATATAAGTTATAACACAGGTTTAAAATCTGTTCACTTAAAGTGATATTAGAAAACAAAAAAAGAAAGATGATGATTAATAAAAGTGGGCTACATTCAGAGAACGTGTGTGTATGGTGTGTGTGTGGGGTGTGTGTGTGTGTGTGTGTGTGTGTGTGTGTGTGTGTGTGCGTGCGTGCGTGCGTGCGTGCATGTGTGTACACGTGTGTGTACATGTGTGTGTGTGGTGCGTGCGTGCGTGGCGTGGTGTGTGTGTATGTGTGTGTGTGTGTGTGTGTGTGTGAGCATGAATATGTGTGAGCATGTTTGCAATGATGTGTGTGTGTGTTTTATTTTATTTATTTATTTATTCTTTTATATCGAGGATAATGGAATAAGCACTCTTGTGCTTTTTTACATCCAGTCCCGCGTGTATGCGTTTTTTTGTAAATGTCATCTGTTCCCACCAGCACACGATGGCCTACTCTTACGAAAAGTGGAACAGGATTTCAACGTGTGCGCAAGATGTTCTGCGTGCGTTCGCACACGGGGCCTCGGTTTTAAAGTCTCATCCGAAGGACTTTGGGGGAGAGTGGAGTCAGCACTGATGTTAACTCCAGGAGAAAAATCTCCTTGACTGGACTCGAACCCGGGTCGTCAAATCGCTAGCGCAATGTTCTGACCACTGGGCTATCCGTCCCCCCTAGTGTGTTGTGTGTGTGTGTGTGTGTGTGTGTGTGTTTTGTGTGCATGTGTATGTGTGTGTGTGTGTGTGTGTGAGCATGAGTGAGTGTGTGTGAGCATGTTTCATTGTTTGTAGGGATATGTGTAGTGTTGTATAAAATTTGTGAGCTGAGGTAGAGGGGTGTGTTGTGGGGGGGGGGGGTGGTGTGTGTGTGTGTGTGTGTGTGTACACTTTTTAATGTTTGTCTGTTGTACCCTTTTCTCTTTTAGTAGTTTTAGTTTTACTCTGAATATCCCCCCCCCCCAAAAAAAAAAAAAAAAAAAGGTATGCACTTATAACATTAATATCAGCTGAAAAAAGAAGCATTTGACTTCTGCTCTAAGATTACTGTTTGCGTTGAACCATGACTGTGCTCACCTAGTTGATAGTGAATTAAGATTTTGTTTTATTATTTTTTTAAATGTTGGTTATGTCCCCATTTATTATGTAAGCATGTTTCATGCATGTATGAATGTTTTAAATAGTTAACTCCAATTACTCCTGTTTATGTGTATACCTAAGTATGAGCAAAAGCAATTATTTACATAATAAACATTTATTGCACTGAATAATAGGCATATTCCAGCATGCTTCCAGAAGTTGGAATGCAGCTACCTTAACGGTAGAGCCCCCACCCAAAAAACAACAACAAAAAAACAAAAACACACACACACACACACACACACACACACACACACACACACACACACACACACACACACACCCACACACACAACCCCACAAAACAAAACAAAAACACACATAAAGAAAACAGTTGGCGAGTTGCCTGCAAAAATCTCACCATTGGCATTGATGAACCTCAAACTCAAAGCTGGTGGAGGTGGGGTGGAATTCAGCATGTACCATGTACTAATCATGACAGTCATCAGCAAATTTATCTAAAGGACAAGGAAATCCCAAGTTTTCTTTTTTTTTTGATTGATTGTGTATTATATCATGATTACCTGATGACCATAAAGATGGATCAAAGCGCATGCTATTACGTATTGTTGTGTATTAGAAGAAACTTGTGTATTGCACGTGTATGATGTATACATGTATATGTATACATGTATAAGTAGAAGTTTGATGCTTTCAGCGGAGGCCTTGGTGGAGTATGATTACGATGCAGAGCAAGATGATGAATTGACCTTGCGTGTTGGTGACATCATCAAGAATGTGGTGACTGCCGATGGAGGCTGGTGGGAAGGGGAATTAAAGGGCAAGAAAGGCATGTTCCCGGATAACTTTGTGAAGGTGAGATCTGTTATTAATTCAGCCTTTTTTTTCTATTCTTTTCTTTTCTTTTCTTTTCTTTTCTTTTCTTTGCTTTTCTTTGTGTGTGTGTGTGGTGTGTGTGTGTGTGTGTGTGTGTGTGTGTGTGTGTGTGTGTGTGTGTTGTGTGACTCTGTGTGTGTGTTGTGTTGTGTTGTGAGGTGTTGTATGCATGGGAATGGCAAGGAAAGAACTGATTTGTGAGTGATACTGATAGAAAGAAAGCCTTACTTGTTGGTGTTTTTTTTTAATGAAAATGTGAGCGCGTGGCATGGTGTGTGTGTGTGTGTGTGTGGGGAGGGGGTATACATGCATATGCAGGGGTGTGCAGGGGTGAGCGTGTTCAGGAATAGCAAGGCCGGAACTGAATCATGAATAATAGAAAGAAAAAAAAATTCCATTTTTATAAATAGTTGTCACTTTGTGAGAATGAAAAAAAAAAAAAAAAGCCTGGTGATTTTTTTTTCCTCTTCAGCTACGGGTGAAGGAAGTATCTAAGAAGGAGGAAAAACGTGAAGCAACCCAGAGAAAGTCAGTCAAGGAGTTGGCAAACAAGTTCAAAGACGGCATGCCCATGTCAGCTGGGCAAGGGCAAGGCTCTATCATGCAGAAAAAGAAAGGTAACTAACTTACTTAGCTTTTCGGTTCTGACAGGAATGAAAATTAATGGAAACGGTGTGTGTAGGTCACTCTGTCACTGTGCTATGCTGTTGATGTTTGTTATTCTTGTGTATTTGTTATGCTCTCTTCAGAGTGAAACCAGACTGTCTGTCACTGGGTGGTTTTTTCCCCTTATGCATGATACTTTGATTAGGTGTGAATTAAGATTATGGTGTGTGTGTGTGTGTGTGTATGAATTTAAGGTGTATGCATGTATGTGTGTGGTTATTTATTTATTCATTCTGTTAATTTGAGTAAAATGGAATAAGCACTTATGTGCTTTTTTACCTCCAGTCCCTGTGTGTATGCAATTTTGTAAATTTTGTCATCTGTTCCCATCTGTGTGTGTGTGTGTGTGTGTGTGTGAAGAGAGAGAGAGAGAGATGAGAGAGGAGAGAGAGAGAGAGAGAGAGAGAGAGAGAGAGAGAGAGAGGAGAGGAGAGAGGAGAGAGAGAGAGAGAGAGAGGAGAGAGAGAGAGAGAGAGAGAATGTGTGGGTGTTTGGTCTTTTCAGTCAGTGGTTAGATAATTCATGCAGAGGTAGCGTATCTGTAGTCAGCGAATCAGGATTTCACATTATGGTTTGGCTGGAGTAGAGCTGGTTGAATGAGGAAAAAGAGATCAAAACCTGATAACTTTTTTGTAATGTAAAAAGAGTGAGTCTTGCATTTTGTTCACTTAAAAGAAGTACATTCCACTGAGTTTTACTTCCTTATTCTTTCAGTGATTTGCTGACATATGGTACAGAAGTTCATATAACAGAAAAGCTGTTTTCTTTGATAAAGAAACAAACAACAGAAAAAGCAAGCAAAAGAAATGAAAAAGCAAGAACAAGAAAATACATTATTTATCAAATTATTCTTCAGAGAACAGTATTTGAATTTGATCTATTTTTACATGCAAAAAATGGTCAATTAGTTTTTCCTTGAATATCAGTATTGGTTTCTACCTTAGTCAAATACTTTTTTTTTCTTAGATTTTGCTTTTCATTCTTTTTTGTTTTTAGTGTTATGGTTCATAACCATTTCATGAGCAAAATCAGATGCTCAAGATTAAAAAAAAAGTAGTTCATAGTTGATCACTTGAACAGGGTTTTGAAGGATTCATGAAGAAGATGAATGCTGTTTCTTTGTAAATAACGCTGGGTCCTGGGAACACATTTGTTGTTTTCTTCTAAAAGTATCAGCTCTGAGCTTCTAGGGATGTTACTGATGACAAATGATGGTTACACAACATTGAAAATAATGATATGAGCTCTACATTTCTCACATTAAACATGGCAGTGATACTAGTGATAGGTCAATGTTTCTATTGACTCGTTAGCTCCCGTCAGGACTGAATGAAACAGTTGCAATATAGACATGTTAAATGTCTATATTATGGGATTGTTTAGTGTAACAGCTGGTCAGGGTTTTGATCATACAAGAAACATGCACACACACTTTAATCCATTAGCTTGTTGAGGGAATTTTTCCCCAAAGCAGATATTTGAAGTCTACAAGACCCCTGATGCCTTTTTAGGCTTTGATTTGGTAAACAGAAACAAACTGAAAAGAAAAAAAAAAAGCTTTTTGGTTATAAAAGGTGTTTTTTTTTTTATAATATATTGTTACATGTATTACACCCTCTTTTTGAAAGTGGAAAATACCAAACCTCCCCATGTCTGTATAGTTGTTGAAGCATGTGGGTGTGTGTGTGTGTGTGTGTGTACACGCACATTCAAACATGGGCATATATATATATATATATATATATATATATATATATATTATATATATATATATATATAACACACACTCATACATACTCATTTGAGTCTATGATTTTAGTGGTAATAAATGCAAATGATCAAAGTCAGAAGTGGGAAGCAAGTTTTTTCACAAATTGTGCTTATGTAGAGTTGGATATGGTTGCATGATCTTAATTTAAATTCTTGGTTATTGTTGCGGTAAAAAAAAAATTTAAGAATATATAAAAAATAATAAGAAAACTGTTCTAAGCATGTGCTGCTAGCAATTATTGTTTGTAGGTCAAAGTATAAGTTTTTTTGTGTGTTTTTTTTTAAGGAAAAAACAAAATGAAAATGTTTCAGATACTACCCCAAAGGTGAAGAAATGTAAGGTGATGTTTGACTACAAGCCTGAAAATGAAGATGAATTGGAGCTGGCTGTGGGTCAAACAATAGACTTTATCAGAGAGGTCAGTAGGCACTGTGTGTGTGTGTGTGTGTGTGTTGTGTGTTGTGTGTAACTCTGTGTGTGTGTGTAACTCTGTGTGTGTGTGTAACTCTGTGTGTGTGTATGTAACTCTGTGTGTGTGTGTGGTGTGTGTGTGTGTGTGTGTGTGTGTGTGTGTGTGTGTGTGTTGTATGTGTGTAAGAGGAGAGATCTGTGTGTGTGTGTGTGTGTGTGACTGTGCCTGTGCCTGTGCCTGTGTTTGATTACAGATACTTTGATCATAGGCACTTGCCTTAAAGAATTGCGTATAGATGTGTGTGTGTGTGCATGCAGTGTGTGTTTCATTTGATGCTTGCCTCTTGGAGTTGTGTGAATGTGTTCACACTTGAGTAAGTGTGTGTGTGTGTGTGTGTGTGTTTGTGTGTTGTTTGTGTGTGTGTGTGCGTGAGTGTGTGCATGAGTGTGTGCATGTAGATGTGCACATGCATGTAAAATTCGATCTCATACATGCAAGCATGTATGAGGTATATATATATTATGTTGACATATATATAGCAGTAAACTTTAAGTAGTCAGTGTACTTCCTCCAGTTGACTGTATGGAGTTAGGACTGTGCGTTGACAGGTGGAGGAAGGATGGTGGGAGGGGTCACTGCATGGAAGGACAGGGGTTTTCCCCTCCAACTTTGTGGAGATGATGGAGAATGGGGAGGGGGACCACCCCATGGATGGGGTCAAGGCACAGCCGGGCAGTTCAGGTGAGACCATCCCACACCTCGCGCACTCTTTTCTTTGTTATCTACTTCGTTAGATGGATAGTTAGGGGAGTAGACATTTCTCTGTGTCTGTACTAATCCTTTGCTGCATGTTCTCTCATGGTCGGGCCAAACCCTACTTCGGCTGATATGTCTGTAACCCAGGGTACACGTCTGATTGTTCATCCAGTACTGATTCATTGATTAGGCATTGGCACAGTCAGTTACTTACTTGTAGAGTTATTTTGAGAAAAGCAAATCAAAGTTTTAAGACAGTGTATGCAAGAAAAATGTTTATGAAAGTTAATGCCTTCAGTAACAGTGAATTGTAAAGGGAAAAAAGAAAAATGTTGGAATCAGAAATGGGCCAGATTCAGTGTTACTTTGCTCCATTACCAGGTAACTGTGGGGTTTATTAGAAATTGGTTAAGTCTGGCAGCTGTTTCTTGCTACACACACCACAAAAAACTTTAATATCACTGTAACATAAATTCCAGGGAACAGGGTAGCCTAGTGGTTAGAGCATTATGCTCATCATCTGACTGACAGCCCAGGATTAAGCCACCATGGAGGTGCCTGTTTTATGGGATTTTACCCTGGAGTTAACATCAGCACTGACTCCACTCCCCAAAAGTCCTTTAGATGGGACTATAAACCAAGGCCTCATGTGCAAACACAGAAGAGCATCTTGCATGCACGTTAAAAACTTGTTCTGCTTTTCGGAATAGTAGGCCATTTCATGCCGATAGCAATGGATAACCATTTTTTAAAAAAATGCATGCACATTGGTGTCATGTTTAAACACCATCCCCAGAGTTAGAATGTGGCTATTCTAATGATGGGTAAAAATGGTTGCATACACAAAATACCACTATTGGTTGACACCTCAGAGCTGAAGCTGATGAACTAAAATAAAGTTCTGCTGAGTGGGATTGTAGCACTAGTGTGGTTTAAATAATATATATGTTTAAGAAGATTGGCTTTTGTTTTGTTTATTTTGCTAAGGGAAATGAATTTGTAAACTGTTGATATGCTCTTCAGTAACTCAGTTGATCTTGGTGATCAAAAATACCTTCACCGTTAATTTGCCCGGTGTTGCCATGATTTGAACCTGTGGCCAGGATTTTCAGGATTAGGAGCTCTCATCATATCACCTGTCTAATGATAGAGAATGCCTGACGTGAACTCTAATTATGGTTGTTAATTGACAGCCAGATAAAGTCAGCACTCAAACATGTACATGTTGTAAGAAAACCTGTTGATGGCTGTGATGCAGAGGGAGACGTGCAGCAGATCAAAGGCAAGAAGGTGATGGGGGTGGGTCTGGGCAACATCTTTCAGGGGGGACCCATCAAACTGCGCAACACCAAGAAGGGAGAACCCTCCAAACCCACCAAGCCAGAGGAAAAGGTGGGTCCTGCACAGCTAGAACAGTACTCCCTGTCTGAAAACTTTTGCTGTGAAACATGAAAGAATTTGGCTTCACAAGGTCAGATTCTTTTTTAATTCTAAAAAGAACATGGAGTACGTCAGCAGTAAGGTTAACGGAAAGCTAAGACTGATAACTTGAAACATGGTCAAAACAATGGAACATCAAAATCATTTGATTGGTAGCTAGTGTAAATGCATTATATCATGGTAGCAAGTGTATGTAATTCATCAGTGTAATTTTCTTCATTTTTCTCCAGTAGTACTTTGAATTTCGGAGATCTTTCTGTATGTATGTATACATACACTTTGCAGTTATGATTATAAAATGATAGTATAAATAATAAGAGAAAATGGTTATAAGCAATACAGGAAAGCAGAGAAAAAATGCTGAAAGAGACAAATTAGAAAATAAGTAGATAAATTAAGATTTGTAGTATCACAGAGTGAAAGTGGAAGAAAGTTAGGCTAAAAAAAGTACTTATTTGTGATTACTGAACTCTGTGCTTCTGTAAATTGTAATATATCCATCAGTTTTCAATCTTTATTCTAGGTGTGTGCCTGCGATTGTTAAGATGTATTATCATTGCATTGATTTAGCAGTGTTTACACTATCCTGGCATCTGCAGTGTTCTGTGTCCTTTTAGAACAGACTTATTTTCAAGCACTTGTATGTTGTACTTCCATGGACACAGCTGTTGTGAAGTCAGGGCTTGTGTTCATGCATGTATCATACTGTTGCTTCTCACACAGTATACAAGTTTTGTGTGTCCTTTATTTAACTGCTCAGGAACTGTCTTTATTTGTATTTTGTACCACTTTATGCAACTAGATTCTTTGTGAAATTCAGTTGCATTCCTGGGGAAGAGCACTCGCCAAAGTGCATGCTTATTTTTATTTCTTATATTCTGACTATATTTGTATTATCCATCAATGTTTTTTCTACAAATTTTGCAGGTAACCTTGTTGCGTGTTATTTTACATACCTAATAGTGTTGTAGTAACCATTGTGTGCCCTGTTTAATCTATCTCATGCCAAAGACTATATGACACACAGTGGAAGACTGGCTCCATCATGAATGTGTAGCTCTACGTATTTGTAAAATTCACTGCTAACTGTCTTATGAACGCATGTAGATAAAGTACCTGATATTAACAATTGTACCAAAAGTTATTGACTATAAGATGGGTTTTGTGAATAAACTGAAGTTTGTAGAATTTGTCTGATACAGATATTCTGTCAAAAGAGAATCCCCTTGTTGTTTATTCAGTAAGAAATCTCCATCATGATTGTTTTGTTCATAGCACTGATGGTATTTTCAGGATGTCAGGGATACCAGGCACTCACCTGCCAATACCACAGATGCTACCAAAAGAGAAAAACAGGGTAGGTGGTATGCTTCTGCTTGTTTGCTTTCTGTCTTTCTTCTTTCCTTTTATTTTTTTAACACTATTCCATTCTTGTTTTGTATTCATTGTTTTGTAGAGTTTGATTGATGGTACAAGTTAACTGTTGTTTAAATCACTTAAAGAAAATGTTAATTGGTGCACGGATTGCTTGTAACTGCGACTGTATCTTTCTCTTTGTTGATCTGAGAGGATAGTGGGATATATCTAAAGTAATGTTGATTCTTAAAGAAATATTAACACTTTGTAACTACTGTTCATTGTTGTGAGTATGTTACAAATATGTTACATAAAGAAACATTTTTCTATTGTTTGAGCAGCTCATAGTATGAACCTTTTTGGTACTGTCTTGTTGCATTTTGTGATTGCTGGCCTCCTGAAAGAAATATCCTCTGCTGTTATTGCAGTGGTAGGGGAGCGGGCCATCGTGCGATACTCCTACTCAGCTGAGCAGCCTGATGAACTGAGCTGAAGGAAGGAGAGATGGTGCGTGTGCTGGACAAGCACCTGGAGGATGATGGCTGGTGGCGGGGAGAGGCCCACGGCAAAGTGGGAGTGTTCCCTGACAACTTTGTGGAGTTACTGCCCTCCCAGGAAGAGGTACAGGTACCCATGTTCTATGCAGGCATGCAGTCCTCCTGGCTTTCTTTCAGTACCTAGTTTCCTATTGTGTTCTGCCCTCTGTCCAGCTCCCTGAAGAAAGAAGACACATACATTTTGGAAGTGTGAAACCATAACTTTTCCATGTTATGTAAAGGAAATGATGTTGAATGAATAACAAATCCACTTGTCTTTTTTGTTTTGTTTTGAGCTTTAAAAAATATATATTGCTCATTGCTATCGATATGTTTGTTTTAATAGTGCTCTTACTCTGCTTGTTTTGTGCAATTTTACAAATTGAATTTGAACAAGAAGGAAGGGAGCAGGACAGTTAAGACGTTCACCTGCCTAACTGGTAAGCAGTGAGGTTCTGGGTTTGATTCCTAGCCTTGCCCTTTCTTCTCAGTTTGATGGGAAAATCAAACTGAATGTCAAGGTTTTCGGAGTAGACTCTAAACCAGTTGGACGTGTGTGCTTATGGGCTTATGCATGCTAAAAGAATCTATAACAGTGGAAAATCAGAAGCAGGGAGGTAGCTCCTGACTGCTCTGGCAAAATTGGTAGGTTTAGTTCCCACCCACATCCTGGGAGTCAGATTATGGCTACTTGAATGATGGGCAAAAACAGTCACATATGTAACAATCACATAATAATATGCACCAATCCAACATTGGTGAACCACAGAGCTCTAGCCAAGGAACAAAACGAAAAAAATTTTTTAGACGGCTGAGTTAGAAATTGTTTTCGAGGAACAGTTTTTAAAAGTTTTTACTGCCAAAGAAAGAAGTAGTTGTGTTACCCTAAATTGAACAAATATGACAGAAAAGATATTACTATTTTTTGCCCACTCTCTGTCTTTCAGGGTACTTGTTGTGGTCTTTTTTTACTTAATCAAAGGGTTTGAGCTTGCTCACTCTTTTGCAATAATAAAAGAAAAAAGAAGAGAAAAAAAAAGAAAGAAAAATGGTGACTGTGGTTGAAACGTATTGTTGAAGGTGATTCTTTTGTGTACAGTTTTCAACTTGTGTTCATCAAGTGGGGCAAAATTGTCCTGTGTGTTGCAGCCTGTTAAAGCCCCTAAGAAGCCCCCACCCCCAGCAGGAAAGAACATGTACCCAAAACTTCCAGACAAAGCACCCTCAGTGGAGGAGAAGAATGCAGGAGTGAAAAAAGAGCATGGTAAGCTGATCTTTCTTTTTTATGTATGTGTGTTCTTTAAACTGCTGTTTTGGAGTGTCAGACATGTATATGTATATATATATATATATATATATATATATATATAATATATATATATATATATATAATGTACATACATGCGTATGTCATGCTATATGCTTATAGTGAACGTATGAGTTATTTCTTTCTTTTTTTTTCTTTCTTTTTTAAAGTTATTTCTTTCTTATACTAGTTAGAATCTGGCCCCTGTGGTTGCTGTAGTGCTCTGCACTACTGTTGCTCATTCTTCCTTCTTTTTGCGGTCTCACTATCTGCCTCTTTCTCCTTTTTTATTCGATCACCACCTTTCAAATTGCAGTAATTTTGCTGAGCTTGAAGTAAAGGGTTTGGCGTAGCAAAAATGCTAGAGAATAGAAATAAAGTGTAAATATTAAACATATACTTACAAGTTAAACATACATGTATTTGATGCACTCTTGACTTTCCTTATAATAGAGCCAGCTAATGTGACAAGTCACTGTTTTTTAATGACTGCAGGCCATCGCAAGAGCAGCTTGACAAAGCGTAGAATGATGTCGGAAGGTGAGAGAGATGTGATGGTACCTGAGTGTTATGTTGAACGTTCCAGTTGACTATTTGCTGTTCCTTTGATGTTTTGTTCCCTTCTAGTTGGTTTTAAAGTTCACTGAGGGATGAGGTGCCTGTTTATATTATCATCACCTGTTTCATCTATGTTTGTTGTTGTTGTTGTTTGCCAGACTGACTGGCTGGCTCGGGTGGTCGTGGTTAGTTGAAAGTGTGGAAGATGCGTGATGGGCTGTCCCATACAAGACCAGATGACCGTTGTTTTCAAAGGAGGTTGTTTGATATTCAGGGTAGATCTGTAGCCAGTGGAGCATGTGTGTGGGACAATACTAGTGCAGTGCAGTGCAGTGCCTGCCTCCCTTACCTTGTTTCTCTATTGTCACACTGTCAAACTGTTGTCATCCACAGCCACCACCACCACTCCCACTATCCTGCATCTTGGTTCAGAAGTGTTCATTGTATTATGTATGTATGTCAGAACAGAAGGAGTTGTTGTCATGTCAGTCTGTTACTCTTTCAGAAGCAGTTGCAGACAAACCCCAGCCAATGCCGGGCTGAAAAAAACGGCAGCCCCACCCCCATAGGGCGAAAGCCTGGTGCAGGGGGTAAGGTGGGTGAGGGGCCCAACAAACCCGAGCCGTCCAGGCCCTCAGAAGCTGCCCGAGTGGAGCTGAGAGGCAAAGAGCCCAGCAGCAATCATCAAGGGCCTCCTTTGTCCAGCAAAACTGAGGGTCAGTGTCACGGCTTACTCTTGTGCTGACTGACTGACCCCCCTCTCCTTGTCCAGTGCTGTCTTGACAGCTGCTGCACTGCACTACACTACACTGTGTGCCTGTACTGGTCAGCACTCTGCACTGGCCTGAGCTCCCTCCCTTGCTGCCTACCTGCCTGCGTGCCTCACACTCATTCCCCTGTCCCTATGCCCCACACACCACAACACACACATCTTTTGTTGCACTGCTTTACTGTAACATCAGGACAGTCAGGGAGGTGTGCTTTGGTCTAGCTGTTTTGTTTTCTGCTTTTTGTCTTTTTCTCTGGGCTTTGGTGAACTTGTTCTTTTTCACTCTGCAAGGAAGACTGGGATTTTTAAGTCTCTGTTTTTGAGGTTGGTAATGGCCTTGCGATGATCTCCTCTATTCAGAGCCTCATTTGTTCTGTATTTCTCTTTTCATTGTGTACTCATTTATTCTTGCCCTAAAATCATCTCTGTGAAGATACTGTATAAATGTGAGGGTGCAGGGAAAGGCCAACTTAGTCACACAGGACAATTCAGAAATTACAGTGAAAAAATCCTCACCAATCCTTGAAATAGCAAAGTTCTAATTATACCATTTTCAGCTTTTATAAGGCCTTTTCAGTGCATACACAAAGTACCGGCATAAAATTTTATGCTTTCCATGTATATATAAACATATTTAGACCCACTTGCTGTAAAATCATTGAGAACAGGAAAACTTTGAATTTGAATTTCTGCTAAATGTTCACTGGTGAAAATCAGTGTTCAAATGACAATAAAATAAAAAGTAATAGCCATATTAAAATCTGCTTTTTGGCATCTTTTTCAGTGATGTCATCAGTCAGAATCCAAAAGTGTTTAGAAATGTCCATCGTGCCTGATTTTCTTGTGCATTGTCAGACACAGCACATTATGGAGTTTTTAAACATGACGTAGCATCAAGCATAAAACCTTGCCTGACATGATGTAGTGCATTAGGTTCTGCATCACGAGTTTAGTGCACACACTTTTGTCTTGTTCATATTGCACATGTGCCCACAAAATATACCACCACTGATTGTATTTTGTGTTCACATGATTTGTTTATTTACTGGGGTTTTTTAAAATGAAAATGCAACATATTATTTAAATGTGGAATAAGAAAAGCTTCGAAACTGATTCACTTTTACCCATCAAGTCCTATGATTTAGATAGCGTTAAGATGTTTCAGGTGGGTATAGAATGGCTGTTGCATGTATGTCTGGGTAAATGTATAGCACTGTCCCAAAATAACACAGCATGAATCGTTTTTGTTTAATATTGCTTTGTTTTGTGAACAGATGGTTTGGGCATTAGTGTTGCCTTTTCTGATGTTATCACTTAGATTATATGATTACTGATGAACAATCAATAACATATTTTTTTAAGTTTGTTGAAAACTAGCAAAAAATACTTCTTTTTATAGTTGATGTAAAATAGATTGTGTTTTCATTACTGACTCAACAAGTAGTGATGTCTTTTTTAAGCTGATGCGAAGAAAGAGGATTTTATGTTATGTCTTTGGAATGCTGTAGTTTTGGAAAGCTTTAACTAGAAGAAATATTTGCATGATATATCGTGAGATTCAGAGTAGGGGTCTTACTTAGCATTGTGTCAAGTATCAGCTGTATTGTTCATTGTTAATCATTTGCTTGCAAAAGGGTGTGCAGTAGCAGTTTAAAACTGATGATTGTCTTTCAGCATGAGATATTATTTCTTTATAGAGGTATTCATGCATACAAAGAATCGACATTGTTTTTGGTTTTGTTTTGGTTCCTCTTCTAGAGCTTGGAGGCTTATCAAGTGGGAGATTTGTGCATAAAATTATGAGACTGTTTGCCCACTGTTGTGGTAGCAGCATTGTGACGTCAGGGATATGTGACATATGACACAGTTCACTCTGAGGGTTGATCCACTTAAGTGAGAAAGGGGGCAAATCTGTTGATGTCCTGCACATGATGATTCAATTACATTATTTCAGTCTACACTGCACTCTGACTGCAATTCATGATGAATGGTTCACAAAACTAATCATCACAGATCATGAAATCAGACTTTGCAGCAGTTGTCGTGTGTAATTACATAAAAGAGGGGGGGGATACATAAAGAACATGCAGTGTAGAGATTAAACATGTGTACCATTATTTTGAGAGAAAAGTACTTAATGATAACAGGACAGTGTGAAGCTTGCAAAGTGTAAAACTGACCAGCCATCATTTTCTTGAATTTAAAAAAAAAAAAAAATTTGTTCATTGTTTTCTTGTATTTAACATTTTGCCTTGAAGTTTTGTTGTTCAGGGTTTTTTGCACCCCCGATGAACCGGCATGCTTGCATGTGCATTGATGGATAAAGAGAGATGTAAATATGTGGTACAGTAATACCCACCCACGGAGTCCAGTTGTTACCTCATATAACTGGACAGTCAGAGGAAATGTCTTATCTAACACTCATTGTCACGTCATAACTTGCCTTGAACAAACGCACAGTAAAAACAGGCAGTATAAAATTAACGATACAGACTCGATACAGACTATAGTATGATACTTTGGTAAAGAATAATACTGCATTGAATGCCTGAAATCAAATAAAAGTTTCCTTGTTTTGCTTTTTATCATATTTTCGAGTTAGGAAATAAAACATTTAATCCAATGTTCAGTTTCTGTTAATAAATTTCTAGCACTTGTGAATGTGTGTTTACATGTTGAGGGCGATGAACACAGTAGGGCCTCTCTTTTGTAGGAAGTTTCCTGCTCTGCTGTATCTCTTCTTAATATGACTTTGTATATTAGGTAAGTAGTCATGCATGACCATCCAATTTAAAATGTTCATGCATCTAGCAGTCAGAAATGTTTTCTTATTATGTTTGGCCAATCAAATACAGTGTAGTAGCCATCCAGCCAATCAGAATTATTTGCATAGAGTCTTTAGACATGAATTTTAGAAGTATTCTAAAGCACTTGGTGTATAAGATTGGTTTTCTAAAGTAGCTTAAAAATCAAATGTCCTTTTGCATAGATACCTAACAAGTCAGAAATACTTGACCGTGCATTTCAGCTATCGGTTGTGTATTCTGAGGCCTTTAACCAATGTCTTCTTAAGCACCTACTGGCCATCAGAATTGGTTTTGTAGCACCTTGAAAAATGGTATAATTATTTTAATGCAGTTAATATATTTTTAATTTAACTAACAGTTACATAATACCTTCTTTTCCACCAAACCAGTGGAGTAATGTGAATGCACCCACCCAGTCAATGCCTGTCAGTGAGTGATGCCTCTGTCATATTACCATTGATGCCTCTGTCGTGTTACCATCACCGTGTGTCTGTCTGTACCTGTGTCACAGATGGAGAGGAGGCCAGTTTTGATGCTGTGGAATCCACCGCACACAAGCTGGTTCACCTGACAGCCTCTCGGGCCAGAGGACCCAAGAAACGACCCCCCTCCACGGTCAACTTTTCTACTGTATGCATGCTGCTTGGTTAATTAACTAACCTGTCCTTCAAGCTAATTCTGTCCTGTGCTGTGCTGTGCTGTGCTGTGCTGTTCACATGGCCATGAAACATGGAATCTGCTGTGAACAGTTCAGGGAGCAACTTTTACTCTTGTTAAACTGGCACTAGAAAAAGAAAAACTTTTTTTTTTTAAGTTGAAAAGAAGGGCATTTCATTGTATGTGGCTCTTTGATATTTGAAGGCAAGAATGTGGAAAAAAATAATGAATTGAGGCAGAAAAAGCCTTTCTATTTTTTTTTTTGTCTTCTGTGTTGCTTAGGGGTAAGGATGGTGGTGAACATTTGTACATCAATCTTGTCATAATCTTAGGCATAGTTTTCCACCAATGATTTAGTTAAAAAAAAAAACAGGTATGAGCAGAGGGGAGGGTCTTTTTTTTTATGGCTTTGGTATTTTTTAAATTTTTCAAGGCACAGTTATCCAAAGTCTTGAAAGATAAAGGCATATTTGCCATGGAAAACTGGTTAGGCAATGGGTTGTTTTAGCAATTTTACCTACCTCAGGGATAAGCCATAGAAGTGGTGACCAAAACCACCCAGAACACACACCACCAGATATCTATCATTGCCTACCTAAGTAAGAAAATACTCGCAAGCTATTTTGGTTTTTCCTGTCGGAATATGTTTCAGGTTTTGTGGCCTGTGAAATGCACAGCAGTCTGTATTCAGTCTGCCTTGATTGAGTGATTGATTGATGATTTATTGATTGATTGAAATTTACTTATGTTGTCTTTGCGCTGTCTTTGTTAAGATATACCTCGTTTTAAACTGTACATAGTCGCACACTTTTAATACGAGTTTTAAAATGTGACGAGGTGATAGCCCTGATATGGCCTATGTGGTCGGTGGGGCTATAAGCAACATCATTGGATTGGATTGGATTGGCCTATTCAAGCTAGTTCTGTATTTGTCCATAACATAAATCCCCACTAGCATGAAATAAGACATGCATATCATCATGTTATTCTTGCCAGGGTATATTTTAACATGCACACGCACATTTTGTGTATGTACCTGACTGACTTGACTTGCACAAAGCTACATGTCAGTACCCAAAAAATTTCACCCTGCCAGGGCAATGCACATCGTCACTCAGCACCCTCCCCCCACACTCTCTGTGGCACTCAGTTAATTAAAGCACAGCACCAGTGCACAGTGTAGCACAGCCCACAATACTTCTCTTCTTTACTAAAATGTTGTAACTGATGCGGTATAATGCATTTGCTATTGATCTGAGTATAGCAAAACTTTCGAAAAAAATTGTCAAGGATACTCACTTTGAAAACTGTTCATGGATTCAAGCTTTCTGTTGTTGATTTTTAATAAGTGATTGTGAAAAGAGGGACATATCATTCAATAGTTGCTCTTTATTGTAGACGTATAAAGTGCTGTTTTATACACTCTTTTATGTTTGCAAAAATTGTGGGCTGCAGATGATATGCCTTAGTACCAGGTAGTCTGAAACTGTTTGTGTATATATATTTATCTCTCTCTTTCCCAGTTTTTTTTTCTCTGTATCCCTGTCTGTCTCTGTCTCTCTGTTTCAGTCTCTCTCTGTGTCTTTCTGTCTGTCTGTTTTTCTTCTGTCTCCCTCTGTCTCTCATCTCTCTGTGTGTTTCAGTCTCTGTCTCTGTCAGTCTGACTGTTCTGTCTGTCTGTCTGTCTGTTCTGTCTTCTCTCTCTCTCTCTCTCTCTCTCTCTTTTCCTTTCTCTCTCTCTCTCCTCTCTCTCTCTCTCTCTCTCTCTCTCTCTCTCTCTCCAAACACGCACGCACGCACGCACGCCTGATGACCAAAATGCTATTCCCACGCCACCTTAGCATGGGTTCCAACTGTCTGTGTTCCTGTTGCAGACCAAAAAGCGTCAGCTTAAGGTTTTCAAGGTAACCAAGCTTTGCGGGGCAGGCAGCCACAGATTCATTGATTGATTTACATAACATTACATAGCTGTTTTCATTTCCTTTGAGTAATACTGTTGGCTTTCCATAACTGGCTTTTCTTACTCTGGTCTACACAGAAAAAAAGAAACAAAGAATGAGTGAACATTCTGAAAGGGATTAACTCACTCCCTACATCCATTACGATAGCAGTGGTCTTGTGCGCAACACTTGCCTTTGAACCAGTGCGATTGCAGGATTTGACCTTTGGATTGTTTTTAGCTCAATGATGTCAGCTTTTGTACAAAAATCCAGTAGCTGGCTTTTGACTTTGACCTTCCACCTACATTTTAAGAATAAACCCTAAAAACTTCCTGTGCTTGTGTTGAGTATCTTTTTAGAACTTATAATTGAAATTTTTTTTTTTTTTTTTTTTTTTTTTTTTTTTTATAGTAATCAACACAAACAGCCAGGATACAGAGAAACGCATAGTAAAATTTGACCAGTAGGGAGTGAGTTAAGAAAAAGGAGAGTATGTCCTGTGAGATTCTCTTTTGTGGAACTAACATTTAAAGTTTTTTGTTTTTTTTAAAGTTTGATGGTTTGTGATAGCATAGAAGTGGAAATGAGTGGTGGAAAAAATGGTGACGAAACACTTTCATGAATGGGATGAAAATGTCATTAATAATTGTGGAAAAATACAGTATAACAACTACACCACAGGCCCTGTGAGTTTTCAGTGTTCAACTCGTGTATTTTTCACACACTGGCTTGTATCATGTGCCTAACAGCCATCGCTTTGCATACAATTATGAAAGAAGTTTGTGGTTGCTACCTAGCCAAGGGTGAAAAGAAGGAAGATGTTACTGGAAAAAATATCTGAACTTGCTTTTTGTTTGTTGTTGACTTCTGTGAATAATTCCCACATTTCACAGGTTATAAGCTGCTACTTTTCAAGCTGTACCTGCCCCCTGTTGCTAATAGAACGAATGCAGTAATGAATAGGATTTACTGTGATTTTACTGCTCTGCTTTTAACAACAAGGGTGGTCTTGTTCTGATGATGATGAATAATCTCTGCTCTGTTCTGTCAATGATTCAGCAAGCTTAAGTTGAAATGAAGGAATTGCATCCCAATATTCCATTGTTTTTGCCAGAATACAAAAGCTTTGCGGCAATAGTTGATTCAGCATTATCCAGTTTGGCAGTCACCATGTTTTCTTATAACTGCTGATCATTTCCGCCATCTTGGATTTGAAAGCTGACTGGTGTATTTCCAAAAACAACAATTTGTCAGTGAAGCAGCAAATCATTGGCTATCAGACGTCATAAAAGTAGGCTTGTCATCTACTTTCAGGAGAAATTATGTACCAGAAACATTGGGTGAATGAAACAAGAAGATGATGTGTGGCACAACACTGATGGCAGTGGGATCTGTAATGCTGTGGCCTGTCTGTCTGTCTGTTGCTGGTGTGCAGCTTGTAATCTGATTGCAGCTTGTAAAGGATCTTTTTTCAATTTTGGTGTAATCCGGAAAATTTGCTTTGTGTTTTGTTTCTTTTGTTGTTTTTTTTACTCCTGGTACATATTTAGGAGACTGAGCACATATAGAAATCTACATTACTGCTGCCCTTCTACTACTTAACTACTTCTGTTCTTCTTCCTACTACTCCCACTGCATTTTCTACCACTACTACTATTACTATGATTATTCATTGTTACTTTAGCACTTGTGAATATGCTAAAGAGTTAGAACATATGGTAAATTTCCACTAGCTGGTAGTAAATGGTTTATAAATGTAAGTATGAGACAACTGCTAGCCAGCAGTAAATGTGAAGATGCTTGGTATTGGTAGAGATCAAGAGCTCACATGTTGGTCTCTTGTCAGCTGGAGAAATGCAATGGAAGACAGGCAGTAAAAAGAATAATTAAAAAAAGGGATGTTAATTTTTCATTATTGATTAAAAAGATTCTATCAAGTAAGATGAACTTTGGATTAAAAGAGTTAAAATGTTGTTGAAAAAGACTTGGTAAGTAGGAAAATATACCCTAATTTTACATCAGAATCCAGACGAGGAGTGAAATTGAAAAAAAAAATCCCATTTTTCTAAAAGGGAAAAAAAAATGTTCATGAACATAATTATGTGTTAAAAAAAGAAAGAGAGAAAGAAAAATATAAAAGTGTTAATCAGATAAACAAGTGGGCATATTTCACCCCACTGCATTGTTCATTAAGCTGAGTGGTGTAGGACTAGTTTGAAAAAATCAGCAGATATTTTAGTATGAATGGGGCTCAGTACATGTGATATAAAAAGGAGCGTTGCCTAAAAACAACAAATAGAACTTCCCAACATTGTTATCCTGTTGCTTTTTCTTTGCTGCAGGCTTAAATGAAACAAGTTGCTGATTGATAACCATCAGCCTGCTTTTGCCTGACACTGGCTAGGGTTTTCTTCTCTCTCTCTCTCTCTCTCTCTCTCTCTCTCTCTCTCTCTCTCTTCTCTCTCTCTCTCTCTCTCTCTCTCTCTCTCTCTCTCTCTCTCTTCCCTTAACAGATGAGGTGGGTGCATATTGCCTGGTCTCTTCTCCTGTGCTTGTGACTTTGCAGGAGGTCTAGCCTCTGCCAGCACCTTCCAATTTGAGAGCAGCTCATTTTATCATTTGATTGCATTGTTGCATGCAAGGTATGCTTGTGTTTCCTTAACCCACCAAACGCTGACATGAATTACAGGATCTGTAACGTGTAAAATATGTATACATACATGAAGGGAACTTAGGCACTGGAAGGTCCGCACTTCAGATTGACCTGGGAGATTGTAAAAATTCCCCCACCCACCTTTATTCACCACACACAGCGAAGATTCAAACCCATGACT
>CM060333.1:15463837-15511337 GCA_030674155.1 Stramonita haemastoma
GGCCTGATTCGTTTTACTGCTCGTTTGTATGATAAGGATTTTGAATAGAATGTAAAAAATAACACACAAAAAAACCAATATGTTTTGCAAAATCAGAGTTAAAAGGGATGTCTGCCCACATATGTCACCTGTTGGCTTGCAGTGAGTGACCTGCCCCCTTTTTTGAAGGCCTTCCTAGACATGTCACCACAGAGAGGTATAAGTGTGGTGTGATGTGGTGTGGAGCAAGTGTGGTGTGGTGTGTGGAGCAAGTGTGGTGTGGTGTGAGCAAGTGTTGGGTAGTGTGGTGTGGTGTGTGGAGCAGTGTGTGGGTGTGAAGCAAGTGTGTAGAGTAAGTGTAGTGTGGTGTGGAGCAAGTGTGGTGTGGTGTGGTGTGGTGTGGCTGCACTCTATGGTGACAGTGTAGGGAGCTAGCTGCCTGCAATGCTGGGGGCTGTCACTGCACGATCATCCTCACTGCACCCCCTTCCTTCCGCTCTTTCAACTACAGCAACGGTCTTTCTTACCACATCTCGTTCATCAGCTTTGTGGCCCACATTCCAAACTTTGTTTTGGCTTCATGCTTTTCCACGTGTCTGAGTCAGTGAATGTGTGTGTGTGTGTGTGTGTGTGTGTGTGTGTGTGTGTGTGTGTGTTTACATGACTTTGTCTCCAACACTCCATATAACACGTCTTCCTTGTAAATTGTTGTGTGATTTGTGTTCACACCGAACACACACCGAAGTGATTTAATGATACAAACATTTGTACATTTCCTTTTCTTTTTTATTTTATTCCTTTATTTCTTTAAACCACACTTACTTGTGTCAGGTTAGTAGCCATGGAGAAAAGTGCAGAAGCAGACAGTTGAAGTCACATCTGAGACTGAAACTTGTATCAGTGACTGTCACTGGCTTGGGGTTAGTCTCTGTGCCTTGTAGACCTTCCTTTGGGTGCCACATATGTGTGGCCATGTTAGAGGCAGCTGTGTGTGGGGGTGTCTGGGAATTAGGGAAGTGGGGAAGGGAGGTTCTGCATGAATGAGGGGGAAAGGTGAGGGCCCAGCACAGTAAGTTGGTACTGCAAGACCTTGAGCTGTAGGAAATAACATTTAAAAAAAAAATTGTTGCTATTGTTGTTGTTGTTGTTATGAAGGTTGTTGTGTAATGTCGTTATCTTGTCTCTTATATTTTTGCTCAGTATTGTAATTTACTGACTATTAATCACTTTTTATTTTATTCCACTGAAAGCGACTTATGTAGTTGATCCAGCTTTTACTTTACTTTGCTGAAGGTGAAGCCAGCATACCCTCATATCTTGGCCATGATTGATATAAAAAATATGTATTGATTTTTTTAATACAGCTATTTTGTTTAACGTCGTCGCACAAATGACAATGTGTTTACTAAAAGCATAAGTTTGAGCAAAAGACTTTGAAGAAACCCTGATTCATGGACTGGCTTAGGGCCTTTTACAAACATTGTGTACATTATTTTACATAGGCTGAATCTCTGTGCTTGTTTACTTAGGTTTTGGCAAACGTTTTATGCTAAACATCATGTCAAATGCTAAAGCACATCAGAAAGAAATGTAGTGCTATACCTTCATTTGTGGAAAAGAGGAGGAGAAATAGAAGCCAGCAAAAGGGAAGAACAGAAACCAGGGAGTAGTCACAGATCTTACTCCATGCTGACAGATGGTGCATTGTGGTTTATTCAGTAACATTGCCTATGTGTTGCTTTTAAACAAATGTATAAAGGGGGTGTGTGGCTTATGTCATGGAGTGGCTCATGGTCCTTCACTTTTTTTTTTTTATCTTACAGAGATAGACATAGAAAAGAATAAAACAGGTATGGAACTATTTCTTAAAAGTGACTGGTACATTCCATTCGTCTTTGGTGATTGTCAATATACAGTTTAATAACCTAGGGAGGATAAAATGATTCCTGTCATTACATGTTATACACACTTCCATGGACTGACTGTGTTGTCAGCTAGATCAGACTTTATCCTTCACACTGGGTATCTTTGGACACATGCGGGCAGAATAAAGGGTGTCCACTCCAGTCTGTTGAACTGTATACGCAGGAGGATAGAATTATGTCACAGACAATGTCACAAAGTCCTCTGCAAACCAGTTCAGGTACATACATGTGTATTTTTCATTCCCCATAAGGGATGATGTTATTACAGCCATTTCCAAGATGGTTTCTCTCCACTGATGGTGTTGTTTTTCGTGGTGTAGAAAAGACAGGTGATGGAACATCTTATTAACTAAGACAGGAGATGGAACATCTCAGTAACTTTTAGAGCTAGCGTTGCATATTGACAGGTGATGGTAAATAGCACTAACTTCAGAATTAACACTGTATAGTGATTTAGCAGAAGCAGGTTTTCATAGTTGAGAGGGGCGCATCAAATTCGATATAACTTTAAATGCTGTACAGATAGATATGGTATCCACACAAACACACAAGCAGATTTTTGTTGACTGATACATGTATATTTAAGAGTACATATCTATAGGAATACACAGCAGACACTTCTCTGTTGATTTATGTCATCCAAATCACACTTCCACAGAGCTGACAAGTGAATTCTGTCTGTAATGACAGCTTGAAAGACTGTGGACTTTCTAGATAAAGTTGTTGCTTGCGCTGTCAGTGTAACTCTGAAAGACTGCTCATTGTTATGTCAGCAGCCTAGAACATTCTCCTTTGTCTGTTGACAGCTGCCAGACATGTACAGTGTTTGCCAGACATGTGCAGTGTTTGCCAGACATTTTGCAGTGTTTGCCAGACATGTGCAGTGTTTGCCAGACTTGTGCAGTGTTTGCCAGACATGTGCAGTGTTTGCCAGACATGTGCAGTGTTTGCCAGACATGTGCAGTGTTTGCCAGACATGTGCAGTGTTTGCCAGACTTGGCAGTGTTTGCCAGACATGTGCAGTGTTTGCCAGACATGTGCAGTGTTTGCCAGATTGCCAGGCACAGACTGTGTCTCATGAAGTAGTGTGGTGGTTTGGAGGGAAGGGGGGGGGGGGGGGGGGGGGTCTTTAATTAACGAACACAGCATTTTTTTTTAGACAAAAAAAACAACGGTTTTACCCCTTTTCTGTGAGAACATTTGTAAACTCTTTTTTTTTTAAACTGTGATGTTGTGCATCAAGAAATTGAAAATTTACGACCAAGATACGGTCACGCCTAGTCAGTCCTTAGAAATCTTTTTACCAGAAACTGAGAGAATATTTCAGTTTTTACCTTTTAAAAGGAGACAAAGATTTAACCATTGAGCCATATTGGATTGCATTTTTGTCATGTCTATGTTTGCCTCCTTTTTGCTTTTGTCTTTGTAAGTATGTATTGTTTGGAAGAAAGAGGCATAGGTTTTAGAGCTGAATGGTGTGTTGTGTCGGTGAAAAATGTGTTAAAAATCATACAAGTTAATACTGCACTGTACTTTTTCTATTATGCATTCATTGCCTTTAGTGCCGAAAGAGTCACGGAATGCATTTTTTACCCAACAGCTTGTGACGAGGTAGCGGTGTCTGCTGCCTGTGTGAAAGAGAAGAAGTTGTATGTCAAAAACTGAAGTGGGCAGGCTTGAGTTTTGAAATGATTAATTAATCAAATCTGTCCGTATATTCTGTCAACATCCACCTGTGTTTTGTGCTATGTACTATTCTCAGTATTTCCAACAAGATGTGAGAAAGCCAAGCTTCTTGTAAAAAGTGTGTACAGCTATTTAAAAAATCTGCCAGAGCCTTTGAAAGCTTTTTATCAATTCATACCTATTGCCATTAATCTTAAGTTGGGTTTTTTTGTTTGTTTGATGTTGTCGGGGTTTTTTTGTGAGTTTTTTTTTTTTTGGGGGGGGGGGTTGTTGTTGGTGGGTCAGCTGTTTTTTATGTGTATGTATTGGTGTCTTTTTCCATTGATGTTTTGTTTCTTTAGTTTTTCTTTTGTTTATAGATAATAAATGTTGTATATCACTTTTGTAGGTTTAGTTGATTACAGACTGGAACAAGTTTTATATCAGTGGTGTATCTCTATTCCTTTTTTTCTCCAAAATAATGCTCTTTAGCAGCTGAGTGTTCTGTGAGGATATCCATACATGTACACTGTTCATACCATCTTTTGATTCTTCCTCTCAACCTGCCTATATTAATGTACCATAATATCAGACCTGATTTATACACTTTTATAGTAATATGTTGCTAATGTAAAAAAAAAAAAAAAAAAAAAAGATAAATAAAAAAGATTTAAGCCTGCATTCTTAGCACTGGTATTCTTAGCACTGGCATCTTTTAGAATGATCACACCCCATGAAAATTTATCTCCCAAGACATCTCAGTAACAAACCAGTAGAATACATGTGTAAGCTCAACAGTGTTGGAATATTGAAGCCATGGAAGCTGTTCACTTGGTGCCTGTCTGCCCAAGCCACAACTGGTTACATACATACTCAACTGTAACAGATTGTTTTTTTTAAGCAGTAAAAGTGAAACATGTACTCAGGTGATAGGTTGGGTCCCTGTTGTGAATGTAGCAATGCTACATCACATTCTGCAGTGAACAAACTTTGTATCCATTTTTTTTTTTTATTCCATTCTTTAATTCTTTGAATGGAAAAATCCAGTGATTGTCACTTTAAAACAATATGATAGTTCTATGTTGTCAACAGTTTTTCACAAAGTAGTTGGGTTGGGTTTTTTTTTTTTTTTAGACAACCCAAACATACTGATGACATGCATAATTTGAAAAAAAGATAGTAAACATTTTTAGCTCAGCTAGTCTCATGACTGTATATCTCATTTAAGCCAGAGAAAGTAAGGCAAGAAGAAAGTAGGCTGAAAGCATATGTAGTTCTGTTTTGTGTGGCACATGACAGTCTTTGTGGTTGTGTTTTAATCCCAGTGGCTTAATAAGCTTAATACACCAAATACTACGAGATGTGCATGTATGCGTACACCTTCTCTGTTTCCATTATGGCTGTAGTTTGTAGACTGCAATCATTTTGGTCTTTCTTTTGAAACTTTACTGCAGGCATGCAGCATGGTTTGATCATGATTCAGTTTCCCGTGTGACTTTGTTATCCAGGGCCTTGATTATGAGACTATATTCATGGCTGGAGAATGTCATTCTGCTCAAAAGAATCAAACCCATCTCTGCCTTGTTGCGCGCATTGCATTGAACTGTTGGACTTGCCAAAGCTATCATTGTCTAGGGCTGTGAGGTGACTGTTCAACAGTGTTGTTCCTTGGTTGTTTTCAGTTTTCAGATCTCATCTTCTAGAGCATTCCATCTTTTGATTTGATTCTTTTTTTTACAGGATTTTCTTTTGTCCTTTGATGTGGCAGTCTCCATCTTTTGATATGGCTCTTTTTTAATTTGGTTTTAACGTAACTGTCTCCTTCCACCCTGTAATGTGGATGTCCTCCTCCACCCTTTTTTGTGGCTGTTCCCATCCTCCCTTGGATGTGGCTGTCTCCCTTAGTTTATCGATGTGGCCGTTTCTTGTGAATTTTGATGTGGCTGTTTCTTTGGATCTTTTGATGTGGCTGTTTCTTTGGATCTTTTGATGTGGCTGTCTCCTTCCATCCTTTGATGTGGCTGTCTCCTTCCATCTTTTGATGTGGCTGTCTCCTTCCATCCTTTGATGTGGCTGTCTCCTTCCATCCTTTGATGTGGCTGTCTCCTCATTTTGATGTGGCTGTCTCCTTCCATCCTTTGATGTGGCTGTCTCCTTCCATCCTTTGATGTGGCTGTCTCCTTCCATCCTTTGATGTGGCTGTCTCCTTCCATCCTTTGATGTGGCTGTCTCCTTCCATCCTTTTGATGTGGCTGTTCTCGTTTTGATGTGGCTGTTTCTTTGGTCTTTATGTCACGTGTTGCACATTTCTTGTTGATGTTATTTTTCCTTGGATCTGTGGGATGTGGCTGTTTCTGTGGATCTGGTGGTGTGGCTGTCTCTGTGGATGTCTTGATGTGACTTTTTCTTGCCATTCTTTGTTGTGGCGTGCGTGTCTTTTAAAGTTTATCATTGCTGTCTCTGCTGTCAAGGAAAAAGATGGCTTTTAGTTACATATCATGACCAACAATTCTGTCCACATATACATTTTTTTTGTTTAAAAGAAAACTCACTGTCATGAAAGGTGCACAAAGGTTTTTTCCTTTTTCTTTGGATGGGGCATATTCCACTGAATGATGTGTTGAGTATGCATACAATGGGAGGTTTATGTCAGAACAGCTGGCTTTTTTTTTTATCTGACCTCTTTTGGTCATCACATGGTTCTGAATTCAGTGATTTGATGGCTGCCTTTTCTGTTCATAGGGCAAATGATATAGACTGCGTATGTGTGACTTCATCTTCTTGATTGGCCAACGCTGACAAGTAGTCTTCTTCATTCAGTATAACTGTTCTAAATTAAATCTGTCAGAAGTTGTCCTTTCTTGCCTGTATCCAGCGTAATCATTTTTTTCCTGCCTGCCTTCTTATTCAAACTAGAAGGAGAGTAAAGTCAAAGTTGGTTTGGTTGGGGGGGGGGATTGTTTTTTGTTTGATTGATGCTACATCTTTGCCATTAACCAACAGCTAGCTAACACATTATCTTCCAACATATGAAAATGTTTTAATTTGACCAGCAGGTAAAACCCATGTACAAAATGGAAATGAGAACTTGAATGACAAGATATCAGTTGCGCTCCTGAATGTATGCATGTGATGATGATTGATCAGACTGATACAAAGTGGTGGTGATCATAGGGCTAGCTGGAGGTCAGGAGGTCTGCTCCCTGCTCTTACAGGGGGAGCAAGGCCATGGTTGTGAGATAAAGGAATGGCTTTAATGGAGAGGAAGGATATGAACACACACTCTTTTTGTTGTTGTTGTTGTTGCTATTATTGCTGTTGTTGTTTTATTCTGCTTTCTTTTCACTCCATTGAGAGTTGTTGAGACACTGCTCTGAAGACTGTTCTTCCACTTACTATTGATTGTGTGCCAAAGCTTGGGTCTCTCTCTGCAAGGGCTGGTTTTGAGGAGAAGTTCAGTGAGAGACATTGTTTGATATATCATATAAGCTTGCAGGGCTGGTTAATACCAGCTTGATTTCTTTACGACTTAGCAGTCTATTCTTTCTTAGCTCAGCACCAAGCTGTAAACCTCATGAACAGAAAATGCAGAATGGGTCTAGGTGATGCAAAATGTATATCAATAAATAAATAATGAAAAGAATGAATGAAAGATACAGCATGTTAGGCTTCATACTGTTCTTTCTAGACTGTTCTTTCTATTTCTTCTCTGTGTGTAATGTACAGTGTTGACAATAGCTTACAGCGCTACTGTACTTTTTGAAAGATGTTATGGTTGTTTTTTTAAGTGTCTTCACTCTTGGCTAAACTTTCAGTTTTGTTCATAGGCACTAGAAAATTTTGGGAGGACAAGGGGCTGAACCAGAAGTGTGATGAAGAATCACAGTAAATGATAGTATCAAAACGATGAATTTCTGTATGATGTCAAGTTTTGTTTTACTTCCATATCAAAGTTTATGTTATGTAAATGTTAAAAAACAATTATCCTGAGCATATATGGTTTGAAAGACATTGTAGAGAACAGATATATACTTTGCATGTGTCATAATTTGAAAGATTCCGTCACATTGGCTTTGATGAGACTGTTTTAATATTGCAGCATCATTGTGTGATTTTAAAACTATGCCTTTGTGTGTGTCACATGAGTGTGTGCTCGCTCAGTCATTGATCATGGGTGTTTCTTTCATTCAATAGTTTCCCCCCCTTTTTCTGTATTAACTGGATTGCTGCCTTGCTTTGCTTTTCACTGCCTTACTTCTATTGACAATCGCCTATGATAAAACAAATTGAAAGGGGTCAGTATTGGAAATGGTAAGTTTTCTGCTCATCACTATCCTTTGGGTCAAGTTTGCCCAAACTGGCAGGAAAATGGAAATGGCTCCAGTATAGTTTCCTGTACTTATCTAAGTGAAATGTAGAAAACAGGACTTTTGGTTCAAGTGTCTTCTTGTCTTTTTAACAAAGAGAAGCTGTGAACCAAGGCTTTTTTTTCACGTCTTCATCGCTTCTTAGGGCAGATTCAAGCTGTAATTATGATTCTGACATGTGATAATATGAACTGTGTACATCTCAGTTATGTCTGTCTGATATCTATTTTGAATATTTTATCATAAAAAAACTAATATAAACTATGCTTTGAATGACCTGTGGAATTTAGTTGTCCAATATGCTTGAGCTAGAAGTGACTCTGTAATGGTCTGGTGTGGTTTGCTTGCTTCACCAAAGTGTATTTGTTGGAGGTTGGAATACTCTGAGCTGTAACATTTCACTGTCAACTCCCAGTGTGTGATAACAGTTGGCTATACTTCACCTGTTTGGCATGACAGTCTGAACTCGACTGCCGTTTTCAGCATTGAAAAAATGACAGAACATATCTAGTGTTTGATGATATATCACCTCGTTTTTTGATACCCATTAGTTTAGGTGTAGGTCACCAGTGTTTGATACCCAAAGGTGTAGGTCACATTATGTAACTTTTAATTTCCCTAATAAAGTTACAGAACTAATGGTTCTTACATCTTAGGGACAGATCAGTGTTGCTTTTAGGATCCAGAAAGCGGGCTCATAGTTTCTTATTCTAGCTAAAGGGGTCCTTTTTGCATGCAAAACTGTAAAAGGCAGGTTCTGAAACTGTAATGCAGTGTGCTTTTGTCTGACATGATGGTGTATATTTCTGTTTAGTTTTGAAATATCTCCTGAGGGGAAATGTGGAGGCCTGCACCACACCTTGCAGAAAGTTGCTGTCAACATGCTGGTCATGGGTACTGATGCAACACTGCTTGGGGCCACAGATGGATGACGAGGCTTAGCGTCCCTACCTCTTTTACCTTTGTATTCTGTTTTCATGACATTCCTTTTCCTCCAAACTGTTAAGTTTCTTCTAGCATTGGAACAAAACACCCAATATGTTTCATTTTAGCATAGAACTATGGGAAAATAGCTACAATTGTTTAGGTTCAGAAGTAATAAAACAAAAGAATTGTAGGTATAGTTGATTAGAGATACAGCATTGAAGTTTGAACCAAGAAGGAAAACAAAACACACACAAAAAAACCCTGTATATCAGAACTTTCAGTGAGATTATGCAAACAGTAGCAGTGCATTTTGCTCTACACATAAGCTAATCCTTAAAAAAAGGGAGATTTCATTTCTCACAGACTTTATTTCTGAGAGCGACCGGGTGCCTGACCACTAAGATGGGATTGTAGACTGGAATGATGTGGGAATGGCACAGTTATGAACCTACAACAGGACTGATAATGAGATCTGATACTTCTTGTATTCTTAGAAACAGAGAATTGATAGATATGAGTCAGGTGCTGATACCTTTCTTGTATTTCTTAGAAACAGAAGAATTGATAGATAGTGAGTCAGGTGCTGATACCTTTCTTGTATTTCTTAGAAACTGGACTGGTAGATAAATAGATCAGATACTGGTACCTTTCTCGTATATCTTAGAAACGGGACTGATAGTAAATCAGATACTGATACCTTTCTTGTATTTCTTAGAAACAGAAGAACTGATAGATGGTGAGTCAGGTATTCTTGCATTTTTTAGAAACAGAACCGACAGCAAATCAGATAGTGATACCTTTCTTGTATTTCTCAAAAACTGGACTGATTGGGAATCAGATACTGATACCTTTCTTGTATTTCTTAGGAACAGGACTGATAGATAGTGAGTCAGGTACTGATAACTTTCTTGCATTTTTTAGAAACAGGACTGAGAGTATATCAGATACTGATACCTTTCATTTCTTAGAAACTGGACTGATAGGGAATCAGGTACTAATACCTTTCTTGTATTAGAAACAGGACTGATGGATAGTGAATCAGGTACTGATGCCGTTCTTGTATTCCCTTACTTGCTCATCACTGTACTTTGGTTTTTCTCTCAAAGGTAGTGAAGAAGAGAACTTCCCAGAAAAGTTGCCAGGCCATTGTGTGGATGGCGTGTATCCTAGTTGCATGCACAGATATCGTGGTGTGTTGTGGTGTGGCCATCAGGGCTGTTGTACAGCGGGAGAAAGAGGGACTGGTTTGGTCAGCAGCAGCAAGAGACAGACGTGGCTGGAGTGGACAGTGATGGTCAGTTACACAGGTCTACAGCCTCCAGCCTTTTTCTGCAACTTTGCTTCACTGCTTCTCCCCCCAGTGTACTTGTTCATAGGTGTGAGGAGTGTGTGTGTGTGTGCCTGTATACTTTTTTCTGTTTTCTGAGACCGTTAGGTTCCCTATGTATACAGGCGTGTATGTGTGCATATGTATGTATATATGTGTGATGTACTGAAGGAGAATGGGCAGAGTGTTGCCATAATTTAAGAGGTGGTGGGTTATGGATCTGATTTACAGCTGAAGAAGAAAAAAGTTTTATCACGTGACAATCCACTCTGTATAAAACGAAGTACTTTAGCAGAAGTGAACTGATCGTCTTTCCAATTCTGTATGATGCAAAGCCAGATTGAACAAATGTCGTTTGTTCACTCACCTGTTCTGAACAAAAATCTGTGTCCAGCATCTAATTTACCACCAACTTTAAGTTCTGTATGTTTCTTTCAGTAATATCTTCCCCCTTTTTGGGGGTTTAACTCCACAGAACCCTTTAATTTTTTTAAAATCCTCCTCACTTCTGACATAAAAAAAGGTTTTATCACATGCAGTCCATTGTAGTAACTTTGATTACCTACTGGCTCCATCTCTTGAGTGTTTTCAGGCTATGTTTTTTAAAATATTTTTTTGAAACAGGCTGTTGTGTAAAATATCAGAAGGGGGGGTGGGGGCGAGAGTCCTGGAGTTTCTCCTTTCCTTCCCCTGTAAGGGTGAGATCTGTCCTGAGCCATATCTTTGATCATACTTTGTCCTTAAAACAGCTCTAGCAGTATAGGTTTGGGAAGAGTAAGAGAGAGAGGGGCATGTGTGTGTGCATGTGTGTGTGTGTGTGTGTGTGTGTGTGTGTGTGTGTGTGTGTGTGTGTGTGTGTGTGTGTGTGTGTGTGTGTGTGCTGATTCAGTGTGGGGGGAGAAGCTGTTCTTTTTAACAGTCTTTCCTTTTTTATGGAAAATTTAATCAAATTTATACATTTTTTCTTATCTTATAAGAATATTGTGTTTGTGTAAAGTAGTATTTTTGTATTTTATCTGTGTAAAGATTATATTCTTGTGTATAACGTTCAACACGTAGACCTAAAGGAGAGGTATCGTACAGATCTACCCTAAGGTTAAGAACAGTCTTGTTGATCAATGCTTTGATTAACAATTTAGGCCTATTTTGCTTTTTTTATGGTCTCGCCACAAAATAGGTAACAGACTACAAATGTTTCTATTACAAACCATAGAACTTTGACATATTCCAATCAAGAATTCCAAAGATTTTTCCTTGGGAATTTCTTATGTTGAATGAACTATTGTCAAATTTTACCATGAAGTGTTTTGCAAACACTGGAGTGTATGCTATCCATATGACTGAGTTGAACAAAGATACAGCTTTGTATCCTGTTATTAATAAAACTGTACAGATCTGATTGATCCGTCTGGCTTTTGTTTGTTTGTTGTACTGTTCTGCACAGTTGGGCAATGACACATACATTTCATTGATCATCATTCAATAAAATAAAATAATATAAAAAAAATTTAAGTAACCCAGGTTCTGTGGCCTCATGATGACCTCAGATTCGGTTTCCCCATACACTTCTGTGCCTGCGTTGAGTCAGTGTCAAAGCCTTTGGGGTTGGAGGTTCACAGGGGACGTTGTGGTGGTCACCACCTCGGGTGGGCAACTCGCTCAGTCTGGCTTTGCAACTGAGCTAAAACTGTTGTTAGTAGGGGGCTTAGTAGGTGGTGTCCTGCGTATGTTAGCTCAGAGTAGGCACCACTGAACACCACCAGGTGACCCAGTAGGCACCACTGAACACCACCAGGTGACCCAGTAGGCACCACTGAACACCACCAGTGACCCAGTAGGCACCACTGAACACCACCAGGTGACCCAGTAGGCACCACTGAACACCACCAGGTGACCCAGTAGGCACCACTGAACACCACCAGTGACCCAGTAGGCACCACTGAACACCACCAGTGCCCCATAGCAGTGCAGGGTCCCTCTGGCTGGTGGCCCTATGGCTGCTAAGAATTGATGGGCTCCCTGTGGATTTCTGACCCTGGGGATGCGACATAATGAATGTGGGTATGGCATGGGTGGAGAAATTTATTTATCTATTTATTCTTTTATTTCAAGGATAATGGTGTGGCGGGGCGGTAATTAGATTACTTCCTATGCGATGGGAACAGCCAATCGCAGCGTTGTGGATCTAAATTTAGATCCACACCTGTGAATTGTGCGACGTTCTGTATTGTTGGGGGTGGTCGAAAGCTGTCCTCTGCATGCACTTTGCCCATAGCGGTAAAATGTAGTATTTATGCAGCCTCTTTTTAGAGGCCACATTCCCACTGTGTGACCATGCTGTCGTCGCCGAGAAGTTGTACAGAGTCGCAGCAGATCAAATATCTGCACTCTGTTACAATGGAATAAGCATTCATGTGCTTTTTTACATCCAGTCCCTGTGTGTAGGCAGTTTTATCAATTTTGTCATCTGTTCCCACCAGCACACAATGGCCTACTCTTTCAGAAAGCAGAATGGGTTTTAACATATGCACAAACTGTTCTCTGTATGTTCGCACATGGGACTTCAGTTTATACACTTGCCTGAAGGACTTTTGGGAGGAGTGGAGTTGCCACTGATGTTAACTCCAGAGGAAAAGACCAGCCGCCTTGGCACAGTGGTTAGCGCCTTGGATTTCGGACTGGAAGGTCACGGGTTCGAGTCCCATAAGTCATAGGGATTTTTCAGACTCTGGCCGGCTCCTACCCAGAGTGAGTGTGCTGGGGCTCAATGGGGAGACTGGGACCACACAGTCGAGCTTCATCCACTTTACGGATTCGAATTTGAGTGTTGCTCTAATTTCCTGACTAACACTGCAGGTGTCTATATCTCTCGGGCCCGGTTGACACCGAGATATATTATGACAGTAGGCATAGAGTACAACCCTGTCAAGTAGTCTCAAAGCGGATGCACTTCCACAGCAGCATCACTATGTCATCCTCATCACCATTGATAATCATGCGATAATAAAAATTGCGTCTGATTTGGTGGCTCCTGTTGCCCTGGTCTCATGGTGACCTCAGATTCGGTTTCTCCATATGCTTCCGTGCCTGTGGTGAATTTGTGTCAAAGCCTTTGGGGTTGGAAGTTTGCAGGGAGACGGTCGTTGGAGGGATGTTGTGGTGGTCGCCACCTCAAGTGGGTGACTCACTCAGTCTGGCTACGCGACTGAGCTAATACTGTTATTAGTAGGGGGCTTATATAATAGTAGGTGGTGTCCTGCTTATGTTAGATCAGAACAGGCACCACTGAACACCACCAAAGTAACTCAGCAGAAGTGCAGGGCCCCTCTGGCTGGTGGCCCTATGGCGGCCTAAAAAATTGCTGGGCTCCCTGTGGACTGCCGACCCCGGGGGTGAGACACAACGAATCAGGGTATGACTGTGGCGGGGAGATCGAGATGAGCAGCGTGGGAACAGCAGTACAAGGACGTCACAGACACAGCAAAAAAAAAAAAAAAAAAAACTCCAGAGGAAAAATCCTCTTTAACGAGATTAGAACCCGAGTCAGCAGCTCATGAGCACATCACTCTAACCACCAGGTTATCCCGTCCCTAAATTGAGATGAGCAGGCTAAGCACATACATATTTTGTACCACTTTATGTCAGCAGATTTCTCTGCGTGAAATTCGGGCTGCTCCCCCCGGGGAGAGCTCGTCGCCACAAGTGCAGCGCCTACCCTTTTTTTTTTTTTCCTTTTTCCTTTATGCAACTGTATTTGTTTCCTGATCAGAGTGGCTTTTTTCTACAGAATTTTGCAAGGGTCAACCCCCTTGTTGCGAAGGGTTCTTTTATGTGCGCTAAATAGTGATGTGTAACACACAGGACCTCGGTTTATCATCTCATCCGAAAGACTAGTGCCCATTCCACCACTCAGGGTCTAATGGATGGGGAAAAAGTTTTGGGCCCAAACGGGGTACGAACCACCGCACACTCCGACCCAGACTTTTTGTTTTCTAGGCAAGGCGCATTACCATCTAGACCACCGAAAGAAGAAAGAGGGTTTTTTTTTGTACATAACATATGCACAGAACAGACACAAAACACAGGGATTGGCCACCATTCCTCTATAATGGAGCACACATTTGCTTTCTTGGCCTAGTAGGGAATGGGTTCATTGTTTCATTTGAGCTAAAGCAGCTAAACTAGAATGATCTTCATCTGGTCAAACTGCAATCCATCAAAAATGGAGTAACACAAGCACACTCCTCATCCTTACCATCTCCTCTGAAGTCGGAGTATGGCTGCCTATATGGCGAGGTGCTTGAAAATAGTCATACACGCAAACTTCTCATTCAGTGTGCAATTTCAATCTCACAGTGATTCCCAGGTGGGATGAGTGAGTCAGAGTGCACATTCTGGTGACCCCCCCATAGTGTTAAGCTAGGGAACAACAACAACAACAACAACAACAACAACATCCTCACCATCCATCCTTCACACCAAAGTCACAGCACGAGCAATGACATTTCAACAATTTTTATTTACACCAAAGTTGCAGCACAGCATAGAATAAGAATGTCCTTAAGTGGCACAGCAGAGTTATGTGGACTCCACCACCCAGAGGTGAACTTTCTGGTCTCCCCCCACGGCCAGCACAGGCAGGGCGCAGTGCCAGGACAGCCCATAGGCCACCGGTAAGGATGCTGACACATGCAGCTGCACACACCACACAATCAATACACAGTGATTCACAACATGTTCAGGTTCTGCTGTTAGCGTAGGTTTAAGTTGTTCTGAGGTTTTTGTTCTTTTTTGCATTTCTGTGCCTTGGGTTTATTTTTTGTTTTATGGTTTTTTTTGTTGTTTTTTTTATCTACTTATTGTTTGAAATAAGTATTTTGGTACACAATTTTTGGGTTTATTTTTTGTTTTTATGTTGTTTTTTATCTACTTATTGTTTGAAATCAGTATTTTGGTACACTTTTTTTTTTTTAAGTCCTCATCTCTCATCACCTCCACACCCCCCCCCCCCCCCCCCCCCCCCCCCCCGCCTAATATCACATTAAGTGAATAGACGTTAACTTGAAGACACACACCACACAATACGACACCACCTTCATAGTCTGTCTACTGGAGACAGGGTCACACCAGTTTGGGGGTGGGAGGATTTGTTTTATAGGAACGAAGCATATCACATGCACACACACAGACTCGTACACACACCTGCTCACACAAACGAGAAAAGATTTCGTAAAAACCTTACATTTGCACATTCAGACACGGACATATGTGCATCCACATACACTGCTCAAAGATAAAGATCTAACATCTGAACACAGTCTCTCTCTCACACACATATACATATACTGATAGTCACAGAGTAGACACATAAGATATTTCCAAGAAATTCTGGTCATGGCGCACAAATCAAACATCACTCAAGTCAAGAGTGCTAAATTTAGTGCTCCCCTTCCATTTACCAAGTCCAAGTGTGGTCAGTTTTCTGCTATAACTAGCACCAGCTGGGATGGGATGGGATGGATAGCAGCTGAAAGTGGGGAAAACTGACAGCTGTAGCCAAACTTCTTTGCATCATATAATGGAAACATATAATTCTGTACAATTCTGCGACATCAAAAGTATGCATATCTGAAATGCAAAAGAAACTAATCTGGTTTTTCATGTACTTAAAACTGAAAAACTGAGTGGGGGGTAGGTGGGGTTTTTTTGTTTTTGTTTTATCTTTTAAATTTACTCATTCTCTCTCTCTCTCTCTCTCTCTCTCTCTCTCTCTCTCTCTCTCTCTCTCTCTCTCTCTCTCTCTCTGTCCAGTGTATCTGACTGAAAAGCACTTCACTAAACCACAACAACATACCTGCTGATGTCGAGTGTTGAAGACCTTGACTTGTCTGTGGGGTCGTCCCAAGGTCGCCAACAGACTTTCATGACTTCGTGACCAGCGAAAGCTGCGTGCCCCTTCCGTGTGAGCTTGTCTTTTGTCCAGGGGAGAGCTGAAACAGTCAGTAAAGAACTGAAACATTACAACTGAAACAGTCAGTGGAGAACTGAAACATTACAACTGAAACAGTCAGTGGAGAACTGAAACATTACAACTGAAACAGTCAGTGGAGAACTGAAACAGTCAGAGGAGAACTGAAACATTACAACTGAAACAGTCAGTGGAGAACTGAAACAGTCAGAGGAGAACTGAAACATTACAACTGAAACAGTCAGTGGAGAACTGAAACAGTCAGAGGAGAACTAAAACATTACAACTGAAACAGTCAGTGGAGAACTGAAACAGTCAGAGGAGAACTGAAACATTACAACTGAAACAGTCAGTGGCGAACTGAAACAGTCAGAGAACTGAAACATTACAACTGAAACAGTCAGTGGAGAACTGAAACATTACAACTGAAACAGTCAGTAGAGAACTGAAACATTACAACTGAAACAGTCAAAGGAGAACTGAAACATTACACCTGAAACAGTCAGTGGAGAACTGAAACATTACAACTGAAACAGTCAGTACAGAACTGAAACATTACAACTGAAACAGTCAGTGGAGAACTGAAACATTACAATTGAAACAGTCTGTGGAGAACTGAACCATTACAACTGAAACAGTCAGTGGAGAACTGAAACATTACAATTGAAACAGTCAGTGGAGAACTGAAACATTACAACTGAAACAGCCAGTGGAGAACTGAAACATTACAATTGAAACAGTCAGTGGAGAACTGAAACATTACAACTGAAACAGTCGGTGGAGAACTGAAACAGTCAGTGGAGAACTGAAACATTACAACTAAAACAGTCAGTGGAGAACTGAAACATTACAACTGAAACAGTCAGTGGAGAACTGAAACAGTCAGTGGAGAACTGAAACATTACAACTAAAACAGTCAGTGGAGAACTGAAACATTACAACTGAAACAGTCAGTGGAGAACTGAAACAGTCAGTGGAGAACTGAAACATTACAACTGAAACAGTCAGTGGAGAACTGAAACATTACAACTGAAACAGTCAGTGGAGAACTGAAACATTACAACTGAAACAGTCAGTGGAGAACTGAAACATTACAACTGAAACAGTCAGTGGAGAACTGAAACATCAATGAAACATGAAACAACATTACAACTGAAACAGTCAGTGGAGAACTGAAACATTACAACTGAAACAGTCAGTGAGAGAACTGAAACATTACAACTGAAACAGTCAGTGGAGAACTGAAACATTACAACTGAAAACAGTCAGTGGAGAACTGAAACAGTCAGTAAGAACTGAAACAGTTACAACTGAAACAGTCAGTGGAGAACTGAAACATTACAACTGAAACAGTCAGTGGAGAACTGAAACATTACAACTGAAACAGTCAGTGAGAACTGAAACATTACAACTAAAACAGTCAGTGGAGAACTGAAACATATGAAACTGAAACAGTCAGTGGAGAACTGAAACAGTCAGTGGAGAACTGAAACATTACAACTAAACAGTCAGTGGAGACTGAAACATTAAACTGAAACAGTCAGTGGAGAAGAACATTACAACTAAACGTCAGTGAGAACTGAACTACAGAAACAGTCAGTGGAGAACTGAAACAGTCAGTGGAGAACTGAAACATTACAACTAAAACAGTCAGTGGAGAACTGAAACAGTCAGTGGAGAACTGAAACAGTCAGTACAGAACTGAAACAGTCAGTGGAGAACTGAAACAGTCAGTGGAGAACTGAAACATTACAACTAAAACAGTCAGTGGAGAACTGAAACAGTCAGGAAACTGAAACAGTCAGTACAGAACTGAAACAGTCAGTGGGAACTGAAACAGTCGAGAACTGAACATACAACTAAAACAGTCAGTGGAGAACTGAAACAGTCAGTGGAGAACTGAAACATCAGTACAGAACTGAAACAGTCAGTGGAGACTGAACATTACAACTGAACAGTCAGTACAGAACTGAAACAGTCAGTGGAGAACTGAAACAGTCAGTGGAGAACTGAAACAGTCAGTGGAAACTGAAACATAACTGAAACAGTCAGTACAGAACTGAAACAGTCAGTACAGAACTGAAACAGTCAGTGGAGAACTGAAACATTACAACTGAAACAGTCAGTACAGAACTGAAACAGTCAGTGGAGAACTGAAACAGTCAGTGGAGAACTGAAACATTACAACTAAAACAGTCAGTGGAGAACTGAAACAGTCAGTGGAGAACTGAAACAGTCAGTGGAGAACTGAAACAGTCAGTGGAGAACTGAAACAGTCAGTGGAGAACTGAAACATTACAACTGAAACAGTCAGTACAGAACTGAAACAGTCAGTACAGAACTGAAACAGTCAGTGGAGAACTGAAACAGTCAGTGGAGAACTGAAACATTACAACTAAAACAGTCAGTGGAGAACTGAAACAGTCAGTGGAGAACTGAAACAGTCAGTGGAGAACTGAAACAGTCAGTGGAGAACTGAAACATTACAACTAAAACAGTCAGTGGAGAACTGAAACATTACAACTGAAACAGTCAGTGGAGAACTGAAACAGTCAGTGGAGAACTGAAACATTACAACTAAAACAGTCAGTGGAGAACTGAAACATTACAACTGAAACAGTCAGTGGAGAACTGAAACAGTCAGTAGAGAACTGAAACATTAAAACTGAAACAGTCAGTGGAGAACTGAAACATTACAACTGAAACAGTCAGTGGAGAACTGAAACATTACAACTGAAACAGTCAGTGGAGAACTGAAACATTACAACTAAAACAGTCAGTGGAGAACTGAAACATTACAACTGAAACAGTCAATGGAGAACTGAAACATTACAACTGAAACAGTCAGTAGAGAACTGAAACATTACAACTAAAACAGTCAGTGGAGAACTGAAACATTACAACTGAAACAGTCAGTGGAGAACTGAAACAGTCAGTAGAGAACTGAAACATTACAACTGAAACAGTCAGTGGAGAACTGAAACAGTCAGTGGAGAACTGAAACATTACAACTGAAACAGTCAGTAGAGAACTGAAACATTACAACTGAAACAGTCAGTGGAGAACTGAAACATTACAACTGAAACAGTCAGTGGAGAACTGAAACATTACAACTGAAACAGTCAGTGGAGAACTGAAACATTACAACTGAAACAGTCAGTGGAGAACTGAAACATTACAACTGAAACAGTCAGTGGAGAACTGAAACATTACAACTGAAACAGTCAGTAGAGAACTGAAACATTACAACTAAAACAGTCAGTGGAGAACTGAAACATTACAACTGAAACAGTCAGTGGAGAACTGAAACAGTCAGTAGAGAACTGAAACATTACAACTAAAACAGTCAGTGGAGAACTGAAACATTACAACTGAAACAGTCAGTGGAGAACTGAAACATTACAACTGAAACAGTCAGTGGAGAACTGAAACATTACAACTAAAACAGTCAGTGGAGAACTGAAACAGTCAGTGGAGAACTGAAACAGTCAGTGGAGAACTGAAACAGTCAGTGGAGAACTGAAACATTACAACTGAAACAGTCAGTGGAGAACTGAAACATTACAACTGAAACAGTCAGTGGAGAACTGAAACATTACAACTAAAACAGTCAGTGGAGAACTGAAACATTACAACTGAAACAGTCAGTGGAGAACTGAAACAGTCAGTGGAGAACTGAAACATTACAACTAAAACAGTCAGTGGAGAACTGAAACAGTCAGTGGAGAACTGAAACAGTCAGTACAGAACTGAAACAGTCAGTGGAGAACTGAAACAGTCAGTGGAGAACTGAAACATTACAACTAAAACAGTCAGTGGAGAACTGAAACAGTCAGTGGAGAACTGAAACAGTCAGTACAGAACTGAAACAGTCAGTGGAGAACTGAAACAGTCAGTGGAGAACTGAAACATTACAACTAAAACAGTCAGTGGAGAACTGAAACAGTCAGTGGAGAACTGAAACAGTCAGTACAGAACTGAAACAGTCAGTGGAGAACTGAAACATTACAACTGAAACAGTCAGTACAGAACTGAAACAGTCAGTGGAGAACTGAAACAGTCAGTGGAGAACTGAAACAGTCAGTGGAGAACTGAAACATTACAACTGAAACAGTCAGTACAGAACTGAAACAGTCAGTACAGAACTGAAACAGTCAGTGGAGAACTGAAACATTACAACTGAAACAGTCAGTACAGAACTGAAACAGTCAGTGGAGAACTGAAACAGTCAGTGGAGAACTGAAACATTACAACTAAAACAGTCAGTGGAGAACTGAAACAGTCAGTGGAGAACTGAAACAGTCAGTGGAGAACTGAAACAGTCAGTGGAGAACTGAAACAGTCAGTGGAGAACTGAAACATTACAACTGAAACAGTCAGTACAGAACTGAAACAGTCAGTACAGAACTGAAACAGTCAGTGGAGAACTGAAACAGTCAGTGGAGAACTGAAACATTACAACTAAAACAGTCAGTGGAGAACTGAAACAGTCAGTGGAGAACTGAAACAGTCAGTGGAGAACTGAAACAGTCAGTGGAGAACTGAAACATTACAACTGAAACAGTCAGTGGAGAACTGAAACATTACAACTGAAACAGTCAGTGGAGAACTGAAACATTACAACTAAAACAGTCAGTGGAGAACTGAAACATTACAACTGAAACAGTCAGTGGAGAACTGAAACAGTCAGTGGAGAACTGAAACATTACAACTAAAACAGTCAGTGGAGAACTGAAACAGTCAGTGGAGAACTGAAACAGTCAGTACAGAACTGAAACAGTCAGTGGAGAACTGAAACAGTCAGTGGAGAACTGAAACATTACAACTAAAACAGTCAGTGGAGAACTGAAACAGTCAGTGGAGAACTGAAACAGTCAGTACAGAACTGAAACAGTCAGTGGAGAACTGAAACAGTCAGTGGAGAACTGAAACATTACAACTAAAACAGTCAGTGGAGAACTGAAACAGTCAGTGGAGAACTGAAACAGTCAGTACAGAACTGAAACAGTCAGTGGAGAACTGAAACATTACAACTGAAACAGTCAGTACAGAACTGAAACAGTCAGTGGAGAACTGAAACATTACAACTGAAACAGTCAGTGGAGAACTTAAACGCATCACAGACAACTGCAGTTATAAGCCGACAAGATTATGTTAAAAAACTTACTAATCAAAAGTTACAGGCTGCAGAATGAAAAATTGTTCAAACCCTTCCATCTGTAATACAATAGCACTGATACATTAATTCAATTCAAACACTTCATTACCTCACAAACAGAGAAAATTAGCATCATCATTATCACAAGGATTTTATTCTCAATGTTGAATAAAAATGTTTCCCATCATTGACTGGAGAGTGAGCAAAATAAAGAACGTTGTTTATCACTGGAGTGCTCCTCTCTTGACTGTTCTAATACTGAAAACCAAAACTGTAAACTCAAAACAATGGGGTGTACCAACAGTTACTACACAGCCATTGTCCCCTCTTTCCTATAGTTCATGTATCCACAAAATTAATGTCAGCTGCTATTGCAAAAGATTCAGGAAAGCAACACGTCTTCAGGGAAATGATAATCATTTCATGTTCACAAGAATAGCACAGTAATCTTTTGGCAAAATATAGTGAAATCTTTTCAGAGATCAATGTCTTTAACTGTATGGCTTTACTTACTGAGGTCAGAGCACTCGCTCTCCCCAAGCTAATGTTGAACAGCATTGAGCATGGTTGTCTGGTGGATGGGTGACTGTTTATGCGCCTTGGTTTCAGTACAGTCCCCCAGTTCACCCAGCTGTAAATGGGTGCCTGCCCTCTTCAAGGACAGGGAAGGTAAAGCAGTGAGACAGAGAGAGGAGATGGGTGCCGCCCTCAATACGCTGGCCCCTAGAGAACCTGAGGTCTCTGATGCCTCGCTCCCTAACCACTGCATGGGTTATGAGAACAGCCTTTTTTTTTAACGATATGAAAATTGACAGCTAAGAATGATCAAACGGATTTATACCAAAGGCTGCTGATATGTGGAGAACAATGACATAACTAAAACAACTGCTATTACACTGACAACAAAATCATGATAATCAACATCCAAACTTCCAATTATCAATACACCCTTAACGGTGCCAACCTGGAAATGGAGGTGTCAAAGACGACCCAGTCAGAGCCCGCCACAGCCCCCACCAGCAGACAGTTGTGTTTGGACCAATCGCAGTCCAGCAGCGGGGAAATTCCACAGCTGAGGCTCATGATTGGCTCCTGCTTGCTGAGGCTGAAGAAGCGAATGATGCCGTCTTTCTGCCCCACCATCAACTGCAACAACAGGGACGGGGTCCATGATGAACACAGCCAGCTACAACATTAACTGTCGTGTCTTAGCAGCAAGTGGACAGGCCTAGAGCTCAACTAAACCCTGAGTGAGAAAGGCTGAACAGACAGAGGAAAGGAGGGAACTGGTTGTTAAGTCTTCAGGGGGTGCCCCCACTGTCACCAGACTGTGGGATTGATAGATAGATAGGTAGCAGTAAAAGCTTCTGCTGCTTCACACATCTAGGTAACCGGGTAAAGGTGTCCCATAACCTGTGTGGTTGTAGGGGAGTGAGGCGTCAGAGACCTCAGCTTCTCTAGGAGGCCAGCATGTTGAGGGCGGTGCTCATCTCCTCTCCCTTGCTGCTTTACCTTCCCAGACCCTAAAGAGGGCATGTACCCATTAACAGCTGTGGGAACTGTACTGTAGCCAAGGCGTGCAAACGGTCACCCATCCAATTGGCAACCGTGCTCGACGCTGCTTAACTTTAGCTTGGGGAAAGCGAGCGCTCTGACCACAGAGCTATCCCATCCCACCACAGTACTAGTAGTATTCCTTTTTCACTGTCAGGAAAACCATCTCTCTTCTTACTCATCCAGACAGCCACACTATCACCAACCATAAGCAAGGCAGCTTTCAGGCCTGGTACATTTCTCTCTTGTACATGTCGGTGTTTGAAATTTTTTTAAATGTATCTTTACTAGGCTTGACTCACTGACTTTTTCCTGGACACTCTGGTCAGCAGAACACAGTGATTCTAGTTTTCCAGGACTTATCTGACTTCAGCACTCTGTACAAACCCAGCTCACAGAGTAATCTGCAAATTCATTTTGAATTCAAAATGTTGCCAATATGTTCAACTTCTGTCGTTCCTAGCCTGTAACCACATGCCAATTGGAACACAAAACTCTCAAATTAAAAAAACAAAACACCTGCTTGTAGCAAGTTACACACAGCACACACACACGCACGCACGCATGCACACACACACAAACACACAATCACTCACTCACTCACTCTCACTCTCTCACTCACACACTCACTCACTCACTCCCCACCCACCCACCCTCTCTCTCATTCTCTCTCTCTCTCCAACAAGCATCAAAGCATCTCTCTCTCTCTCTCTCCTCTCTCTCTCTCTCTCTCTCTCTCTCTCTCTCTCTCTCTCCTCTCTCGCTCGCTCGCTCACTCACTCACTCACTCACTCACTCACTCACTCACTCACCCTCCCTCACTCTCCCTCTCTCTCATTCACTCTCCCTCTCTCTCTCTAGCATCAAGACATCCCCACCTTCAGTGGTTCATCCGGGTGCCAGCACACGGCCATTCCTGGCGCGGTCAGTTTGAAGACCATGCTGTCCCCCTCCCCCCCACTCCACACCCTGCAGGTCAGGTCGTCACCTGTGCTGGCCAACTGGTCCTCCTCGTTCGGGGCAAAGGTCACAGAGTTCACAAAGTCGCTGTGGCCTGTCAAAACCTGCACAGTTGATTGATTACTAGACGGTGAATGGTCAAAACCTGCACGGTTAATCAATTAATGTACGATATAATGAATGGTCAAACCATGCACAGGCTGATCAATACATTGTGCTGAAAACTTCTTTAACTGTTGAAGTCTCATGACAACAACTTTGATAGATTGTACATACTGGAAACTTCTTAAATTGCTGAAGTCAAGAACGTTTACTTCCTTTCATAAAAGAAAAAAAAAAAAGTCTGTCCCGAGCCTAAGGCTCATCAGGCCGGTGCTTATCCCGGTTTCTGTGGCGTTAAGCGACTAAGAGTCATAGACTCCCCCCTGGATAGGACGCCAGTCTATCGCAGGGTTAACCCCCAACACAAGGTTGGTACCCCTTTTACACCTGGGTGGGGTGAGAAAATAGCCGTAAAGTGCCTTTTCCAAGGGAACAACGCCATAGCCGAAAGCTGGGACTGAACCTGCAACCTTTAGATTACAGTCCAATGCCCTAACCACTAGACTACAGCGGCGGCGATTAATCAATTACTTGACAAAAAATGGTCAAAACCTGCACAGTTAATTGATTACTAGACAATCAATGGTCAAAGCTGTCAGTTTCCCCCACTTTCAGCTCCTCTCAGCTGCTAATTAACCCATCCCATCCAAGCCCAGCTGGGGCCAGCTGGTGCTATTTATAGCAAGAACTGACTAGACTTGGACTAGGTAATAGGAAACGCATGCTAAATATAGCACTCTTGACTGAGTGATGTTGGATTTGTGCGCTGTGTGGTCAAAACATGTACAGTTAATCAATTAGTAGACAATCAATGGTCAAAATATGCACACTTAATCAATTACTAGACAATCAATGGTCAAATCCTGCACAGACTGATCAACACATTGTGCTGAAAACTTCTTTAACTGTTGAAGTCTCGTGACAACAACTTTGACAGATTGTATATACTGGAAACTTTTTAAATTGCTGAAGACAAGAACGTTCACTTCCTTTCATAAAAGAAACAACGTTTTTAAATTATGATTACCTGGGTGCTGTGGTTGTCTTTGAGGTCAGATTTGAAGACTCGCACATTATGGTCATCACATGCTGCAGCAAAACTGTTGACAATCAATGGAAGAAGCACACTGAATGAACAACTACACATGTATAATGTAATTAAAGCAAAACTGTTGACAATCAATGGAAGAAGCACACTGAATGAACAACTACACATGTATAATGTAATTAAAGCAAAACTGTTGACAATCAATGGAAGAAGCACACTGAATGAACAACTACACATGTATGTAGTTAAGCAAACCTGTCAATATTGGGAGAAGCATGCAAAATGAGAAATTATAGTCAGTAAAATGAAATGATCATATTATTATTTCCAAGACACAAAATAAACAACCAATCACTAGTAACAAAATTCAAAATTAATCCAATATAATTATATGTAAAGATTGCTTGCAATCATTTCCTGCTCACTTTTTCATGCATTATATAATATAATGCAGTCTGAGCAATAAGCAGACTTTCATTGGCAAATCATTAACATTTTAAAGTACAACACAAACACATGATACTGATACTGACATAGGTACAAGTACTATGGCTATAATAATATTAATTATGCTAAAAGCAATCACATAAGGTCATTCATGAAATTAAAAAAATAGATAACACCATAAACCCTTCAGCCAAAAACAAAAACAAAAAAACCCATGGCATTAGTACTTCATCTACATGGCTAATATAAAAAATGACAACTAAATCACAAACAATAACAACACAAACAGATATCACAAAAAGTAGCTAACTTGTATCACAAAAATACACACTGGATACATTGTATTTGTAGTATGACAGAGATGATGTACAGTCACTAAATATTTATAACACAATGATTGTGACCAGCATCTAAAAGAAAAGAAGGTACTACTATTTGGTCAGTGAGTTACTATTCCGTCTACTGACCAGAGATGTTTCTCCAGCATGGAGAGGGAAGTTTTGGGGCTCCAGGCCAGGCAGGCCACCCCCTGGTCCATCTGCACATCCTTCACTGCACTGTAGTCCAGACCATGGAGGTCCACATCTTCCTCCTGCATCACCACAGTTCATACACTACAGCATTTTTATTATAATAAAGATAATAATAATAATAATGATGATGATGATAATAATAATAATAATAATGATAATAATAATGATAATGATAATGATAATAATAATAATAATAATAATAATAATAATAATAATAATAATGAATAATAATGATGATGGTGGTGGTGGTGGTGGTGGTGGTGGTGGTGGATGATGATGATGATGATGATGATGATGATGATGATGATGATGATAATAATAATGATAATAATAATAATAATAATAATGATGATGATGATGATAATAATAATAACATTAACAATAACAACAATAATTCATATCAACTCACTGGAGTTGTGCAGTAGTCAGACTAGAGCTAAGGCAGTCTTCACTTCACAAAATGATGCGCCTATGCCTAGTTCTGGCACTTTTCAGTTTTGTTTTTTTCAATAGTATTAAAATTGATGGTGTATATATTATATATATATATATATATATATATATATATATATATATATATATATATATAAACTTCAATCACTCAAAGGGATAGAAGTCATGCCATTTGGTCAACTTTTTCCCTTGACAAAATGTTCCCCTGGCTTTAGCTGTGATCCATTCAAAAAAAAAAGGTTTGTTTAATTACACTGACAACTTTTGGATTACAAAATGTTATATAATCACAGTTATCAGTATAAGTCTAGAAACACCCCCCACCCACCCACCCTTATCTCTGTGAGTGTGTGTGTGTGTGTGTGTGTGTGTGTGTGTGTGTGTGTGTGTGTATGTGTGTGTTGTGTGTGTGTGTGTGTGTGTGTGTGATTCCTTTGTTTTTAAATGAACATGGCCACCTACTGTCATATTATTGGAGCTGCCTGCTAGGACAAACTGTGATTGTATTGGTTATAATTTATTCTACCTCTTTAAAAATACAAACAGCAATGTCTGCTGTGTAATCAAAGGAATTGAATACCTCATACCTCCACCACACACACACACACACACACACACACACACACACATACAAATGATACATACATACATACATACACACACATGCGCAACACAGAGAGAGAGAGAGAGAGAGAGAGAGAGAGAGAGAGAGAGAGAGAGAGAGAGAGAGACTGGGGAGGGGGGGGGGGGGGGGAGTGAGAGAGAGAGTGTGTGTATGTGTGTGTGTGTGTGTGTGTGTGTGTGTGTGTGTGTGTGTGTGTGTGTGTGTGTGATCTGTATCCTTTGTAGTTTTCAAATTCAACGCAGAAGAGAACAAGCACACCCAGCAACTCCAGTACAGATTTGAAAGGAGAACGTTGAGCGCTGGGACTGTAGAATATCCACAGCCGAAAAGAATGAAAGAAAGAAATGAAACTAAAAGTAAAAAGGAGTGGTTTGCCTTTAGGTTAAGCTTGCATCAATGACTGACTACCTGAAAACGACAGGCCACCACAGACACTTTGGTAGCTGTCCCGAAGGCCAGGAGCTGACATGACCACTGAAATGGCGAAAACTCCACACAGCGGACCACTTCCTGGCATGGAATGGAGTATGTACTCTGCTTCACGTCGTCTTTCATGGTGCTACCAATCCCACGATGTGCTGAAAATTCTGCCGCCTTTCACCGTACACATGCGAGTGTTACACAACGGGAAGTCACTCTAAAGACAAAATAGATCGCTACCGGTGACACAGTCAATAAATGCCGCCTGCCTAAAATATTCCACACGATTTTTACTCTGTGTGTGTGTGTGTGTGTGTGTGTGTGTGTGTGTGCCAACTTACCTTGGTGGTGAATTTCCTGTCCAAATCTTAGCTGTCCCTAGTTCTTTATCCAGTCTGTGGCGAAGGAGAATATTCATGTAAGCATTAACTTCATCTAAAGAACTCCTTTTTTTTCTTTTCTGTAGAAAAAAATATCCAGAGCATAAATTTATACAGATTTTGTTGAGGAATCAAGTGTTCATGCATCAGAATCCCAAATAGTGATGTGGTCTTTTTGAGAATATACACAAATTATATAGGTCGCTTTTTGTTTTTGTTGTGTGTTGGGTTTTTTCTGTAGTGTTGTTTTATTTGGTGTTTTTATTGTTGTTTTGTGCTTAAAAATAATTATGTGAGTTTTCTGTATGACACATCGCAATGTGTATATATGCACATGCTGATGGTTTTTATTTTTGAACAGTAAAAATTCCTCATTTATTTTAGTTCTTTTCAACATAGATTGACATTATTGACTTAAATAAAACAACATCCTCGACCACAAGGTCCAAATGCTGCACTGAAAATTTGTTCATAAAACTAACAAAACCCGATTTGTCAAGATGCTTCGACTTATGTGATACTCCTGTCCTGCTGTTTCCATGCTGCTGATTTTGATCTCTCTGCCCCAGGAATGTCTACACTCATCATGTCATATCCTCAGGTTCAAAAGGCAAGGTAAAGCAAATTACTTTTATTTCGAGGATAATGAATAAGCACTCGTGTGCTTTTTTACCTCCAGTCCCCGCCCTTATCAGGGCCTTCAAAAGTCCACATGGAGCTTAATGATCTGAAGCTGCTGTAAAGCCACCAGCCAGAGAGGTACTGCACAGCACCACAGGTATGAAATGTATGGGAAACTAAAACTGAGGTAGCCATGTGACCAAAGCAACTGAGACCACTGAATCAGAGATCATTTTCTTTTGTTGTATGATGATCAATAGTGATGAGAATGACGAGGCTATAAAGTGCATTTGTTTTGAGACTATTTGACAGGGATGTACTCTACACTTCCTATCATAATCTATCCTGGCATCAGCCAGGCCCAAGAGATACAGACACCTGCAGTGTTGTACAGGTAATTGGATCAACTTTCTCAAAATTGCATCTATAGAGTGGATGAAGCTGGAGTGTGTGGCCCCACTCTTCCTAACAGGCCCTTAGCACATTCACTCTCGCTAGGAGTCATCAGCAACACTGCCACTTTTTTCTGTTTTTTTGGTCTGCTTATGTAATTGTTTTCTTACGGTGTGTGTGTGTGTGTGTGTGTGTGTGTGTGTGTGTGTGTGTGTGTGTGTGTGTGAGTGTGTGTGTGTGTGTGTGTGTGTTGGTTTTGAATGCATGCATCAATGAGTGCAGTGCTTATACATAGTGAAAAGCATGTATACCAAATTCACACCAATAATGACAAAGAAATAACTGTTTACAACTTTAATTGTTCAAATGGTCTTCTTTCTCATACATTGCTGTCCCCTTACACACACACACCACACCCACCACACACGAACACACACACACACACACACACACACACACACACACACACACACACACACACACACACACCCTCCTCTTCATATGCCAACAAAAAACAAATCCTCACAACAGTGTTCATCTTTCTGAGCAAGAGATAAGATGGAGCCAACATGATTTTCTTTCCATTTTTTGGCTGAATGGAAATATAGCCTGTTATGGTCCAAAATTCTGTTTGATATTTATGCTGGTCTTCAAAATAGTCACCAGAATTGTCTTTTGCAAAATGCAGGAATGTACAGTTACTCTGTTGTTGCAAAGGCACAGGCTCACAGGACACTGCTGAGTAAAATACTTGACTTCAATGGATAAATGACTTCAGATCCAAAGTACACACCATTACACTCAAAGTCTGCCAGCCTGCGGGTCACTTTTATCTATTCCTCTTTCTTCATGATAATTGACAGAAAGAAATCCTCAGCAGGTCTGGTTTGTTACTATAAAAACGAAAATATTTGACAGCATAAGAACCAATTCATCATAAAATCCATAAAATCACCATCATGCCAATGCAATCATGATGCCTTCATTTTTTTTTCATTGACAACCATTTCTCAACAAGTGTTGAAATCAAGCTGTGTGGAAAACGGTAAGAAAATCGGTGACATGATTTACAGTTCTGAATTCTAACTGAGTAACCTACTTTCACACAAAAAAGGAACATAAAACCCTCTGAATAAGGCTTAGTCTAGAGCTCTACACATTTACAGATAACACACTCATCCTGACAGGAAGCGGTCCAGGGTTCAAATCTTGTAAAGAGAATTCAAACATCACAAAAAATGGACTTTGCAAATCAGAAAAAAAAAAATGCCCAGTCTTCATCAACTAACCTCTGCTATGATTAAATTAGTGAACTTAAAGCCAACATAAGAATTCAATGCTAATTTGGGCTAAGAAACCAATATTTCATACATTAATCATGTCATAATATTCTGTTTCGTCAACACGATGGATGGTACATTTCAAAGTATTACAATAAACGTTTCACATCCTTACTTTCCAAACAAAAGGCATAAAACAATGTCACAGGAAATCGGTCTTGCCATTTGTTCAGCAACCTGTCTTGAACACAGTCATACTGGTTTAGACATGGCAGGAACGGTGCATTGCAAATCACCACGCCAAATGGTACACCGCTCTTGCTGATGCTCTAATACCAATACATCAGTACTCTCTTTCATTTAAATCCTTACTCATACGCAAAGCAGAACAACACTGGAAAGAGCACCACTACAGCGATACACACCATGCCATCAGTCAGATCCTTCCTCTTTTCCAGGTTAATACTAATACTGGCATAATGCCTGGACTTGACCACTCTTAGACAGGGGGACCAGAAATGGCACATGTATGCATGTATGTATACACAATTCAGGTCTGTTAATGTCTACGATAGCCTTCGAGCCAATCAAGGACCTGTTTATTAATCAAATTCAGTAAATGAATATGAGCACCTAGCAAAGACTTTAAAATAAACAAAATGGATGAGACTTCCATGATGAGACTTATCAAATGCACTTGTGGCATTTTATATTATAATTATTAGGGGAGATTTCTCTCTCTCTCTCTCTCTCTCTCTCTCTCTCTCTCTCTCTCTCTCTCTCTCTCTCTCTCTCTCTCTCTCTTCTTTTTAACCAGATCTGTCAACGACATGATTACAGTTTGCACAGCTGCTGGGAGTATCGGATATCAGCCACACTGGTTGGTGTGTCTGCATGGAATGTTGACTGATCATGCTATAGCTATAACAGCATGGGTAAGAGTTTGTAGATGAACCCCTTTACAGCTACAGTGGATCCAGGCAACAGTGTGCTGATCAGCCATTTATTTCGCTTCCAGGGAATAATTAACTGGTAAGCACGACCCACAAACAGTTTTCTCACGAGCCACAAAGAGAGATTCCAAAGAACAGCATTCTGATAAATCTACAGAGAGATTCCCAGAAATAGTTTCTTCATAAAAAGCCAAGAATATCCTGAAAACAATTTCTTTTCCTGGAAATAAAAGAAAACGAACAACCTCAAAGATCCTGAGAACAGTGTCTTGATAAATCTATCAAGTGATTGCATGGAATAACTCCTATGATTATAAATCCACAAAGAGAAAAACGAAGGAACGGCTTCCTTGATAAGCCAAAAGAGGAGATGTGAGGAATGTTGACAAACCACAGGTATGTGTGTATTGGGACTGACCCAGGGAAGAGAGGTTGATCAGTTACCTAGTGCAGCAGCTGTAAGGAGCAGGGACATAACCAGCAACACATGGCAACCTTCGGCGCCAAACAAAGAGAAAACTCTGTGGTTATGCCCGGTATTCTACAACACAAATTTGGAATAATACTAAAATCTACATGATTTAGTCATTACCGTTTTGATTATCAAAAAGTTGTACATATACTGATTTTTAAAACATGCACACACACACGCAGCATGCATCACGCACGCAAAATTCACCACACACACACACACAACCACACACACACAACACACACACACACACACACACACACACAACACACACACACACACACACACACACACACACACACGACACACAGCACATCACACACACACATCACACACAGAAATCAATGGTGGTCAACTATGGCCATTTAAACAGTGGTGCAGACAATGTGTACAGAAAGACTACTATAAATTCATACTACATCGCTTTATCTAGTTACTTAGCAGGAGACAAAACAAAACAAAATTCAGATCTTTCAAATGATGATAAAGAAAAAGCAACAAGTGGTGAACTCATGTTACACACAATTTTTTTTATAGTTTTGTCATGGGTTTCAAACACCACTCAAACCTTTCAATACTCACACAATATTCAAACCATTCAAAGCTCAAACAATATTAAAACTATTCTATACTATAAAAAATAAAAAAAATCAAACTTTTCAATGCTCACACGATATTCAAATCATTCATACTATAAAAAAAAAAATTCAACTTTTCAATACTCACACAATATTTAAACTTTTCAATACTCAAAAACAATGTTCAAACCAATCAGTAGTCAAACAATATTCAAACCTTTCAATACTCACACAATATTCAAACCATTTCAATACTCACACAACAATCATTAAAATCAAACATCTGTAAGAAGAAGAAAAAATCACATCAACCTACAACCCACCTAACGTAAAAGTAAAAAAAAATTCACCACAGGCTAACACAAAAACTTAACCCTTCCAACAGTCACAGACCAACTCCAACAGAAAACTGAGGCTGCTGACATTAACAATGTATACAGGTTTTCTCCTTTTTGAAAATTTTTTACCTTTTCTATCTCAACAGCTTTGTAGGTATATTGAATTGTTGTACTGTGTTGTATTGCTGTTGTACTGTTTGTATTGTATAACAGTCATGTACTTCTGTGTAAATTTAGGAGCTGCTATTGTTTATCATCTATTTTTTTTTTATATCAAGATAAAGGAAAGCACTGCATGCTTTACATCCAGTCCTGTTGTATCGTTTTAAATTTATGCACCCAAGCGTCCACCCCTTCTCGTGGTATTATTCTTCAAGGTGTTTTTACATGTTATCATATTTACCATAATTTGCATAAATCTCTTTAACCTACTATCATGAAGAGAATCACTTAAATGGGAAGTAATATAGCCCTGACTCGCCATTGCTTGTTGTAACATAATCACGGAGTCCAGCTGTGTGTATGCAGTTTTGCTTGTATTTGCATATTAATGGCAAGCAGCGGCCCATTGATGCCAGTACCTCATCCAAGACCTGCCTGTAATCCTAACAGTTCAGTGGGTTCCTGTGGGTTCAGCTTCAATTATATTTAACCTCTTTCAACGGGATGATTTCACACAGTAAGATTTCCATCACGTTGTGACCATCACTAATTGCTACCACATGCTAAACCTCTATCAGGCTAGAAGGAGAAACCCCTGTAGAGTGTCTGGAAGTAATTATAGCTGCTGGTATGTACTTAGAAGAGAAAAAGGCCAGCGAGCATGTGTGCCTGACCTGATTTCATGATGGAATGCGAAATCTAGGGGCAGTTTGTGTTCACAGAGTCCGAATACAAGAGGGTTAAGATGGCTGATTCTGTTGGTTGTCAGCTTTTCTATCAATTTTATTTTTAAAAGTCCTTTCAACAAAAACAACAAGCTTCTGATGAGCAGAAATAAACCACAAATGTATCACAACAGAGAGTACGAAATTAATCTATTCAAATTCATCCAAAAATCATGATCATTTAAAAAGGGCAAATAGACAATTTGAGAATTTAAAAGAAAAAAAATGTATAAGACCAATAATAAGAGCTGTAAAAGATGAATGAAAAATAAATCATGGTTAATGTGTGTTAGGCATGTTCAAACAATAATAACAATGTCATAACGACAGCTACATCACAACCATCACCTTGAGCGTACAATTCTGACTACTGAAACACACTGAATTCCACTAAAGACAGCATCTGGGTTTTGATTATTATTATTGACAGAGTTGATGTATGTATCTACAGTGCAATATGATTATTCTACGTTAAGTGTTTCTTATACATGTATTGCATTGTGCAATATCATCATTCCATGTTAGTGTTCTTATACATGTGTCGTACTGTGCAATATAATTATTCCATGTTAGTGTTCATATACATGTATCACTGTGCTATATGATTATTTCATACTACAACAGTTAATACATATATCACACTGTTCACATATGTTTGTTCCGCATTACAGCAGTCGATACATGTTTCTACTGTGCACTGTGATTATTCCATGTTACAGCAGTTGGTTAATACATGTATCCACAGTGCAATATGATTACTCTACAATGGAGTAGTTAACGCATATATCGCACCATACAATATAGTATTCCATGTGACAGCAGCCTTCAAAATTGTCTCCCATCCCCTGAAGAAATTGTCTCCCCTCCTCTGATTTCTCAGGCACTTACAAAGACTAAAAAATAACGTCGTTGATGGTCAGTGATATGTAAACCCCAGTAACATTTGCCATGTCAGAGTCTGTACTTACACGTAAACAGTACAACCTCTTTTTTCTGTTCCATGTTTCACAGGTACAAGTTATGGCCACAAGCATGATGGAGAAATCTCATGCACAAGTGTGTATCACATCACTGGGTAACATCAGTATTAAGAGCAATATATACACATAGGAGAAAAAAAAAAAGATATAGAATATAGGATCATGTCTTTTTCCAGTCAAATACATAGCACTAGTGTTCGTTACGTTAAAACAAATTTGCAGCTTTGATTTGTTGGTTTTATAAGATTCAGCGCTACACAAAATTCTACATTATTATAAATAATATTGGCTCAGATTTGTCAGTGCTGATGTGGACCATTTCCAAGATTTACTGGCAATCCAGTGTCGTTACTTTTGTATATTGATTATAGGTGTTGACATCTTTTCTGTCTGGTACAGATTGCTTTCTTTTTTTCTCACTTGATGATCGATATGAAATCTTCAGTTGAAACAGAGCAAGGCAATATCTTAATGGCTTGTACAGTGAATACAGCAGTAACTGACCTATTTGTGTCAAAATAATGTAATTCTATCTATCTTTGTGGAAGTGGTGCCAAACACAGCTGCTGGGATGAACAACATACCAAGCATGCATCTTGCTGTCTGGAAAGAGATGGGCTCCACCGCCCAGGTTCAACTTGTCCATGGCACCAAATACTAACTGGACTCTCATCAGAACACAAATCATACATGAAAATTTTTTTTTGTGTGTGTGGAAAAGGTGAAAAAAAAAAGATGCTGAAGATGAAGGTCAAGAAAAGAGAGAAAAAGAAAAGAAAGCAAAAACACGGTACGTGTTAATTCAGTTGGGGTTGTTTGGGTGTTTTTTTCCAGTGTGGCACTCATGCTGATCTCTAGGTGACATGAATTTTTCTCAGACATTAGACAGGCTCTTCACTTAGTCCAGACAGATGTTTCGTGCTTGTTTCTTTGGCAGGCAGGCAGGCATTCCTGCAACCAACTAGTGTAGGTCACATCAGCTGACAACAGACAGGACTATTTGCCGGGCATTCCTGCTGTCAACCTGACCCCTGACCCCAGACCTGACCCCTGACCCCAGACAGGGCAGTGGCATCACTTGCTTTTGGTTCTGTGATACACTTCCTTCATAAATGACTTCAAGAGAAGCTGAGAGCTTGTCAAAATAATCAATTCGTGAATTTTTTTTTTTAAGGGGGGGGGGGGGGGGGGGGGCTTCTTCTGCTAGAGTTCTAAGGTTAACCAATGATGAGTTATGCATATGTGACCATTCCCCCCCCCCCCCCCCCCCCCATCATTTAGGTAGCTGCATTCCAACTTCAGAGATAACTTATGAAAATGAATTCAGAAATCATGCAACAAGCGACCATCCAGTTTAAACAACTAGCTTAGTGTTACTTCCCTGATCCAAGATGGCAGAAGAGACAGATGAGCATTACTGGGTGGTTAGGACTGATCACCAGACGGCTCAAGAGGCAACCTCAGTGTTCTGGTCATCCTGTGTCTGTTTCTCTATCCAGAACTGACCATAAGATACCTCAGAGGGAAGCCTACTGTTCCAGTCATCCTGTGTCTGTTTACTCTGTCCAGAACTGACCATGATACCCCAGGGGGCAACCTAATGTTCTGGTCATCCTACGTCTGTTTTTCTGTCCAGTATATGATTTGTCAGTTCTTCACATTTCCCATCAAGATAAATGATTTAGCATTGTCCCTCTATCTATGGCCGACACACACACCAGGCAAGAAAGTGACTTCACAGCCAGTATACGGGCATGGCAGCACTGAGACAATGAGGACTAGAATAAGGCAGACGGCTTTCTTTCTTCACCACATAAGGCATGTTCATTACACCTGTTACACTGTAGTAATATGTAACACAGCACTGCACATTATGATGTGTAACGCAGCACTGCACATTATAATGTGTAACACAGCAATGCACTTTATCACAATAATGTAACACATTACTGCACATTATAATGTGTAACACATTACTGCATATTATAATGTGTAACACAGCACTACACATTATAATGTGTAACACAGCACTACACATTACAATACGTAACACAGCACTGCACATTATAATATCATGTAACACAGCACTGCACATTATAATGTATAACACAGCACTGCACATTATAATATGTTACACAGCACTGCACATTATAATATGTTACACAGCACTGCACATTATAACGTGTAACACAGCACTGCACATTCACACTCTCCTGTTGTCTTTCTACACGAAAAAAAAAAAAGTCAATCTTTATCATAAAGGAAAAAAATATATATATTCAAGCAATTTACCTGTGATCTTTTATATATATATGTATGTATCACAGATATAATACACCACTTTAAAAAAAAAACATCTTCATAGAATTCAAGACTCTTGGAATGACAGCATCTCTGCTTAGCTGAAGTAGTATTTCCATCAGTACAGGCTGTAGGCTTTAAAAAGGCACAAGCATTGGGCAAGCTTTGACTTCATCCGAGAAAATCAACAGCGGAGACAAAAGCTGGCATAATAATGGAAGACGACAAACTGTATGATAGACAACGACACAACACAACAAAGAAAACACCATAACCTCGCTCACACTCAGAAGATTAGGGGCTCACCAATCTGGACAATATGCCACCTTTTTTCAACATGGCATTCATGGTGACTGGCGTTTTCAGGCACCAATATTGGTTTAAACAGTTTATTCAGAGAAGAGCAATATCAAGCACAAATCTTTGTGGAGCAACAACGAGCTAACAGCTTATGGTGTGGCACAAATACTTTTTTTTCTTTTCCATTCAATATAGAATTGTCCCCTTTAACCTTAAATAATAGAAGCTCTCCTAATTCAACTGCCGTATGATGAATGCTCAAAAGTTTCATACAACAAAGGCAGATCGTATTTGTTTTTTCCGAAACAGTCAAAGGCACATAACGTAAGTCACCAAACTTGCATGACCTTTCTCTAGCATGCGGACAAACAACAGGCACGGAACATTTAATGAAGGACAAACTGACAATGCCTTTAGCCCTCTCATGCTCTGCTGCTCACCAGCTTACTGCTTGACGCTGTGTATTCAGTGAAAAGGCTCATGACAGAAATTTTCCGAAATCGAAAATAAGAAGAAAAAAGTCAACTTCGAGGTATAAACTACAAAGCCAAAACTTGAGATTCGTGAATCAAACTAAAGCTTGTGGGCCTTTTCTTCCTGGATGAAGATAATTCTGTACATTAGGGAAAACTGCAATGGTGTTTGTTTTTCTTGTTGCTGTGACCACATCATGATGACTAATATAGAGTAATCACTATCTGTTAAATGAACACTTGGTATACATAGATGTGAAGAGAGAGAGAGAGAGAGAGAGAGAGAGAGAGAGAGAGAGAGAGAGAGAGAGAGAGAGGAGAGAGAGAGAGAGAGAGAGAGAGAGAAAGAGAGAGACAGACAGAAAGACAGACAGACAGACAGAGACAGACAGACAGACAGAGAGACTGAGACAGAGACAGAGAGAGGCATAGACAACAATATAAAGACAGCTAGATACGAACTTTTACCCAAATTTGACAACAACAAAAACAGGAATGTAATGCATCATTTGGCAGCATCTACCCCCACAGACCTCACTTCTAACCTAGAAAATGCTTCATCCATAAAGGACAGCTAGACAACAGGTCCACAGGAGGAAACCATCACTGCTCAACAGGTCATCCTACTGAACTTCTGGGGTATAAAAAAAAAAAAAAGTTTGCAACACACAGACAGCAGACTCGACAATGCCAAACTCATTGCTACTACAAAGCCAAGCAGCGCATTTATTTATTTAAAAAAAAAATTTTTTATTCTTTTATATCGAGGATAATGGGATAAGCACCCATGTGCTTTTTTACATCCAGTCCCCGTGTGTCTGCAGTTGTGTAAATATTGTCATCAGTTCCCAGAGTGGAGCATAGAGAGTGAGATGAACACAGAGAAGCAAGAGTTGAGGAGGTTTTAGAAAAAGGGATGAAATAGAAGACTTGTGTGTGTGTGTATGAATAAAACTAACTCGCTAGAGAGACCACTATCTTTTGTGACTGCTTTTAGGACTAGGTTTTCATTCAAAGAGTGTGTTTGTGTGTGGGGGTGGGGGGGTGGGAGGGGGGGGGTAGGGGTGTGTGTGTATGTGTATGTGTGTGTGTGTTTTGTGTGTGTGTGTGTGTGTGTGTGTGTGTGTGTGTGTGTGTGTGTGTGTGTGTGTGTGTGTGTGTGTGTGGATTGTGTGTGTGTGTGTGTGTGTGTGTGACTGTGTGTGTGTGTGTGTTTGTGCATGTGTGTGTGTATGTGTATGTGTGCATGCATGCATGCGTGCGTGTGTGTATGCACGCGCGTGTGTGTGGATGTGGATGTGTCTGTATTTGTGTGTGTGTGGATGTGCATGTGGATGTGTGTGTGTGCGTGTATGTGTGCGTGCTTACTTTTGGTGTGTGAGGCACATGTGCATAGATAAAATTCAATTTAAAAAACCCAAACACACGATTCTCTTTTGATTCTTCTTCACCTGTATGACTAAGAGCCAATGAACAAACAAACAAACAAACAAACAAACAAACGATCAGGCAAGGCAACAGTCCCTGACCTGATGGCAGCTCACACCACCATCAACAGCTAAAAGCAACAAACAAACAAAAAGAAAAAAAAGAAATAAAATTATTTTAAAAATTAAAAAATAAACCAAAAAATGGGCTAAAAGCACAGACATCACCACCATACAGCTCTTCATCATCCTCTGGAGCATCAACTGAACAACGCACAATGTCAGCGCCAATAATATTGAACAATGTGCACATTGAACATATTGAATAACAGCAACATTGGACATAATAACAGGCAAATTGAACATATTTTAGAATAGGCACATTGAACAAAAACAGGCACATTGAACATATCGAATAACAGGCACATTGAACATATCGAATAACAGGCACATTGAACATATTGAACATCAGGCACATTGAATATATCGAACATCAGGCACATTGAAGATATTGATCAACATGCACAAAAACGTGTACAGACACGTCTTGCTAACATATATTCTGAAAATAATCTCTCACCTTCTTTTTTTCAGACATCATAAATAATTCAAGCATGTTCAAAAGCGTATACAGTACATATGTTCTGAATCAGACTGTATGTAGTACATATGTTCTATAGTGAAATGTGTACAGTACATATGTTCCATATCAAAGTGTGTACAGTACATAGCACATAAGTTCTATAGAGAAGGGTATATAGTACATATGATCTGCATCACAGTGTGTACAGCACATATGTTCTATAGAAGTGTGTACAGTACATATGTTCTATATAGAAGTGTGCACAGTACATAAGTTCTATATAGAAGTGTGTACAGTACATACGTTCTACATTGAAGTGTGTACAGTACATACGTTCTACATCAAAGTGTGCATACAGTACATACATTCTACATCAAAGCTTGTATAGTACACATAAGCCCCTACTTCAGTCTAATAACCACCCATGTAACACACCAAAGTCCTGAATTCACTTCCACATCAAAACTCCATCCACACCAAACCCAGACACTGGACATCCCCCGTGTCTAGAGCTAGGCTACAGAACACAGCAATACCTGAGTCAAGCCGAAAACAACACACTTCTCTCGTCTGTGTCGTCCAACACGCCCTAAGGCCCCTCGCCCTCACAACCCAGACTGAGGATGCAAACACACCAACGAGGTAAGGAATGTGCAGTGTAGTATTGCATTATATTGCATGCAGAAACACACACACACACTGTATCAAAACTGGTAACCGTTTGTCACGACCCTTTCCCTGCCTCTTCGGGTCACCTCCTCACTCACATAGCTCCGATACTGGCCGGCCCCTGCAGAGGCTTTCGGAGCGATGTAAGGGGACGGGTCGTACGTCCCGTTCACATTGTCGTAGTCTGAATGCAGCGAGGAGGAGGAGGGTGCCTCCTGAAGCGCTAGCTCCCTGGCCACGGCCTCTCTGCGCCGATGCTGGCCTGCAGAAGACGAGGTGACAGCATCAGATCTGGCGTTGTTGTCAGACAGAGGGGTGGGGAAGGGAGGGTCACCAGCAGGACCTCGGTCTGTCGACTTTGTGCCGTGGCCGAACGAGCCCAGGCTGTTCATGTCGACAGTGTCGGCCACTGAGGTGCGAGAACTGGCCAGGGAGGCTCGCGACTGGTCGCCCACAGACAGGTGAGAGATGGAGGCCGTGCCGTAGAAAGACGACCGGTCCGAGTACACCGACATCCGGTTGGCTGCCGGTGCCTTGCGGTTTCCGTGGAGACTCTGCCGCAGACGCTCGTCCACGGAGATGCTGGTGCGTCGTCCTAGCACCTGTTCCAGGCTGGGCTGGATCTGCAGGCCGAAGGGCAGCGTGGGATGCTCGGTGGCGCGGCCGCGTGGGGGCAGGTCCATTTTGGATTTGCGCAGCTCCTCCTGGCAGATCTGCAGCTGCTCGATGACCAGGTCGTCCTCGTAGTGGAAGTCCTTCTCCAGGGTCTTCTGCAGGAACTCCAACAGGTCCTCCATGGCCATCTTCAGCATCCGCCCTGCAACAACAGCAGCAACAACATCACGCACAGTGCACAAATCCAACAGCACTCAGTAAGGCCTAGTCAAGAGTGATAAATATAGCGCACTCCTTCCTTTTAGTGGTGTCCCTCAGGCACTCAATTTGCAGTCTTGGAAGAAATAAACGTAATGGTCGTGATAAAAAAAACAAACCCACAATCCACCACTTCCTTTTACCTGGTCCAAGTGGGGTCAGCTTCTGCTATAAATAGCACCAGCTGGCCAAAAGCTGGGCTGGGCTGGGATGGGATAATTAGCTGCTGAGAGGAGCTGAAAGTGGGGGAAACTGACGGCTGTGAACACCGTCCATCACTTCACGTCACTTTGTCACTTCACTTTATTTCACTTTACTTCACTTTATGTCATGTATTCTGCTGTCCAGCCCCTCAGGGAGGTCAAGCAGGGATGACATATCTGATAAAATAATGATAACATCAATATCAGTTGTTTTTTTTAAAAACCCAGAAAAGTCTGACATTTGAACACAGAAAAGCGTGTGATCAACTTACTAAAAAGCCTTGAAATCAATGCAGCAATCATTTCAGGTGGATTGTGTTGGGTTTTTTTCTATCATGATCATTACGTTTATTTCTTCCAAGACTGCAAATTGAGTGCCTGAGGGACACCACTAAAGCTGGATCTTACAAAACATCTGTAGAGACACATTCCTGCCTCATGTTATCTGAAAAAAAATCTTCAGTGGAACAGTACTGCCTGATGTTATCTCCAAATAGCCTAGAAGCAGACATCTGCACTTACCACAAGTTACACACCAATCATGTCATCTATCTGCATAGAAAAACGCTACAACATGTGCAGCTAATACTCATGTCGATGTATTTTTGTGTTAACATGAACAACAGCCAACATAATACAATACAATACAATTCAATACAATACAATACACTGCAATACTCACGTCGATGTATCTTCATAATGCAGTAGGCCATGGCCACCAGCAGTCTGTCTCCTTCCAGCATGTAGATGTCCCACACCCGCAGTGTCAGATGGAATGGTGTCTGTGGTAACATACGCATGACAAATATAGTGTCTGCCATAACAAACACATGACAACTTTAGTGTCTGCGGTAACATACACAGGACAACTTTAGTGTCTGCGGTAACATATGCATGACAAATTTAGTGTCTGCCATAACATACATATAACAAATATATTGTCTGCCAACACACACTCTCACACACGGATTTTTTCCCTGGAGTTAACATCAGTGCTGACTCCACTCTCCCCAAAAGTCTTTCGGATGAGACTGTAAACCGAGGCCCCGTGTGCAAATGCACGCAGAACATCTTGCGCACACGTTAAATCCTCTTCCGCTTTTCGTAAGAGTAGGCCATCGTGTGCTGGTGGGAACAGATGACATTTACAAAACTGCATACACACAGGGACTGGATGTAAAAAAGCACGAGTGCTTATTCCATTATCCTTGACATAAAAGAATAAAATAAAATAAAATAAACACACACACGCACGCACGCACACACGCACGCACGCACGCACGCACGCACGCACGCACGCACGCACACACACACACACACACACACACTGAAGAGGTAAATGCTATACCCACCCTGTCCAAGAAACACTGAAGGAACCACTTGATGTTGTAAAAGCTGGAATAGATTTCATTCTTTTCCTGCACACGAAAAAAGATTTTAAAAAATAACCACAGAGCAGTGACAGGACCAGCTAATGATGATGAAACAAGCCACATCCAAAAAGTCAGGGGGAAATTTTTAGTGTCCAACTTGTTCATTACTCATGACAGAATGAAGACCATAAATACTTGAAAAGCAATGAAATTTCTACGCGAAAAAAATCAATTGATGTCTATTTTGATGTACTTTTCTTCAGTAGCTTGGAAAATACAAGTCAAGTCAAGTCAAAACTTTATTTCCAGATGGTACATTGAGTAAACAATAAATTTGCTTCTTTTTTTTTTTCATCAAGCCATCTACAAGCAAATTTCAGTCATAGGCATAATTTTTTCAGTTTCGTGACAAAGTTGTCAGCAAACACCACAGCAAAAAATGTTACCAGTGAAATGGTTCACTGATCCACATGTATGTAAATCACAGGCTACTTTTACTAACACTGTGCATGGATAAACACAATGCATACTCACAAACTGCTATAAACATGTACATACTCACAAACTGCTATGTACAAGTATAACCTCACAAACTGCTGTGTGCATATGTATACTCACAAAATGGCGTCTCATCTTGGGGAGGTATTTCTTCAGGATGTTGTCATGATGATCCTGGAATCGGAGCAGCTTTGGAAAACCTTCGATGAAGAACCCTGAAAAATCACCCACCCCTTTTTTAATGGACTGCACGTTTTCATTGTTTGATTTAACTGATATAACCCAATTAAAACATCCTGTAAACACACAGTGGTGTCAAGCCACTGTTCTCTTTTCTGATGTGATGGATACCTCACTAATGCAAAGTTGCCTGACATGAAAACCGATTTTGTTTGTGGTGTCCTTTCTTTTCTATTTCTATGGTTTGAAATAAAATAGTGTAATTCTCAACAGATGGAACAAAACAGTCCCATAATAGCTGAGCACAACATACAAATCCAACATCACTCAGTCAAGAGTCCTTTTACCTAGTCCAAGTGGGTCAGTTCCTGCTATAAGTAGCATCAGCTGGCCCCACATAGGCTGGGATGGGATGACTAATCAGCAGCTGAGAGGGGTTAAAAGTGGGGGAAACTGACAGCTGTGTGAGCATTTAAAGTCATTACTATAACAGTGTCATAATCACTGAACACGTAAAAAATATCACAAGTGATAGTCCCAGCAGCAGAAATGTTATATCAGATCATGTCTGTGAGTGGGGTGTCCCATAACCTGTGTGGTTGTAGGGGAGCGAGGCATCAGAGACCTCAGCTTCTCTAGGGGCCAGCATATTGAGGGCGGCACCCATCTTCTCTCACTCACTGTTTTACCTTTCCTGACCATAAAGAGGGCAGGTATCCAGCCAGGTGAGCTGGGGATCAGTGTACTGAAGCCAAGGCACGCCAACGGTCACCCACTGACTTGATAACCACACTCAATGCTGCTTAACCTTAGTTTGAGGTAAGCAAGTGCTCTGACCACTGTGTTATACCATCCCCTTTGATTACTAAGCTGTTACAATCATGAGACTTTATATCCACTGGGGTCAAAGTTTGAGAATAAGCAATCAAAAGATAACAACACAAGTACATACAGTCATCCTTGCCCCCCACCCCTCCTACACACACACACACACACACACACACACACACACACACACACACACACACACACACACACACACACACACACTCACTCACTCACTCACTCACTCACACACAAAGTGATAAACACACACACACACACATACACACACACACACACACACACACACACACACACACACACACACGAACACACACACACACACACACACGAACACACACACACACACACACACACACACACACACACACACACATCTCACCATGCATGTTGTGTCTTTCAGTGACAAACAGCTGAGCCAGTCCCCAAAAAGCATCCTAGAAAAAAACAAACATGGTAAGAGCACGTCACATGAACATCTGGACAGGCCAAGACTGTCCTACAGGGAACAGTACAAGGAGGAAGACGAGAGGCAGACAGAGAAAACGATGGAAAGACAACATCAGAGAGCAGACTGGCCTTGGGTGGAATGACATACTATTTATTTATTCTTTTATATCGATGATAGTGGAATAAGCACTTGAGTGTTTTTTTTTACATCCAGTCCCTGTGTGTATGCAGTTTTGTAAATCTTGTCATCTATGGAAAGCTGAGAACCATGAAAAGTGGAGGAAGCTGGTTGCAAAATCTACAGTGGTACCCCAAATGGTTGACTAGAATACGGGACCCCAAGGTAAATGTGAAGGCGAAGGATGATGTCAGTCAAGATGTAACTGACAAAATATACATGGACTTAATTTATGCATGCAGATACCTATGTATGCACTACCACTAACGTAAATGCACAATTAGATACCATATACATGGAAACACACACACCCAAGCTGACTCATCTAAGTTCAGTTCAACTGGACTTTGTCATGCTGAATATAGACCAGTTTCATATTTATCAGTCTTTTTGCATCACCAATGACCATAGTTACTTGCATTCAGTCTATTTCAAATGATTTTTCAAGCACATCCCCCCCCCCCCCCCAACCCTACCATTTTTAATAGCACCTGAAATTTTTAATCTTTTCTACAAAAACTGCAATTCTTGACAAAACTGACATTACCTGGACTTTAGTCTAATATCACTAAATGTGAACAACATAACATGGACTTAACAGGGAACTCTTTTATTGAAGTGACTGTTCACCTACCTCTTCATTCATGTACATCAGCAGCAGGGCGGCAATCTCATTCATGCCCTGACAGTAGCCCACCTCTGTGTTGTACACCGAGTAAGCCCCCAGCACATGGAACAGGGCTTGTTGCCTGCGTCACATACAGCAAATACATATACACACAGCTGTACATTTTCCTTCTTCATCTTCTTCTTTTTAATTTTTTTTTAAGACTGCGAGAGACATCACATTAATGGTAGTCTGGAATGTATACAAGACTTCATTATTTTTTTTCCTTTTTATTACTGAGACACCCATCTGATGATAATCTATTTTTTGCATGTGCGACTTTTTTCCCCAAGGTAGCTGCATTCCAACTACTGGAATAAAAAATGAATTAAAAATAAGACTGAAATAACAAAAGAAATAAACAACACTAAATAAATTAAATTGCATAAACAAAAAAAAAAGAAATACAAAATAACTTAAAAACAGAAAAGGATCAAAAAACAAAAAACAAAAAATGATCAGTTACTCACTTGACGCCATAGCGCTCCCGGAACATGATGTTGTCGCGGAAAGTTCTGTTCACGTCCAGATCAATCTGATGAATGTACGTTGACTCCGCTCGGGCTCTCTGCCGCATTTTCTGTTCAGAGCAAGGAAGGTAGAGGAAGGAATGAAGGAAGGAAGGTAGGTAGGTAGGTAGGTAGGTAGGTAGGTAGGTAGGTAGGTAGGTAGGTAGGTAGGTAGGTAGGTAGGTAGGTAGGTAGGTAGGTAGGTAGGAGGAAGGAAGGAAGGAAGGAAGGAGGGTAGGAAGGAAAGAAAGAAGGAAGGAACGTAGGTAGGAAGGAAGGAATAAAGGAAGGTAGGAAGCAAGGAAGGAGGGAGGGAGGGAGGGAAGGAAGGTAGGAAGGGAGAAGGGAGGGAGGGAGGGAGGGAGGGAGGAGGAAGGAAGGAAGGAAGGAAGGAAGGCAGATTAGAACCAGCTATTGTATTGTCCAGCTATTACACAACATAGACATGTTCTTTGTTTCACCTATTACACAGATATGTTCATTGTTCAGCAATCACACAGACTTAGGGAAGAAGGATAGAAAAGAGATCATTCCTAGCGCAGAATTTCCAAAAAGTGGCGATGCTATTCACACTGACACAGGTCCCCGGCATCCCCATGGGGGAAAGGCAATTTAACACTGACCGTGCACACAGCAGTGAACAGACAATCATCAATGAACCACAGAGATCAAGACAATTCCACACTGACCGTGCACACAGCAGTGAACAGACAATCATCAATGAACCACAGAGATCAAGACAATTCCACACTGACCGTGCACACAGCAGTGAACAGACAATCACCAATGAACTACAGAGATCAAGGCAATTCCACACTGACCATGAACAGACAACCACCAATGACACACACAGATCAAGGCAATTCAACACTGACCATACACACAGCAGTGAACAGACAATCATCAATGAACCACAGAGGTCAAGGCAATTCCACACTGACCATGTACAGACAATCATCAATGAACCACAGAGGTCAAGGCAATTCCACACTGACCATGTACACTCCCGGCTGCTGCTCCTTGATCTGGGCAATGTCCAGAAGGTGGGACCACACCACTCCCCTCATTCTGTCCGGAATTCCTTTGTACACCCGCCTCGCCACCTGGGACACACAGCCATCAACACCTTCAACTTCATGTATCACCTGGAGAGAGACATCGTTAAGAACACACCTCATATTTCTAAATACTTACTCGCTTAAGTTTACTTGGAAGTTCTGTTGTCTCGTCCATACCTTCCGTTATTGTTCTACTTTTGAATTGCAGTGTGAGCTAATATGTCTGTTTTGTTGTCATGGTCGCGACCTTTATGTGGTACCATAAGTTCTGTCTTGTCCATACCTTCCGTTATTGTTCTACTTTTGAATTGCAGTGTGAGCTAATGTGTCTGTTTTGTTGTCATGGTCGTGACCTTTATGTGGTACCATAAGTTCTGTCTTGTCCATACCTTCCGTTATTGTACTACTTTTGAATTGCAGTGTGAGCTAATGTGTCTGTTTTGTTGTCATGGTTGTGACCTTTATGTGGTACCCTAATAATTGTGATCTCATTATTTGGACATTCTCCTTACCTTTTCCCCTGGGAAGTACTTGTTCCAGTTCTTCGTCATCTTCACCCATTTCTGGGACCTCTC